>WHUZ01000023.1:0-600000 GCA_015179045.1 Kalaharituber pfeilii
CGGTGACTCCAGCGTGCAGTCCCCCTTCATCAACCTCATCTCCGGCGCCTCCTCCGGCGTCCTCGGCGCGGCGATGGGCTCGCCATTCTTCCTCGTCAAAACTCGACTCCAGTCTTACTCGCCGTTCCTCCCCGTCGGTACACAACACGAGTACAAAAACGCCATACACGGGTTCAGCTCAATCTGGAGCAGCGAAGGTTTCAAGGGACTGTACCGCGGCGTCGGCGCCGCGATGGTGCGCACGGGTTTCGGCTCAAGCGTTCAGTTGCCGACATACTTCCTCGCCAAGCGCCAGCTTGAGAAGCACGGCGGGATGAAGGATACTCCGGCGACGCATCTTGCGGCTAGCACTGCGAGTGGGTTTGTGGTCTGCTGCGTCATGCATCCGCCAGACACAGTCATGTCGCGCATGTACAATCAGAACGGAAACCTGTACACTGGCATCTGGGACTGTCTCTCAAAAACTGTCAGGACAGAGGGATTGTTGGCGATATATAAGGGATACTTTGCGCACTTGGCTAGGATATTACCCCATACGGTTCGTGATATCCGCAAGTCTCTCCTCTTGCATTCAAACATAGCTAACCCTGAGAGATTTTACTTGCAGATTCTTACCCTGACACTTGCCGAGCAAACAAATAAAATAGCACGGAAAATTGAGCAGCGGCTTTTCCTGGATTAAATTTTTTTTTTATTTTTTTAATTTTTCGGTTTAGCTGGTTCAACTATCGTTCCAGCACGATTATTCATTCCTTTTTAGCCTTTTCGTCACTTCCCATACCCAGCACACTGTGCAGCGCGTGAGGGGGCAATATATCCATATATATTGAGGTCTGAGGTGGTCCGGAATGCAGAGGTAGATTTTTGTACGGGTGATTAGGGTAATATACGCACAAAAACGATCTGGAAAGGCTTATATGCTAGTTGGGGGGGCAGAGGAGGGGGGGGGAGGGGAGTTGCATATATATTAGACTTTTTTTTCTACCATATAGATTGTTATCTATTTTTTTCTTTTTTTCTTTTTTTTTTAAAAAATTGTCTTCATGTGTGTTAGGGTTTTTTACGCGTAGTTCATAGAATTTATGGTTTATGGTTTCTGGGGTTGGGGGGTTGTGGAGGGGTCATGAGCGAGCAATTCAATGCTTTATTGTGCAGAAACGTCTTTTACCCCCCCTTTTTTTTCTTCTTTGCGTTTTTGTTCTTGGTGGCATATGCTAGAGATATATAGTTCTGTTTGTGCATTGTTTTGTCTGGGGGTGCGTGAGAAGGTGTTACTATAAAAACATATCAACAACAGTAATTTTAGATATCCAGTATTACATTTTTCCTTGGGGAAAACTGTAAACAAACACAACGATTGTTAAAAAACAAGTTTTACAGCCCATAGTACATATATACGTCTAGTTCCCTGTGAAAATTCTCACATATAAAACAGATCAAGGAAAAAAAAAAAAAAAAAAAATTCTAAAAACACAACATACACACACAACACCATCATCATCATCATAAGTAAGGGAACATAAAAAAAAAAAAAAAAAAAAAAAAAAAAAAAAAAAAAAAAAACGCCCTCCTAAGAAGCGAAACACAAGCAAAAACATGCCCAACATGCAGACGGACGTACGACAACCAACAAACGTAAATCATAATTACATATCCTGCTCACAGAGTCCCTTTTTTTTTTTTTTTCTCCTTCATAGACTTGTTGAATTCACAAGCCTTTAAAAAAAAAAAAAAGAAAAATTTCCCAAAATTACCCCCAAAAACTCCTGTAACACCCCTCTACCCCAGGCCGCGCTGGCATCATATAAAACAGAAAGAATGTTTGGTATGCCTGCCCCACTTTGAATAGAGGTGGTGCGTACGAAAAAACATGTTTAAAAAAAACCGCACTCACATAAACCGACACACACACGCGCACATTCTGTCAGTAAAAAAAACAAGTGAACATAACTAAAAACTCAAGAGAGCACCCAACGAACGAATAAAAAAACTCAAGCTGGCATGAAGACTTAATCCCAGAAGCTATAACCTTCAATTGCGTGTAATCCCGTTTTCGTTTCTGTTATACTTTCTTTCATTCATGCATTCATTCAACCATCGTTACCATCAAGAACCCCAAGTTCCAACCCCCACTTCCCAGAAAAAAAAAAAAGAATGCAAACCAAAGCATCGCATCACCTTGTAACAAAAAAAAAATAAATAAATAAATAAAAATCCCTTATTCATCCCTACCCACAAATCAAAATAAACAGACAATAAGAAAGAAATAAGAAAGAAAAAGAAAAAAAAAAGAATGCAAAACACACAAGGGGAAAATAAAAACAGAGTTGGTATAGTAACAACGTATGTGACAGCGTCCGAGTGCCATATACATGCGAAGGAGGAAAAAAGCGAATGCTAAAGTGCATTTTTTTTTGAAAGAGGAATATTTACAGCCTGGCTTCGGTACCGGGCTAATCGAGAAGGAGCGTGAAGGCGAGTTGGATGGTGGTGAGGATGAGGGTGTTACGTATTCCCGAATCAGGAGAGGGGAGGCGAGTACTAGGCACAGGGAAGGGAAGTAGTTGAATGGAAAATTTAGAGCTTTACCATAGCAACTACGTGCAAACAGTGTGACATCTGTTGTTGGTGAGTTGGTTTCACAATTGATTTCAGGGTAATAGATGAGTTTACTTAGCACATTGCAATTTTGTTTGTGATGACCCTTTCATCTTCTTGGCGAGGAACACGGTGCTGCCACACCTACATCATTGCTGTCAGCAAAAGCTTCCAATGGTGAGCGCAAATTGAAACCTCACCTATGGCAACTCATGCAATCCACGTTATCACTCTCCTCGCTTGAGTATCCTTCTTGCACCGAAGTATCTGTGCTCTGTCCTGCATTCCCAACCCTATTCCATCTATCCCCAACCGAATTATCCACAGTGCTAGAAACCGTACTATGAGTATCCCTTGTTTTCGTATTATACATCGGAACCTCTGGCCTTCTTGGTATTGAGTTCGCTGTGCTTGCTAAACTGCCCGTATGCGAATGCCCATTTGCTGAGCCATTCCCAACTGATACTCCAGCTATGCTGCCGCCCTTGTTGCTGCTAAGGCTTTGCGCTCTACTGCGCGTTCCACGTGGACTACCTCCAATATTCAGGCTCATCCCACCCATACTCTTCCGTGGGCTCACACTCCTGTTCCGTGAGGATTCATCTATCCCTAATCCACCAAGCGAGCTCCGCCCTGAGACATCACTCCCTATACTGCTTCTCCAATTATTATTCTGGTTTAGACTACTTCGTCGCCCAACTCCAAGCTTCCTAGAGAACGTTGATCCATTTTCCCATTGCTCATTTTTCCGTTTAAGGTGAGCACAGTCCTGGCGGAAGACTTTAATCCGCCCGGTAGAGTCTGCCGTGACGATAATATGGCCATCGGAGTGCAGAGCACGCGGAGAAATAGAAGCCTGATCTTCCGGAACCTGGGGCAATGCATTCGATGCAGCTCTCACCTTGGGTGAATCAGCCACACTAGAGGTATCCGAACCCCCTCCAAGATATACCGGTGGTGGATAGCACAGATCGTAAACAGGATCCCTTGAAGATCCCAGCAGCAACCGTGTTTTTGTCGGTGCTAATATTGCAACCGTGACAATGCTTGAGGACGCTATACAAAGCAACGTCAGAATCATAAAAACGCAAATCGGGACTCGCTTGCCAGGGACCCACCTTCAAAGTATTCCACCGGAAGCTTTGCTTTCTTCTCCCCGTCTTCTGGAGCCGCGCTCCAAATGTATACCTTTCTGTCCTCGCTTCCACTTGCAATATACTTGACGTCATCACTAAAGGTTGCACGTATCTGCGAGCATGTATTCACATATCCTTTGAACTTTGTTTCCAGGCTTTTGTCCCTCAGATTATATAACCTCACTCTTGAGTCATTGCTGGTAATCAAGATCTTGACTTCTCCATTGGTGTCCTCTGGTGGTAAATATGTTGTTTCAATCCCTGTTATCTTACTACCCTTTGCATTTCTACCCAAAGTCGAGCGAACCAGAACCTGCGTGTTATACCGTAATCCTTCCGTTTCATAAAACAGACACAACCCAGTCGAACATCCCGCTATCGCCATTCGCCCATCAGGAGTGAACGCGACCGCAGTAATCAAATCAGGTACTTCATTCCAAAATGCGACGCTCTTATCGGGTATACTCCACAACCGCAGCTTAGAGTCCAGGGATCCAGCAAGGAAGAACCGGTCATCGATGGGATGAAAAACAATTGAAGTGACAAAATCACTATGCTGAAAGCAACACAAGCATTCCTTTTTCGTTACGTGCCACAGACGAACGGTCTTATCCATAGAGGAGGACAGTAGGAATTGATTCTGCAGATAAGTTTACTAATCAGCATCCCCTGCAAAGCACCTCCATTACCTAACCTACCTTGCTCCAGCTCAAATCCAATATATCAGCAGTATGCCCTGCATACTCCTGGACTGGTTCATTTCGGAACACAGGCGCGTTGAGCCTCATGCCTGCGCCCTGTGTATAAACCCCACCCATCGCTGACCCAAAAGCATCTTCCTCAGTCTCATGAGCTGATCGCTCTTCTGCCGTCCCAATTACTTGCCAGACTCTGACAACCTTATCCTGACCTCCTGCTGCCAGGTATTTCCCATCTTTGCTGAACTTCATCGCCCATATTGCTCCACTTTTGTGCCGCGGGATGGCCAAAGACGTTGCGCTTGTTGCTGCGTTGCTGCCTCGGCCATTTTCGCCCTCGTATATGGGTTCCCGGTAAAGCTCTTGAGCAAGGAATATGTTATTGAATTCCCGTCGGGATTTGTGGTGAGACCGGACCTGAACAAACCGCGGTTTCAGCAAGCCTATCCGCAAACGATGATACGAATGACGAAGAGGCTCACCCGAATGTACTTTGGAGGTGGTGGATATTGTGGTGTATAACCAATTGGCTGGGAAAATACGTGCGCATCCATGCCCTCGGTTCGTAAATCTCCCTCTGTACTTTCCTCATCATCGAAATCATTGCGAAGACTCTTCTTCCTACTACCACCAATGAATCGGCTCAAAAACGAAACCATCTTCCTAAGCCATAGCGTCAGTTAGCAAACCAGGATTCCACCTTAAAAACAGAAGATTCCGACATACTTTTTATCTTTACTAGAATTTACAGAGTTCCCATCCCCACCCCGTTTATTCGATTCACTAGGCTTAGGTGAGCCCGAGCCCAAGGCATCTCCATGGCCGATCGCAGAAGGAGAGTTGAGATTTAAGTCTTGTGCAGTGCCTGTCCGTTGTAGAATATGGGCTGTCAATGGATCTGCACCTTGTATTCCTGCCGCTGAGCCTTTTCGCTTTACCAGTGGTGTTTTGAACTCTGCAGTGCCTTGGCCATCCGTCACCAGTGGGACTGTGCAACAACATATCTTTAGTTAGAGTGCATGCGGCATTCGTGAATGGCAGTGAGGAAAAAAGAAAGCACAGACCATCTGGTTCGGACGCCTCTCGACCATCTGTCATTGTCATCGCATCTGCACCAGCGGGTTTGATCGGCCTCGCATAATCCGATGGCGAATTGTGGGTCACTGTTATTGAGGGCGCCTCAGGAGCCATCGTTGATCAGTAGCGAAACTGTTGCAATAAGAAACACCACAGAGCTGACTGTCTAGATATTTTTGACAAGCACCGCTTGGTTGGAAGGAATTGAAAACTTCACGGTAGCTGTTGTCTAGCTCGGGGCAAGAAATGGTTGAAGCTTGACGTTCAGTCACAGTGCTCCCTTGCCGTGAGGGAATGGGGGGGGCGAACTAGGCTTGTATGGGGGGGGTGAAGATGCCTACAGGTACAGCTGCCTGTAAATGTGTATGAATACAGACTGCCTAATTTCTTCAGGAGATAGCACGCAGTGCAGTTGTGTGATGAGATGCTCGAGGTATGGGGGGGGGGCTGATCTGAAAGCTGCGAGACTGGAGTTGCTAAGTGGCAAAGTTGTGTGGGTACTTTCGCCTCTGTGATTCTTGGGTGCCCTGTACCACTTTTGTAGTCTGGTTGTACCACCTTCGATGTCTCATGAACCAGCGCGAAAACCAGGGAAAATACTTCGAAGGAGAATTAATATACATTGCAGAGAAGTGATTCATGCAGCACTACGTATCCCATGAACGGGGGAAGAAAGGCAGGGCTCATACTTACACCTGTGGCCAAGTACTCCCGTGCCTGATTTTTGGGATACAGTGTGCTTTTAGCCTACAGCTGCTCCGTGTATACCGGGGAGCCTGCTATGCCAACTCGTACTTACGATGAGCACGGCAGAGAAGCTGGAATTCAGATGAGCAATTAATATTAGCTGCTGCACTGCTCCCAGGGGAATCGGGGCGGTAGCAGCACAAGCGCGATCGCTCGCTTGTCTTTGATTTTGGGGCAATTGAGCTCTCCAGAACCGTCAGTTTCGCCGTGGGTACAAGTATGTGGAGGCGAACCAGAAGTATCGTCACCGCGCCGAGCGTTTTCAAGTATGATCATACAGAGAGGCCGAATTCAGTTGCAAGCTGCCGCTGCACAGCCCTGCAGCCCTGCAGGCATCGAGAGGCTAGCAAGCGAGCGGGAGGGCAGGCAATCACGGTGCGCGCACCCACCACCTCACGTCGCACCGACGCGCCAGGCGGATCCTGATTCTGTCGAGCAGGCGCCGGCTAACAACGTGGCTGATCGATATCAAGGAACAGCGCCGCGGCGGATAGACAGGGCCGTGCGGCACAGCGGTGTGCTAGAGATGCGAGGGAGGCCTGTTTAGTAGCTGGACCTATAAAGCTCTATTGCTCTTGTTGATACTCTTGACGTCACATTCAGCTCTGCGCGACACTTACTGCTTGTCCAAAGCTGCACCTCTGTAGTCTGCAAACCGAGCAGAGTCTGGCAGCAGCACCTTCCACCTGGGAAGCTCGGTAGGTTCGATCAGGCGCGTGAACGAGAACGAGAACGAGAGCGAGAGCGAGAGCGGCAACGAGACCGCAAGCAGCAGCTGGGGGAGAGAGTTGATTTCTGAGTGCTAGCACAGCGGCCCTCTACGCAGCATAGCAGTATTTGCGTATGATTGAGGCTTGCGACTTCAAGTCACAATCGCCAGGCGCCCTCGCTGTGAAATATATATCCACCCCCGGATCCGCTTAGGCTTACCTTGGCTAGCAGTGAAGGACTGCTACTAGATGCTTCTGTCACCGGCGCGCGGCTGCTTCAGGTGCCGCGGTCCGCCCGCTCCAGAGGTATACGGCCGCCGCAGCGTTATATCAGCTCCGACTTTACTGTCAGCTGTATCTCATGTAGGGGGCTAGCCAGCTATTTCGGGTTCGCCTGTAGTACGGTATCACAAGCTTCCGCTGTCGTGACTGACAAGCTTCTGTGCAGCTGCCGGTGACGTTTATTGCCCTGCCTCCTGAGGCGGCTCCTGCCACCACTGTGTTGATAGGCGCCTGAACTGAATTTAAGCTGAAGGCAGGCAGTGCACAGCATGTCAGCAATAATGATATGATTACTTAGGCAATCTAGCATCGTGCCCAGCTGGTTTCACGAGAATTCAGGATTTAGGCAGCATCAACTACCATGTAGTTTGGTAACTACCGTTTCATTTACGGAGGGCGGAGCCCGATGGACCGGGTTGCACAAATGCCCGCACTGCAACGTGCTTGTGCTTGTGTAAGTGCGAGTAGTTGCAAAGCAGCTCGGACCAACTGTAATGCCGGCCCGGCCGCAGCCCCTTGTGGACGGATGAGAGGCACACGACAGACTAGGCGCATGATACCAAGGCAAGGCGCCAGATACTGGTAGCAGCTTGGTATGGAACTATAATAATATCGAGGGTTTTTTTTTTTTTTTTTTTTTTTTTTTTTTTTTTAATATCACATGACCCCGCGTGCAGCTGTTCGCCATGGTAGGGCTATAGTACCCCTAATAGGGCAAAAGACATTCCGGTACTGTAGCATGCATCAGGAAGTATATCTAAGAAGCAGTCTTGAATTGCAAACAAGTATCTAACGCAATCTGCTATATATGCCGCTCTTCAGTTGATATAAGTTGTGTAATTCACAGAAAAAGATATTCTATGCTCGAGACTGATTCCATGAGATTTTTCTCCTATTGCGCTTTGTATGAGACACCAGTGACTTGTCAGTTAAGGTTATGTAGTGTAGTGGAGCTTCCTTAGGCACGTGACCCTGTCAGAATTTCAATGCGTCAGCATCTTTATTGAAGCTTCATAACAGTCTGGGCACGAGAACATGAACTGCTGGTGGAGTTTCTACAGTACATATCTGAGCTAAGAAGCCTAACTACTTACGGCCAAGTCTTCCTGTCTCCTAAATTCCGCTGCCCCCCTCCAGTAACAATCGATATATCACTGAAACAAGGAAAAAAGCTTACCAAAAAAGATCAGAAATTGGGAAGCTTACCAGGTACACACAACGACGTCATGTGCGTCGGATCACCATCGCATCCAGCATGCCACCTCAGTCTACCACCAAGAGAGGCTAGCCTATAATAAGCGTCCTAGTCAACAAGAGGGGGCTTTCTATGATAAGGAGCCATAAAAGGTGAGAGAAAAACTATATATAATTTTAGAGTTAGCCGTTTTGACGAATCCCGAACTTGCGCCAGTGAAGGCTAGCAATGTTAACGGTGACAGGGCCAGGCATGACCCGTACCGCTCTTATGGCGTGGCCATGGAATATAGGTTTTTCATTTTGGAACGGCTGGTAGGAGGACAGCTAGGCGCACAAGGATATGAGCTTCGAATTGAGATGAGATGAAAGAAATTTGCTCAGATTCACAGGCAATATATGTGTGAGACCTTAGCGAGTGCGTTACAGAGGAACATGGCGAATCAAGAACGAGTTGGCACCAGTCCGCTTGATGAAGCAATCTGGATCCTGTGTCCAGGGTATTTTGGTTGGTGCTGCTCAGCGGTAGTTTCAGAGGGGGGCGCTCATGAACATATGATATGTAAGGTAAGAAGTACATACCCTACGGGAGTAGGGAGCCAAAATCCATTCTGTTTGTAAACCTCGGGACTATTCTCTTGCCTCCCTTGGCAACGCGACAATGGGAGACAGCACGTAGCACGTGCTTTGATGCTACTTATGGTAGGTTCTCTGTGACAGCTGTTCCAGTGTGCGGGGAATGATGGGCATGTTGCAACTTTAACTTGATTCCCAGTGGCCCCTCTCCAAGCACCTCCATGCGTGATGAAACCCTAGCCCTCCCGCGCTCAGAAGTGAGGAAACCTCAATATTGTGGTCATCGAGCCAATTGTATTCCACAATGGATGAGAGGCCAGGTATGCTCTTACATGCTCCCTCGATGATCTGCAGCTGGCCTCGTGCGCTTCAGACCCCGCACATCCAACCTACCTTTGAGTCGGAGTTATTGCTTCTCACAAAGTAATACATGCTTTACTTCCGCTTGCCAACACCCACTCTTGTTGAGGGGTTTCAGTTTGTTGTTTGGGTTCTTCTGTTAAATGCTAGGACATTTCGCCAGAGCTCCCGTATCATAGCAGGCTCCTGGTTACTTCCCTGCTACCCGCCGTACATGATACTTGTCATGATCAGCATGTGCTACACTCGAGAAACCATGTATGCATAAACCTTCGATATTACGAGGTTGGAGGTGTTTTGAAGTAAAAATTGAAGAGAAAACAAATTGTGTACCTTAAGTAGGCATGTGTAGAATACATGGGAAGAGCGATACTTGCGGCCGGCCGGCCGGCTGACTACATGCTAAAGCTCGCACAAAAACCATACGATCGATAATGGTTTCACTGCATTGGAATCGCAGGCGAAGCAAATCTGTCTAGCGCTAGCTATCGCATGCGCAGTATCGCAGGAGAGACAGAACTCGATCGCAATAGAGAAACGGGCTGTTATGTGTATGTAAGTAATGCAATGTGCGTATCCATGCCTGACCAGGCCCATCTACTGCCCGTTGCTGTAAGATGTGTGGGGAAATCGTGGGAAGTGCACACAAGGTCCTCGAGCTTACATTAATATTCGCGATGGTTATTAGGAAGAATACCTATCGACACTTATATAAATATCTCCCAACGGGGATGCATATTTATATCTTGTATTCGTTGGGAAGGGACCTGCTCGTTCGAAGTACATATGTAACCTTCGTCTCCCAAAGGCAGGCCTCCTTATTCGCCATCCTATTTGCGGCCTGGCGCGGCAGATCCTTGCCCGCGTGGTGCAAGTGGTGACTGCTGAACTGCAAAAGCAAACCACCATGCGTGCGACTGCCGCCACACCCATGTTGCGTCCCGATGCCCCAATGAAAAACTCTGTCGTTAGCTAACTTTGGCTCTACACCTCTCTTCTACCGCCTGCATCCACATCAGGTTTAACGTCCTGGCTCTGCAAGGGTTAGCGTCCTTGGCCTTGCGCTGGAAACTTCATGTACCCATCCTTTACTGCACCCTCCCCTCTCCCCATCCACGCACTCACACAACCGTTTCCTTTTCTTCTTGAGAGAGCAACCGTCGTCATAAATATTTCTGTGCCCTCTCTCTCCTACCTTTTTTTCCCCCCTTCTCCTTGTACCGTAGTTCCTGAGGTTTGTAGTCCGACTAGAAAAGTAGCTCCGCTTCTAGACAAGAAAAAGAGGGCAAAAAAAATCACAAAAAGCAATAACCAAAAATTTTGAAGCGTGTTCTGCTTTACCCTCACTCTTTCCCCACCTGTCATGGCACTATCAATAAAACAGGCGGAATCGAACGCGGCTCCAGTTTTTCTCTCTTTTAGCATGGACAGTGCCCATGCGGTATTTAACTTTTCTTTCCCTATACCACAAAGTGCGACGCCGGCGTCCGCTGGATATTCAACGTTTTGCAGGAAACGGGCCAGGCCGCTTGCCGATATTGACGGACATTGTCGTGAAGTCACGAAAAAGCGGCGCCTGCGTTTAGCATTTGTCACATCACGATTGAGTGCACCGTTTGCATCTCCACCACGAAACAATGTGGATAGAGGAAATTCGAAGATTGCCATCTGGGCAAAGCAGAGAGCAGCCCCTCAACATCAGTTCCGAAAAATGGCTATTTTAAATAGGATAAAACGCGAAGCTATGGCGCTTCGTGAAGCCCAGCAAAGGCAGATTGAAATTGCGAGACAACAAAACCTGTTGGCAGCCAGATCCTACTTTGTTGCCATTGAATAAAAATCACTGACCATTGATAGTGAAAAAATGATGGCAGCTCCACCTCGGAGGAGTTCAAAGCGACTTCAATTGAAGAAGTCCGCAAAGCAAGTCACGGTGGAGGAAAAAATACAGGAACTGCAACGGGTGTGTGAAAGGCCTGTGAGGGAATACCGGAAAATTGCTCCAGGTGTGAATTGTGCAGCAATTATGTATATAATTTGTGCTAACCTATTTCCAGATCCCAATCACACCCCGTTGTACCGGAGACCGCCTACTCCTCCTAGCGAGGAAGAGCTGGAAAGACAAAGGAAGCAGAGAAAACGGAGGTGATTTAGTTTTACTTTTATCAGTTTGCTTTGACGATATGACGATGTTATGACGGCGTATGGGTCTGATAACGCGTATATTGGCGTAAAAAAAAAAAAGGATGAATTGCATTGTTTTGGATAACGAATTTCTTTTTTGGTGGGGTATATCATGCGAGTTTGCTTGTCTGGCTGGCGAGTTGGCGAGCTCGGTCCTCAGCGATATCACACATAGCCTGCCAGGTGTGACGCATTGTTAGTGAGAAATAGAGTTTGGCAAATAAAATGGGCAACAAAACGGAGGGAATATGCACATTAATGGCTTCAGTCTTCTCAGCTTCGATGTCCCCGCGGGCAATTCTCTGTCTCATATTTTCCATAATGACAGGCCTACTCCGGCCATTCACAAACACTCTATATCATGTGTCAGTCTCACTATAAGTGACGTGTATCTCGTATAACTGATGCATACACGTATCTCATCCCTGGTAACCAATTGTGAACTGCGTGTCAGCAATGTTCATTCTACAATTGTCCGATTTCCTTGAAAACTGCCTTGCATACCTGGAAAGGTTTGTTCGTACTCGTCGTTAAGTCTTTTAAGCTGTTCTGCCTCTTCTTCTGACCCAGTTAAGCTTGCTTGCTCTTTCTTCGAGTGTTCTGAGTCCACTTTTTTATCTCCTAGTCGTGGATGTACTGCAAGTATTTTCAGTAACCGCTCTGTGTCACTAGTTGACCCAGATACCTTAAGCCTGGAGAGTGATTGGCGAACGAACTGGATGAGCTCGGTGTAGGAATTGAACGTATTTTCAGCAAGCTGATCAACAATTAGTTCGTTCAGAGCTTCAGATGGCTCGAACAGATGTAAAAACACTATGGCTCGCTCCTGTGCCGGGAGGGAGCTAAGGGTGGATACAGCAGGCAGGACGTAAGATGGCATCTGGAGGTTACTAGAAAATTAATAGGATCTATTAGGTGACAGAACAAGGGAGGTTTCCGGTACAAATAGTAGAATCTACAGTGCTGGTGCCCCACTGCCCAAGCTTTTGAGTTTCGCCAGCGGAAGGACGGTAGCCGGGATCGGCCGCCGTCGATGGACTTGGCTTTTCTGGCGTGCCCCTGTAGCGGAGATATCCGGGACCAAAGTTTTTTGGGAATTCTAACTTCATGAACCTTAATTCGATACTTAACTTTCTTTAGTATTGAGTTCCCCAGGCATGCTTTCGCAACTGCGCGATGTTACACATGCGATGCAGAATGCATGTACCATCCATAAGAATATCCATCGCCCAGGGAGCCCTGAAGGTGGCTTCTCTGCATGGCGCAAGATAAGAACTATCTGTGCTTCTGCGTATGAAGTACAAGTAACAACCAGCCCCGAAAAAAATAAGCGGTCTTAAAAGAATAAGCATCATGTAAAAGTGATAGATATGATATGAAGAGTTTGCTATTGCAACAGAGCCCGGTTTGTCTCGATCCTCTCATCCTAGCACCGCTAATCCAGTTTTAACGATGCTAAAGTAGTGCTCTTATCTCCTCAGGAGCATTATTGGTGATCATATCAGTGTCCCTAGCGACAAATATTTTTCTACAGTTCCCTTTTGCTACCCCACATGATACTCCGGCTCCCCTCCCCTCCTTCCCTCCTCCCACCACCCAGTCCCCCGAGTTGAGGCAGTTTAGCTCGTCCTCGCCCCCAGCCCAAGAGTTGAGAGTTTTCAGGTTGCCTGGAGGCTATTCGAAAAGCTGGAAATATAGCTGTTGAGAGGCTAGATTTAGGGTTGCTATAGGGTTGCTGGAATGGCTTAATTACCTTCAATTCGTGTCTGGAAGGCAGGGAGATCAAGTGCAAGATCTCGAGAGCAACTGTTGTCATATTATGAGCTGGACGGCAGAGGGGTAGGGTGAGCAAGGAGAGAGGACGATTTCCCCTCAATTCATGGGCCGAACAGCAAGCCAGGGAGTAGGTCAGCATTACCTTGCCTCACTCGCGGGGTGTCTGAGAGGCTGCTCAAGCGGGTGGATGTGTATATATGGCTGCCCGGGAGCTTTGAGATATGGCTGGAAGCGTGTGCATTACCCTCAAGTAGGGACATGAAGTGCAAGGAGATAGTCTAGAGGTGCGAGTGGCCGAATACCAACAGTTCCAGCAGCTATTGAGAGTAAGATCTATATAATCATGTTCTGCTACGCCACCTACGCCCTCTAATGCTTGAGGAGGTACGGGCGCAGCTGCAGCGGAATTGGGATTTGGATGGTTGACAAGGTAATATACAGGAGGTTAAGCGGAACAAGGGGTAAATTGACCTGTCAATGCATATATTGATACAGCGAGTGAACCATAGTTGGCAAAATTTATTGAATATGCTAGAATTGATTGTAAGTTGGCCATGTTGTATATAGTCCCAACCACGAGCTGCTAAATGTCGGCTAGATGAGAACGTTAGCATAACACATATCGTATAAACTTATATTGGGCTGTAGTATTATAGAGCATGTATGCGTTTACGTTGCCCTCCCATAAAATACCGTCTTATAAACCGATATGGTAGCAAATCCGATACCTCTTTAGTAGTCTTCAGTCCAAATTTGATACACCTATAATAGCGATTAAGTGATCTCATGCCCACACTACTCTTATTTGCGTCCTCACGCTCAAGCAGGCGGTGTCTTCTGGCAGCACACTTTCCTGAGACATCGTGTAGTTTGTATAATACCGTTTACGTGTAGCTTTGCGACAGCAAAATCTATTCACTCAATAAATGCATACAATTACCCTGTGCTTGGGGCTGAGCAGGGCGTCGATTGTGCTGCACAATACTATTGTCCAGCCACACAAGCGGATGGCAGAATTACTGAGCTAGCGACATTGCTGGCCCCTATCTTCATCCCCAATGGACATCTGGGAGCAATAAAAGCAATCTGTTGCAGACTGGACCCTGGCTGCTGGGAGGAACCTTCACGCCTTTCATTCATCACTCACGCAAGTAAGTCACTTCTTACACCACTAGTGAAAGCCCGTCCCATGCGTTGCCCCTCGCAGTCCGAGCTTTGAATAATTTAACTGCGCACGGCTGTTACGACACCTTTCCTTTCGCTCTGGACTGTCCATCGTTATCGATACCTGTCCCGCCCCCGTTCCTTTCTCGCAGCCCTTCGCTTGAACAAATCTCCGTGCCCAATTCTTTCCCTGCCTAGCGGTAGTTCCGATTTTCTTACTTCGACTGTGCTGGTTTGATTTTGGTTTCGGTAACTGCTTGCAGTACTTTGTTCTCACGCATTTCTTTATCCCATTTTAATGTCCACAGTCCGCCGACGGCCTTCGATATTCTCGTACTTCTCCTTCTCGAAACAGCCTACCGCAATCCGCTACGGACGCAGTGATAGCGTTACCTCGAATCTGCGGCATAACGATCCATACGAAAAGCCGGATAGGCATAGCTCATCAGGCGAATCGTCACCTGGGGGAAGCATGAATCAAGGTGGACGGTCGAGACTGTTTAAGACGGTGGGGATTGTGGGGTTGATTCTGCTTCTATTATGGTTCTTTGTGCCTAACGAGAGAATAGAGACTGTGGAAAGAGTATTCAGTGGTGAGTTTACCTCAATTACGCTTGCATCATTAGCTGGGACTAAATGTTCCTGGTACAGATCACACACATGTCAACTTAGGAACCAACAGCAAACCACCACCATCGCCCAAAGTTGTACCTCCACCAGTGGTGTCCACGGACTACAAGGACCATGCAGACGTCACGGACACCAAGAGCAACAGCAAGAGCACGGATAAGAACGAGGGCCAAATAGCTACCGATCCGGACGCAGGAACTGACAAATGCACAAGATCATCCCACTTTTCCAAACCCATTGTTCAATATGCACTCATGGTCGATGCTGGTTCAACCGGCTCCCGCATTCATGTTTACCGGTTCAACAACTGCGGCGACACTCCAGAGCTCGAGTCTGAGGTTTTCAATATCACGCAGCCCGGCCTATCTGCTTATCCCGATGATCCAGAGGCCGCCGCTGCGTCCTTGGACGTGCTGCTGGACGTAGCCGTCAAATCCGTCCCCCAGAGCCTGAAATCGTGTACACCAATTGCTGTCAAAGCTACGGCCGGCCTTCGTCTTCTTGGGGAGAAGAAGTCTGAAAAGATTCTTGAAGCCGTCAGACACAGGCTTGAGACTAAATACCCTTTTCCCGTTGTCTCCACCAAAGACGGTGTCGCCATTATGGATGGCAAGGACGAGGGCGTCTACGCTTGGATCACGACAAACTACCTAACCAAAAAGATTGGCACAGTTGACAAGGCCCCCACTGCTGCCATTTTCGATCTCGGAGGCGCATCCACACAAATTGTGTTCGAACCGACATTCCCTTCTGTTCATGGCGGTATGCCAGAGGTTATGAAAGCTGGTGACCACAAATACGAGCTCACATTTGGTGGCCGCCAGTTCGTGCTTTACCAACACTCGCACCTTGGGTACGGCCTCAAGGAAGCCCGCAAAGCAATTCACCTTCAAGTCTACACCACCACGAAGCACGAACGCGGTGACGCATTTGACCCAAAGAAACCAATTGTCAACCCGTGCATTGCCCCCGGCATGAGCCGCACCGTCAACGTCACCATTGACGCAACTGTTGACCCTCCAAAGCTCCTGGAAGTCACCATGGTCGGCCCCAAGACGCCCTCATCAACACAATGTCGTGCCATTGCCGAGAGTATCCTCAAAAAAAATGAGCCCTGCACGCTCACGCCGTGCAGCTTTAATGGCATTCACCAGCCTCCACTTGCACGCACTTTCGCGAAAGAGGACATCTACATTTTTTCGTACTTCTACGACCGCACAGTACCCATCGGTATGCCGTCGGACTTCACGATCCGGGAATTGAAGGAGGTAGCGGCAAAGGTGTGTGCGGGTGAGGGCGAGAACGGGGAAGGATGGGAGAGTTTTATGGCCACAAAAGGAGCGCTCAAGGAGTTAAGGGGTCGGCCAGAGCATTGTCTGGATTTGAACTTCATGATTGCGTTGTTGCATACGGGGTATGAGATGCCGGTTGATCGAGAGTTGAAAGTGGCGAAGAAAATCGGGGATAATGAATTGGGGTGGTGTTTAGGGGCAAGGTAAGACAATCCCAATACCTATGATTTTGCACCACTACGGTATTTGCGGCAAAAAAAAAAAAACAGTGCTGACATTAATTGCTTTCAGTTTACCCCTCCTTGACCAAGGCAATGGCGGCTGGAAGTGCCGCGTCCGTGAGATCCAGTGATCCTAGATATCACAATTCCCTTGAATCCGTCTCACAAACACGTACACACAAAAGTGTTTCGTTTTCCCTTCAATCTCATGTTTTCCTCCTAATGACACGATACGAACTTTTGATATAACGAATTCCAATCTATAGATGTTGCCTCTTTCTTGTTTAATATGTCTTTACATTTCAGGAAGAAAAAATATATATATCTAACTTCGTTATCACTTGTGTCTTTCTTCAGTATTGGTAGTATTTTTCTGCTCTTGAGAAACTTGGTTTTGAAATGTGTTAGATTCTTGGGCCCGTACCAAAATGTAGACTATATTTTGAATTTTTATATATATATAGACAATTCTGAGTATCTATGCTTATACTCCCGTATCATAAATGAAGAAAGAACAAATAAGAATGAATGGAACGGAACGAATGAATAGCGGAGATGAGGTTGAAATGGTTGAATAGAAAGTACCCCCGTTGGGTTACTGGGTGCTCACGGTGTACGTTAGAAATTCAAATTTTTTTTTTTTTTTTTAACCTTGTATGTGTAAGTGTTGTGAATGTAGGAGCTCTAGAGTTTGAGTCCTAGACATATAGCGACTGGCACCATCACCAAAAAACCTAGCGTAGGTTAACTTACCCTGATCCCATCATCCAACATCTAATTGCCCCCTCCTCCCTCTGCTTCTTTAATGCACAACGAAATCCATAAACGCATATAAAATAGTGTAAAAAAAAAAAAAATCCCATACGGAAAAACCCTCATTCACACAAAACGAAGCCAAGATATCGGTGTTCGAACACACATATATATATTTATGAATATAAAAAACATACGAAAAACTAACTTTTGCTTTTCATATTTACTGCCCCAATTGCTAGTAGCTCTAGTGCACGAAAAGCCAATGTAAAGATCGATTTGGGGGGAGTGGGGAGGCTGTAAAACACCCCACTATAAGGGCGAAGCAAGATGGGGTAGGTACAGGTATGGGTATATGTATATCTGGCAAGATAGCCTATATATACTCACCTAGCTATGAGGAGGAGGAGCAGGAGCAGGAGGAGGATAATCACGCACCCCAACACAAGCATTCAACACACACACACACACACAGAGAAGGAAAATCATCTCTTTCCCTCGCACATACTACCTCTTCCAAAAGAATATTCTATTTTATTTCATTTCAGTTCATTCCATTTCATTTTGTTTCTCCCAAGGATATATATATAGTGTATATAGGCAAGAAAATTTATATGTTGTAACCCTTACCTATCCATGATAACCACATGATGATATAAAAAAAATAACATGAACCCTATACCAGGCAAAAAAAAAAGATATTCGCCAGAAGGAAATTCAAAAAGAAAAGCTTTAATGACCCAAAAATTTGATAAAAGAAAGATTGAAACATGTTAATCAAAGAGGTATACCCTCGAGCTCGAGACTGAGATACTAGAGATGAAGACGGGCAAGGTGTGTTACGACCTCGTTCCATGTATCTTCTGCATCTCTCGTTTGCAGAGGATAAAGATAAACCCAGAAATGGAAAATTTCAATCAATTTAGAGTTCATGATGACGTGGCGGTAGTGGTGGAAGCAGCAGTGGCAGCCTTTGCAGACTCATCCGTCGAAGCATATGCCTTGTGAGCCTTGTGCTTCTTGTACTGTATTACAGACCAGCTTGTTAGTCGACTCCCACATACTTTAACTAGGGGGGCTAAAAATGCACTCACATAATAATTCTGCTGCTGCGGCCTCAGCTCCTCTGGCAAATATTCCAGCACTCTCTCCAAAATCTTATCAATACTCTTCTGATTGTCTCCGTCCCTATTCCATACCATCACCAGATATGAATTAAACCTGACGCTGATACTGACTCCACAAATATCGTCCCCCTTCTCCACCACCTCCTGCAGATTCTCGCCGATCGCCATCATCTGGATCTCCTTCCAGAACTCGAATGCGTTGGCTTTCTGGACGCGGAAGGTCCAAGCGCCACCCTTGGCGTTGCGAGGGTCTTCCCAAATGGGCTTGACGTTCTTCTTGAAGAGGCGGTACGAATCTCGGAGAGGGAGGGATGTAAAGGGAATGTTGTTGAAGACTTGCCAGAAGCTCTGTAGAAGTGAATAAAAGGGTAAGCTCAGGTTAAGCAAGGGGGAGCGGAGGTCAGTAGGAAGCTTGGGAACTAACCTGGATAGTGCTAATTTGGGCAATTTCCTTCAACTGGTCCTCGTAGTTGTCGTCGTTGGTTGTCGCTGCGCTACGGTCATGCCAAAACACCCATTCGTGGCGGAGGGGCAGCGGGCGGAGGGTCTTCAGCATGTTCAAGCGGAGTTCTGCACGCTTGCCGCTGGAGGCAGCAGATGAGCCGCCAGCCGCAGTTGTAGCGGCTCCGTTGAGTTGGAGAGTGGGTGTAGTCGTGGCTGCCATTGCGGTTTGGCTTTCCGTGTGTACGAGTAGGTTTGGGGGACGGAGGGGGGGTGGGTGAAGATGGTGAGCGCAGGGAGATTTGCGAGTGCTGGGAGAAGTAATGGGAGAAAAGCTGCAGGAGTCCAGGGGCCGAAAGTACAGAAGGTACGTTTAAGTACAAGTGACTACTAGCTATTACGCGATCAAGTCGATGGTTCTTCGGCTGTGCCGCAGCTGCGGAGGAAGGGCTGTGGTTGGCGGAGGAGGCTGTAGCTGTTACGCTGTACAGGCCGCCGAGAGAGGCGGAGAGGAGAGCTTGGGAGAACAGCGGACGCCGCTGCGTGCAAAAGCAAGGGGAGCAAGGGGAGCAAGGGGAGCAAGGGGAGCAAACGAGCAAACGAGCAAAGGAGCAAAGGAGCAAAGGAGCAAAGGAGCAAAGGAGCAAAGGAGCAAAGGAGCAAGCAGGCCGACTGGACTGGCTGGGCAGCAGTGCGGGGGCGGGCGGGCGAATGGGAGCGGAGAATGGAAGGGAAGAAGGCAGTACAAAGACCAAAAGACCACACAGTAGCAGGCCAGGTAGCGCTGGCGTCTATTATTATTAGAATGCTGCCCGGCGTATTAATGGAAGAGAAGGGAATTGAAGCAGAAATGAACAGAATGAACAGAGAAACCGGTCCACAGCTTGTGCGTCTGGTGCATCTTCTCGCCCCCCTCCTGCCCGTCCCCCCGCCTTTATATCATATCTCTGATGCCGCGAGCGCACGACGCACGGCTCGAGTTGCACGACGAGGCCACCCTTCCTGCAGCTATTCCGGCGCGTGTGAGACGGCGCCCCTGCCGCCACCCCCCCCCCCCCCCCCCCCCAACCAGGACACATCGAGCAGCCGCCCCAAGGCCCCACGGCGACTGAGGCAGCTGCACGACGGGCGCGGAACGCTGCGTTTAACTCGATCCATCGATCCGCTGACGCCTTCAATGCTCCAGCGCCCCGAGGTGACACCCCGAGGTGACACCTCCACGTAACGTAATCCCTGAGCCTGCATGGGCCCCCGCCCGTTTCGGCGCGCTTCTGGAAGGCCCCATTGGGCGGAGCCTGGAGTGAGAAACCCAGGCGCCCGGCCTCTCTCGTAATATCATCTCTCGTTCGCGTAAGCCTGGGGAGAGGGCATCAGGAGGCAAGCGTGACTTCTGCTTGCGCATGGCCGACATGGCCCGTCTGCCTGTGACCACAGAGTTTTTCCTCCTTTGCGGCAATTCTGCTAGAAACGGTTGATCTTCGTGTTGGAGGCGAAGCACTCTACATATGTTCGTGTGATCTTCAGTCCGAATGCCCAGCCAAGCACTGAATACGCCAAACACGCTCGAAACAACTAGGCATTGTGTACTGTACGACACGCTTCCGCTATCCGCTATCCGCCCTCTCAGCATCTCAGCACGCAAGAGAGCGTATGCACTGCCTTGTCTCAGCAGCGCCCAAAAATAGTACATCGACACATCCACTGGGCGCTTTGCGTTCTCGCTCTTAGTGTGTTGTCATCAACAAGAAAAAAACATTAAACATAAGCCCTATATATAAGCAAGCCCCCCAATTAATATATCAAAAAGCTTGTCGCAGAGCCCCACTAGAGCCATGTACTAGTACAGTACCGTACAGCGCTGTACTAGCCCGCCGTGACTGCGGCTAATCTTGCTTGCTTCAACTTTTTCATGTCTTGCTCGAGATCGTTCACGGATGTGGTGGGGCTGAACTGAGAAAAGCAGTCTTACAAGAAGTTTTGCCCGGAATGGTGGTGGAGAAGATTGCGCCGATAGCTTAAGGTTGCCTTCTGCTGCAGCTCACGGGAGCTACGTAATTGATGAGGGTAACGCCAAGCTCCCGTTAAAAAGCAGCCCTGCACAGGCAAAAACTACCCATCAAGGTCCCAATTGCTAGCACCAACACCAGCTCTCTCCAATCCCTCCCTAAACACCCTCTATCGCCATCTCGAAATGGCCAATCCCAAACTATCCGTTGTCCCTGACCACCCTTCCCCCCCATCCCCCCTGGAAACGCTCCACTAGCACCTCAGACACGGATTCCAACGCCACCCCTAGTGCACTCCTCTCCCGGCTCTCCTCATTTCTTCCACAGCTCCACGCCGCGAACGAGGAACTAGATCAAGATATTGCGAATGGGCGAATATCGGAGAAGAGGGTTGAGGATGTGGGGGAGGATGAAGAGAGGTATATTGAGATGGTACGTTCAATTGAGGCTCTCTCGTGTTTGGTGGATGGGTGGAATGGAAAGCTTACACGATGCGCATATAGAATCTCGGCCTAGGTGTTCTTGAAGAAAAGCGGCCCAAGTCCCGCAAACGTCGACGTAGAGCTGCTCTTGAAGAGTCGAGCGAATCAAAAGCAACTACAACATCCTCAACACCAACTAACAGAAAGGCAGTCGACGTAGAAGCCACTCCGTCAGACGATGCTACCCCCGATCCCTCCTCTTCCTCCACCTCTGATTCCGACTCCAATACCTCTTCCGAATCCGACTCTGAATCCGGTTCCAGCGCTTCCGAATCCAACCCTGATTCCGGCTCCTCAGAAGAAGAAGAAGAAGAAGAAGAAGAAGAAGGAACCGCCCACCTCAACGCTTTTCTCAACATCCTCAACCCCCTTCTGACGCTCTCGATCTGGAGGATATACCCTCCGGCTCCCGCAAACGAAAGTATTACCATGTTAGCAACAGTAGACGGAAGCTTGCGCAGCAAGAGATTCTAGCGGCATTGTTAAACATTGATGCTGAACGGGTTAGTGTGGAGGGAGAGAGGGCAGGGATTGAGATTATTGAAGATGGGGCAAACGAGAAAATGGAGGGAGCTGTACAGAAGTAGGTGAAGCATGGGAGCAAGTCCATAGGGGAATAATGGAATTCACAGACAAGAGGTTGGAAAATTTGGGGAGGTGGGAATTGTACGTTATCATTCGACGGATGTCGCATTTGTTACGGTACCATGTATGATAGAAAGTACGGCTCATGTTACGGCAACCCAAAAGATGTGGAACGCAAAGAAATCATAATGAAACTCAGTTCTGTCGATGGATAGATCCGCAGTTGAAGTGCTATCTACATATAGCACACAACAATATTTCTTGAATGAAAGGTAATTCACTGCTATTAAGCTATTTCATTAAAATTATGTATTCTAAGATTCTACAATCGAAGTTTGTAAACGAAAAATCTATGGGAAATTTACTTAGGCTCTATGTAACACACTGCTAGCCAAAGCTGCAGGACAAAGTTTGGGTATATCCGTCCCCTATCTACCCAATAACCACAAATTCCATCATTTCGTGTGCTAAATCCCTCTCTCGCTCACCTTCAAATCACCTATAACTTCCCCGCCCCTAGAACGTTCGCTACTTCCTCACACAACGCTGCCACACCGAGCTTCTGTCCTACCTCGCTATTCCCCTTCTCCCTCACCGTCTGCGCGGCCCCAATCGCCTCAATCACCTGCAATACCTCCCCACCCATCGGAGCACAATACACAGCTAACACCAACGCGATCAATAACGCCTTCAATCCGCCAGCGTCCTCCTCTTCTCTCGTCACCGCCTCCACGATTCCTACCACAAATTCCACCAACTCGCCTGCCTCCAGCACCTCCTGATTCTGAGTTGAACGCATCCGCTGGATGTATGTTGCGAGGTTGAACGCGAAGCTAGATGCAGCGACTCTCGTCGCTACATGCTCTCCGTCCAGAAGGGACGAGGCAACGGCTGAAACGAGCAGTGTGGAAATTGGAGGGACGCATAGCACCGGTGCGGCAAGTGAAGACGAGAAGAGATTACAAAGAGACTGTAATGTAACCAGCCTTAAGGCATAGGGTACCGTGGCAGATGACTCATTTGATGGGGTCAACAAGTCAAGAAGTGCCCGGATTGTCTTATACTCCTGTTCCGCTGCGATCCATGAGCTTACTCGAGTATCTACCAGCGCGGCTCGGAAGATGTCCACAACAGGAAAAAGCGTGTCGTTACTCAATCCACCCTTGGCAGCGTCCTGAATATACCTCGCCCATATTGCGAGATCTGGTAGTGGTGCTTCCCGTGCCCCGTGCTGCTGGCGCTGCTGTATAAACTCCATCATCGACACCAAGGCGGGAGTGGATGCCACTTTGATTCCCAGCTTCTTACGGGCCTTATCCAGTGGTGGGACTTTGGCATATGTGATTGCAAGCATGCTTGTGCCAAAAGTAATGGGGAGGTTTTGCTTTGTATGAGGGTGTACTTTGGTTGAGGGTGAGCATCATGAGAAAACATTGAAGCCAAAAATGCTACCAACATTTTCGGCACGTTGGAGATGAAGAGCATTTAGAAAAATCCTACCTGAATAAGTAACGTTTATCATAGTACTGATATAGGCTTCTAAATTCTCCTTGCTTGTGCCCGTCCATGTATCCAACTATGACGCCAGCATATGATTAGCTCCCTTTAATTTTCCTTTCAGTAAAGAATCAGGAGAAAACCGACTTTCTCCCCCTTCGAATACGTCACAAACGTAGGCGTAGCTGTTACCAAAAACCGCTGTCCCAAATCCCTCGCAATTGTAACATCTGCCTTCACAAACACCGCTCTCCCTACCAATTCCGCTGACTTTCGCTCAAAGAATGGGTACAAAGCTTTACACGGCGCGCATGCTGCAGAGGTGAAGAAGACAATCGCACAAGTATCCTTTGCCGTTCCAAGTATATCATCGAATTGTCTCCCATTTTGGGCAATTTTGACTTGGGATTGCCCTATCACAGCGGGCTGCGGGTGCGCAGGCGGGGTTGAAATTGTAGGTGCTGTAGTGATTGGTCGAAGCACGCCCTCGATCTCCCGTCTGAGCATTTGTCCAAACTCAGTCCTGAGTACAGTATCTGGTAGGGAGGTGATGTGGCTCGGGATACCTTTTCCAATTAGGAACATGGAAAAGTCGTTGGAGAAGTTGTTACAATTGTGCTATCATGTTAGCAATATGGATTTAGCTTAAAGAAAAGACTGGCTGTACTAACCATGAACAAATCATAGCTTTCTTCGCTGTATATGGGCTTTATACTTTCCAGATATTCAAGTATCACATCGTCTGGTAGTTCTGTAGTCCCCAACAAAATTTTTTCCTTGGGCTCGCCGTGATGGGTTCGACCCGGCACTGATGTTTGGATGCCCGCGCCATAGTAGTACTCACGCGAGCCCACGACAACCGAAGTATGGTATACTGCCTCAATGTACGTACCTGCTCGCAAGCGACTTATCAGAAAAGTGTTCCTAGACACCAGTAAAACATGAACAGGCAAGGGCGGTTCATACCTAACAATGCTTGCGAGAACTATGGCCCACGCGCTGTCAGCATCCATTCTCCACCATCATAGTCGTGCTTCAGACACACGAAAAAAGAAAAGTAGCTTCTGCGTCATGAAGGGTACAAATTCTGCGTCATGCATGCCCGTGCCGCTTAATTTTTGGCAAGAAGCAAAGGATGGCGCATCAACTATCCTAAAGAGACGATTTGCAACACACCTGCCTTGCAAGTCCTAGCCACATAGTCAGCATTGTACTTGTTGCATAGCTGGCTGGGAGGAAGATATACCCCCCGACAGGTCGTAGACATAGAGCTCCACCGCCCTGTCACCCGCCATGTCTCCTGTAAGCTATCGGATTCGAGGTAGCTGCTAGCCGTGGGGGGGCACTTGCGTCCTTTACTTGCTTTGCAAGGCCGGTACCGGAACTGCGCTGTTTGCTGGCGTGCGCGCTTCTCGCGAAGCAGTGATGTATTGCAAATACTGCACTTGTATGTACAGTGTGCTCCGTGAGCGTTCAAGGGCGAGAATGCAGGTACCTAAGTACAACACTGAGGCTTTATAAGCTCTCGCTCTCGAACCTTCTGGATCACCTGATTACGAATGTGCAAAGTGGCGCAAAAACAAGAGGCTTGTACTCTTAGCACTGACCTAACTTTATTAGGGAAATACTCACTTCATGCGTTCGGCATGCCACACAAAAACATAACACATTCAAAGGGAAAATGCATAGATACGGCGCGAAATACAGCTCAATGCAATATAACGGACAAGCATAAATAAAAGAAAATGAAGGGAAAAAAAAACAAAAAACGCAAACTCCCCAAAGACCTAGCCCAATTTTATAGAGGAATGAATATTGTGTTCCCAAAGAAAAGCAGGAAAAGAGGAAAATAGAAAGAAAATGTAATATCATTGACATGTCACAAAATATCCGCAACCTCCTTCATACCCTGCTCTCACACCATGCGTTTTAGTTGAGGTGCCTGTATATCGGCAGGGGATACTGATTGTTTTGACTTGTTCTCTGTAACAGTAGTAATCACAGGCACATAGTCATGGAACCTAGCATAGTCGCTCTCGTCCAACCCTGCCCATAGTTCAGATTGGTCTGGAACCTCCGTTCTGGAAAGGGATCGTTTGAAGGTTTTCGTTCCTTGTCTCTCAGGCACGCTGGATAATTGAGCTACCTTTATCTTCCTCTTAAATGATTTTTCTTCAAGGTCCTTCACAGCCCTTTTTGCACTCCTTTCTCGTCTGTCTCTTTCCGCTTTCCAAGACCGAAGGATCTCTGCAGCGGATTTCTCGCTGTCAGCCATTTGCACCTTTAGTGTCCAGAGCTGGTCCGACTTATCCCCATTCATGTCCTGCAGCTGCTGCATTACTGGTGTCCGTCGTTCATACGGACAAGTAGTCATGTCCACTACTTTACTCACGTCAAACTCAGGGTCGAGTTTTGTGTCCAAGCTGGCTTCTTCCCCCTTATCCAGCAATTGAAGGATGTCGAGGCTTTCCCCTGGTGGAATAGCCTGCGGATGTGATGGAGTAATGCAATCCAGATCAACCTCTTTCCTGAGAACACTATCAATATCCACTGCTGAGAAGTATGCACAGGATTGTGGAAGGTCATTTATGCCCATTTGCTGGCTGAACATGGCCCTTGTCCAAACGTTAGCAACCTGTAGGGCCATGGCTGCACGATATCTGTCCTCCAACTTGACGAGATATCTAATTTCATCATGCACTGTAATTGCAAGTCTCGCGTCGATATTATATTTGTGAATTAGATAGTCCATGCTAGTGACCAGTAAGTGCAAATAATCTACTCCGCTAGACTGAATTGCCCAGTTAATGCGCGATGTCATGAACCCACCCTTGCTCAAATATTGCTTCATCAAGGCTTCAGTAATTCCAGCCCCAAGTACGGGCGTTTGCGGCCTCTCCTGATTGGCAAATTCCTCGAGGCGATTGAATACATATGATTCGGTGCCACCGTACCAAAATGGGATCTGGACCAATCTGGACTGTTTCCTTGTCAGTTTCTCTCCTTTTGTCGCTTTGTATAGTTTCTCAGCAGTCGCCGCAGCCTCCTCGTCCGAAATTGTTGGGTTGAACTGCTTTAGTAATGTAGTAGCAAATTTTAACCCGGCGCCATAAATTCGCCCATAATTAAAGATTTTGGCACTGTTCCGAGATATACCCAAAATTTTTGCGGTTTTTGAATGAAGATCAGTGCCTGCTGATTTCGTCCCTTCGAGGGTCATGAATCCCAAGGCAGTCCCTCCGTGGAGCTTAAACTGAGCGTCACCAACCAAACTGGCAATCCATAACTCCTGCGAGCTAAACGGATGTGTCAGCACAAGGTGTATTGAAGTGATTTGTTATAGCGGTGTCAGGAATATCAGGGATACATACTCGACATCTGCACCCACAAAACAGTAACCAGGAGGAGCCTTGACCATCGCTTTTAGCTCAGACCCAACCCGGTTTATCTTTGCATTGCTTGCAGTCAGCCACGTCTTTTCCACTGCACGTCTGGTGATTGTGCCCATGGGTATTAGTTGAGGGAGTATATAACCGATCCGAATATCTTTCTGATCGTCTAACTTAGGGAGCCGCTGTGAGGTATCTAAATCTTCTTCATACACTACCATCTGCTCCCTGATTCTCTCTCTTGAACTAATCCAATAAGAGCATTGTGCGTTCATCTGTAGTGCTTCTAATGCACCAGGATTTGCCGCGGATAATAACCCCTCCTCGAAGTATTTAACATAGCTTTTCGAGAGGGGGTTGACACACCTGGCGGATGGTCCGTCCTTATGAGGAAGCTTGTAGTAGATATGGTCTGAATCTCTCCGCAGGAATTCCGGCTTATCGTCCGGATCAAACTCGCACTTGGTAGCATTGGTTCCCTCGTATTTTTGGCTGTCCTTAAGAGGAACTCTAAATGTCCATCCGTGTTTGTCTGACCATACAAGAGGGTAGCCATCCCAACTCAGTCTCAGAATGATAGCGGCAATCCGTGTGCGAACAGTGATAGTAGGCGCCGGGTCTGATTTCTTCTTATACAAGTCTCGATACCATTTAGGTTTCCCCGCGAACTTCTGCTTGGGATCTGGTATGCGTTTAGGCTCTGGCTTCGGCTCTCGCTTTGCCTTTGGCACAGCCTTCTTCTTGGGCTTCTTAGGCCTCTTCGTTTTTTTTTTTCGACGCCTGATCAAGCTCGGGCTCAGGCTCAGGCTCAGGCTCAGGCTCAGGCTCAGGTTCAGGTTCAGGTTCTAGCTCTGGTTCAACCTTTTTCTTTGCCTTTGGAGGAATTTTCTCTTTGATATATCGCTGCGGCTCGGGCGTCCAGTCAAGTTGATCCAACCATGGGTCACCTGGTTGTGGGCCACTATTCAAGGTGCTTTCGACTAGAGCTAAGAGATTCGCTTGGACACTATCGGAAAGCTCCTTGTACTTTCCTTCGGCGTTATTGATATACTGTTCCCATTCTTGGTTGATCGGCAAGATGACGGAAGATAGGTGCCGCAGAGCTCCGAAGCTGACAGGATGCGGGCAAACTCTTAGAAACTCTGGTAGGACTTTAGTATATACTTGGAAAGTAGTATCAACGTCAGAGGCACAGTAGTTAAATAATTGATTGATATTGTCCAGTACACCCTTTCTATCCAACTCTCCAAATTGGTCACGAACTTCTTTGTCGATAATTTTATCGCAGTGAAACCGGGCAACATCTTTCAGTGAATTGATGGAACTCCTTCCTATCCATGGTTCTTCTTCATTTTCCTCCAGCATGAGATCAGTCAACCGAGAGCGGAAATCTGGGTTTTCCGTCTCTTCTGCCATTTTTGCCTTCAGCTCCATGTTCTTATGATATTTTAGCCAAGTTGGACGTTGGCGTGAGCACATCCCATTGACTGCAACGTGCAAAGACATAGTATCAAGAAACCCATTCTTAGTCTGAAGAATGCCGTACTCCTCTTTAATTCTAGCCCTGTCATATCCTATATTGTGCCCAACAATGACTCGTGGTATAGTAGGGTCACCCAGGGGAATAAGATGACGATCGGAAACATTCTTGACCGGATTTGCATACCCCTCTACATCGAGCAGCCAAGGTGACATCCATGAGTACCAGGCGACAGGGCTTACAGCGCATGCCATAATTGGGAATGGCGATTCCTTGTATAGCGTCTCCACATCAAATACAAGTGTGTCTTCCTGAGGATAATTGACTTGTACTGGTTCTGCGCCAGCAACATATCTTGTCCAGCCGGGCTTAGATGTCACCCACTCGTTGGGGGTAGGGGGTATCTGCGACTCCGCCAAACTCTTTGCCTTCTCCATATATGGATGTGCCACATATTGCCCAATCCAGTAGAAATGCTCATCCAACGTTCCAGTGCTTCCTATAAGTTTAGGAAGTTTGAATCCAATTGGGGGAGAAGTATCAGAAGTTTTTCCATAAAGTTCATGATGTTCAAGGTGGTCAACTGATAAGCCTATGAGCTCTGGTGGCACTTTGGGCACATCAACACTTTTCGCATTCGGAAACACCTGCTGATACACTACATCACTAAGCTGTTGTACTTGAATTTGGTTGACGCGTTTTTGCGCATCTTTGAGACACTCTCGATTAGCATTTATCCAAAAACTGAGCACAATGCATATTTCAAAGCAATGAATACACACCTATACGTAGCGTTTTGGACGGTGAATGCGCAAGCTTTGGTTCTTCAGCTTTGGCTTCGCTCCTCTCGACGTTAAGCTGCCCCGCTGCATAACTCCTTGTACATGGTAGACGGAGCGGAGTTCTGCGACCAAGTGAAATGGGATGAGTAGAGGGTGAACTCTTTGATAATGCGCGATGCGGGGTGTATCGAAAGGTTCGGCATGCGGCGGCGGTGAATTGAAACATCTCAATTGACTATGTATGCCCCCCAGTCATGTTGCAGTGACCGAAAGCAGCTGGTAGGATGCGGAAAAGAAACGAATGCGAAGAGATGCAGCACTGGCTCAAAGGAAGCTCTTCAAATTCCGCTCTCTCTTTTCCTTTTTTTTTTCGCCTTCGGACGCAAGTGCTAGTTTAGCTCATCTCAAGCTAGTGGGGTTTCAATGATGTAGTGCTTGGCGTCATGACGGCAGTCATGCCCATACCAGAACTTAAATTGTGGTATTGCTCCGTATCATACAAACCTCGCTTGACTGCTTGGTCGGCGCAACTGCAATGGGAAGGCGTTTACCCGACATTGCTGAGGCAAGAGCAAACGAGATAGCAGATAAACCTGGATATCAAAGTTATCCCTGTCCGAACCCTTTCAACACGATGACATCAAGTGAACAACTAGTCTGGTTCAGTGAACACTGTGCTACAGTTGCTGTTGCTGAAGATCAGTCAGAAAGTCAGGGAGTTACTTTACAAATGTAAGTAAATAGGAATGGCGCTAAACACCTGCACGAGTGTGCATGCAAGGCACTTCTGCTGGAGGCAGGCACTGGTAGCCATCCGGGCCTAGTCTCGTAACCAGATAGCCAGCCCCACTAGTAACCGGGCGTACAAGCGTACCATGCGCTATGTACATCTTAACTTGACATCCTAGGAGCAGCTGCAGATAGAGATCAATCAAGGTGATCGTGAGATATGCCATTGGATGATGCACCGATTTTATAAAAATTTAACCAAAATAATCAAGGAGGGTATATGATACATATATTCACAATAGTAGCGGTATTCAGATAAAGAAAAATCCGGCTGGACAAAAATCCAATTTCACAAGAGGGTTACTCAGACCTCAGACTGGTTTGTCTGCTGGATTTCATTTTATATCGAGGTAGTCTAATCTGAGTACCGCTACTGAATATTTATTACTAGTCCATGGCAAAGGGGCATTTCTTACAGCCACTCGCAGTCGTCAAGCGTAAGAGGAATCTAGCGGCCAGTTCTTAAGACAAAACTTATATCCAGACTCAAACCAAAGACACGTATCAATCAGCTGCATGCTTGTAGGGTTAACAGCTCGGTAAGTTTCCACGGTGCAGCCCGTTAATTAAAAGCTCTTGCTTGGGCTGAACTTCTACAATCTCGAACTTACATACTTGAATTTACTAGCTGCTTGTAATTACGACGATCAGGTGGTGTAGTACCCTGGTATTCCCACAATCCTAATGCTCCGCTTCAAGTTTTCGGTACTGGGCTAAGGCTACAGCAGCCTCACGAACAAAAGTTATACCAGCAGTTAATTGTTACGAGACTAACTGGTAAAGGCCCAAAATAGTAGTCTGGGCATGAGAACACTGCTGGAGGCGGCATATTATCAATAACATCGTCGTTACCAATTAATTAAGGTGGAGAGGGAATATGGGAAACGGGGAACAGAGTAAGTAGAGCGGTAGTCTGGTTCGAGACTGAGTAGGGGTTAATGTGGGTACGAGAAAAGGTTCAGGTGTATCATAGTCTCGGAACCGTTATTTGTCACGTTAAGGTGTTCTCATAAGTTATGCCAGTCTCGAACCGGGTTATGCAAGTCTGGCATGAACCGATTTCTTGCAATCGGTTCGAAGCTGCGATCATCTTCATTCCTCTTGGCAAGAACCTTGGCGGCGATTATAGTTTAACCTTGGCAAAACTACGTTTGTTTTCGAGGATCTTCACGAAATCTTCTTCTATATATGTACTCCACAACAAAGCTGCACCCTCGAATTATAGGCAAAATTTGAATGCTTATCACCTAACTGGAAGTATATTCCCGAGGCCGCATAAACGTACACGCGAAAGCCTTCTCACTTCATCCTCAACCTGAGCCTTTTACATCTTGTCACCATGCTGCGGCAGTCCCCAGATCAGCGCCGTACTCGCGCTTCAACAGCATCGACTGCCCCCGGTGGCCGAACAGCGTCTCCTGAGGGCAACACTCGAAGATCTACACGGCGGAAAAGAGGGGTTGCTGCAGGGTCGGAAACCATAGATCTCACTTCTTTCAGTATCGCCCCTTCTGTTGTTTCAGCAGCGCCACCACATCCACAAACACCGGTAAAGAAAATACGAGTCAGCAACCAGCCCTCACAAAATTCATCAAGTACATCCCTTGGCTCACAGACAACAGCAAGTCCGAAATCACAGTGGGGTAATGATGATAAGATAGATGAGATAAATCTGGTTGATGTGGATGATGAAGGACTATTAGCAAAGAAGCAGAAGGATCTGCTAAACATGCAGAGGTCGGATCAAGAGAAGCCTAAATTATCTGACTTTAAGTGTGTCATTTGCTTGGACGATCCTACGGATCTTGCTGCTACACCTTGTGGTTAGTATACCGTATCGATTTTTCTGTGGTACCAGAAGCTGATAAGTCGTTTTGAAGGCCATATGTTTTGTGACCTTTGTCTACAGGGAGCATTGAAGGCTGGACAACCACCAAATGCCAGGTCAGGAAGGTGTCCCGTATGTCGTCGGAGGGTAAATCTGAAGGACATTGTACCGCTCGAAATCAAAGTATTGGACAGAATCAAAGGGAAGGGCAAAGGAAAGGCTGGATAAGTCTAGTGTGCGGATCGATAAGTCTTAGGGATTAGCGGATAAGGGTTCTGGGCTCGGAGTTCTTGTATGATTACAGGCGGCATTGGCATTTCAATCGCATTCATGATATGACAATACGAGCATTTAACCATATGTGCCCCGTCTGCAGGCATTTTGCATTCTAGATATGATTCCTCCGGCGCGCCTCCACAATTGTCTCTCGGCTCTCACCTCATGAATCAGTATTTTGATCCTTGCCGCAGCGACCAAGATTGGCAGCTTCTACTCTGACGTATGTGTGGTAACAACGCGACGTTTTAACAGCATCCACGTGCTAGCTGCTGAATTTAGGGACCAGCATTTTGATCAACGGGTGCTAGTCAACCCTCTGCAGCCAGCTGGATTTTACACCAATGCCCTTCCCGGCTGATAAGGTGTTGGTAATAAAGTTTACGCAACAAGTTGTTTCTTGAGCGTCCTAGCAGGGTATGGGAAGCTCACTTTCGCCGCTGCCACCAAATCGCTTTAGGTGCCGAGATCTCCTGCTTCACCTTCACTCGCCTCCGATTGCGACTATTTTCAAGCCAACCTAAAGAGCACCTTGCACCAGCAACCCAGTCTGGGACGATCGTGACTGATAGTGCTCATCCAAAAAAAATTGCACATGCTTCTCTAAACCCACGACTAGACATGCAAAGCTTCAGCAGGATCCCTGGCTTGTTTTAATTGGAGTTACTTCGACAAGCTGAAGGGGAGAGTCTGGGCACGAGAACGGCAGAAGGGTGAGAGGAGAGGACTAGTAGTAGTACGAGCAAAATAAGTGGCACAGTCAACTAATTTCTTAGGTGTATGTTAGGGAATGGCATGCAATTGGTAGAGGGCTTACCAGTAGTCGTTAGTCCTTGACCGAGCTGCCTCTCTCAAGATAATTTACTGGAGGAACTAGGCATAAATTGGGGGGGCGCGCCGGTGTGCAGTCTGCTGCTTCAGACAGTGAAAGTAAAAAAAACAAAACAGACGAAAAACCGCATAACAGCTTGAACGCAAGTTCTTCCTTAGTCCTCCCGCGGGCAGGCCTTCGCTGCCAGGCTGCACGCGTGCGTAAGTGCAAGAGAGCCCTATGAACCCTTCTGCTGAGCTACGCAGGAGGATGTATGAGTACCCAGGCCCCTATGGCATACCCTCCAAGCACAGGAGTGTCCAGGCGGATCGCCGGGCCCTGGGCAGCGCGGACGGCCCAGCAGACCTGAGCCCGCGGCCGCGGCCGCCCAGGATTCTCGGGGGCCGAGCATTCGAGTGCCTCCAAGGCTGACGCTGCGTCCTCGCCTCAGCCCGGGGTCGGCCACAACCCTATGCGTATCCTCCCTGCCAAACGCAAGCAGACTGGCTTGCTTGCGCTCAAGCGACAGTCGATTGGCTTCTTTGCGACATCGATCCGTGTGCAGTGCTAATAACGTTGTTCAGCGTGCGGCCTGTGGGGGCGAAAAAGCATTATGTACAACGTGCGGCTAGCAGGGCCACCCTGCACTTCGTAATTGAAACATCGGGCTGCCAGCACTATGGGGTTAATATTGGGGTTGATTTTGATTTTGTGGGGTCGCACTTGAGTCGCCGAACACTCGCTCCTCGCTCGCCGCCCGCCGCCCTCCTTAATCACACGAGCTGTGCGCCGATCGTCCAGAGGCCTCCCAGCCGGTGTCTGCTGGTGTCTGCTGGTGTCTGCCGGCGTCTGCCCACAAGCAAGTAGCATAGAGGGCCAGCCTGGCCTACCTCCTGCTGTACTTACTAGTAGGCTGCCCGCACCACGTCGCCCGCTCCCCGCTCGCTTTCCCCAGCACCAGCACCACCCCCCCCCAATCTAGTTCCCCCCATTCAGCCCTGATCCACCCCACCCATAAGTCAAGACCAGACGCTCGTTTCCCACCATCTTTTCTACTTGCCCGCCCCGCCTTACTTCTGTCCTTCTTTCCATTTCTTTCTCCGCCTAGTGTCCCGCGTGCCTAGGTCGCTCGATGACAGTGTTCTGCAACTGCAGCCATCTATGGAGACGCCATTGGAGACCCAGCGACTCTTTCGCAAGCTACAGTTAGATACCTCAATCCCATTGCAGCGACATCACGCAGGGTCCTCGTCACTATCACTCTCGTTATCTGGGGCCGGGTCAAGGTCGGGGCTAGCGTCAACCTCCAGGGTGCCATCAGCGACCTCCTCCGCCACTCAATCACCTACTCCAACACCACCGATATCTGTTCGCCCTCTACAGATTCAGCAGAGGCCGACTGACAGCTTTTCGCAGTGTACTGACTCGCCAGAGCTAAGCTCGAGCGGGAGATATGCACAATCTAATTTTACTCTTTCTCCGTTGGAGAGAGCGTCTAGGGCCGATAGTGCATCACTCTTTGAACAATTCGCATCCAGCTGTCACAAACTCGAAATCCCCAGATCTGCTTTAGGATTGTCGCAGCAGCAATTACAGCGACAGCAGCAGCAGCAGCCTACTTCCAAAAACATTCCCACAATAGTACAAGATGGAGAAAAGCTATTGTTTGAGAAGAAGCCTCTGCCGGTGCGATCAAATACTGAGTCAGAGACGTTCAACTATGATTTTTCCAGTGGACGACCTCGTCGAGCGCCTACAAGTGGGATAGGAAATGGGCTGGTAAGCGACCGTGATTCAAGTCTCAAGGATAACAATAACGCAACTGGAAGTCTACCGGGTTACCGTGCTGTTGAGCCTACCGTAATGATGCATGATCCACGAAGGCGGTTTTTATCCCCAAGTCCGTTCGAAAAGATGATTGAGGATCAGGATCGTATGTCATCATTGACGTCGAGTTCTACCGTAGGATCTCCATTATCGGAGGCACTGGCTACACCCACAGATAGTGAATGCTCCGATATGTATGGACCCGCCATTGCGCATACTGTAAGAAGCCAGTCATTTCAGGACGCTATATCACTTGGAGAAACCTCTGCTTGGCCCAGGGATTTGGTTATGGCGCATCGGAATCGCAGTTATAATTTTGAAGTTGCGCAGCCGCAGGGTCCCAGGCGAAAAAGGAGAGCATTTAGTGAGAGAAAGTTGAGCCCTGCCAACCAAGTATGTCACCTTGAAAGCTTCTCAAACGAGATTCCCTATGCTAATGTCTGCCTTCAATAGTTCCTAAGTGGATGGTCGTGTCAGAAGGCTGCTGAGCCAGATGATGAGGGCCAGGAAGTAGGTGCCTATGTTATAGGAAAGCAGGTTGGGTATGGGGGCTTCAGTGTAGTCAAGGAAGCCGTCACGATGAAGAATGGCATGAAAATTAAAAGGGCGGTGAAAATTGTTCGAAAGAAAGCGCATAACAAGGAATGTGAGAACGAAAGGATCCAGGCAGAATTTGAGCATGAAGTGAGCATCTGGAGATACCTTTCTCATCCACACATCTTGCCATTGATTGAGGTTTATGATTCACCATTTGCAACCTATTGCTTCACAAAACTTACTACTAATGGAACCCTCTTCGATCTGGTGAAGGCAAATAGACAAGGTTTGCCTGCTCATCTAGCGGCGAAATTTGCATATCAACTGGCATCCGCAATTCGGTACCTCCATGAAGATGTACGAATCATCCATAGAGATATTAAACTTGAGAATTGTTTGATTGATGTATCGGTTGACCCAGAAGGAGCCCTGTTGCTTTGCGATTTTGGAATGGCTGAGCAGATACCTGGGTCTAATGATGACGATTCAGACTCAGATAATTCTTCATTTGGGCCACACAGCTCAAGGTCGCATATACGGAAGGGCCCACCGGAGACTTCCACCTCCATCACGGGCTCCCTACAATATGCTCCCCCAGAAATGATGTCCTGTACCACTCCAAGGTTATCAACTGCAGTAGACATGTGGGCTTTTGGAGTGGTGGTGTATGCCCTGCATACCGGAATCTTACCATTCAATCACGCTTTCCAACCAAAGCTACAAATGATGATTGCTAGAGGTGATTGGGATGTAGAGCGTTTCCGGAATGCTACAGTTTTCCAAGACCACAAGGAGCTCGGCAAAATGGCGTTGGATGTGGTTAAAGGATGTCTCTGCAAACAACCTGAGAATAGATGGACTGTGGGAATGGTATTGGATAGTAAGTGGCTCTCAGGCTTCACCGTTGAGAGTCCATAAAAGACATGTCCTGATTCAGCGTATTTTATTCTTGCATTTTGTACGACACGACAACGAGGGGCCACTTTGTATATTCCCGTCATACATTTATACCCTATGGCTACTATTTGACAGCAAAGGTCCGGCCATCTAGCGAATCCACCCTCTTTCATATTCCTTTATATCTCGTTTTGGAGCCTTTCCGTATTCAGCTCAAAATTCATGGACAGGATAATCAAAAAGGCTTGGACTGGAGTATTTGCAATTTAAGTCCTTTATCGTGGCGTTTTTAACCGGGTTAGTTACTTTTAAGGTGCTTAGTTTTTGTTCGATTTACCCAATTTTTTTGTTCCTCTGTCTACCTCACCGTATCTTGTTTTGCAGTATCCAATTTCTCCTCTTTTGTGTGCCTCTCTACTCAGCTTCGTTTTGGTCAATGTGGGCGCAGTGGTGTTGAATCAGTTCCCAGTCCCCATTGACAGTTCTGTTTGTGTTTACTTTATTTCACATGATTAGCAGGAGTAGGTTTATGGGCGATTCAACACCGCATACCCATGTGTTCATTGGTGGGCAAGAAATTTTGGATGTGGTGTAATCCCATGCTTTTACTGCACAGCGTTTTATTCTACATATCTGAAAGCATTTGCATTTTAATATTGATTGCATATGCATCTAGGCTTGTTTCGTGTTCTTCCCTTCACCTCGTGTTATAGTTGCTTGGGAACTAGTATGGAAATCTCCATTTGATTTACTTGGGTTGGTTACGAAGCGCTTTGTTACCTTGGTATGTTTATGGGGTGAGTTGTGCATTTGGTGGTAGTCTGATTGATTTGAGGGTCGAATTCTTATTTGCGGGGGAGCAACATCTGAAATTTTTTTTTTTTTTTTTTTTTTTTTTTTTTTTTTTTTTTTTTTTTTTCGCGTCGTGCAAAACAAATATTGATCTAGTACTGTCGCTTGCACAAATGTTTCTTTGTATAATCTGTGAATGGTTGTGGATTCTCCGTCTGATCAAGGTTTCCTTTTCCTCTTTTTTTTTTTTTTTTTTTTTTTTCCCTGTGGTGAAAGTATCGTCTAATGAGACAGCTCAGGTTCGGTCCGTCTGATTTATAGCGTGCTAATAATCTGCAACTGCAATTCCTATAATACTTTTGTTTGGTGCTTGAACCCTTGACTTTATACTTTTTAGCGCTGGATTCTGTCTTTTCTCGTTAAGAGTAGATTATAAATTTAAATAAGCTGGTCTTTACATGCTCTGTTCTCAGGTCAATGACTTTTCGGTTCTTCTATCTTTGCCCCGTTAGTTAGTTATGGTTCTATTACCCGTTTGAGGGCCATTGCTTTTAAATTAAGATCTATGTCGTTGCTACGGTTACATCATCTTCGGTGGGGTAATCATGGCAGTTGCAATATTCAACTTTACTTACAAGTATGACTTCCTGAGTTTAAAGTCTGCATCAAAGTTTATAACCTTAACAAAGCAGCTGACGGAAGTGCAACTCTAATGCACCTGCACAGTCAACTGAGTGTGATATGGACGGAGACTCTTGGTCAGTTCATTATAACAGATCATCCACAGTCCATTGACTTTGTGAGATATGTCATACCCCCACCCTCTCCAACGCACACTCGACCCCTACTATGATAGCCAAAACCAAGGCGCCAATCAGTTCCCCGTCACAAACTGAGTCATCAGGCCGTTCCTCCTCTGGGCTGCATTTCCTGTCATATATGTAGGGACGAAAGCCACAGGCTAGTGCATACGCGAGACGCTGTTGCACTTCAGGCCAGGGATGGCCTGCTGCAGCGCATCATAATTAATTATCTGTTGGTGCTTCCTCTTACAAAACTATAGAAATGGAAAATTCCTGTTGGCGATTGCTTAGATACTGTATCTCTAGCTAATGGAACGTCTCGATCTAACTACTATCAGAATACCACACCTGAAGCTGGCAAGCTGGCGCTCCGACGTGAAGCACCTCACCATTCGTCAGCATCCCTCAGTCGGGCATGACTTATCTCGACCTATTAACAGCCTATCTCGTTTGGCCCCGTTAGTGCAGCACTTGGGACAGGCTTGAGACTACTTCAGGCCCTTATTTCTTGCTGCCCCCGGCGCAGCCAGCACATAGACTTTTTTTCCTACCAAAAACTTAGTGTATTGAGAGGCCGATAAGATTGCGAGCAGTCCTAATCGCTGAACAATTGGAAGCGACTTGATTCAGTTATTCACATCCGGGACAACATTCGAGTACTAATATAGCTCAAGATGACCAGCTACGGAACACCGCCAGAGTTTGTTAACGGCGACGGAATGCACCACAGTGGCCATCAAAATTATGGGCCATACGCAATGGACGGCCGCGACCGAAAGCCAACCTTCCCGCTGAGCAGGAGTGTAAGGCAGAAGGCCAGACGGTACGTACACTTTTCACTTTGATGATACCGGATTGGACCCTGCATACACACGTGGATATTTTTTTAGCAAGGTTTCTATGACCTAGAAGGAGCCGCGTGAGCTCATAAGCTGTTCTTCCAGGTGGCCGCTTGCGTTCCGGTTCATCAAAGGCGCGATTCATCATGGTTAGTGTTTCTCGTTTATGCTACCTCTTTAGTCCATTACTGCTAGTTTGAGTTTGAGTTAATTTACCAATTTACGTCATACAGTTATTGTCATTCCCGTGCTATGTCATACTTTGATAACTTCCGCCATTGTTTATATCGATCAAGTCCAAGGAGTAAGGTTGCGAATACCATCCACTATCGTCCCGTCCTTATCAATCGTTGTCGGTATGATGTTGGTGTTTAGGAACAGCTCAAGCTATGATCGGTGCGTCAACTTAGACCCATTAGCTCGCTTTGCCCGCGACGTGCACTCATTTAAGATCGCAGATTCTGGGGCGGTCGATGCAACCTACAAACGATAGTGACCTGCGTTCGAAACCTCGTCCGAGCATTTCTCGTCTGTGGCCCCAGTGACGATGATGCAGATAAAATAGAGAAAGACAAGGTTGTACGCGTGCTGATTGGGATGCTACATGCGCTAAAAAATCACTTGCGCGCAGAATGGGCTGTTGGAGGGATAAACTCTGTAGAATATGCAGGACTGCTACCGCGCGGATTACGTGGCAAAGAGGAGGAAGGAGTCGGTTTGTTTGTGGAATTGGCGTTCATTGTCGAGAGGTATATCAAGAGAGGGGTTGCAAAGGGTGCGTTCAATGCACCGCAGAGTTCAATGCTTTCAGGCCAGTTAAACTGTCTTCTGGACAGCTACGGACACATGGAGACGATCAAGTGAGTCTTGAAGCACTCTTTCTGAGCATTGGAGTTTGAACTAAGCTTACACTTCTATCATAGGTTGACCCCTATCCCCGTCTGCCATCAGTACGTTACACCACTGCTGTTGTCCTTCAATGTAACAGGCTAACACATCTTTTGTCAGAATCCACCAGAAGCAGGTCCTTGCACTGTATTGCACGGTTCTTCCCTTTTGTTTGGTAGATGATTTGGGATGGCTGTCTATTCCAATCATCTGTTTGATTTGCTTCACTCTTTATGGAATTGAAGGGTATGTTTGCCGGCATGTTATTACCCTCTAGTGAGTTGCAAATCTAACCCAACTTGCAACAGGATTGGAGAAGCATTGGAGGATCCATTTGGCAAGGACAAAAATGATATCAAGATGGAGGCTATTATTTCGGATTGCCAACAAGAGGTTCTGGTGCTTCTTGAAAGCTGGAGAAGGAACGGAGAGGAGTATACGGTTTAAATTGGGCGCTTGGGTGCCCTAGCCATTTGTTTAAGATTTATCACGAACCATATTGTGTGTGGATGGAGCATGCGTTATGACTTTTATTTCTGGGTTGTTTGTGGAAAAGTGGTTGTATACCTCTATTCAGCATTTCGCCCACGTTTGATTGAGTTATTTGGTTTACATATACCCCCTAGTTGTGTTCTATGCATATAGCTAGTATTGTTTGTGAACATGCGCAGCGTTCTGTACTCTCCTATATACTAAATTAAATAACTTTCACTCTGGGTTGTTGTAATCGCGGTTCAAGTGATAATGTGAGAGATTCCTTTTCCAGCATAATACGTCATGTTACGCAACCAATTGCGATTGCTACCATCAGAACAACAGGCATGAGACGAAGGCTGCATGACAACTAAACTATAACCAAAAGAAATAAATGGGTGCAACAATCGCAATACCCGTGCAACCATTTTAGTCATCAGCATCGGAGTTGCTGGGTGAATTTTGCATGGTCTCAAATAAAGCTCATGAACGGAAGCACCGGATCTAAGCCTCTGACGTCCTTTCCAAAACTATCCCTTTCTGACCTTAGCGAGCTACAAAGTTGCTGAACGGACGGGCCCCATTGCAGATTGTTGGTGGGAATGCGAATGAAGTCAGAGAGCGGTTACAGATCGGCTTGGGTTTAGCTTGCAAATGAGTCGCGGGTCCCTCGTTGTTGGCTCAGCAGAATTTAACGATAGGAGACGTGGCTTGCTTTTGCAAGACAGCACGGGCTACACGACTGGGACTCCATACTACAAGATAGGCAAGCGGATTCAATTTGAATTGTTTTGGAATTGCGTGAGATGCCGTTGATCGATTCTGTGAGGTCACGCTCGCCGCCGGAGGAAGTAGAGGTGATGGAGGTGGACGACCATCTTTTGGACGCGGGGCAGATGGAGGAGGTTAAAGAATTGGAGAGATTGAATGGGTCAATAGATGGGGTGCATGTTGAAGGCGAGGAGAAGGGTGGGGAAGTTTCAAGCTCCGGCACGTCGACAGAGGAATTGGGGCTTGAGGTTGGAGGCGATCAGAATGCTGAAGGGCGACATATTGGTAGCGGTGATGGAAATGCCGAAAGAGGTGGTGGTGAGGTGGGTGTCATTAGTTACAATTCCGGGCAAACAGATGTGGACGGCACAGTAAACGCCGAGCACAAGGTTATGCCCACTCTCACTCCCACACCCACCGTCACCGCTGCCAGCCAGCCGGCTCACGCACCGGCGTCAACGATGACTCCGCAAACGGATAAACTCAGTCAAACGCGCAAGTGGAAGGAGCTACAGCGGCGGATGGATGTATATAAAGAAGTGATGGAGGACACGACGCGGGCGTTGCTTGAGGCGGTGTATAGGTTCCAGGATGCGTCGAAAATGTGGAGGGGGCTGCAGAGGGCATTTAGAGAGGCGGGGGAGGAGGCGGGGATTAGGGTGGATGTGGAGCAGAGTGCTGAGAATGGGACTCGTGGTGGGGAAAGTGTGGAGAGGGAGAGGGTGTCAACGGCTACGAGGGGGAGGGGAAGGGGGAGAGGGAGAGGGAGAGGAAGAGGGAGAGGGAGAGGCAGAGGACGTGGGAGGGGGAGTGGGATGACGGGTGCCAGGGCGGTGAAGAGGGAGGACTCACCGGCGTCGATGGAAGTGTATTATGATGTTTCGGATGAAGAGTCACAGGTAGCAGCAGCGGATGTGGATGGAATTATGAATGATACGGATGAGGGTGATAAAATGAGGAGTGGCCTTCTGCCTCAGCGAGCATGGTCACCCCGGAGCCCTAGCAGCACCGTCGAAGTTATCGGCGCAAATGTCAATAACAGCAACAATTCACGGCCAATCGAGAGAGAAGCTGCATCACCTACGCCAAGCAAGAAGATATCAGCAACTCCGGCGGTTGATGCAATGGAGAACTCGCGGGTGCTCTCACGATTCAAACGATTAAAATCCGTAGCGCCTGCTGTGGCTCGAACAAAAGGGCAGCTCTTAGGCCCTTTCGTACTTGAGACTCCTCCCCCACCAGGAGTGCAGCAGAGTCAGGTCTCCCCAGCGCAGACGGTAACCCGCCCACGGCATACTGCAGTTCGCGGTCGCGGGCGAGGAGTCCCTGTTGCACGGAGAAGCAAGCCACTTGGATTCGGTCGAGGAGGATTAAATCGAGAAAGCTCCCACATAGGTAGTTCCTATCGTGAGGACTACCGCGATGACAATAAAGACGGCCCTACAGCCGCAGATTCCCGCTCCTCCTCGCCTGATCTCGTGATCAAAGGAGAGACCATCCGCCGTCCTGCGTCTCCCAACTCCTTCTCCGGCGCCACTTCTGCGTTTACATATCCCTCCAACACCTGCCCCTCCTACCCCGCCACTCAGTATGCTCCTGGTCGTGAACCCCTACGCAGGGTCGACATGCGCGAACCCGCCACCATCACCAAGTATCTAACCGGCAAAGAAGCCCTTGCACTGCTCCCACTGTCTCCTCACCCTTACCCTGGCGTGCCCCATGCACCAGAAGCATTTTCCAGGCATGTCATCAGTGCCGTTCTTGGCGGTAGCACCCAAAACACGTTTTGCCAGCCCGACATGCGCAAGCCTAGGCAGTATGCCGTCCCGGGATACTGGTGTGTGAAACCGGCCCTGAACCCGAATTTACCGGTGCACCCGATGGGAAATGCGGTGCTGCATGTGCTTAGTAGTGAGGTGGGGAGACTGGGGCAGGACTATCCGTTGTTTATCAGACGTGGGGCAAATGAGTGGTTGTATTACGGGACATATCATACTGAGGGGTACTATTATCTTGCGAGGAAAGGGTGGATTGCGGAGTGGGATGAGAATGATCGAGAGACATGGGCGTCGCATATTATGGAGAAGAAGTGGGGAAGGGAGATGATGATGAGGGGAGGTGTGATTACTGGTGTTGGTGGCGGTGGTGGCGAGGAGGAGGATGTGGGAAGAGTGCGGGAGCTTCTAGAGAGGGAAGACGATGTGCATCCGCAGATTAGGTTGATTTTGATGTTAATGAGACCGAAGCTGTGGGATGAGAAGTTGTATGAGATGTTGGTGAGGAAAAGGAGGGAGGCGGAGAGTGAGGAAGAGGAAGCTGGGGGAAGGGGGGTTAAGAGAAGGAGGCTGAGGAGTGAGAAGAGTGAGGACGAAGAGGAGGGGAAGGGAGAGGGAGGAGAGAGAGGCGAAAGGGGTGAAAACAATGAGGAGGATAGTGATGTTGTAGTGTCAGACTTGGTGCAGCCGAGTGGGGGGAAGAGGAGGTGGGGGAGTAGTGGGGTCCCAGGCGGGGCAGGGTATATAGGGTGGGGAAAAGTGAGAGATGAGGATTATTACCCATGAATTCGTTCTTGTGTATATTTTTTTCTCTTTTTTTCTGTTCTATTTCCCTTATTTTTAACCGCTTTACTTCTCCATTAGGATGTATTTAATTCTTAGCATAATGTGTGAAATCGGGTGGTTTCTGTTGTTTACCGCAGAGAGTGAACGAGGGAAGATAGTTAGAATCGAGAAATGAACGAAGGATTGATTTTCGAATCAAACCTCTAACACTGATGAAATAAACGTTCACTGAATGACCAAAGCTGAAATGAGTGTGCCGTTGTAGTATAGATATTATGATATCTACACAGCATGTGACATCTATGTTCTTTTTCTGTGGATACTTGATTTGCAATTTGTATACACCGTCTAAACAGTCATTTCTTTCTTTCAACAAGATCAGGGAGGGGAATGGGATTGACATTATATTAGGAGGGGGAGGGGAATGGGATTATTTACCTTCTCTAAGGCCATTTTTCTTCGGCCTGCACCAGTTCAGGGTAACATGACTATGACACTAGTAACCAATCTGATGCCAATCTTCACAAACCCACACGGCCCCATTTAGTACACAAGGTAAAGTACCCTCGCAGCCGTTTAATATCGCTGTGTCATTTTTTCCAAATGGCATCCACTGTAGATGTTATTATGATAGCAAGTGAATATGTTTACTTCGGAACGTTTTCTCTCCATGACACTAACCGTATGAGAGAGCAAAATGCAAAATAGTAATGGAACAAAGGACAAAAGGCAATGTTAATTGGAGGTGTGCTATTATTAGGGTAGTCAGAATGAATCGATCCTGGGCCAGCATGTGACGACGATAGAGATAGGAATGACTTAGTAGGTACAGATACAAGCAGGGTTGGTACGAATCGATCTGCATCGTTTCCGCCATGACCGAATCTCGCTTTTTTTTTGAAGTGACGTCAGAAAACGGGAGTTACGAATCTTATCTGTAACAGTGGCGCGGCTAATCATGAGGCTTATCGCGCGGCCAGAAAGATGAGGAAATGCATTTACAGTCAGAAAATGTTTGTTTGGCAGCAGATCACGTGGGAGAAATCGGACTGATGCAAAATTTACAGGACGATGGAGAAGTGACCTTGTAGTGCGTCACTAAAGATGCTGTCGTCGCGAACGAAGGAAAAAATTAAGTGTGTCCTTGGGTAGCTTGGGTGTTTTCCTCCCTTTTTTTTGGCAGTGGCTGTACATACGTAGAACTTGCCCAGTCTCGTCAATTCCTTTCAAGTGCATTAACGGTCCTGATCTATGCAGTAGGCCTGTCATGTGCCGAGAACTCCGTTCTACGAGATACTTCGGCAAGTAGTAATGAGATCCAAGCGCAACCTATAAAATTTAAGAACGTAGATTCAAAAATGAATTTGAGTATATCAAACCGCATGACCAAAAGCCAAATATTTAAGTACGAACACGAAAAATGAAGTAAGAACAGAGAAAAAGATAGTCCCGTCGAAAGAGAAGAAAAGAAAGAAAGTTCCAAAAGGTAAAGACTAGTTAAACCGCAAGGATTAGACACAATAGAGAAACGAAGGAAAAGAATCAAGACAGAAGAGTACCAGGCCAACCAGCAACATACATATGGTATAGCACCAACACCAGCAGGATCATATTATACTTCTTTTCCTTTCATTGCTTGTTATATATTCCGCATAATTAATCAGGAACACATTCAGGCGGTCGGAGAGGACGAAAGCAGTAGGCAACAGTAGAAACAAAAAGAAAACAGAAAAATAAAAATACGATGACAATATACTAGGCCATAAGGCTTGAAGAGGGAAACGCAAGAAGGGCAATGAGGGGAATAAATAGATAAGAGAACAAAGATATATAAGAACAAAAAAAAAAAAAAAGAGTAAATAAACGTAGGAAACTAAAGAAAAAAAGGTGCAGTTCCCAAACACAGATGAAATTCCCTATAAAGCACCTGCAAGATGTGCATTCAAGTCGTCAACCTATCTCGTAAAGTCCGATTTGCTGGCATATTGCAGGCGAGAAGAATCAATCTCGTTGCCCATCCATCCCAATTCTCTCAAACTCAAATTACTAACGCGACGCCTTGTCATCTGCTCCAAAAGAAATAAAGGAACAGTAAAGGAAAGAAAAGAATGAAAATGGGGAAAAAGAGGGGAAAAAAAAAAAAAAAAAAAAAGAATCACCCCAGTTACCATAAACACCAAATCATTCTTTTCCGCTTTTACCATAGATCCAATCCTTTTCCGCCGTCATTCACGTGGTTTTTATCCCACTACGGATTACCATGCCCATATTTTCAGCTGAAATGAGCGTTAGTATGCAGATGAAGTGAACGTTCAATAAGGAACTACGTACCAAGGAATCCCAGGAACCAGTACATAAACTGATTCCATCATTGCTAACACCAAGGCAGCTGACGCGGTTGTCATGCCCACTTAATACTCCTACTTTGTCACCTCGTAATACATCCCAAACCTAGTCCCAATTTAGTTTCCTTTGCTTAAAGACTATGCGGGCTTAATGAGAGGATGATATTGCCTTCACTGACCTTGCATTCAAAGTCGTCATAACCTGCAAAGAGAAGGCGACCTGAAACCGAGAATGCCACAGACGTGATTCCGCAAAGGATTTGCTCGGACTGTTAAACATATGTTAATTAACTTCACTTCATCAAACTGAAACAATAAATGAGGGTCACATACGGAATATTGATTCAGCTCCCGATCGGCACGAATATCAAAGAGTCGGCATGTTGCATCATCCGATCCGGTACCAAATGCATTTCCGTCAGGGAAAAATTGGACAGCATTGATATCGGACTCGTGCCCAGCAAATGTTTGAACTGCCTTCCCTGTGCGGATATCCCAAAGTTTGGCAAATGCATCACAAGCTCCAGAGACAAATATATTTTGGTTAGTGGGGTTGATGCTAAGACTCATTACATCACCCAAATGGTCTGAGAATTCCGTAGTTTTGGCTCCAGTTTCAATGTCCCAGAGCAAACATGTCATATCACCCGAGGACGTTAAGATTTTTCTGTCGTTGATGAATCGGCAGCACGACAGATAACCGGAATGGCCAGAAAGCTCTCGAGCGACCCGTGTTGGCCCATCGCGAGAGGAGAGGTTGTAGACACTGCAGATATTGTCCAAACCACCACATGCGACGAAGTTCCCGCTTGGCGCATATGCGCAAGTCATAACCCATGAGGATCTCAAAGGTATAGCATGAACCTTATTTGTAGTGTAGGCATCCCAGATGATAAGTTTCCCATCCTGCGAAGCAGAGACCAGATGCCGGCGGTCGGTCGACCAGTGCATTGCGTAGATCTTCGCCAAATGCCCCTTCAGCGTCCTCCGTACCTTCATACCAATGCGGGGAAGGGGATCAAGGGTATCTCTTGCAATCTGCCTCACTTCACCATCAGGTCAGCATGAGCTAGAACAGTGATATGCTTTCTGGAATAAAACACGTACATTCCGCATCTGCCATTTCGTCCTTTTTCCTTTTTATTCTTTCCTTGAGGTTTTCTGCCTCGCGTCTGGCAGCAGCAATTTTATCCTGGATATCTGTCGACATTGTAAATATAAGACTGATTCGACTCGACTAGCGACGTCTGAAAATCGTGTTCTTCTATGAAGGTAGTTGGTTGCGATAGATGGCGGAAGACGTGTCGTAGGGGATGATGAAGGGATTTGTACGTGATTTCGGCTGAAGTGCTGATAGACTGATGAGCGGTATTTTGTCACGGGGAACTAGAAAATGCGAAATGAATAGTGACGTTGACTAGAAGAAAGGGGTGCTTTGTTCGGTGGAGCTGTTGCTTGGATACGCCAATAAAGGCCGAACCGAGAACTCAACCAGACTACCGAGAAATTGCGGGCACAAGGAACTGCCTGAGGCCAATGGCCGCCACGTCTAACTGGGATGTGCTTCAGCCGAGCGACAGAACAAGAACGGACAAGAACGGACAAGAACGGAGAAGCAAGCAAAGCAACGAGATTCCGAAGCCAGCACAATCGAGCAAATCGATGCCGGCAAGTGGGCTTTATCTTACTTTCGTTTTTTTTTTTTTTTGTGGATGGGGGGAACGGTGGGGGGGGGTGGAGGGGAGTTTGTCGAGCGGAGGAAGGATGCAAATGGTGGGAAGGGGTGGGAAAGGGCAGTAGGAATTGGGGGGAAGGGAAGGTGAGGTTATGGGGGGGGTGCAAGGCAGCAGGGCGATGGCGGCTCGTTAGGGGCGGACCTACTGCTAGGCACCCCGGCGCCATTATTCAACCTTACTCTTGCAGCTGGGGGCAGGGGAGAAGGGGGAGGGGAGAGGGGGGAGAGGGGGGAGGGAGGAGAGGGGAGGGGAGACTTCCTGCTGCCTGCGCCGTCTCACAGAGGCTTCGCCATGAGGGGCGAGCCTGGGGGCAATTTGGGGATGGCGCCGAGGAGGGCCCACTGCGGCGGCCGCACGCCCAGCCCTGCAAGACGCATCCGTGCAGGCAGCGAGGCGCATCAGAGACAGCGAGGTCCGATGGGGCTAGAGAAGCTCTGCTCTGCTCAGCTCTGCTCTGCTCTGCTCTGCTCTGCTCTGCTCTACTCTGCTCTGCTCTGCTCTACTCTGCTCTGCTCTGCTCTTAGCTGGGCGTGCGGAGAGTGGATCCCGCTGGCTGCCCCCCAGTGCCATCTCTCTTGCGCTCGAGTCGATTAGGTGCGCAGCAAGTACGGGGTACATCTTACGCCCGGCATCCTGCTGAGCAGCGCTGGCACCTGGGAGATACAAGTACGCACCCAGGATGGCCAGACGCAGCAAAGGCTCCCCCCTTTCCTTGCTGGCCGACCGCTGCTGCGTTTCTTGCAAGATTCGTGCCCCCATCCAAAATCACATTTCAGCACCCTCTTCTGCCCCTGCGGCTACACGCAGCATGCGAGCACAAGGGGATGTATGCTCTCCCATCGAGCTTCGGTATATCGTGCAACATAGGTATATATCTGACCAAGGAGACGGATGACCTCGAGCTACCGTATTCACTCACTTAAGAGGTAAAACACAAGCGCGCCCTATGGCGGTCTTGGCAAGACTCTTGGCGCCAGTGTGCGTGTATTACGGAGAGACACGTGATGATCCCCGAATTACTAACCTCACTACCACGGAGACTGATATTATGAAGGATCTGAGAGCTGAAGTAGGAGACTATTAGATTTTAATAGTCTTGGATATTTTCACTATCAGTAATTGACAGTTGCCCATTAGGTATCATCATTGAAGAATTGAGTCCCGTCTGTTGTATCGTCTGGAAGGTCCATCATTTCTAAAATATTTGTTAGTATATATACTTGAATATAAAGTGTGATACATACTGTTTTTTTTTTTTTTATCATTCCTCGTATGCCACCCTGTGGACTATGGTGAGGATTTAGGTATGTGATACATACTTGACTAAAGTCATAGACCGCTGCTGTTTAAAATTCCAGATATATGGAAGATTCTACTCATTTAAATACTCAAACAATCTGGTAAATGCTGGCCTTAATTTACCTGGATAGCTGTGGAGGGATTCGTTTAATTGGCCTGAGTAGCCTGGGCTGGCCTGAATAGTCTGGACTGGCCAGAGCCTGGGCATGAGAACAGGACTGGCCTAGTTGGCCCGGGCCTGGACCGGCCTAGTTGGCCTGGACGGCCAGGCCCAGAATTTCACGTTCCAGGCCAGTCCAGGACGGCCTGTTGGATTCATTGACATAACTTGGTAATTTCTTTTCCTTCTTCGCCTTTGTTATTCCTTTTACTTCCTCATGTACTTAATCTCACCATAGCCCCACAGGGCAGCATGTGAGTAATGATATTTTTTTTTCAAAAAAAAAAAAATAAAATAAATAAATTTCCTTACTGTGGCAGAATGTTGTTCTCGTGCCCAGACTCTCTTGGCACGCTTAAATAAGAGAGTCTGGGCACGAGAACAGAGCATGGTATGCTATTTTACTGTGTATCTTTATTCCTTTATTTTGTAGTTAATCTTGTCATAGCCCAAAGGGTAGTATACGAGTAATGATATACGGGGTCACCAGGTGGAAGACGCAAAAATGCAATGCGCAATGTGTCGCAGTCGCACAATAGCTATATGAGCTACGTAGAGGACTAGCGAGCATCACTAGTCAAGTGTCTTTTGGTCTGGCGGGTGATAATTCTCTGCGTTTACCACCTCTATTACAGAGTAGAGATAATGGACAAGCTGGAGATTTTAGCAGCCAGAGGGTCCTGGCATGAGACTACTATGCATACTGCATTCCTGTACTTAGTAATACCAATATTGCACCAAAGAGAGCGCTAGCGCGATTAATAGCGCCTGAAGTTCTGCCAAGACCACACTAGCGCGCGTTTGTGTTTTACCTCTTAAGTGAGTGAATACGGTATATCTATGATTCCATCGGACACATATCACCAGTCAAAATGACCCCCGATGATAGGGTTTCAGCGTTCTTGCAATGCCGCTCAACACCTCCCCCCAAGTCTCAATGTCACACCTACCCCGTTGAACAGGGCGAATTGTCTCGAGATTGCATCTGTGGCCAGCCAAGACTGTACAATTAGCTGGTACTCCCAATCATACCTTGCCAATTTAGAATCCTTCAAAGACTAGGCCTCAGAAAATAGGTATTAGAAGGCGACAGATATGAGTGTCGGTATCGCTCTGATAGTGGTTACCTTGAGAGCGCAACTCTCTTTGGCAGCGGAATGAGCACCGTTCGAGAATAAATGGAGAAGCACGGGAAGGAAAATACTCAAGGGGAAAAAATCGTTGTGCTCGTTAATTACGAGCCAGCCAGTAATTTAACTCGAGCAATGTTTGAATACACGAATCCATGTCATACAGTCATCACGTACATTAGTGCAGATACACTCACAGATCCTGGGATACGAGCGCGGCAAGCTTGGGTAAAGTCAACCCAAGCGATGGCAGGACTCTGGTTCAAAAGTCCTCAAACCATTTTTGGAACAGCAGGTACCAATATTTGAACACGTGAAGACACTGTTCTCAAGTACTTCATCTCCCAGCGAGTTCTATAATGGTGGCATACTCAAATCTTAGTTGGCGAATACTTTTGTACGAGTACAGGAACATTTGAGATGCAGTAGCAGTGGAGTTCCAGGTTCAATTCTTCAACGTTGTCCCTGACTGCTGCAACTCCATCTCGCATTTGGGCACACGTCCCGCCCAAATCCCAACCGCTCCACATTCTCCACGCCTTCTAGACGTCCGAAGACAATTCTTCCTATTGGACTATCGAATCAAAGACAATTCAAGATCGTTCAAGGGCAGTTCAAGCTAAACTGAAACCAGCTAAACTGAAACCAGCTATAGAACTTTACCTTAACCGCATAAGATGTTGGAATAATGCCAGCTAATCCTAGCGTGCGAACCCATGGAAATGGGGGCAACTAGCTGTCAAAGATGGTTTATTGTTCCTGAATGCAGGGCCTTGTCCTATCTTGGTCAGTTACTGCGGGTTAAGAGCCAAACCTACTTGTTAATGAGCATCATGCATCAATTGCTTTCATGATTTTCTGACAAACGGAGCACGGACTGAAGATTCTCTCTGTTTGATTATTTTTTTATTTTTTTTTTTTTTTTAAATCACATAACCCCGCTTGTAGCATCTGTTTGATTATGAGGACCATTCTGTTGATTCTTGGAACTCGCTGATAAAGTGGCCAGCTTGTATGTACTGTTAGAGATACAGGGCAAGTACAGAGTATCGAACAGTTATCTAACTTGCATACAAAATGGTTGCATGAAGTATCAGTAGCTCTCACTCCAAAAGCCATTCCGTAGAGCTAAACATGCTTCAACCTTGCATCCCCATTTAGCGATACGCTACTGATTAGGAATACATAAATTGGTTGACGATGTATTTCCAGAGGTTTACCTAGCATCACAATACCAAGGTTGATCATCTACCAAGGCGTATCTTCTTCCAAACATAGGTCGGTACTTTTATGCCTTCTGAAGCTTGTGGAGGCATTCGCAGCAATACAGCCCCAAAATCCTATGTTCGATATAGAGTCAGAAGCTTATTTCTCCACTGCGGACATCGCAAGACTTTTATTTAGTGTTCAAAACATTAGATTTTACGAATTCTTTTCAAGGAGACCTCATGGATAATTCTATGGCGGGACCGCTCATCGACATAGAAAACTTAACTGCCAATCTCGGATGATCCCCCTGTTCCCGAGTGACATTGGCATCCAGATGCTGGGAGTATAAAGTTAGTCGAGGTATAGAATCCCTTAGCAGCGCGAAATTCAAAATCTAATGCCAACGGAAAGTGTCCGTGTATTCCATTGCAAACTAGCATAAGTGATCTACCTCTACTTAGTCTTGGGACCTAAATATGGCAACTAAGTTCTCAATCTAGGTAGCTGAGCCCACATTTCAGCATTCACTATACCATTTCAGTGGTGGTGGACACTGACACTTTGACGCTCCGTTAGCCCAATCCTGCTGGCATTAGATTTTGAAGTTTCGCGCTGCAGAGGGATATATTAGTTCACGCGATAAATTCCCGATTTTACTTCCGAATGTCAGTCGAATTTCCTGGCCTAGGCTGGGCCAACTACATCAATATTTATTTTCCCCCTGCCCAATGAAATCTTATCTCTGAATTGTTCGATGCGTGCTATGATATGTGATGAGGTTGAAATTAGGTTGTCCCCATGTGATGCAGAAACTATAAAAAAAAAAAGCAACTTTAGTGAATTGATATAAGTGGTTGTGATTACGTTTCAGTCTGGTTTTAAAAGAATCATCCGGTGGCCTAAAGGACTGTAACTAAGTGAACAGCCGGCTGCGGCAGACGTTTGATCTGAGAGGGATATTGAAACATATAGCAAATAAGCACCATGATAATGCTGAAGTTGACAGGTAAAAGAATAGATGAAGACGTGTTCTGCTCCCAGGGAGGAAGGTCCAAGAACTCTTATGACGTACTGGGCATTTTTCCTTCATCCCACACTACATCCTAAAGGAAGGCACAAGCGCAAATTATAAAGGCAATTTTAGGTAACCACTGGAATGTTCTTTTGACATCACCCAGGCTACTGGAGTGAATGTATTAGATCACAGGTTAGACTCCTCTAATATGCAGCAGGCAAAATCATGACATAAATGTCAAGGTCGTTAGGCATATGTTTATGTATCATTAAACTCAATCCATTGCTCAGCGCTGCGCCCAGAAGTGGTCAGTGACATGGCTGCCGCTACTGCACTACGCTTACCCTGAATTGACCTCTGACAAACTATGGTAGAATGCAGTTTCGTCCCAGAAGGGGTTCAGCATTTCACTCACATTCCCCAATGCGGCAAACCAAGTTACCGAATTTCATATTACCAATGCATCCCTCAATCGCAAACCCACCGTGCTAGTTTTATTCTCACCGCAACGGCACTGCATTGCAAGGCATACAACCACACACACCGCTAAACGTAGGCGAGGGATACGAGAAGCGCGTACCCAAACACAGTTCTCAATCCAAATATTCAAGCAAAGCCGCACGTTCGGAATAAATCATGCTGTTATGCGCTGGTGGGAGGTGTAAGGTGTAGGGGGGTTTAAATCGCTGCATTGCGAATACGTGCACTAGGGTCCCCCCAGCAAAAAAAACAAAAAAAACATTTATATTACCGCATCATAATTTCCAAGCATTTGCGGTTATGGGAAGGTAGAAAAAGCTCATTTTTAGTTTAATTGCCCTCCGGGGGGTCCCGGCATTTAAAGAGGATGGCGTCGTTCGCAGGGGTTGAATAAAGAAACAGTGAATACGTAAGTAAATAGAAGAATATAGGTAAGTATATACACGTATAACAGATAATATAGCGCGCGCGCGCAGTATAGTTGTTTTCGGTACTTAGTTCATTGAGAACGCCTAAGATCACCATTGTCACCGTCGTAGTGGTACTGTGACCAATGGTGCACTGTTGGTGATCCGCAAGAGGAGAAGGGGGAGGGGGAGGGAGAGGGTGCACCTACCAAGCTTGCGTTGTCACGTGATGGCGCTTTTTTTGATGACCGGAGGAAGTCGGACAATGGAAGGATTAATTAGACATCTAGCATGGAAGGACACTGTAAGATTGTGTATGAGCACGAAATCCTTTTTTTTTTTTTTTTTTTTTTTTTTTTTTTGTGTGTGTGTGTGTGTGTGTGTGTGTGTGTGTGTTTATGTGTGCGTGAATGAAATTATAGCATGAATATATTTATACTATCTAACAAATTCAAATGCAACTTCTTCAATTGATTCATCTCGGTTCTATAGCTAGCTGCGCACTTGTTATACTTATGATACTTACATTAGTAAGAACCCTCCCCCCCTTTTTTTTTTTTTTTTTTTTTTTGTGTGTGTGTGTATTATGTGAGTTTACATATATAATCTATGTAAACACTCAACTTTTGATTATGACTTGGTACGTATACCAATCAACACGTGATTCATAAGAGTATTTCATTAAAGGGTTCGTTTGGAGTTTTGGTTCAGCATACCTATATATAATATTACTTTGTATTCATTAGCTTTCTTTCTTTTCTCTCATCTCCCTTTTCTTGCCCTAATATTTCTCCGAATTTAGTGTTTCATAATGTAAATGGATACCAGTTTGCCAATTACATACCCAATACCGTTAGTCCTCTGAGACAATTACCCTCAACCTAGGTACTACCCGAACCGGGATCTACGGTAACTTATGAACTTATGTAACGTAAGTATGGCAGGAGACTTTTTTCCACCACGGACACACGTGCTGCTTGTAAATTTAAACTAAGACAAGATCCAGCTAATATGCGAAAATTGCTTGTTATAAAACCTTTTGATGTATTGTCGTGAATGCTGAAATAATATATCTAGTTGTAGATAGTCTATCAAATACCAGCCCGAATAATGGTACTCAATTCAATATACACACCATCATTGGCACCGCCGCGAATAAAAATAAATAAATAAATAAATAAAATAAAATAAAATATATGTGCAGAGAGGAAACTGTACATCTATCGACCTGAATGCACGAACTTGACCTCCAATCACTTCCATACCACGCACATTCTGTTCCGTACCCAGAGCACACTTTTACCATAACAGTCCAAACACAACCATTTCCATCCCCATCCCCCCCCCCCTACGACAACAAATCTCTAATATCTTCTATCCTCTGCTGCTTCTTTTCCTCCTCACTCATCATTCCTAAACTACTCGCAATAAACTTTTTTCTCGCCTGAATCTTTCCTACCATCCTCTCCTCCACACTATCTTTCACCACAAACCTCCACACTGTAACGTCCTCCGTCTGTCCCATCCTATGCACGCGATCTATCGCCTGCGCCTCAACTGCAAAGCTCCACCACGGATCCATCATGAAGACCCATCTTGCGCTGGTAAGGTTGAGGCCCACGCCCCCAGCGCGGAGCGAGATGAGGAGTACCATGAAAGAGGGGTTGGATTGGAACTTTTTAATTGCCTCGACGCGCTGCGATTGCGACATCGTGCCGTCAAAGCGGACGAAAGGGATTTTGGCGCGAGATAAAGCTGGCTCCAGGAGGTCGAGGAACGAAGTAAATTGGCTGAACACGGTGGACTTGGAGGTAGGGTGAGTACGGCGGAGGGACTTGAGTTTGGAGAGGAGGTGCTCGATCTTGGCGGAGGAGCGGGAGGCGAGGCGGCGGAGGGTTATTTGTTGTTGGGATGACTGTGTGGGCACTGTTTGGGAGGGTTGGGAGGAATAAAGGGGGTCGGGAGTGGGCGTGAGATCTGGTGGAATGTCCTCCTTAAGGACTTCAAAGACATCTCGCTCCTTAATGGGTTCACGGCAGGTGACGCATTTTGGAGTTTTACGCAGATTTTTCTGGTACTACATTCAACAATATTCAAATTAGCAACCTACAGAAGCTGTTACCCTCAACAACAGCAACCAACAACCTACCTCAATATGATCCAACAAGCACTTCTTACACGTCGCATGAAAGCACCCCGTCACCACCATGTCCACCATCTTTTCCTCCGCACAAATCGGACACTCTGCCTCCGCCTCCTCCTGAATCTGCTGAAGTACATGCGCACCATAGGCTTTTGCGCTTTTTGCGCCCTCATCTTCAATCTCAGAAGTAAACCGTGTGATGAGTTCTTGCAGATCCATGTCATCGGCGAACCCTGTGCTGGCATCGAGCGCAGCGGCTTCCTCTTCCTCGTCCGCGACTACCTCTTTGCGGCGGACAAGGGTGGGATGGCAACATGATTGGCGTAGTCGAAGAATTTGGGCAAAGATGGTTGTGTAGGATTTCATCAATGTGCCGGCCTAGAGCAAAGTGGATAGTTAGATATACAAGCTACCAATAAAGAGTCAGTGTAAGGGCATGCCTCAACATTGGCCGCAAATGTCCGTTTCGCCCTCATAAATATATGATCATATACCTCCCTCTCTGGCTTTGACAGCTCAATTTCCTCAATAATAATATTTTTTGAAGGTAATGGAACCAGAGGGGTGCCATCCGGTTGCTTCATTTCTTTTGTCCGCCGCAACACTAATGGTTCAAGGACCGTCTGAACAACATCCAATGCACGAAGGAAGTCTTTCGACTCAAACGGAACGGTGATGAAGGTTCGCCAGAAGGAGAAGTTGCTCCATGGCTCTACTCGCAGAAACCTGACTAAGCTGAACAGGTCTTCCAAACGATTTCTAAAGAAGGATGAGTACAGAAAATAGTTGAGTGAAATGAAGATGAACCACATACACTATAGGTGTACCGGTGAGCACCCAGCGGTGCTCAGAACTGAGCTCGTAGCAAGCCTTGGCTGTTTTGCTCGCTCTGCTGTACATCAGAATAATACACTGAATATTGGGGCGAGGCTTCGTACCTGTTCTTTATGTGATGCCCTTCATCTAATATGATTCTGAAGAACTTGACAGAAAAAAGACCGCCACTTTCACCTCGATTACCGCCCTTACTAGTCACAGAATTAAATTCGGATAAAACCTGATCAACAGTCAGAACAATACGCTCCTATCATTTAATACAGTACAATAGGGTCAGTAGGATTTACTCACTGTACCATACGAAGTGATAACCAATTGCGGTGCACTCCCTGCATTTGCACCACTGCATAGCATTTGCAAGTTGACATTCTTGTCATTTCCATAGTACACTAAAGTCCTCATAGTCCCAGGTTTCGATGCCTTCTCAGCCTCCGATTGCCACTGTGCTAGCAAACTCATTGGTGCCACAACTAATGTGGTACAAGGAGCAAACTCGACATCGTTGGATACTCTTTGCATTTTGGGCAATGCAGCGGTAGTTGAAGAATTCTTAGACGCGAGCTCCGACTTATGTGTATGTATCAAGCTAAGCATCTCAATGGTCTTACCGAGGCCCATCTCTGTCATGACATTAGCAGAGAGCTCGCAAACTCATGAGGATTTCATACCGTCAGCAAGAATACCGCCCAGACAATTTTGCTCTTGCCGGGGAAATTTTAGCGATAGATCACCAGAATATGGGTTGACGTAAAATCTCTCTGGCCCACCAGACTTGAGATCGTTGCCATCTTCATCCTTAGTGGGCCAGAAGAACTCTTCCCAGAGTGGGTGCATTGACTCGTTTTCTCGATGTTTTATATCCTTTTCTTTGTTAATCAGCCAATGAAGAGCTTGTTTCTGGTACTTCCGCAAGCTCAAAGCGAACGTATCAGCAGGCTCAGTCTCTGGTGAATTCCAATCAAAGGTCTGTGCCTTACCTATATATGTTGTGAGCTGAAGGAAATGGCATCAGAAATTGGCGAGATGAAGCACTTACGATACAGTTCGTCCAGTTGATCTTGCTCGAGCTCCTTACCCTCGTTGTCCTCATTATCAGAGTTCGGGGTAGCATCATTATCATGAGTCCCGGATAAAGTTCCTACTTTTACATTATCAAGCTGCTCTGCCATCTCTGCGGCCTGTAGCAACCCTGTTCGTTTATGCTTCGCAGTAATTTCATTTGTACGCACTGGCTGCAGATTAACTTCTTCGAAAACCTTTACCAAAGCAATTTGTCGAAGGCGCAGCGCCTTCTCGTCCTCGGTTTCTTGAGCAGCAAACAAGTCTATGACACGATTGTCATTTGATGTGCGTATTTGCCGCTCACCAAATGCCGATGGAAGAAGAAAACAACGCAATTGAAGATTTATAGTATCATTAGTGCGTATCCGCTCTGGGGCATAAAAACATATTCCTTCAAAGGAGCAGATGTTCTGGTCCATTAGAGTAGATATAAAGGCTGCCTTATCTTGTGATAACCGTCCAACCTCCTCCCCACGAGAATTTGTAAACCTTACGACAATGTCCGAGGTCTTGCGCCGTGAAACTATAGAAGCTCTAGCCTTTGCCTTGCCTCTACCTCTGGAGGCTGAGAAAAGCTGTATTTTCTGCCGCTCAATTTTGACCCTCTCACCGAAAGCTAGCAAATTGAACCCATTTCTTGTTGCCCAGCCTTCTACCCCAAAGGCGCCAATGAAACGAGAGCCTTTAATTGATGCCGACGGAGGTGCCAATGTATTTATATCATCATCTGATGAAATTGACTTCCGCTTCTTAACGGGCTGTATGGGAGGTATTTGAGTATTGTTGCCTTCGGGTTTCTTTTCCTTCCAGGAGCCGTCAAAGTACCTATTCCGGTTGGTTAATGAGAGCCTCTCACTAACAATAGTTCACAACAGGCTTTCACTTGCACTCACATATTTATAGCTTGAAGAAAAGAATTCCGTGACAAGTTACCATGAGGGGCCAAGATATTGAGGGGCCGACACGCAGGGAGAGAGTGGGGCTAGATATATACCTTTTTCCATATTATCTCCCGAAACTTGCTTCAACCTCTTCACCTCAGTGGCAGACAGCTCCTTTCCTATTATCGACGCCAGAAGAGATGAGTCGAACCCGTCCACCGCTACCTGCGGAGGGCCCTCATCAAGCGGGCAGATATCATTTTTGAAGGGACCATGAGCATCAGGCTCTGCGAAAACGCCTGCGACAGGCTCTGGCGGCTGCTGCGGGGGGGCTCTGTGGGACCGCGGGGTGGGATCGTTGAAAAACCGCGGCTTCTTTGCGGGCGGGGGCGTCCCTCCTGTGTTATCCATGCCGGCTGTGTGCAAGAAAGTGCGCCGACAGTTGGCCTGCTCAGTGCTGCCGCGTCGTTTCCCTCTCTGGCGTCCGTTCTGCGTCGCCCTCTGGCTGCCTCCGCCGCGACGCTCGCCGCAACGCGTTGGTGAGACGTGCATCAATTAAGGCTCTGGCACGTGCTCAGGCTTGGCGCTTGGCGCGCCCTGGCCGACGCCCTATCATAGCTCAGGTACCGCAGCGCTGAGCGCCGAGGCTGCAAAGAAACGGAAACGTCTCTGCAGGCGGCAGGGGTGCTGCCGCTTCCCCACCCCCCCATCCGCAGAGAGTACTAATCCCACCTCTCGAGCTGAGATCCTGCAACGCCTTTGCCTCCCATCCCAGCCCGCTTGCTCCGAGATAATTCGAATCGTGCACATACAAAATGACTGCCACAGAATCAGTCGCCGTATTTGATGGCGAAGCAGCTCCCGGTCTGGCTCCCGGTCGCAAGCTGTGGGAGCACCCGGACCCTGAGTCCACGGCCCTATTTGAGTTCAAACAGCACATCTCCAGAAAGTACAACGTCGAATTCGGCTCTGAGACGGATCCCAATTCGCTATGGCAATGGTCTGTAGACAACCTGTCAGATTTCTGGTCTGAGGTTTGGGATTTTACCAAGATACAGGCTGTACAGCAGTTTGATTCTGTAAATTTTCTGGACTCATGAAAATGAAAGCTGGAGCAGGTGCTGACCGTCCCCGCAGGTCGTTGATGCGTCTGCGCCAATGTACCCTCGTCCAGCATTCTTTTCCGGAGCAAAGCTTAACTATGCAAACAACCTGCTCTATCCAGCTCTACCTATTGACGAGAATTCAACTGCAGTTATCTCTGCTACAGAGCTGCATAGGAGCTATGTGAGCTGGAAAGAATTGCGCGAGAGGGTAAGGGATTGCGCTGCGGCTATGAAACCCTACGTCCAAGTCGGCGACAGGGTTGTAGGTACGTCGCAGTTGTACCCTCCTTAATAACGGTGCTCACGAAAAGTTAAGGTTATGTTGCAAATGATACAAACGCTTTGGTTGCCATGTTGGCAGCTGCTTCGTTGGGATGTATATGGTCTGGTATAAGGTGTGAGAACCTAGAAATATATCAATCTAGATTATATGTTTAACTGCCCATAACAGTCCCGATCATGGCTCAACTGCAGTCTTGGACCGCCTCACACAGCTCGAGCCCTCCCTACTCTTCGCCTCCAATGCCGTAATATATAATGGCAAGGCTCACGATGCTATGCAAAAAATAGACGATGTTGTATCTAAGCTTGACGGCCTCCGAGCCGTCGTTGTATTCCAGAATGGAGCGGACCATCCTACACCTGTGGAAAACCTCAAAGTGGGCACAGGCGTGAGAGCATTCAGATACGATGACTTCTTAAATACTGTTCAAGAGAAAAATGGGCCCCTTGTTATTGAACAATTTGATGCCGACCACCCTCTATTCATTCTCTTCTCCTCTGGAACCACTGGAGGTATGTATTTAGCGGCCCTATGTGGAGTGTACATCTTCTAATGAGCACTGTACAGAGCCAAAATGCATATGCCATGGTTCCATTGGAACGTTGATTCAACATAAAAAGGAGCATATGATACATACGAATATGAAACCCGGTGACGTTTTCTTCCAATTTACGACAGTGACGTGGATGATGTAAATACCCCAACATAACGTTCTCAAGAAGTACTTTCTTTTTTTCCTAATCTTCAGCAGGTGGCATTGGCTTGTCTCTGGGCTTGCCAGCGGAATGACCATCGTTCTATATGACGGATCCCCATTTCGCCCCTTGATTGACGGTTCGGGAGATCTCGCTATGCCAAAGCTGATCGAGGAGCTAGGGTACACAATCACCTCAAATTCGAATTTCGCTAGGCAAATATCTAACATTCAACAGTGTCAATCATTTCGGGACTAGTGCAAAATATCTCTCTGTTTTGGAACAAAACAATGCCGAGCCAAGTAAGTCCTTCGACTGGCACCTCACTCAGAATTCGGCTAACTTACCCTCATCTCACTCTCAGAATCTAAGTTCCCCCTCACCAAGCTGAAAACCATCTTTTCGACCGGCGCCGTTCTTGGCCCATCGACATTTGAATACGTCTATCAGGCTTTCGGACCCAACGTCCATCTTGCGTCCATCACCGGAGGCATGTAATCACCAGTCACCTTCACATTTCGCTTACCCTCAACTCTCTTCCCCATAATAAAAAAATAACCTACCACTAACATGAATACTTGAAACTACAGGCACCGACATAATATCCCTTTTCGGCGCCCCATCCACCCTCGTTCCCGTCTATAGCGGGGAAATCCAATGCCTGGGCCTCGGCATGAAAGTCGAGTCTTGGGACATCGATGGCAAGAACGTCGACTTCACCGGAGAAGCTGGTGATCTCATTTGCACGAAGCCATTCCCATGTACTTACCCCTCCCATCTCTTCACCCTACATCCCCCCCCCACGTATTGATTGAAGTAGCCCGCTTACCTTGAATCATCTCCGACTCAGCCATGCCCGTCAAATTCTGGGGCATCCAGGGTGCTACGGCCTATAAAAAATCCTACTTCACCACGTACCCAAACGTGTGGCACCACGGCGACTTCATTAAGCTCCTCCCCCGCACCCGCGGTCTCCTCATGCTTGGCCGCTCAGACGGCATCCTCAAGCCCGCGGGGGTCCGCTTCGGCTCCGCCGAGATCTACAACCTTCTTCTATCCCACTTTCCGCACGAAGTTGAGGATGCCCTGTGCATCGGCAGAAGGAGGCAGAATGTGGACTTGGACGAGACGGTAGTGCTGTTTGTCAAGATGATGCCAACGAGCGAAAGTGAGTTTGGGGAAAGCCTGGTGAGCAGGATCAAGGAGATTGTGAGGCGCGAGCTCAGTCAGAGGCATGTCCCCGGGGTCGTGGAGCAGTGCTGGGAGATTCCGGTGACAACAAATGGAAAGAAGGTCGAGGTGGCCGTGAAGCAGATTTTGTGCGGACTCGACGTAAAGGTTAGCGCGAGCGTGGCGAACGCGGAGTGTTTGGAGTGGTATAGGGAGTGGGCAAGGACGCATTGAAGGGAGCGGAGGTGGCAGTGGGGATAGGGGAAGCGGGGATCATATAGCATATAGCATATTCACTGAGAGTCTGGGGAACTGGGAATGTCGATGTCTATCACTGTCTTGTTCTCCTTTCATTGAAGAATTTCAAGGTTCTGAGGAGGATATGAAAGCATGAAAAGGAAAGAGCGATTTATCGCCAGCCACACTTCACGTCACCAGTCCCATTCGATATTTATTGATATATTTAATAAACACCATATATGATCTAGGCTCTTGTCAAAGTACTCCCAAATAGGATAATGATATTGAACTACCTCTACCACCCTCCACCTCCCAGTTCCCTCATATCCTCACTCTCATGCCTCAAGTACCCTGTTTCACCATCCACAAGTTTATATACTCCCCAAAATAGAAAAGTAATCTCCCATCTCCAAACCTGCAAATCCATCCCCATATCTGTCCTTCACCAGTAGTCCATTACATCCTCTTCCATGAAACTCGTAGCCTAGACTCAATCTTTATACTTTCTTTCTCATGTTGCCTAGATGCCAAAGTATATTTCCTCAGCTTCTCTAGCCTTATATAAAAGTAGCGGTGAAAACTCCTAATCTCGCACTAAAAGCTCCCCGCCCTCGTTCCTGAAGGCTACAACGAAGATACTCCCTTTGACTCAAGGTTATTTAGGGCAAAAGATACTTACTGTCACTACAATCCGTCACCTAACACCATCCGTCATCACAATCCACCACCTTCCTGAAAGGGTCGAGATACCTCGGTTTGAGACTAGAGATACCTAACATTTTGACAAAAGAGCGAGAAGTAAACGTATAAAAACATCTCGCCAGCATCTCTTCCTCTACTCTCACTCCCCACCACACAAGAAATCTCTCAAAATGAGCACGGGCACACCCATCTCCAAGATTATGCGTCGCCCTGCTCGTTCTCTTCTCGGCTCCCTCCACTTCCGAGGACAACTGCTCCAATATCCTCCGCGTAGCTACTGATTTTTCCCAATTGTTGTCCGTGGCCGTCCCCAAGCCGGATCCGCGAAAGGAACATGAGGAAACGAGGGAGGCAAAGACAGACTCTCTGCCTGTATCAATATATGGGCTGGGATGGGGGAGGCCAAGAGCAGGGCCTGGGATTGCAGCCTCATCGCCGCGGTCAAAAGGTACTGCTGCTGCTCAGAGGGATCGCAGGTCTGGAGAGGCAGGTCTGGAGAGGTTGGATTTACGGAGGTGCAGGTTCCGCTCCAGGTCCCGCTCCTCTCTCCCCCCTCCATTCCCGTCATCCTTTCTCTGTTCGTTCCCCTTGTTGCATCGCTCGCAGCCGGCCCAACTGCCGGTGTTTGAGTGAGCGAAATCGAAGGTCGTAGGATGCTCAGGGGTTCTGGGGCCTTGGTGACCACTTCAAACTCAGCAAGCTCATAGATGACGAACAGGTGAGCACCTGTTTCTGTAACTTCAATCCACTAAAATACCACGGTTTCCCTTGTCATATTCTACAATCAGATCCCTCGAGCCCGCACTCAGCAAGCCCATCTATTGCATCATCATTACACGTTCTGGTCCTCCTTCTGAGACAATGGTGTCGCTCGGATACGTCGCGGCATCGCGCCCGGGCAAGTCTACCCAAACGGAAACAGCAAGTCAAGGATAGACAGAATTTGGCGGTCCGTCCGTGAGACCGCAAGGGAGGGAGCCGGCACTTTGGGTGGCTTTCGCGGTATGTAAAGCTCAAACTCGATATTTTTAACCTTCTAGATAATCTGTATGATTTTGTTGAGTCATGTGTGGTTTTATTCCGCGTCCCCCTTGTTGAACCTCCCATTCTGCCATCTCCTTAACAATCCGGTCCGATTGATCCTCGCAATCCTAGATCTTCATGGGTTGGTCCGTCACAGACCGCATCAGAAAGCATCGTAAACGAAAGGTTGTCGACAACCTCAACTCCCAATCCTGCCATGCATCTATTGATATGACACCGAAGCATGAATAGGATCAGCAGAGGCCGAGAGTCCAGATTCTCTCATCATCAAGGGATACCAGCAAACAAATTGGTGGTGGACAGATGACAATTTGCTGGATTTCTACGTCGTTGGGGTCACTGTTATGGGTGGAATTCTTTCCTTTGGTGTGGTCGTATGTGCGCTGTGGTAATACGATATTTTTGTAGAGTACTTGGTAGGTTATAGGCGATATGCGAGCGTTCTCGTCCTTAGATGCGCGAGTAGCAATTTCTGATTAAATATTCAAATAATGGAGCACCAGTATTATCTTTTTGTGGTGATTAAAGCATCTATGGTATCGTAATAAATGGTATTATTGATTAGACCCAAGAGCTTCACATATCGGAATTCTTAGGACTGTTTATAGTGTTATTGCAAACCCGCTCGAACCATGATCCTAATGGCTAGGAAACAACAATCCTCTTTCTTTTTTCTGAGGTTGCCAAGGCAGGCTGTATAACTGAACAATTTAGCGTATGTAACAACTTCCCTTTCGAGTTGCCATATCATAATCTTTCATCATGATGAGTGATACTAACAAATTAAGCTTTCGGTCAACTGTGGACTTCAAGGTAGAGTTAACTGTTGCTCGATATAGCCTAATTTGGCCGCTGCGTCTGGACTATCAAGGTAGGCTGTAACAGATAAGCCGTGTTCTAGAGAACTGAGAGTTTTTTAGGCGTTCCCTCCGTGCTTGCCAAACCTGCTATCCTATTTCTCGTAACTTAGCAGTTATCAACTGCTCTCATCCCAGAATAATTCCCTAGTATAGGGCAAAATGTGTTTTTTACACAAGATTGATCCCGGACCCTACATAGTTTATGGAGAATGGAGAAACGGGGTTTTCTTGTTTATAGATCCTGGTAGCTTCAACTGTTACCTATTTTGGAGTTTCATATCAAAAATGACATGTAGGCCTGCGGTATCTCGGCCTGCTATCCATCTTTGGCAGAGGCTACTTTATATTTCTCCCAAATCTTGGATTTCGTATTTCGTGAAGATATTGCTCCCAGTTGAGATACGGCCTGTTCGTTCTGGAAGGAATTTACAGGGCAAACTTAATTTGATGGCTACTTACCGTCCAGTTGATGTGGAAATGAACTCAGTATTGTGTTCTGTGTAACTGTGTACAGTGCCAACCAAAGTTTGCGGGCCTGTGGGTTTCTGAAATAGTCCATATTGTGATACTGTACCAGCTAGTTGTGGGTACTAGAACACGTTGTTGTAATTTTTGTGCATAAACTGGAAACGAGAGATAAATCCACTGCAGTTGACGGGAATAAAGACGCAGCCAGCTCTCACATGGTTCTTTCGCTCGGCTATGCTAATTTCTTCTGGTTCATGCGGAAGCGAGCTGATAATTCGCTGTATACTCGATAATTTAATCTATAACTCATAACATCAGTGGCCGCACTATCAAAGATAAATAGACCATCGATAAAGTTTGTGAAAAACGTGTGCCTAGTAAGATGTTCTAACTATTCTGAGAATGTCAGGAGACCTGCAGCCCAATTTCTGCTGGCGTCTAAAGTTACAGATTCATATCCCTACACATAACCCAAGGCTCGCCAATTGTTGGGGCACCCTTGTCAGTGACAGCACGTTGCGACAGCCGAGTGGGAATGTTCAGAATTGCTCTCTGCGGCATGCAGAGAACTCCCTCTATTGACAATCGAGCACGTGTGTTCATTTAACAACTTTTGTGTTCATTCTTAGGTAATATTTTGTCGTAAGAGCAGGGAAAAAGCGCTGTTCTGCATAGTGTGATAGGTGCCTCCCTCAGATGATGGGCGTCAGGACGTCAAGGGGCGGGGGAGAAATGAAAGGCCTTGGAGTACGGGGCACTGGTGTCAGTTTCCCGTTGCGGAAATGAGAGGCCTCTATACTGCTGTTCTGTTCCGTCGTCGTGCAATTTCTTGCCCTCTTGGGGTGCTCCGCAAAACAATCTCCGCGGGGGGGGGGGGGGGGGGGGGGGGGTGCTAGGCTCGAGGCCTGATTGGCGCGGAGGCGGGGGAGAAGCGATCTGAACTTTAAACCCACGTGGGCAGACGCAGGAGGCAGGCAGTGCAGGGGGCACGCGCGTGCGCACACAACGAGTGCAGCAACCCTATGATTGCAGAGCAACAGCCTGGCTGGGCAGGGCGGGGGGGCAGAGCGGAGCAGCGCAGGCAGAGGCCCTGTGCGAGAATGTGGAGGGCAGGCTCCAAGCTCTGGACCCGGCCAGCTACAGGCGCCGCCCGCGGGCGCTGAGTTAGCTCCGGGGCAAGCGGAGACGCGCGCGGAGGCGGGGAGACGGCCCGCGCATGGCAAGCACGTAGGGCCAGCGCTCCAGCACCTTGGAGCTCACCCCGCGCGCCGGCGTGCCCGGGACAGCCTGGACGCAGCCGCTCCTCTTCGGCGTGCGGGCTGCCTGCCTGCCTGCCTGCCTGCCTGCCTGCCTGCCTGCCTGCTGCCTGCCTGCTGTCTGTCTGTCTGCCTGCCTGTCTGTCTGTCCTGGCTGGGTGGCTCGGATGCGCTGTCGGATGCACTGCGCAGCCGTCCACACCGCCCGCATCGCTTGACCCGTGCTCTGTCCTCCCGCCCGCTGTGATCGCCTGGCTAGGATTATGGCTGCCAGCCGCCCGACACGCAGCAAAGCAGCATGCCGTCTCTCCCGTGCTCGATTCCCTACTCACTACTCTTGGCAATGATACAACGTGCTGTCCAGGCGTCTGCAATGCGGATTCACTTCGCGCCCGCAGCGCCGCAGACTTCTGGCCTCCTTCTCTTGCAGGCCCAATAGAGTTTGCTTTGTTCTCGCCCCCCCCCGCCCCTTCGTGCCCAGAGCCCCGCTATCATATCCTCGCCTGGTCGTGGCTCCCTGAAGCGCCCCTGTCACCCTCGCACAACGGCGCAGCCCACATGGTGAGGATCCTGGTCCCCTTCTTACCCCTGCCTGGGACTGTTTCAACTTCACCCCACCATTCATCTTTGTCCAAGGCTCGGGCGTCAGAGCCATCCCACCACCCCCCCCCCCCCCCCCCCCCCCCCGCCTCCCTATTGTGTCATACCATTCCTCGTCTAACTGTTCCATTCCCAAGGGTGGTTCGAGACTGTCCCCAAGGGTTGCTCATTCTCAGATACCCTTCCCCCTAGTCAATATTGTTTGCAACAAGCAACTTTACCCTTCTCTTTGCATTAACACATCTTCTTTGAGAGCACCGGTTGCACAATCCTTCCTTACTCTACACACCCACAACCGAATTGTGTCGAGAGGAGGAACAAAGCAACCAGAGCTGGGATTCAAAGCTCAATTCCTCCATTACGCATCACCTCAGGCCGTCCTGTAATCCGGATTCTGCGCCCCACCCCCCTTGCTGTGTTCTGCCTTGACTCCCCCTCCCTTCCATCTTTACAACAAAGCCCCATTTACGAGTATTGCAAGGCCCAGCCCTTCATCATACTTATAACTACCACGTTTTTCCCACCCACTTCTCGCCTAATATGTCCAACGAAGCCGAGAAGCTATTTAGAGTCGCAGAAGCTGCAGAAGTTTATCGTCGTCACCCAGAAGACGAAGCACAAATCTCATCTGACGACGAACCCACTGAGAGCGAAGAATACGAGAAGAAGCTACTTGAAGAGCAGGAGAGTTTTGAACCAGACATGCCGATATTCAGCAGCTCAACGTCTCTGACTCGCGCCAATTACAACACTGTTGGTCTCATCATCCTCTACATTCATTGAGCCCGCCAGAGCACTAAAGTATACTGCAATTTAGGGTGTTAAAGGAGTCATTTCAGATGCATACTCATTTGAGAATGCAAAACGCCGGGAGCTGAGGGAGCAACGCCAGCGGAAGGGAGACTCTCCTCCATCAACCGGACACCAGCGAGGGCGATCAATTGGCAGCCCAACCATATCAGATGAGGACGAGCTCATGAATGTTTGGCGAAAGAATCGGCTTGCAGAACTCAAGGCTTCTGCCGCAACACAACGACGCCAGTCTCCAAGCAAGCGGAGCTATGGGCGAGTGGAGCCAGTAGATGCTGCAGGATATCTGGACGCCATTGAGAAGGTGTCAAAGGACACCATCGTCGTGGTTGCCATTTATTCAGATGACGTGAGTGCCGAAATTTCCCATAAATCCAACAAAGGACTAACCAAGTTACTATCACGAAGTCTCCCGAGTGCAGCTTTGTGCTGGATTGTCTCGTTACAATAGCAAAGAGATATCCTACCACTCGATTTGTAAAGCTCCATCACTCAGAAGCAGAGATGGATTCGGAGGTAGTACCGGCCCTCTTGGCGTATAAAGGGGGTGATCTCTTCCATTCGGTGATGCGGATAGTGGATGAGATACCAACTGGTAGGAGCTTGAGCACAGAGAGTTTGGAACTTGTCCTTCGAAAGTATGTTTATTATCAACGCACCCCCAACTGGGAAACAGCAGACTAACTTTCAACTCCATAGACAGCAAATACTATTCCAAGAGGATAGGGCATAAATCAAACAATATCCAACACAGGAAATGATTTGACATGACATCTCCTAGTATTTCCTTTGCTATCCTCCGCTACTGTTCATTAAATTGTCGTTTCCTAAGCATTATCTATTATCTTGTTTTTTTGGGGAATATCTTATTGGGTTGGGTTTTCGGGTGTTTTTCCCTGGACACGAGAGTAGTATCATCTTTCATCGCTTTTTTTTCACCATTGTTGAATTGTGACCCTTTTGGTCATTTGGGGGGCGGAAAGAGTTGGGAGTATCATCGTTGGACTCTTCATTTTCTCGCTCTTTTTCTCATCTGTCATTACATCATCATTTAGACTCTTACTTTTGTTTTGTATTTGCGTTTGGGGTTTACTTATCGTGGGTGGGGAATGGTAAGGCGCTTTTGCGATTGGATTTGAATTGGCAAGAGTGGTTTTGACCGGGCGTGGGTGGGTTAGGGTGTTTATTTTCGTTTTCCCGTTTGGTTTTGTTCACAGTATAAAATTACTGATTCAGTTGCATTCAAATTTCATCTACAATCATCAGTCCCTGTCATGAATTCTGGCCAGCGCCCATAAAGAAAGAAGGGGTTGACACCTGGATCGATGCACCTACACATGTGTAGTGTTTGCTAAGCACGTGGGACAGTATCTTATCGTCTCTTCCCTTTTCACCGCAATAAATCGCAGTGAGACATTAAGGATCTTCATTGGAGAAAACCTTTTCAATGCCATCAATCTTTTTTAATTTAGCAACAAAGTATCTGGTACAATGATCCGTAGATTATTCTATTTAGAAAAGCGCGTCCATCCTAAATTGATGCGTTTTCAGTACTATCAATTGCACGCTATCTCTTCTAAACTAACATTTCAAATATATAAAATATATACATTTCACTGTTATCTTCTAATATAGGCACTTCTTTCTCCATTTACATGTATTTGATTCTTCAACTGAGAGAATTTATGTATTATTGTCTAATCTGGAATAAGATTCAGTCGCGACATTTTCTACCTGGTATCGCCACGTATGATAGGTTGCCATCACACTTAAGATAGTTAGTTGCTAAATCTAAACATTGACAGGAGTCTGTGCGTTTTTGCAAAGGTTTTTCTCGATCTGCATGACCACCCCTGACTCTGGAATTCATGAGACGAGCTAAGGGTCCCAAGTTGCTGTTTGATCAACCGTTCCCTTTCTAGAGAGATCGGCGGAAGGGTGGGGGGTTTAGGTGTGTTTATCACGTGATCGTCATGCTTCTTATTGATTGAAGTAATCTAACCTTCGGACCATGTCCTACTTTACTTTGAACGTTGATAATCCTTCAAGATGAATTACTATGTATATCAGGCACTCCCTATATTATCTGTGATTAACATATGACATAATAGTGGGTCAGAAGTTAACAATCTGACTACCATGCGTATCGTCTCCACCCCCTGGGTGGGCGGTTACGGTTACTGTACCACGAATACTGGTATGTTGTACCAAAGGAGTTGAAACACCCATGTGCCTAGTTAACACCACCTCGGTACGCCAAAAAAAGGAAACAAAAATAAAAAAGAAAAGAGTTAGTTTTTTGAAAGGACTGGCCAGATTTCTCTGCGTGCGATACTATTTTCCTTTACAAGTATTCGTATAGAAAATAAATATTCGCTCTGCCGCTAATTACCCATGGGCTGGTGTATGTATTGGAAATCAGGTGCTTCCTGAGTGAATCCGAGATGGATAAGTTTGGAGCTGCTGATGTGTATCGTGAGATATCATTACTATCATTGCAGAGCTCGTTCAGTTCTCGAACCATGCAGAACCGCGCAAGTTTTAAAAACGTGAGTTGGGATATTTTACAACCACAACCAAACCTTCGTAAATAGTTGATGAACTGCGTTCCTTTTTCTTTTTTTCTTTTTCTTGTGCTCAAGAGATACTTACACTTACTGAAGTTCCATACCCAGCGAGCAGTTAGGAATGAGAAACATCTCGCCTCCCCCCACGCCCCCCCCCCAGGTATGATATATATATATTTATTTTAAACACAAAGGTCAGAAAATATGTTACGTATATGGCTCGTTTCCACCTGCATAAGAAAGCTTAACTTCAAGTAGTAGTTACACAGCTGCAGCAGTTTCTGGTTGTATTTTGTATATTACAGAATTGTATTGGGGATGAGAACAGGATTGCTTTATAATATTCCTACTGCTGTACTGAGAAGAAAAAAAAAAAAAAAGAAAAAAGAAAAAAGGCATGTATATCAACCGTCTGAAGCCTACATCTAAGTAGATAAACGAAGTTCCAGAGTTTGGCCCTAAGAGCGGACGGGAGGAGATAACGATGAGCTTTTTCTAAGTACTTGCTTATGTAGCTAGCTAGAGAAATAACAAATATAAAGTATGAGACTATACACTTGACAAAAGAGAGTTTATAATAATGATTGTAGCCGCGACTTGTAGGAATAATTGCGCGTCAATGGAGATCGCAAGTAAGCGATCGATCGACAATCCAGAAGCAAGTCAACCAAAACATATAACCCAAAGCGCAATCAAAAAAAACAGTATCGTATACCCTAGACCACCATATACCCCGTCTGGTAGCTTAAGAGCACGACCAGTGGGGAAATCGCAAAGTGACTCAGCCTCAATTAGGTCTGGGAACGAGAACAGACCCAGTGATATCTCACTTGTAAATGTTGCAGGTAGGCCGAGGGCAGAAACCCGGCAAAAACAAAAACACAAAATACAAAAATCATATCAATTTGACCAAAAAGTAGAAGTAACCACACAGAAAAGTAAAAGCACAAAGAAGGAGAAGGGAAAAAAAGACCAACAGGCATTAGATTAGAAAACTGCGGATGTAAATCAATAGTCTCGGGCATGTCAAAAAAAAAAAAGGAAAATGCAAATGATGAGAAACATCCCATCAAAGTGAAGTGCATGCACCACAGACTGGCACGGCATGCACACCGACACGCCCGCACGTGGACGTCAATCATCACCTCAGCCTTCATTCAACACCCTCCACGCCCCCCAACCATATCTACCCACATCCACCCTGACTAGATCAGGTCGGAGCGGTGCAGCTCTAGATTAGAAGTAGTCTACCAACAACCAAATTACAGTGAACACCTAAACTGAGTGTCAGGTATATCGTTCATTTGGTGATAAGCTGGACTTACGTCCATATCTAATCACCCATCCCTCACACCGCTCCCACGCCGACACCCACGTTCACGTATCAGCTCCCCACATGCCCCACTTCAATGCCCATATATCATAAACCCATCAAACTGCAGAATGAAGAACGCCCCAATAACAATAGATAGATAGACCGGTAGATAGATAGACACAAGATAAACGTTAAACTCGTCGCATACGCACTGACTTCCCGAATGCTCACGCATTGTTAAGATATATTTTAGCTGTGTCTAGTACGTTACCTTCTCTTGTACAAGCTTCCACAGATCCTTCTGTAATGATTCTGGCAAGGTATATAGGTCGACATGAAATTCCCCCACTGAAATTAGATGTTAGTCATGTTCTGAGTGATAGTATAGGATAGCTTTAGCAGGGCAGGAAAGCAAGAACTCACATTCGACATCATTTTTAACGTACGTTGTTTCCGTCTTGTTATCATGTATCATCTGGACAACCGAAAGTAAACTGTCTTCATCCAGCTTCTGAAGCCCTTCTGCGAGCTTCTCCATATCAAGCTAAGAAAACGATCGCATAAATATGTGCACCAACCAAGATAAAGCACCTATGGCAACATACCTGCTTCTCACTCTTGCCCTTCTTCTTAACTCGCTCCTCTCCATCATGTTTTCTCTTATCTCGCTTGCTTACACCATTTTCCTCCGCCGGAGTGCCATCGTAACCTGGAACAGTCCCAGATTGGGCTAGAGCCTTTACGAGATTTGGACGTGGGTTTGTAAATGTCTGTCAGAAGATAGGTCAGTGTGCTTATCTGGCATAACGGCCAAGTACAGGTCAGGACGTACAATAACGTGCGTAATATCATACTTGGGCTTTTGAAAAATTCAAATCATGTCGAATAAGATGGTCACCGCCTTTATCCGTTCCGTGAAGCACAACCTCCATATCAAATTCACCCCATCCCCTCTCTTCAAGTTTGAATGGGGGTTTCTTGATGACTGTTCATTCAATTGGACACATCAGTACAAATCTTTATACTAGGTGCAAAATTCGTTAAAAGGATGTGGGGAGAGGTGTTGGTACCTCTTGTCGGATTTTGAAATGTTGGATGTAGTCTGTACGTGACCTTGTCGAAAATGTTTGCCGGAAGCTCTTCACCATTTGGGCCTATGACAAATATGCGGATTGACCATTCTCGCATGGGGTACCCCTCTTGCACAGGCGGTAAGTCTGGTCTGTCGTTGAACGAAACCATTAGCAGGGCTACAATTTCGATTCTCACATCGCCAACACGACGCAATAAATGCTAGCCCTCCACTGTTCTCATACCAGAATCCCCCTCGACGAGGCCTCTTGCAATCAACTTTGGGCGTAGCAGAGGCTGTAGCCTCTGATCGCTTACTGCACCAGACGCCCTCTCACAGGATGCCCCGCTCTCCCAGAACCTTTCGAAAAATTGCCATGCAACTCACAGAATAGCTTGCTGAGTTACCAGCTTAATCGTTCTTTTGACCTGCAATTCCCCATATTAGCCAATTTTTGGTGTTCAGTTACCTGGCTTCTTTGCGTTGACGATACGCGATCTAACGCACCTCAGTCATATTTCCGCGTGTGCTGCTCATCTGCGCAATGGGGAGACGTGTAACTAGCTAATATCGTTTCGTGATTTCTGGTGGGGGTTTATTCAGGACCCTGGCTAAGACGCGGGCGAGCGGGCGGGTGAGCTTTCGGTCTTGGGTTGTATGTCAAGGAAGAAGGGTGTTGCCTTCATGATGATCAGATTCTGTAGCACAAACGCCAAGATTCTTTCGATGGATTCATGATGCCACAAGATACTCGTGGTTCCTTCTGTAAAATGGCAAATGTACAAGGGCAAGAGTCCAATCTTTTCAAGATTGGTTCAAGGGAATAATACTCGACCAGAGAACATTGCATTAAAATGTTCTTATCTCTGTACAATGGCATTATGTAGCGTGGGGGGTTCACAGTTACTAGACGAGCATGAGAACCAAGTATTCATTCATTGTGCCATACGCAACGTACCAATACAGGGGTTAAAAAAAAGGAAAAACAGCTTCGTTATGATAGGTAGAAAAGGCCGTACATTAACCATGTGTTGTACTACCAGAATAGAAACGTCAGAACAAATGAGCTGATCAAGCACTACTTTCACTAGTGGAGGCGGTCCCAAAAATTTTCTCATTCTCCTTCTGAGCCTTGAGGAAAGCATCTTTGAAAAGGTTTGCATCTACAGCACGTTAGCTTTCTGTCGTTAGATCTTGAATTTTACGACTTACTATCAGAGTTTGCGAATCGAATAGCAAGTGTCTGTACCTCAGGCTCTCCTTCACTAACATCTGCAGAGGTACTCCAAACCCAACTCCTGTCGGATCCAACGTTTGGAGAGAGCTTCATGTCGGGAACAACTAATGCCAAAAATGTCAATTTTTCGCCTTTGGGGTGGCAGAAACCGAGAGTGTGCTCACTGTAATGATTCGCGCAGACTTTATGGGTCTTATCTCTTCGCATGACAATCCTGACCTTCCCAGTTTCCTTATGCTTCAACAGCTTAACATCACCAGTTCCACGCTCTTTCCATTCTCGAGAATCCCGATCAAACTTGAAAAGTTTCGCCCGCCTGTATTGTCCCAATCATAGTTTAGTTACCCAATTCTTATCGCTGAGACGAGTCATCTCACATCTTAAAAACTACATCCTCGAACTCCTCGTTTGTCTTGACCTCCACCTTCTCCAGGCTCACAAGAGGTTCAAAGTGAACATCGGGAGACTCCGGTGCCTCATCCTCCTGATTGTCATATGATTAGCTGATATGTTTCAAAACAAAAGTTACTGCCGATGCAACATGAAGTAGCTGGAATTAACTAACATCATCCTTCTTCTTACTACCCTTCGGCTCATTGTCTTCCTCTTCTGCTGGCTCCTCCCGCTTTGGTCTGGATCCACCTCCAAACATGCTTAGAACACTATCTGGAACACCCGGGGCATTCTCTTTCTTGTCCTCCTTCTTCTCCTCAGTCTCACCAGGCTTTGGATCCTGAGTAACATCGGATGCCGAATCAGCCATCTTGAAGATGGAGTATACTTGTAAGGGAATTTAGATTGTAGATTGTCTAATAATGGGAGTCCTAGGGGTTGGTTAAAAGCAGCTTCAATAAGTGTATGAAGCAGTGTATTAGCTTCAGGGGGAGGATGAAAACCTGTAATGAAGTGGGAATAGCTCTCAGCCGAGTATGTAAATAGTAGACGTAAGGTACAGAAGGATGAAGTGTTGCAGAGCTGGCAGGAGGGAGAAAAGTGAGGAAGCGGAAAGAAGGGGGCAATGTATGGTGGGGCTGGTGCATGGGTGGGCGGGGCGCTTGGCAAAACCAGCACCGTGTACCTCATCATCACATCGCATACTTACTGATGCTCTTCCAACTACGGTCGTGGTAACCAGATTACTTCCAAACTACATAATATGTAAGACACATACCAGTACCTATTACTCAGTAGTGGTCGACCAACCAGTTGATGAAGTGCAATCTGGTTGGCGAAACGGGCAGCTCACCTCTTGTATTCCACGAAGTATCATATCGACGTAGCGGCAGGGCACGAGACTACATATTGACCTTTTTTACTGCCATGGATACTTACTCGAGTACTTGTGAGGACGTTGCATGTCTCTGGAAGGCATGCAGCGCATAATCACAATAATAAAACGGAGATTAGACAATGTTAATCCTCCCAGTCCATGCATCGAAAAAAAAGCAACAAATGAGTGATACCAAATCGAAAAAAGAGCAGAGGGGAAAAAGCGTAAAAGCACCCAAAACATCCAAAGGCATAGTCACGTGCCCAGCAAAGGCAGAGCGAAAAAAAAAAAAAAGAAAAAAGCCACGATATACCCCACATAACTGTTCATAGCCCCATGCGTCACCATTCCATCCTTAACCAACCCAACCAGTATTAAGCTTTCCAGATGAAGCTTATTTAGGAAACCTGAGATACAAAAGGAATTGCGATAGGTCATTGTAGTCATGCAAAAGATGCTGGATAAAGAAAAAGAAAAATAAGCAAACAATCAAAAGTGTTGTTATCATATACGAAGATATCCTACCATGTTCATCGTGTTTTTTTGCCACAGCCTTCACTATTTCCGCAAGGAACTGAAGCACCTTTGATAAGTTCCATCTTGTCCCACACATTCACTGCTTGTCGCTGTGCCTTTTTCACGTATTCGAGGCTGCCTGCCTTCCTCAGCAAGCGGCCAGCGCTTAATGAAGAGGATACCTTGTAAAGCCTTGACATATGTCCCGAAACATCTTCGGATATCTTTTTTACTTTCTCACCCAATAATTTTTTGGTTTCATGTTTCATTTGCGCTGTCTTGTGGCTAATCTCACCTGCAATTCGTTTTCCTTGGGCCGAAGCTTGTCCAGCAATCTTCACAACCTCCTCCTTTTGCTGCGCTGCCAACTTCTTCCATCCTGTGAGCTTTAGCCATGGCATACCAAAATCTAATTCGAAGGTCTCTTTCATCAGTGGCTTTGACTTCGTCTGTATCGAAACGTTCAGTAGCCCCCAAGCATCATCCCGTGGGATAACAACAGTGTATACTCCATCAAAAAGTTTTGAGAATTCACTATCAATATGCTCGCCGTTTCTGGTGACCTTAACAAGCATGGGCGGCGGCTTCTTTGCAACCGTGTATTGTTGGGGCGGGCGTACAATAATGTTGTTTTCCCCGATAATGTGCACCTTGAATTCCTGGGAATCGTTTGCAGCAAGGGGAGTAGGCTCAGGTAATAATCCAGCAATTCCCCCTTGCTGTGTGCATGTTGTAGACATCTTAGAACGAGAAACTGATGTAGATTTAATAGGAGCGGGAAGAACACTCGTGGAAACCTCGGAGCTTGTCATAGTAGAATATGGACTAATGTAGCCTGTAACCGACTGAGCTGTATCCAAGGAAGTACTGACGGGAACACCAGTGTGGTCCCTTGAAAACTTCATGTAGGCGATTGCAAATAGACCACCGACAATCCCACAAATAAACAACCAATTTATCGCAGCAACCATCAAGATATCTCTGGGTTTGTTATTCTGAACCCAACGGAAGCTGGGCCTTAAGCCAGATTTGGTGTGCGGTTGTTTCTCCACATCGTGCATAAGTGTTATGCTGTCTGTAGACTCTCTGTCGATCTCTGTTGACGGACGTTCTTCGAAAGACTTAGCTAAGCCTGTGACACATGCCAGGTTTCGATTCATTTGGCGTACGTCTAGACTGTTGAAAGTGCAAAGGTCAATAGGCAATCTTTTATAGACGACTTCCCCGGTCTTTGAAGATCGGGATTCGAGGCACATGTGGATACTTTTGGCATCCGATGTGTACTTCTCCGCCGGCTTGTAGCACAATGGTTTCTGCGAAATCATAAGAGTGGGAATGGCGTGTCGTCCTACGAAAGATTGGGTGTATACTCGTGTGAGCTTCTGCTCAAGAGTATCCTCTTCGGAGATGAACACGACAGCCAAGTGTGGCAGCTTCCAACCAGGTGCCTCCAGTCGAAATCCATCATCACTATAAATAGACCTAACCCACTGATTGCCATTAAGACACAGGGAGAGAGTATCTGGTCTCCCCGGCACCTTTGTTCTTCCAGCTTGAGAGCATACATCCAGTGACATTTCAACGCCAAAGGATTCAATCAACTCAACTTCGGGAGAGCTCTTCAGTCCAAATGAGGTCACTGGCACAACATTGAATCGCGAGGATTTTGAATCAGATGATATAGTAGAACTAGCACCCTCAACGACAGGCAATGCGAGAGCGGCTCCTAGTTTGTTGAATATTTCGTCTTTGGCACTTGCTGTCCCAACATAGAGAAACCGAAATGGTTCATCTAGGCATAGGAGCTCTTGACACATGGTCTGACGGACTGTACATAGAAGCCTATCCGGGGGATGCTCAACGGCAAGCTGGGAGAGAATGGATGTTGCCTCTTCCGTTGTAAACTCCTGTATGGTATGTCTAACGGAAATGAGACCGTTTTGGTTCGGTGGTTCTTCAAACTCGATTTGAGCCACCGGTACAGGTTCCTCTCTTAATGTGTTAGCACTACTTGCCATATGAAACTCATCTAGTCCACCAAAATTTGGTGTGCCTGGATGCTCATGAGTTTCCTGGGTGTAGGTATAATCATGCAACGAATCTGCGTCTTCTATATTTGTAATGTCCCCAACGCTGCAATCGTCATCAAAAGAATTCACAGAGGATCCTTCATCCTCCTCGTCATCGGTCATGAGCAGCGTGGATTCGCTGAGAATTTCGTAGGTGCTCTCGCTCAAAAGGTTTGCACCATCGTCCGAATGAGTTGACATTTCTGCTAGTTTTGTGCCAAGCAGATCCCAGCTTAGAGGCGACGCTGGTTATGTGATATATCACGCTCGCCTTCTCGCTCTTATGATTAGACAACTTCAGATGAGTGGAAGCTTGGAATTTCACAAATGGAGTAGCTACACTTTGAACCCTTTGTAAGAGAAGTATTAGAAGTATCGGAACAAGTGTATATGTAGCTGTTTGTGACTGCGATAGAAAACAAGAAATGCTGCTTGTTGGAAAGATTTATGTGAAGTAAGCAGTGAGTTTGTCTTTCTAAGAGGTTAGAATAAGGATGGCTCGTAGTGGCGAGCAGGCGGTATGGGCATGAGCGACAGAAGGGGCCTCAGAGGAGACGTACAAACGAGTCCTTATCTCTTTGTAAGCTCAGCTTTTGGATCGTCAAGCTCGGGAAGCTCTGTTAAAGAGCTTTGAGGGTGGAAGAAGTTAGCAGGAGGGAAGAAGACAGTTATAGGGAAGGGGAGCGTGTGAAAGAAGGCTGCGGATGACGAGCTGGAGCTTAGCCAGTGGTGGTTTGGGCGGGGTGACTACTCAGGATGGGCAGCGGTTGGTGGGGGTAGCTAGCGCCAAGCCTATCCGTCAAAGGCTGAGGCTCTGACTAACAGCACCCCTCAGCTGGCACACCGCTAGGCTGGCCCCAGAGGCCCTAGAGCCTAACCTGGATACCGAGTTACAAAGCCAAAATAAGCTCACTCTTTCCTGGGCCACTGGACTATCATCAAGAAGCTATGAGTAAGCGAGTTTGAGGTAACCAAGTTGCAATGGTACTGTACTTGTGTAGGTAACGAACATGAGAGACAATAAGGCTAGAATAGTGGTAACCGCTCTCAGCCCGCCGGAAAGCCCGAGAACATCGATTGTTATAACAACACACGATACGAGCGCTTCTCACTTCTCTTCCATGTATGTATCTGACTTACACTTGTAGCCTCAGGCTTCTCGGACTTGAACCCAGCCAACTAGGTGCATGCATTCCCTAGTAAACAATGCATCTAACATGCGTCAGTCTGCAGACAGCTATACGTTCATCATGGGGAGCCTTACCATTCGTCCTGCTGAAAAGATAATTTGATTTTCGTTTTACCCTTTGCTTTCGGCTTTCGGCTGATTTGCTTCTTCCTGTCTACTTCTTCATCACTACGGCTTATATTGTCTTCCTCTGTTTCAACACCAATCATTTTAACGGCCTTGCGCTTGTTAACCTTGATCCCGGCTTCAAGTATCCTCTTTGTGCTTTGTTCGTTTCCCAGATTTGTAGATGTTTCCTCCGTATCTTTGTCCTCCTGCTGTTCTGTTGATTCATTCGTACTGTCAGAAACTGACACTGCAGTTTCCTTTATGGCACTAGAATCTTTATCTCGATCTGGCCTGCTAAGTGCCTTGAATTCTTGTGCTGAGATAGTGTCGTTGCCGCCCTCTAGGACATATGTTGGTTCATCCTCCTCATCCTCAATAGGTCGTTTCTTATTCCGCGGTGCTATATACCGCTGCTGTTCCACACCACTCTGTCCCTGCCTGAGCCGGCGAAGGAATGCTGGCTCTTCCATAGCTTTTGATCCTAGTGTTAGCATCCACTATTCTAAGTGTTTGGGCAGACTTCAATTCCTTGGACTCGAGGCTTACCATAACTGAGTTTTTTCGAATTGTACGACATGGATGAATTGCATGAACATGCTTGATTCGTTGTTTACGTGGTGGAGAAAATGTCAAGAGGCTAGTAAGCGATCAAAGACTTCTTGGCAACTAGAATAACCACACTATAATGAGGCATACCGCAGTTTGCAATGCTGTAGTCTCGTGACCAGCAATGCTGGTATCACACCTAGGACGTTAACACCAAACTGCAGGACTGGTCAGCTGTGATTGAATTAGTGGATATGCACAATGCGTACAATACATAATGCTACTACTTACCATTCTGTATGCCCATGCTTAATTCCATGTGGTGGTCAAGTTAATGGCAACTGTTCTCGTGTCCAGACTCTAATGGGAACGCAGAATATGCGGTCTATGTAACGCTTTCGAAGGGTTAAAGAAATTAATTCTGTACTGTTTGTCCCAATTATCAACTTATAGTACCAATTTCAAAATTGGCAACAGCGTTGCCAATGAGATAGTATTTATATCTGTCAGCAGCCCGCCCAAAACAGCCCCAACACACGTGCCCTGAGGTTACGGCCCCAATCCCACCAGAGGAGTCTGCGGATCTGGTCATATGATATTGTGACATAAGAGTACCGGCTTAATAACTCGTAGCCGCAAGCTCCTTCCAGGATGATCTAGTAATAATTAAGCTCTATGCTTGGCAATTCTCATCACATCCGGAGTTCCGCTGTTTCTGGCTGGGCCATGTCCTGTACATATTGCTTATCTGATTTGCGTTGCTGCCATCCAAACGGTGCTGCCGAGTGGAAGGCACCAAACTTTTTCCGACCCAGGGACTGTTGCTAGTCTGGCTGCATACAGCTGCTAACTTCGAGGCGCGACAAGCTTCTATGCTAAGCTATCTAGAGCACTTCGGTCTTCATGGCCACTGGGGGGCGTAACCAAGTAGCACAAGTTACTCATCTTCAAACCCACAACTGAGTGGCAAGTACTCAAGCATGTATGAATACCTTATACGCAACCAGACTACGTATACCGTAGCGCGTACTTGAGTACAATTGCGCAATTGCACAGTCCAACTAGTTACAATGTGGACATCAGCATTCAAGAATCTTAAGAGATTCTTGGGCCGGCCGCCGGTTATTGCCATCACGCGCCAAGTACTGAGGACGAGTAGCAGGCGATAGCAGGCGATAGCAGGCGCTGTTGGGCATCTCTCGTTCTATACCCACCTGCGGTACCCAACTCAACTGCGGTAGTCTGGTTCCACTCGACGACCAAGCCCTACAGAGATCTGCTGGCTTGGATTTGCTGGAAGGCACGCACGTAATGGTCACGTTCTTATCAACATGGAGCTGGAGGAGCAGAGGAGCAGAGGACCCTAATGCACAACGAGCAGCGCTACCCTACTAGTAACTTGAAGTGTATGTGCCTACATGGTTACGCCCTTCCCTTGCTGTCCCTTCCTCTTTTTTTCCTTTTCTCCCCTTCGTCAGCTCCTGACTTAGTCTCGTAGCCACTCCTGACTAAGGAAACCAGAGCCCTGAGAGTAGAATACCGCTGATAGTAACACCGGTTATACAGGTGCAACTACTATTTTTCTGAATTGTGCCGAACCCAACGGTGCACCAACCTCCTTTCTCTGCTCAATTCAACTTGCGCCAGCTCTGTCTCCCTTTGCTGATTTACCATCGTGATCTTCCGGCACGGTATAGACTCTGAACCAGGTTCCTTCGCATTTATCAAGCCCAACGCAGACTAGAAAGAAAGGCCAGATCACGAGTGTCAGATTCTGACGAGCGGTGTCCCAGCATTCCCGATTGGGGTCACAGTCCATCTCTCAAACCCAACAGATCTCGGGTTCCCCCCCGCATTAGACGTCAATATGGGACTTTTTGAACAGATATCCTATCGGATACCATCATCGACATCTCTTCCGCCGTTCCAGGACTTTTCGAAAACGCATCCATCACCACGGTTAGCGTTCTTCAAAAGGCGGGTTCGACTAAAAGGATCACCAGTATCCGTGCCATTTGGAGTGATCTTAATACTACCGCTCACATTTATTACCCTCATCTTAATATTGATATTTCGACAACCTTCTTCAAGTGGAAGTATATTTCAACCTACGCCGCCACCAATGCTGAGGTTGATTCTTTCGAACCGCTCTTTCCTAACGATTTTCGCTAATATCGATGTAGGAAAATGAATGATCAATATGACAGCGTTTTCCATGCTGGTTGTCTAGAACCAGAGGTTGACGGGGAGCGAGCGAATGCAGCATTCGTGGTTTTGGCTAGAAATAAAGAACTTGAAGGAGTTGTCCAATCCCTTAAATCGATAGAAAGGCATTTCAACCGATGGTTTCATTATCCATATGTATTCCTCAACGATGTGGAATTTAATTCGACTTTCAAAGAGACGGTCTTGAAATACGTTAGCAGCCCAGTTGAGTTCGGAACAGTTAATTCGACGATGTGGGGATATCCTGATTGGGTTAACAAAGAAGAAGCGGAAGAGGCAATTGCGAGACAAGGCGATGCTGCTATCATGTACGGCGGTATGGCAAGCTATCATCATATGTGCCACTTTTATTCAGGGTACGTTATCTGAAACCATTTTTTTTGATGTTTATCTAACTTATTACGAATAGATATTTCTATAAACATGAGCTACTCCAAAAATATAAGTGGTATTGGCGTTTAGAGCCAGAAGTCAACTTTTTCTGTGACATCACCTAGTACGTCTCCGTGCTTCATTGCCTGTGGTTTGTAACTGATGGTTTAGTGATCCATTCATTCACATGGAGAGGGCGAACAAAACATATGGATGGGTGATTGCAGTGAAAGAGCTTCGAGAAACTGTGCCAAACCTTTTCCGGTATGCTTCTGCCTTCAAGCGCACTCGCAAAATCGAATCCAAAGGTTTATGGGAGATGTTCTTGGAGAAGCCAAAAGAGAAGGATGAGCGTCGTGTCATACCCAAGGACGGACCGGGCACGCAGCCTCGCTTAAAAGTGGACCCAGAGAACATGGAGAATGAAAGCTACAACATGTGTCATTTTTGGAGTAATTTTGAAATTGCTCGATTTGATTTCTTCAGAAGTAGGGAATATGAGGACTTTTTCCAGATGCTGGAACAAAGTGGAGGTTTCTGGCAAGAACGAGTACGATCTCCCTTTAAAAGAACATAAGAGATTATAAGATTAACATTCTATAGTGGGGAGATGCGCCGGTTCATTCGTTAGCTGCAGGCGTCCTTCTGGGAAAGAGAGACGTGCACTATTTCCGGGATATTGGATACCGACATACTACGATACAACACTGCCCGAACAACGCACCGGATAAACAACTTGAGCGAACTCCGTGGTATGATAAGAACATGGACCCGAAGAAGGCCAAGGAGGAGGATGATTACTGGGCCAATTGGGATAGAGTGCAAGAGAACGGAGTTGGTTGTAGGTGCAGATGCGATCAAGACTATGAGGATGTTGAAGGCACCGGCGGAAGCTGTTTACCGCAATGGGTGGATGTAATGGGAGGTTGGGCTTCATGACGATACTTTACCCGGCTTATACTCTGTTCTGGAGTAACCCGTCAAGGTTCCATCTATGATGAATGAAGCAAACAAAGTTTGTCTCATTACTTCTTTCTCATCTACTTCTTCCACAGAGATTATAGAGTGGATTGGTGGTGAATGTGATTAGTGTATTCCAATTTCTTTTTATTTTGATTCCTGGATTTATGCGTCATCGTTGTTACAAACACATGGTTTAAAATCTTTATTGCTTTCAATTCTCTTGTATTATTATTATTATTATTATTTTTCTTTTTTCTTTTCTTTTCTCTTTTTTTTTTGTTTAATCATTTCCTTGTTTCTGTCCTTCTCGTTATCATATGGATGGGTATGTACCACATTTTATGTTCACCATGCACTTGGCACTTTTGCGCCTACCAGTAATTTTCATCCCCTTCCAATTTGCTGTCTTACCTTCTCGTTACCTTAATTTCTTCTACCAGTCCTCTCTTCGATACACCTTGGTTCCTCCTATTTATGACATCTTGGTCCTTTTACCTCTTTTACTTTTTTCACTTTGAAATTTAGATTTCTTCTTGGGGCTCCTGCTTTGGATTTCAGACTGTACTAATAACATAGGGCGAATGGGGGGCGGGCCTGGGGGCTAGGGAGTAGAAAGAGGTTGCAATAGAGACAGAGAGATGGCAAAGCATTCATCTCAAAAGTCATAACTGTTCTTTTACTACTGTGCGAGTACAAGAAGGACGTTGATCTGTTTCTTGCGAATTACGAACTTATTGCGGGTTACGAACTTATGCTTTAATCATGACTATAATAGTACTATACAGATACATATACATACTACTTACACACATCACCTGATTAATAAACCGGAACAAAACTCTGGACACCTTATATCTCGGGCGGAAGATGGCAGGTTTCAAAATTAAAGTTTAGGACTTATATTGAAGTAATGTACTTGTGCGTCTGTGAAGAGGTTAGCTGCTTTGTCTGTTAGTGGAAGTAACGGTAAGCTCTCCAAGCTCCAAGGTCAACAACCCCCCCCCTCCCCCCCCTCGCCCCCGGCCCTTGTACAAATTTGTGCTCTCTTGGCCCTTGCGTTCCCGAGTTCCTGGATGCTCCCTAGATGGATTGGAGGGAGGGAGGGCGGTCAGTGCGTATATATTGCATACATATGTATATACACTTACATGTAATGCTAACCATACTTGTACATTAGCTTACTCACATCTTTATCACCCCCGGAGTTAAGTACTACCTACCCAACGAAGGCACTATGCATTAAGTTCTGTATGTTTAGTACCAACTCACGGTAGTGAGAAAAGGGCCTCCTTCTTCAAGACAATGAGCTGCATGTAGGCACTTGCGGGGGGAGGGAGTGAGGAATTATATATGGTTTAATGATTTCGAGGAAGATTGTTTGGTTGGTTCTTGGATTTTCGAACAGAAGACTCGTGATTTAGGGTATGGGTTGGTGATCAGATAGATGGTAGGGAGGATGGTTTTGAGGGTAATGTTTTTTGTCTCGGCTACCACGCACTGTATGCTGTTACTCATTTGGTGTGTATCCACATATTAGGGAAGTGCCTTCATTGATGTGGAGGGATGTGATAAAGAGTAATGGTATTTCCAGATTTTTATCTGACATCTCGATGTTCAATAATTGGTATGAACTTTTCACGAACGAAGGGTAAGTGAATAACTAGTTAATATAAATTGCCATTACCAATCCTCGCTCATGATAATATATGGCAATACTAGTATAAGGAAAATGCTTCAACTCTGTAAGATGAAAGATGCGGCTATAAGGAAACGTCCAAAACTCTTCTTCACCAGTTAATCCATGCAAGCCAAGTTGGTATACAGCCTACTTGCTTTTCTCATCCGCCATTTGCCCAAGGGTAAACCGTCCGAGAATTCAAACCCATCAACGCCTCTCCAAACCCAAATAACGATTAAAAATCCCCTAATGCCCTACTTCCATCCCTCTGCCCACTCCACTACCAAATCCCTCGCCTTCATCGACATCTCATAGAAGCCCGGATTCGTGGTCGGACTGAACATCCCCGTATGCGCCTCAATCTCATCTTTCGCCTTCCTATTCACCATCTTGAACCAGAACCTCTCAAAGTCACTCCCTTTCCCTGGCTCTGAGCAGAACGTACGCTCCTTATTCAGAAACAAGCTCGTTGCATCGTTGGCACCGGAAATGGACATACTATTCGCCTTGCGCAGGCCCAAGGACGTGTAAAAGTTCGCAAAACCAACCCCGTCAACGGCACTAACACGCGTAAGACGCTTGCGTAATGTCTCGGCTTGCGCGAGTTCGCGCACAAACTCAATGTGGCTTGTCGCCCACCCGAAGCCCTGCGAGACCTCCTCACGCTTAAAATACGCCGCTGCCCCGCCCGCCGCGACAGCACCCGCTGCGCCTGCAAACAGTGCAAGCTTACTCCAGCTTGACCACGTTGGTGTAGCCGGTGCGTCGTCGGTCGTTGCGGCCTTCTTCCTCTTCTCTGCAGTCGTCGGCCCAGCCCCCTCGGGCGGAATCTGTCTTACGATTGACTTGTTGTCGTTAATACTCGTATTATTAACCTCATCCGTCGCCTTTTTAGTCGCAAACAAGCTCGTCAAGGATGCAAACGAACTAATGACCGCGGAAGCAGTCTTTAAATTTGAGTCGACATTATGCGAAAACATGCTTGGCGCCAGCCCAAGATACGGGGTATCGAACGCTAGGAGTCCCTGGATATACGGAAACATGGTGCGCTTTCCCTTCCCCGACACTGTCGGCTCGTCAAGGATGGAGAGGAGAACGTCGGCGGAGACGATGCCGCCCATGGAGTGGCATACTAGGATAGTCCGAACAGAAGGCTTGATCGTAGGGTGCTTGGTGCCATTGCGGGTCTCGAGTTCGATGACGAGATCTTGGAGCCAGGAGCGAAGCTTGTTGACGGCGATGACGAGTTGGCCACGGGTTTCGTAGCGGGGGAAGATTTTGGAAACGACTTCAATGTGAGGTATAGAGTGTCGAAGGGTAGCTTGCAGATGCTGTGCAATATGTCAATTCAGTTTCAATTCGTGAGGAAAAGGAGGAGGAGCGGTAGGGTAGACAGGTAAGGATAGCAAAGAAATTCTAGGTGTAAGTGCTCACAGATGGAAACTCTCCAAACGTATCGTCGTCCCCCTTGTGCTTTGTTAGTTTCAGCCAGGGATCAAACGGCGGGATGCAATGGTACCTGGAAGCCGTGGACAAACACTAACAGCAATGTTTTCTTCTTCATGCCGAGCAGCCAAAGCTTGCTGCTAGCTCACTGTGGGATATTTGCGCAACTAAAAAAAAAGAAATTGCTAAGCTGCTTCACAATACTGCTGTGCGAGCACGTCGTGACCAGGCAAAGAAAGTGTGGACACGGGGAATCTTCAGTTGTATGGCGATTGCGTGAATGTGGCAAGAACTAGAGTGGAAATAGCGCAGCCACCGCTCACTGCAAGTGTCTGCTTACTTTTTGGGAGTTTGCATACGACTAGAATAATATACATAGAAAAATCCCAATAATACAGCAACATTCGTTTTCCGCCATGACACATGCAACATAAAAAAACACCAAGTGAAATGTCGTAAAAACACCAAACCACGCCTCCATTTACCCATAAATCAACCAACCTAACCACCTTTCTAAGGATATTACAGGGGATATTCGAAGAACCACAAATTGCACAAGGCAAAGCTAACCACATGTCCGCGCTCGTTTCAAGTGTGGTTCCTCATCGCTGCCCTCCTCCTCCTCCTCTGCATCGCTTGGATATTGGGAAATTGCGACGGGCCGTTTCTTACCAAAATCCATTGCACTAGAAAGACTGGCATAAAATGCTCGAACTCGGTCATGGGCCATGACCTTCTTAGGGTCAAACCTCAGGACTTGCAGTCCCTCCTGACACGTTGCTCTGCTAAGAGCAACGTACGCCTGACCCTTCTCAAAAACTCTGCCTAAATCTACCTTGACTCTTTCGAGCGTTTGTCCCTGAGCCTTATGTATAGATAGTGCCCATGCTAAGATCAAGGGTATCTGGGTACGCGAAGCCTGAATTTCTCCGTTTGGTAATTCCACTTTCCACTGCTCAGGTTGAACAAGCAGTTGCCGGGTAGTCCCTAGAAAATACTTGTTGGTAAACAATACAAAGACTTGTAAATCTATTCTTACCATCTGGAACAGCGAATTGGACCAAGGGCCACTTTCTGGATGATTCAGCTTGAGCCCGAAGCTTTTCTTTAATTCTCTTTTGTCGCTTTGTTAATGCATCCTCCTCATCAGATTTCGTATCCTCCCCAGGTTCACCAGCTAGCACTTCCAACCCACCCTCATTGTCGAGAAGTTCAAAAGTGCTCTCACTCATGAAGCCCACTACACGACCGAGCGAACCATTAACGAGGGTTTCGTCGATATTTTTGATTAACATAACCTGAGAATTAATTTTCAACACAATTTTCGGAGGAGCCATGCAGTTGCTGAGTAGTTTGTCCCGCAATCTCATATCGGTGGTAGTACCACTGTCGACTGCCTCGAACGTTACAGAATTCCCAGCGAGTTGTTGCATTTTTGACGAATTGGCTATGTCAACCTCTTGTCGTGTGGGAAATCTAAAGTCTGTCAATGCTATTTCTGAAAATATGGCACTGAGGTACATCAATAAAGCGATGTGTCCGATAAAGGAGAAACTTACAGTTCCGTAGCTTGAATTCCATCCTGAAAGGTAATAGGGCGTTGAAGCCTTTTGAATGCCTCAATTGTAGCGGTACTAAGCTTACCCAATCTCATCTCGTTGAGCATGTCCGCAAAGGCTAAGGGAATCAGTGTTTTAGCAACAGCCTGGGAGAAAAAACAACAATCACGCACCTTGATCCCTCTGTCGGAAAACCTGTGTCAGGCCAATGGTATGCTCTATTGCTGTGTTCCAGGTATCGGCTTCGAAAGCAAACCTAGCTGGTTTGAATGAGTCAGGAACAGGAGGTAACTGGAAGAAGTCTCCTGTTATAACAAGTTGTATTCCACCGAATGGCCTTCCATTATTTTTCATTTGCCTGGCAACTGACTCCAGCTTGTCAAACAGCTCTCCATCCACCATGGAGATTTCATCGATAATCAGAACTTTGGTTCGAAGCCAGCGCTGCTTTGCCTTTGGGTTCCTTTTAATTTTTTTCACAAGGTCAGCTGAGGCTTCCTTCCCCAGGCCAATCCCGGCAAAACTATGTAAAGTTACGCCGCCAATATTGCACGCAGCAAGTCCAGTAGAAGCCGTGACAGCTACCCTATCTCGCTCCTTCCCGTACTTATATCGTAACTGAGTGATTAGCTCTCTTAGCAGCACAGACTTTCCAGTACCTATGAAGTTTCAGCAAAAATAAGCCTATCTCGAATATACGGGCAACAGACCTGCAGAACCTGTAAAAAAGACACTCTTTTCATGATCTTTAACTAACGTAATAACTCTCCTTTGTTCCTCACTCAAGAAAATTGCAGCTGGTTGTTCCTGTTTCTTCGCTTTCAAGTTATCAGGTTCATTACCACCTGTAACCGTTGAAGCACTTCTCTTCTGGACTGCTACCTTCCCCCGGTGTTCTTGACGCTGCACCTTCAGTGCCGATGCAGTTGCATTCCATGGCATGTTAGGGGCCTTATGAGGGGTCTCTGGTGCGTTAGCTCCTGTTTTAGGCCTTCGCTCCCGTTCCCGTATCTTTGCACTCGGTCTATTGCTTTTCTCTGACACTTCACTGTACTTTTCTTCTGTTTTCTCTAACCAGGGTATTCGCCTTCTCGAGAAAGTCCCTTTGGGCTTGTCTTGAGCTATTCCAGCATCTGTAGAAGTGGAGAACACTCCTGTGCTCGGCTTAGCTGCCATTTGGCTAACTGCCTCTTGTAAGTAGACCTCTGTCGAAGGCTGGGTGGGAGCTGGCATGGGCTGGAACTGTCTAATCGGGGAGGAGGACCATGGGAGAGGCGCACTGCTGTCCGGTACATTGTTGCTCGGTGGGGGTGGCTTGAGCTCTTGTGACCCCGCAGCTGGCGGGATACTGGCTACTGCTGCTTTGAGGGCAGGGGCGATTAGCGGTTCGTCGACGTCGAAGTCCAGAGACAGGTCGTCGTCCAAGTCATTTTCGTCAAAGTATACCGCCTCATGCAGGCTGCTCATGCTGTTCGTGCAGACACTGGCAATCTCATTGGGGGGGAATTTTCCTGGAACGCAGAGTCATTGTTCAAGGTCTTCAGCAGCTTATCGTCCCGGTCATTGGGGCGACCCTGACGATTTGCTGCCTCCGATACAGGCGGTGTCGGCAGAGCAGGTTTGATTGTGCTTGTTATTCGGCTGCTCTTGTTCTGACTTGCCGGTGTCACCATGCCAAATAGCCCCGATCGTTGCGGCTGTAAGCCTTTAAACGCAGAATGGATGTCCTTCCGCAGCCCTGCGCACTTTGGTGGAAGAGTATTCGGGGCTGCATGTTTCGTCGCAGGAGGTTGCTCGGAATCGTGTTTTGCGACCGCACGCTTGAGCATGGTAGATTCTTGCCGAACAGTATCCGGTAGCAGCCAGACGCGTGGTGAGGTGGGGAGCAGGGCCGGAAGACGCGTTGGGCGACGGGACAGCTGACGACAAAGGGGCAAGCCACATGCGCTCGCCGGCCCAGCATTCAAATAGGAATGGTGGCAAACGCAGCCTTGGTTGATGACCGATGAGGATGAGGGACGATTGGAGGGCGCAAGCGACGGACAGGTTGTGCGCTCTGGCCACTGCGGCGGAGGAATTGAACTGCACTGATGATTATCGAGCCGCCGGAGAGGTTCCTAGAGTCTGATACATCGGGCCTTCGCAAACAGCTTTCTCTTGTTGGGATTTCCGCAGATAGCACCGGTTTCTGTGAGAATTTCTGGCTGCTGTGCCAAGGCGGGGAAAACTTCTGCAAGAGGGTGCGGGAGGAGGGCAGCGACATCTCGGTCGGCCGCCCCGTTTGCCCCTCCGAAGGAAGGGCCTTAGTGCACTAGCCCCATTTCTGGATAGGCCCTTCGCGCCGCTTCCACATGAAAAGCGGTGAAGAAAACCGCGGACGGCCCAAGATATATACTCAGCAAGTACCATTGTGCGATAATGCAGGAAATGCAGGAGGACGGTACCGCAATGCGCCGTGACGACTCTAAGATAGTGCAAACATTATGTACACCACAAGATCATACATGTCAAGCAGCCCTCCCGTCACCAGGAATCAAAATTACCAAACCCTCCACTACTTTTCGCCTTCTTCTTGAGTGGCTCTTCGTAGAATGGCTCGTCTACCACCTCTACAATTTCATCCTCTTGCGCAGGCTGAAGCTTAGCATCCCGTATGTACTTACCCACGGAAATGCTGCTTGTCTGCTGCGGCTTTCCGTCGTCTCTCAGACGCTTTCCTGTCCAGGTAGTTTTTTGATCCTCCGTTTCCTCTTGCTTTCTCAATGCCTCTGCCCGTTCCTCTTCCTCTTTTTCCTTCCGCTGTTTCTGGAACTCCTCAAACGGGTCCACAAATATCACAATCTCCTTGATGGCAATGTCTTTGGTAGGCCTGTCGGAAGAATCTGTAGGTGTTGTTTCCATTCTATCCAGAACATCCAATCCCCCAACAACCTTTCCAAAAATTGTATGCTTGCGATCGAGATGCGACACAGGGCGATATGTGATGAAGCTAGGTAATGTCAGTCTTTCTCCCGATAGCTGCTAATTGTAATAAAATCTACTCACAATTGGGACGAATTGGTGTTTTTTCCTTTATTAGCCATGGACAGAATGCCTCGTGCGTCATGCTTCAACGGGCCTTCCAGCTCATCATTGAAGTTCTTTCCCCAATAGCTAGTGCCGCCTCGCCCCGTCCCGGTAGGGTCCCCTCCTTGTATCTATTCGCATGCAGTGAGTAGCTGGTATGTTCACAGGGGAACATCATGATATATACCATAAAATTGCGAATATTCCGATGGAATACCACACCATTGTAATAACCCTTCTGCGCTAGCTTCACAAAATTATAAACTGTCTTAGGCGCCCACTCTGGAAGTAGCTCAACATTCAGATTGCCCAAATTGGTGGCTATCCGAGCATAACCACTAATCTTCACACGCTTCGGCTTTAGCATATATTCTTCATCAGTGAGCAATGCTCTCTCAGACCCAGTATGTGGTGTAAAGGAGGTCGATGTAAAGGATACGGCCGCTTTTCCTGTTGTGTGTATTGCAGCATTGTAGGGTATTGGAGCACGACTAGGCCCTCTAGCTGTTTTCGGGGCAGCGGATGGCAAACTTGCTGAGACCTGCTTAACCGCTGGGTTGAAATTTGGATCCGCAGTTTTGGCAGCCCGAGCTTTCGCCACGGCGGCCTTTGCCGCCAAAATCTTTGCAGTGGACCCAGTTGCCTTCAAATTGATGTTGCTCAAGGGATCAGCTCTTTCCGCTTCTTGCTCTACCTCTTTGTTAGCGACCGCAATGCACATGATAACATTAGTCCACACCTTCAGACAACGTAGAGGTTCCCTCTTGTAAATATTTGAAAGTCGACATGTCCCTGCTTTGTAGCCTCTTTGGATCTTGAAGAGTGATAATATCCTGCCTTTTGAATTCTTCCTCTGTGATCAAGTCCTTCCAATTTTTTGCCTTGATATTCAGCCGCTCAATTGTGTCCCACGCATACACATTTCCTGATGTCTTGATCACAGCTAGATGTGTATTATCGGTAAAAACCTTGTACGTGACCGGATCCATATACTCCCCATCTTCGTTCTTGTGCATGTGAAGTTTCAGCAGCTCGTTATACTCCAGCTTCTCTCCAGTGACAGGATTTGTGCCATGTTTTTTCAACCACGGGATAATATTGGTAAGATCAAAGATGGTCCCATCAGCTGTGCACACAGGGTGTTCAAATGGCTGGAGGCTCAAGGCACAGTAGTTGAAGGGGAGGCGTTTGAAGCCGGTATTGGTAAGTCTTTTTTGAGCACCTGAGGAGGCGGAATATGCTGAACCATCGGTGCTGGCCCATTCGCTATGGGTAATCTACTTCTTCTCGTTGTGTAAGCGCTGGATCTGCGCGCAGTAGATTCGGGAGCTACACTTACGTATAATTTGTCCGTGCCTGCAAGAATTATTAGTTGATCTCAAAATTACTGCGCGACGGAAGATTGAAAGATTATGCGAGCAAACTCACCTTTGCCCATCGCTCGTAATGCTCGTTATTAGCTGTGAATCGCCAGAATGCGTACGTGTGCTGAGAAGCGCGACTCGCGCGCAGTGGAATGAACCTTGCGAAATAGGTTTCTGACTGTGCAGTGCTAGTGCAGGATCAAAGGGTCCATGCTTGAATGAGGCTAGCCTACTTTACACAATAGCCCCTGGTAATGACGTACCCCATGCAACAGTCGGTTCCTCAGCTTTGTCCGCTCCAAGCGAATCTTTTCATTGTGGTCCAACTGATAAGAAAGTCTAGAGGAGGTACGTAGCAAGTGCTGTAAACTGCAAGATCCCAAACAGACCCTCCTCTCGCGCATGGTAGCAGGCGTTCCAAGGATAATGGCGTCTCTAACATCGATACGTGAGTCCAAATCCGACGATACTTGCCCAACTTCGTGCTAGCTAATTCTTACGCACAATAGCTATCGATATCCTCATCGGCAACATCCTGCCGCTTCTTTCTGTTAAAGACTACCTATCCTTCTCCTCAACCTGCGTGAGTGTGCTTTCTCTGCCCTTTGGCCATCACTCTCTGGTGCCATTACTAATAGTCACAGAAAGCATTTCACTCATTTGCGTACGATGAAGTTTACTGGAGAAAGCTCGCAACTTCTACCTTTCGTATGCCGACACAGCCATTACGAGAGAAAGGCTGGCGAGAGCTTTACAAACGCTTGTCGAGTGCAAAGCTATTCACTTGGGGCTCGAATGATGAGTGTAGACTAGGTCATAGTCAGGAAATACGCAGTGTACCATTCCCAACAGAAGTTTCCGGGCCTGAAAATGAGGTAGTGGTGGATGTTGTTGCAGGGTATTTTCATTCTAAGCCATCTCTATTTCATGAAATTTTTACTGACGAATTACCAGTGGGTGGAGTATAACTATACTCACTGCTTCCGGATCTTTGTATTGCTGGGGTAGTCTAAGTGGAGTCTTCGGGCGAGGGTATGACCACCGTCCCCGTAAGCTAGGTTTTCCCGACGGATACTCTTCCAAGATAGTTGAAGTTTCCAGTGGAAGAGGGCATATTTTGGCGCTTTCAGACAATGGTACCATATGGCAGTGGAGCGGCAACTTTTCCTCAATTGGGAGGTTTATCAAGTTTGTACATGTGGATACCAAAACGCTTCAATCAGGTCAGCCTGCTGGAAGGAGAGGCCGTGGGACAGTACAAAAGGTTGTAGCAGGCTGGAACCACAGTGCTGCCCTTGTGAACGGTGTTGGCTTGGTTATTTGGTGGACTGCTAGCAGTGACCCTAATGGAGTCGACGGTATACTTGTTGATGGAGAGATTGTTCCGGGAACATCATTTATCGAAGGTGATAAAGAGTCCTCAAAAGGGATGGATTCCTATGCTATGGAAGTTGGTGAAGTACTCGACTTTATGGCTGGAGACAAGTTCCTCGTGTTTCTGACAAAAACTGGAAAAGTCTATGCTTTGCGTACAAATGGGCCTGGATCTGTTGCGGGTATCCGACCGACTCAGTTGCATAGTTTCTCTTCCCCGCCAGGCGAGAAGCCAATGTCCTATATTTCTGGCAGTTTTGGCAAGTTTGTTATCTTTAATAATGACGGGCTCGTTTATATTGGATCTCAGTACATTGTGGAAACGGCGGTGAGGGGCATTGCTGATGAAGACGATGAACAAGCAATAAAACCCATCATCATGCCTTCACTCCAGAAGCGGGGTATAGTAGCAATAGCATTCGGAGATTATCATTCCCTCGCGTTAACAGCTGATGGAAAGCTCTTTTCTTGGGGAACAGAACCCAACGCATGCGGATGTTTGGGCTTAGGGCCACGGGAAGTTGCAAGCCGCCTCGGGGTTCGATACGGGCGAGATGGGATATTGGACGAACCTATGGAAATCTCTTTCAATGAAAAATTGGAAGTATTTTATCCGTCGACAGGGCAGAGCACTCAATCTCCATTCGTCTTCAATATTGCGGCGGCAGGCTGGCATTCAGCTGCACTAGTACTGACAAGCAACCCAAGTAAGCGAAAGGTGTCCTCAGCATCTGGGCTACCATCCGAGATCGAAGCATCCCGTTTCAACCCACGAATGCCTCATCATCGAGGCCGCCCTTTTGGAGAGGCAGGACACGGCGGTAGGGTACATCCCAATGAAGCGCATAGGACACCTTCCTGTCCTATACAGGACATTATTACCGCAAACCCTAGCCCTTTTATAAGGCATGGCCCGGCCCTGCCTAGCCCTGGCGCAAGACCTAGAAATGTCGTAACAGGAGGGCCCCTAATAGTTGGACCGAACGATCGCTTGAGCTCTGATCATGAAGAAGCAAGACGGCAAGAAAATCTTGCGGGTGCAGGACTGTCACATAATGCAAGTGATGGTCAGGGGTCGCAGGGTGACACTGAGGAAGAGAATGAAAGGGGTTCTAATTCTGAGTGTAAGCTAACGTAGGGCCGTAATTACTTTGTCCCTGGAGTCAAATTTCGTTCTTTGCGAGATTGTTAAGAGCAAACGCGAAGGAATGACTCTTAGGCTTGAGAACGGCAACTCTGTTTGAAATGATTTCATTGAATTGATATTTTACCGCGGTCGATTACCTTGTAAGAGGTACATTTCAGTATTTCCTTTTTTAGTTCATTTCTCATTCTTGCTGCCGAATTAAGCTAGCGAGACTTCTGTTTGGTAGGGTTTTGAGGAGGCTTACAGCTTAGAGTGGCCCCAAGACTTGGAGAAATTCCAATTAAATTCAGTTTAAATAATTTCCCAACATGCTCACCAGAAGGCCTTTGGTTATTCTGGTTACGAGACTCAGAGGCTGGCACTGTTCATATATCACTTGGATGTATCAGTTGGTGGACAACTCCAACGGCCATCAGTAAAGGTTAGCTCCATTCTTTGGTATCCTGAATTAATGATAAACGGCCTTTGATGGATAGCAGTCAAGCCGATCCGAAATGAATTGAGCTACATAGACCATTAGGGTAACCACGAAGGATGACTGTTAATATACACCTTCCTACTTGTCGCAGTTACTTGACGTGGTGACGTAGCAATAATTCCCTCAGTAGAATCTACAAGTATATCTAACTTACTGTAGGGTACCTGCAGCGTAGGGTGGGATTGAGAGGCGGTGGAGGGAGGATGGCCAGTTTTTTTTCCGCCTTTCTTGTGAACAGACCTGCGCCTTTGTTGCAGCGGAATGCTGTTGTCTCTAGTGATGGAGATATCAACAAGCACCACCGAGAGGTATAGAATTGAGGGTCCCGGTTCGATTCTGAGCTGGGGAAAAGGGTTGAAGTAAATAAGGTGGACAGTAATGCTCCGGTTCGAGCAATGATCTTATATTCTAGCGATCAATTGAGAAGTAGAACTGGAGTAACCCGTTTTTCATCGCTGCCACAGCTCCTCATACACTGTGCAAGTTTACCCTCAACCACATCTATGCTGCGGAAATCCTAGGATGTCTAAACAACGTAGCTATCTTCTACTGCGTTTACGGTACCGAATTCTGGGACACACAAGACTGGATTCAACACGGAATTATTTACCTTCAATTACCTTCATGCACTGAATTCAACTCACACGACATAATTGTACTCAGCTGACGTTGACAAATTTATGACTAATCTGTCACGTGGTCTATCTGTTGAGTTTAAGGCCACTTTTTTCATAGATTCGAAAAAGTGGCAACAAAGAACAGAAAAAGTCAAAGCATAGTGGCATTTATGTAACATCTTCGTTTCAAGTATTCCGGGAATGAAATAAATTGCACCTGTCGTCTCATCGCCAAGGTGACCAAAAATGAGATGCATGCGGCTTGCTGCATGACTAAGCCCGCCTAGCATGTGGAGGAACGTGACAATGGAACCCAATCCCAGCAACTTGCACACCAACTTGCACAGCGCAGCAATCTTCGCACAACCTGCCTTTCCTGCTACCGCATACACAGTTGTTCACCACCAAAACATTTCTGTCTACCAGACTTATCTCTCTCTCTCTCATGGCTTCTGAATTCATTGGCCTTGCTGTGCTTATCACCTTGAAAGCGCCCAACAATACAAGGCTGCATGGAACGATCGTCAATATCTTAAACAAAGACCTTGTGCTTGCTAATGGTAAGTACCTCCTTCCAACTCCATAATTTCAACTGTACTTTCAGCAATGCACCTAACCTAGCTTGTCAAAAGTCACATTTCTCAACAATGGATACAAACTCGGAACCTATACTGTGCAAGGTCCAATGATTGAAAATTTGGACGTTGTGCCGCCGAATTATACCCAAGAAGAGGAAGAAAACATACCACCTCCACAGCTTGCGAAGCCTGTGCCAACGGCTCCTCAAGTTGTTCAGCAGCAGCCCCTCCCTGCCTCTCAGTTTGTTGATCCTGCGATTTTATCATTCACTAGGGCACCTCCCCAGCGCCTGTTCAAGCTTCCCAACCGACAGCATATACGGCCCAAGCGGCAGGAATAGCTACAACCACACCAGTAGCGCCATTGCATGCCAACCATGAGACGTCTCACCAAAGTGGGAATGGAACTACTCTGAGGAGCCATCAGTCAGTTCCCGTTCTTCGCCAAACGACGGCAATAAGCTCAGCGATTCAGCAAAGTACATCAAATCCAGCAGTGCATGTCCAAAGTTCTACGACTTCAACATGCGGCACCAAAAGGTTTCCTACACAAAGAACACATCAATTAGAGGCACCATTCCAAGAGCTCTCTATTAAGGAAGCCGCTGAGTCTAGCGCGTTTGACGAGACTGATGATGCATTGAGTGCACTTCCAGCCCAACAGCCAGCATATAGTGGGAAAAGAAGTCGAAGAGGTGGTAAAGGGAAAAGGCAAGAGCATTGCCAAGACTATCTTGGTATTGCAGGATCAAGAAGGACGGCAGGCAATGGCAATGCACTCATGAGGAATGGAAAGCATCAGAGGAGATCCTCGAGGCCGCATACATACCATAATGGGGACGAAGAAGGATGGGCTACGGAGGACATCAACGACATAAGGGATACTGAATTCGATTTTCAGGGTAATCTTGAACGATTTGATAAAAAGACTGTGTTCAGTCAAATAAGAGTATGGCGTTCCCCTGTTACAGGATGACAGTGGTACTAAAACTATAGATAGGCTGAAGATACTACACTAGATGAAGCACGTTTGGTTTCGTTTAATAGGCTCCCCCAACGCGTCGGAGCTAAAGACAAAGCTCCTGCCAGAAAGAATTATCGCAACACAGAGAATGTGCTTGGAACATATACTAATGGTCAGCCTCTAGAAGACCGTGATTCATGGAATTCGCCTACAGCAGCTCAAGACGACTCTACTGAGTCCGATGGATTTGGAAGAGGCAGGGAAGATGGAATCAACAGCGGCAGAAGCAGCCGGCGGGGAGTTTCAAGAAGTGTTCCTCGGAGGCCTGGCACAAAACAATCGACGAACCAAGGAGCATCATCGAGTGGAGGTGTAGGGCCTAACCCAAATACTCAGGAGACGAAGGCTCGGGGGACCATAAGAATAGCTTTTGGTCATCGCTCGGGACATGGCATATCACCACTAGACGTGGAACGAAATAAAATTTGTCCAATTGTCTCACCTCTACAGATGCTAGATGTGGAGCGCATCGCCGAGACAGAAATGGGGTTAGAGGAAATATTAATGACAGAGAATGCAGCACGAGGAATAGCAAGTGTTGCCATTCAAGCATTTGGGACAAGACTCACCTCATCTAATCACAACCCATTGCCGGTAGTACTAGTATTTGCTGGAAATAACAAATCTGGAGCCAGGGCAATTGCTGCTGGAAGACATCTTAAGAATCATCATGTCAGGGTCATGGTATGCGTGGTTGGCCTTGACAGAGAGGATGAACTTTTAGAAGTTTGTGTCTTATCTCTCCCTAATATGTTCTGCCTCTAACATTTCTCCAGAATGTCCGGCGGCAGCTCAATATGTTCCGTAACGCTGGTGGGCGTGTGGCTCGTCTGGAGGAACTCGCAAACAGCCTCAAAGCAATTGATGCTCCACCTGAACTCATCATTGACGGAATTCTTGGCATTCATATTTCATTTGAAGAACTCCGTACAGACGACCAAGCTACTGCATTTGAGCTCGTTAACTTTGCAAATAAGAGTTCTGCCTCAGTGCTCGCTATCGATGTTCCCAGTGGAATTGATGGACACACCGGAGAAATCGCCCAAATAGAAGATACGGGCAAGTTTCACATGCGGGCGAAGTGGGTAGTAGCATTGGGAGCTCCCAAGACTGGATTACTACAGGCACTGGATTCTGGTGTCGGTGCTGGATGGAAGCTGTTTGTAGCAGATATTGGTATTCCTAGTGCTGCTTGGAGAAAGTAGGTTTTGGAACCCATATGCGTTCCTCAAGAAGCAATGAAAGTGCTAATTGTGTAAAATTTATTTAGGTATGGAAGCAGAAGAAGACACGGAGTTGAATTTGGCGCGGACTGGGTAGTACCGTTGGAGCACATTGTTGCACATTGATTACTAATATCTTTCCTTTCTTCCTTTTTCGTTTCCTCCTTTTTCTTTTCTTCCTTTTTCTTTTCTTAATCATTGTATTTTTATACCATCAGGGCTGAGATTCTTAATTCAGGGCGGTTGCATATACCATATCATTTCACGCCTTCACATGCGTCCTTAATACCCCCCTCCCTGGGCAAAGTGCCAACAGGAGAACGGGTGAAGGAGGTGGGACATGAATGAATACCCAAGAGCTTACATCCTTTCTGTTTTCGATGTTTTCAAGTTTATTTTACTTTTTGTTGCCCGGAATTGTACACTTAGGGTTGCGGGATCTGGGTTTCTCTTTTATTTAATTTTTTAGCGGGGTCTGGGTTTTTTTAATCTATTCTTGTTCAATTGAATTCGGTTTCAATACCGGGCTAAGGCTTTGGAAAATACAGGAAAGGCAAGGGAACGTGAAACTTGTACTTATTGCGGCTTTACGACTGATTGCTTGCTAAGTTACTTGTATACTTACCTGCTTGTGTTTCGTTTCACATGTTTGGGCATGGGTTGGGTTGGGTTTGGCCTGAAGTTAGATTCGTTGAATCTGGGTTTGGAGGTTTTCTGTATTTTGCTAAACGATATCACGAGTTGAAATGGGCTGTGCTATGTACTTACGCAGAAGCATACATCCTCATGGACACACACTCACATGGACACACACACACAAACGGAAACCTCTTAGGAACCGTCACCTCCAACCCGTTTTCTTGTGCTAGGAGACGCACAGTAAGTGCTGCCTAGGATCAAGCTTAGTTTCTAGTGGTTTTATCAGGTTGTCTTGTCGTACAACGCACAACATGATTGATGTCCATATTGTGCGTCACGTACGGTCTTTCGTAGTGTGGATCAGATGTTAGCTATATCTAGCCACACCTTCCCATACGCAATAAATGTGTTTTTGTGTTCACGGGAAGTCTACACATATGCATACAGAACATTTATGTGCGCCTACAAGGTTTTGCTGTACTTCAGGGTTGTTCTCGTGTGCCCTCAGGTTTGTAAGGTTTCAGCTGTTTTAACGTCCCGGTTCCTCCTTCCCATAACCCACTTTCTTTTCCCCACGGCGGGTGGCGAGGGTGGCGGGGGATCTGGCGGTGAGCGTTTTCTTTTTTTTTTTTTTTTTTTTTCGCGTTCAAACCACAAAACGTGAACGGCTTTGCTTGTCCTGCCGGATGGTTTTTACTACGATGTCCCAGTCGTATTTAGATATGTAAAGCAGGAAAAGAATATAGCAGCCTATCAGGACAGGGGGTTGAAGATCGCTTCTTGGTTACGAAATGGGAAGGCGAATATAAAAAATGGTCAAAATAGAACGGGTATGATACAAAACATCAGTTACATATGGCCTGACCTTCACCTGAGTTAGAGAGATGAAGGCACTAGGACACACTGAACCTGTGAGCTTTTTTTTTTTTTTTTTTTCACAAGCAAAAGGAAAAAAGAAGAAAAAAAAAAAAAAAAAGGAAAAAAAGAAAAATCACCCCATACATATACATACAAAAGCTCGCATATATATGTGCTTGTAGTATATACCTACTTGGGGCATTTCGGAAGTCTCACCCTTTCTTTTCCAACTTCCTAAAGGTTACCAGATACAAAAAAAAAAAAAAAAAAGTAAAAAAAAAAAAGCAAACGCACCATATTTCCACCCCGCACCCCCCCACACACAAATCCCGCGCTCTCCCGCTGATCTCTCTTACCCCCCCGCATTGCAAGGTTATATACAGTTTTTTTCGCACCCCTGAAAATGCAAGAAAACTTATGGTCCGATCCAACGCCTTATGTATATAAAATACAACATACTCAAGCCTTAGTATCGAGAAAACCAAAAAGTTCTGATATCACATATGCTCCTCTATCTTTTTTTTTTTTCTCTTGAGGGACTTCGATTTCGCATATATCGCACATATATCCCGCTGGAGAATCGAATTGAAAGGTATGTTTTTTTTGTTTTTTTTTTCCTAACAATTTGAGTGTGGGAGGTGCTCTCTTTGCTTTCTTTTTTAGTGCCCTTGGAGTAGAGTGCTCTACTTTCCCGGACCCCGACAGAATGCCCCCCATAACAATCCTGTCCTTGGTGTCACGGTTATGGACTGCGAACTGCGGGAGGGCAGGAAGGGTTTCAAATTTATCATTCATTTTGTTCTTGATCTTTTTCCCCCCATTATTATTTCTTTTTCAAATATATATCCTGAGTATATGCGTTAGAAGTTATGATACCCTATATAAACTTCGCTTTTGCTAGCAGCACAATAACAAGCAAAAAAACCAACCGAGCGGCAAAACGCAACCAAAACAGTAACAGAAAAACAAACGATTGCCTTACTGACAAACACGGCCCGTGGGTTGCAACATAAAATCTTACTATCTATTCATTTTGGTACCTTAAGCATACGATGAGTTACTGTAAAATCTGACCTGCCGCCACACACAGCAAATCAAATGGGACATCTGTACGGGATACAAAGTGCCTTCAAATACAAGATACCATCTATGAAATCAATTTTCTCCTCTACAAATGCTTTCAAAAAGTCTATATAAAAATCTAACGGCACACAGGCAGGTACGCGTGACAGACAGATAGACAGGACCAGCAGGACAAATGTTCCGCCATTTCATATCTCACAAACATAATCCCACGCGCACACATGCACAAACATTCAACAAGATAGAAATGGAAAAGACCGTTCTTTCCAACATGCAACACACAAGCAATGATCAAAGTACATCGTTAAGGCTCACAGAAAAAAGGAAAGAAGGAAAAAGCGCATGACCCAACCATTTTAGGGAATCAAAAAAAGCAAGAGATATAAGAACTACAAATCAAAAAATGACGTCTATATTGCTTGCTTGCCAGCTATGCGAATGAACCCTACACAAAAAGGTGAAACTTCCCATGCGTTTGTCGACTCGGTATTTGACTTCAAAATATGTTATTATGCTATCTCCCGTAGTGTATACATCAAGCTAACCCTATGGATGTGGCGGAGATTCCTTTGTGCGTCTGGTGGGGTCGATTAGGTATACAGAACTCGAAATCCTTATTCCCGTGAGACATCGCGGCCAAAGATCTTAACTTTGAGCCAGTCAAAGATAACAAGGATACGGTTGCGAGCTATCGAAAAAAATGGATCAGTTAGCTACTTAAGTACTCAAAAAGACTTCACATTATAGAATCGCGGGATGGAACTTACTGCTGAAACACATTGAAATATACGCTGACCTCCAAAATAAATAGGTTAACCCGCCACCTCCTGTTGCAAAGTTGCCGTTAAACCAAGTAATATCGGCGACAGCCCGGTCCATTCCAATATAAGCCAATGAGCCTTGATGCGAATACTGGAATGGGCTCAGTTGTTTGACTTTCCGGAGAGCCTTCGCCTTCTTGAGAATCTCCTTCTCTAATGTCTCGCGGTCTTCGGAAGTCCTAGTCTCACTCTGAAGTTCCTCGAGCTTCTTCAGGTCTGCTTCTATATCCTGGGTTGCAGCCATTGAATTGAGCAGCCTTGCAAGGAATGCACCTTGCTGTGAAGCAACCTGCGCAGTTGGGGCATATTTTGTGGCAGAGCAATCTCCAAGTGCCCAAACGCCATCTGTGCCATCAACAACAAGGTAGTCGTTTACGGCAAGCCCTCTTCTGGAACTAGCTTGCTGAGGGATTTGATTCATCAGATCACGGACAACAGGTCGAACAGCGTTCCCCGTAGCCCAGACAAGTGCACCATAAGGGAGAATCTGTCGTTCCTTTGTCCCATCTGGCCTCGTCACCTCACATTCAACAGTTTTTTCATTAACCTTCTTGACCATTGTTTTTGTGCGAACCGAAATCTTCTCATCCTTGAAGGTACTTTCAGTGTACTCGATGAGAGTTTTGCTGAACATAGGAAGAACCTAGATTGCAATTAGCTCATTATTTAGGAAAAATATTATAATGAGATAAGAGCTTACGTTTGGAAGAGCTTCGACAAGTGTCACGTGGAATTTATCCGCAATATCAGGAATCCATTTTTTTAAATCCTCCTCAAAGAAGTCCTGAAGTTCGGCAGCAAACTCCACGCCTGTAGGCCCGCCTCCTACAACAATCTATTAGAGGAACTTAGCGGGATACGGTAGGTTTAGAGGGGAGAAAGAAAAAAAATTGAAAAATGAAAATAATTATAATGATAACAATAAAAATTAAAATAATAATTACGAACCATATGCAACAGACGCTCCTGTTCTTCTTCGGTTTGATCCTTGAACAGAGCAGTCTCAACGCAGTCCATGACTTTCTTTCGAATTTTGTGCGCGTCGGTAATTTCCTTTAGAAAGCATGCATACTCCTTCACTCCAGGAATACCTGTCTCAGGTTAGCATTCGATACAGAATTGAGTTATTTGGAGCAAAATACCAAAAGTGGCATTCTCGGCACCAACACCAATCACCAAATAGTCATAGGGTACTTCCACAATGTTGATGTCTCCTTTAACGTCAGAGAGATCTTGAAGTACGACTACACGCCGCTCATGGTCGATTTTCGTTGCTTCTGCTTCATAGTACTTCACAGCAGTCTTCTTTTGACGAATGATATACCGAAGTGGTTCCATAATACTTCTGTGTTCAATTGTCCCGGTTGGACAGCTCGGAAGGAGCGGTGTGAACAGGAAAAAATTCCTTGGAGACACGACGATAACATTGTAATTCGATGTGTCCAACTTCTTGAGAAGAGAGACGCTCCCCCATCCGCTTCCTAGTACCCTATCAGGAATTGACTTTCACGGGCCGTTCTATACAAGACTTACCGAGAATGACCAGTGTCTTTTTACTTGGGTCCGGCTCACTCTGTTCAGTTGGGTGTCTGCTTTCATAAACTGACCATCCAAGATACCCAAGACCACCAATGGTAGAGAGATAAGTTGCTCTCCATAGGTATCTCAGAAAGCTGCCTCGCTTCTTGGGTGGTTTAGGAGTCTCCTTCCCACTTATATAGGTACGGCGCTGAACACTCTGTAAAACGTTGCGCGATGCCTGAGATTGGGGAATGGTCAACCTTCGAGTTCCTATTCGAGCCAGATTGAGCCCCAATGCCGACACATGCCTCCGAGTCATAGGAAACCGCAAAGCAGAGGATGCCATTCCAGGCTATCTGGTTCGTCGTCGATGTGTTCCCAACCACAAGATGTTGATACCTTCGTGCAGTCTTTGTTATTACTATCTTTCTTTTGATAGAGCAAATTAAAGTTAATGAGTCAGCAGTAGATAGCGTAATCTAACCTATCATCTCAAAAGTAGGAAGGGGGGGGGGGGGGGAAAGAAAAATATAGGAAAAACAAACACTAAATCCCGCGATTCACTAGTAGCCACCTTCAGTCCCTTCGTGTTTTCAGAGAGATATATTGTAAAGTCTAGGAAGAAAAAGCAGGATGATTGGAATTTCTCTTCACAACCTTAGCAGGTATCGTTTCTGACTGTGCCCGCGTATACATAAAGATAACGGACAGTAGTACTATCGGTAGTTGCCATTCTCTGACGTAACGTTGCTGAATATTAAAAAAAAAAAAAAAAAAAAAGTAAGAGAAAAAAAAAAAAAAAGAAAAAAAGTTGCACATAACTTAACAAGTGGAAAGGGGTGCAGAGCAGCCATGAACGCATTGTGGCGACATGATTGGTTCCTATGATTTCGGTGGATCGTATTTCCAGAGCCCAATTTTAATAAGGGTGGACAGTAGAGACTAGGTTGTGATTCTGAATCGCAGCTCACGGTAAGACCTGGTGGAGCCAGAAAAGTGGAATTCGCTCCATTTCCATCTGCACAGTGCAGGATAAGCAATACAGTAGATAAGGGAATATAACAATCTCCCGAAATCAATTCACTTCCACATTTTTTAATTCGGTCACCGAAAAATGAGCGAGTATCAGTCCGGTAGCAACCAGAACCAAGTTGCGGGTTGGAATCAAGAGCTGACCATGACCACGAGGAGGCATGTACACCCGAAGCAGTTTCATCAGATTGCCTTCGAAGAACATCGGTACCATAATGGGATTTGAACGTTTCTGAACCTTTGAGCGAGTGTGATGAGCTGGACAAAAGGAAGATTCACTACTTCCCTCGGAAGAAAACGGCATTTGTCGGCTGTAACTTTCTGATGTCTCATCAGGCATTCCTTTGCCAAGCCCACAAGTGTCCATTTATCCGCACTTTATAGAGTCCGTGTACACAACATAGTGACGCAAGGTGAACATATTGAAGCGAAGGAATTGATCTTTGTCAGATGACAGCTTTCAATTTTATTTCCTGACCTCAAAGCCCGGCTCTATAACATCAATCGCCCCAAGCGCCGCATGCCATCTAGCCCAAATAAAAATATACGGGTTGTAGATTCCCAGTGCCAGTTTCATAACCATATTCCGGACAACAGCTAATGTACAAGTAATGCCCACAGACCCAAATTACAAGAACCAGGTAAAGCAATAGCTACAAAAGAAAAGTGAAGACTAAACAACATAGAAGAATAGAGAACATAGAGGTAACAAAAAGCGACATTCCCCAACTCCGAACCTAAATGCTATCTCTTTGATAGAATATAAAGCCTGAAAAAAGGTACACTTTTTCCCATGAGCATAAAGAATTTAGGCAAGACAAGAAAGAAACCAGAACAAAGCAGAAAAACTTATGACCACCCAACATGGATATATTTGAAAAAGGCATGAAAAAGGAGAAAAGGTATCGGACACCTAGCAAGACAAAAAGCTACTATGCAAAGGTAGTACTGCAAGGAAAAAAATGGAGCAAAATGTACAGTAAAATCACTAAAATGTGCCCATTACACAGCTTAGCGATGATTAGATGATCCCCATACAATTTCGTTCGGCAGATATGGTAAAACACCATTTCTGTACTGATTTCTGACCTTCGCAAGAGGTTGATATTGTATCTGATCCAGACTCATGGGAGGAGGGGCAGGGGCTTGGGGCTGAGGAATTAGTAAAGTTGAGACGCCTCGGACTGGACGATATGGAGAAGACCGATTGCCGAGGAAGTAAGAAGGTGAAAGATGTTGTGTTGGGTAGGCGGTGCTCGGGGAAGAAGTGTTGGAAGCATGCTGAATATAAGGCGACGAGGTTCTAGACTGTTGGCCAATAGAAGGAACAGATATATTGTGAGTGACCGATTGTGCCAAGCCCGATGTAGATGAGTGTGGAACATGTGCTTGATTGGGAAACACCATTGACATCGCCCGGCTTCCTGGTTCCGGAAGGGTGAGCCCAAAATTCATCGAGGGTATCGATGGAATGGTCAAGTTTGGCCCTGTCGATACCGATGAAGGTAGTGGGGGCGACTCCCTTTGCATAAGTCTCGTCTGAGTGGTGATTGGTGGAGGTAGTTGCACCGGGAATTGAGGGATCGAAACTGAGATGTTTGGCGCCATTGACCTTGTGACCCGCTTCGCCGGAGGCTCCATTACGAAGCTTCCAATTGCATCATACGAGCGTTTCCTACCAAGCGCTGAAAGATCAACAGGAGGCAGGGGACCAACTGGTGAGGACCCCTCACAGGCGGAGTGAGATGTCTGTTGCTGGTATTGTGGAGTAGGCGTTCCAGCAAAGGCCGGTGATGTTGCCTGTGAATTGGGAGGGGAAGGCAGCGGCGCAGGGCTTATTGTACCAGAAGTCTTTGAAGATGTCTGAGAAGCTGCATACCAATAATGCCAAAACCGACAAAGCTTGCGATGCCACTCATTCCATTGTGCATCTGATGTAAAGAGGTTGTATTTCATATTCTGAAGGAATTCTACCTCCATTATATGAATCTCCTGAACAGTAATACCGGATACCTCTGCCCATGTTTTGTTTGTATACGTATTGTCATCCAAAACTATACCAACTATTAGCAAAAACCCCACAATCGAGTTTGTTATCCAGACGCTTACATTTATTCCCCAGCATCAAAGCTACAGTAATAAGTCTGAATTCACTCCCAGTTTTCCCTTTGACTGTCGGATTCAGTTTTTTGAGTCTGTAGACAAACAACAATGCCAAGAGGACCACATTTTGCGAAACCTGTGTCGTTGAAAGTATGGTGGCCAGCCATTTGCGAAATCCCATAGAGGGCACGGCATCCGTTGCAAGTGGTGTTTGAACTGCAGGTAGTACAGGTGATTCTTCAATCCGGTGAAGGAGATAGGAAGACTCGAACCACAAAAAACATGTAATCTACCACACCATTAGTCTCTGTAAGAAAGCAATGACAGGATATTAGCAAATATATTGGAACGAACCTGAGCAGCAAACTCGGGTAAACTGAGCTTCTGGCCGTTGATTGTTGGCGGTATAGTCATCCCAATACTGTTTGTTAAACTAGTTTGCCGCTTGTGCGTTTGACTGGGTACTTTCAACTGTGCCTGGGACTGGGAAGTGGTTCGTGTAGTACCAGTAGCAAGAGGGTAATCGGTGCTATGAATTGAGGATTTTCTCGGCGCCGGGCTGTCGAACATTTTATGTGGTTGATAGAGCGGTTGTGAAGGCCGAAAGGTGTCCAGCATCTTTGGGACATTCGACTGGGTGAGAACGGGAGGCTGGAATTGGGTGAACAGAGGCCCACACATTTGAGACTGCATTGAACTGTTCTCGTGTCTTCGCTCCGGAGGTGGTGTATGAAGTCCAGAGTCAGAGGCGGGCTTATTGTAGAGGGTATCGAACGGCCTGTCAATGTTGGTAAGACGGGAAGTTTGACAGCTTGACTTCGCACTCGTGGATCCAGTCGATGAGGAGCCGTGATACACCTCCCGTAAGCCAAACCTTGGAGAGATCGAATGCATAGGACGGGCAACGGCAAGGGCCACCATGGGCATTATATTTGACTGAATACGGCAGTAGATTGAGAAGCGAAGGAACCTACTGGGAATGGGAGGGGAGGGTAGTTGTGGTAAGGGGGAGGGGGGGGGGGGGGTGGTTGGGATCAAGTGAATGCTGAGCAGTGGGGAAGTATCAGGCTTCTATAGTATCTCTCTTTACCCCACAGAGACAGGCAATGGTAGGGTCAGTGAAGGCACCAAGTAAGCACAAGTATGTTCAAGAATGAAGCAAGTATGCTACGGCTAAGAGTAGCACAGAGATGCCGATAAACGCTTTGGCCCACACGGAAGGTCGAATTGAGATGACACGGATGGGCTTTGGTGCTTGGTGCTTTGGTGCTTGTTATCAGGTTGGGGTTGGGGTTGGGGGGGGGGGTTCCTAGCTGAGATATTTGTGGGAGGACGGGATTGTTCCTGAAGCAGGACGATACGCAGGCCATTGTGCTATTGAAGTAGAAGAGTAGTGTCATGCCGCCATGTCATGTCTTATGATGGGGGGGGTGGGGATGGGGGGGGGGGGTGTACGAGGACGTCGTAGTAAGTTGCAACTACGGAAAAAAGGCTGGGTTGAAAATCGTTCGAACCCTTGATGTAATTGAGTTGAGCCATTGCCACATTTTTCCAATGTAGGCGGCGCGTGCCAGGCGGAGTGCGAAGGGCATGCGCGTTCCGGAAAAGTGAATGTGAATGTGTGTGGGGTGGGGTAGAGCTTAAAGGGGGTGTGAATCTGGTAGAATCATATCGGTGGAGTGGGTTTATTGCTACATTAGCTAGCGACTACGAGTTGACTTTCAAGGGCGGTCGTCAAGGTTTGCATTAATTTTTGGGTTGGGCTGTGGGCTGGGCGCCGCCGGGGGGGTGAGGAGGGAAGGGTTGGTTTTGCGAGGATGGGAGGAGTTTGCGATTAGGCGGATGGGGATAGTCTTGCTGTGCCCAGGGCGAGGGAAGCATGCGGTGAGGGCGAGCGGGCTAAGGTAGGGAGGTAGGGAGGTAGGGCAGTGTGTGTGGACATACGGGGGCATCCGGACTGCGTGCGTAGCAGCCTCTTTCTTTTTTCTTTTCTCTTTTCCTGCTGTTTGTACATATTATTATTTCATTCATGTAGCAGGCGTGGACACGGAGCTGGGGGCGTTTGGCTGTGTGGTGCAAGTGCGCCGCCTCTCTGTGAGCGACCGGAAGGGATGATTGGGATGGATCAAGGGCGGCGTGCGTGTGAGGCCATGGCAGCGCTGAGCGCTGATGACTGGGCGGGGCGTGCCGGGGAGGGTGGCATGGCCCATGGCCCAGCAGCAAAGCAGCAGCCAGCAGTGACTGGGAGGAGGGCTGTTGGTGCCGCTCCTGGCTGGGCGCTGAGCTGCTGAGCTGCTGCTGAGCTGCTGCTGCCGGAGCCTGTCTGGTACTGTACCATGTACAAGCGCAGCAGCGGTACTCACTAATAATGCCCCAGGTGCGTTCTGAACGCCCCCCCCCCGTCCTAGCACAAGAGCCACTCAACCGCCCCCTTCCCCCAAAGCAGCTCCCAGCACTGCCAGCAACCCACAGTTAGTGGCACTGAGCCGGCTCCACGACAACCCGCTTACCTCCCGGTGCTCTGCGTTTCTTCTTTCCTTTTACAAGTACTCTCGGTTTCTATTAACAAAGTCCTGATCGACCTCTTTGATCCGGCCGAGCTGGGGCTGGGAATGGCGACTAGGGCGACCAGACTGGCTAGGATTTGGTTTGATTGCTTCACATTATTAGCTGGCTTCACAAAATTATCCATAATTATAATCTCTCCTCGGGAGCCGCGAGCAGCGGCGGCGGTGGAGTGCTAATAGTAGGTTAGTTATTGCAGTTGGACTAGCCTGCAATCAGAGAGGGGCCATCAGAGGTCTAGTGAGCACCTGCGACGGCGACGACGCCTTCGATCCCACCCATCTGAGCTTGAAGCAGACCTGACTTGCCTGTCCGTCTGCTTCACACATGGGGTCATAGGCCCGCTAGCAGAGCAAATGGCAAAAGGAAAAAAAAAAAGGTCCGAATCATAAAGCACTTCTTTCTCGTGCTTTCCACTTCCCCAACTTGCAGCAGAGTTGATTGATTGTTCATAGTGTCATGATTATTGAGTCGATATAGCGGACCAATTAACCCCGCTTGCCAAAATACTACTAGTCCTAAGAGTGGTGACTTTCGCTTGCTTGGCTGCTGCCGTAATGTTTATAGACAAATGGACACATATCCTAATGTCATTGACTCGTAAGTACGTAAAAATAAACATTGTCGTATAATGAAAAACATATTTATACTCGTCTCGTGAACATTATATTCAAGTATTTCGGTTTCTGAACTCGATCTGATACTAATATTGCGAATCTCTGGAGTAATCCCCGTGTGGCAGTGGTGTGTGGAGGCCTTTTAAGCGTGACAGACATCATGATTGGGTTAAGACCAACATACGTGTAACATCTGTTATGCTTGACAGAAAATAGAAACTCAGTGCAGGGCTTAAGTGGTAAACTTCAGGGTATGTCAAAATCATGGTTCTCGTCGTGACTGGATTATGGCTATGATGAAAGGCAATACGAAAATTTCCATGAGCGCTTCATTCCCAGCTAAGAGGATGACGAGGCGATATATGCATCATAACCTGTAACCTCATCCAGCTCCGTGTTGAACGTTATAATTAACAGGAAAGGAGTTCCGTTTGCAAGCTTTCCTTAGTCTGGTTGGCGCGGTCACCGATGAGCTTTTCTGTGCTAATCCCTGTGCGTATTTGGAAGTCTCAGCACTGCCAAATTGCACAAAGTAGGTTCTAACAATTGCAACAGCATGGCATAAACCAATGTACGTCTGGCGGTTCTACAGCCTCTCGAAACCTTCTTTTTATCGTCAGTGCCGCTTTGCCCGTTAGCCTGTAAGTGCGAAGTTGGGTCTGATCCTTTCTCTCACGGAACATAACCACGCAAATGACAGCACCATTCAGAAGGGAAAAAAAAAAAAAGAAAAGCGACCATACCACTCGCCGTCTCTCACAGGATATGTTTCGTGTGGAACAAGTATGAAAAATAAATCAGCAATATTTTCGCCAAGACAAGAAGGAGATGTAAATAGCAGGAGTCTGTCATGTAAGCCCCACTCGACATGCGGCATGTTGACATCCTCGACTGGCAGTGAACGAGCAAGGAGTTTGCGAACGAGAAATTTAGCAGGAAATAGTCTAGCCATCCCAGGCCGTAACAAGGCATAGCGCTTTTGTAGTATAGTCTGGTTGTGCTCATTTTGCTGCGCCAAAAGTAGAGATAAACATTCTGAAATGCTGACGGGAAAGCACTCAACAGGACGGTGAATCTTGCCGTATTCTCGTTCATTTTAGACTGTCTGCCTTCCAACTAGTTCGAGCTTGCTACGATCTTCTTTTACCCATCATTGCTGCGTTTAGGTACGATGCTCTGCCTATTTCCTAATATGTATGTGTTTCCACCTATGAGGCCCACTGGGGTGCAACGTGACTTTCACCGGTATAGGGTGGCGGAAATGGAAGCCCGGAAACATAAGGAGGAACGGATTGCGAGCGCGAAAATACCAAGCTTGGAACATGAACAGGCAAAAGAAATGCAGGGCAGCAAGGCCCTGCCCAGAGCATGCTGAATTTATTACGACTGGCTGATCGAAAGCAGTCATCAATCGGTATTCCGCAGCCGCCATTGGTTCGCGGTGGTCATGCACAGCAGGTTATTGAAACGTGCAGAGCGGCGACGAACTCGTGTGGGGACAATATTTGAAGCTGAGAAACGCGAATGCACCAGACGCACACGGTCAGATGCTGGTGCTACATAACTCCTAGTATTGCTGTACCTGCTCTGGTGAGCAATAAACCAGGACACACCCCTCCCATCTATTAGATGTCCTGTGGGCTAGAAAGAACCGCACGCATATTCAGCCATTAAGGCATGGCATGCACCAGCATGGGCGTATTGTCAGAAGTGGCCAGAGTATCACCGATTATATGAGAGATAAGCAACAATGGGTTATCGAGTATGAGCCATCGCAGCCAACACGGCCAATGAAGGACATTCTTGCGGGTGCAAGATCAAAGCAACACCCTTTCCTACGAGTCATCAGCAGAAGGCAAAATACTAAAGTTGTACATGAACGCATTAGGACGAGGAAAGGAACAGAAGATGTGTAAGGACTTTTCTGGATAAGCTGCTTCTCAATAATTGGTCCACAAATCATATGGATGAATTATCGACAATTTTCCTCGTGCTAGGAAAACGAGCTTTTGGCCCATTCTCGACTTCTTTAGCCTCCGTATTCAAGGATTTCCAAATCCCAGTCGAAGGGTTTTCGGCCAGTTACGTGAACTGACTACACAATCACATCTCTCGGCCGCTGGGAACATAATTGGCTGCTAATGTTCTGTATTACAAGAACTGAAGCAGTTCGGTGTTCGGGTATGCGCGCCCAGGATCTTCAATGGAAACTGGCATTGTCAGTTCTAGCCCACGTTCACCGCACTGGAAACGGCATTTGTTTCTATCTCCTTGCATAGTGCTTGGAGATTTAGCGGCGAGGATTGAAGACATGACTTAGGCAGGTATCCTAGTAAATGAATGCCGAATAATCAACTCAAGACTCTAAAAGTAGGTAGAAGATTTTGTGCAGTAAGAATGATAAACATTTATGAGGCCCATCCGACACCCATTAAATTTGTTAGGTCTCACAGGCGTTAATCACCGACAGCTAGATTTCAGGAGCGCTTTAGTTAGAACCTTGAGCCAAGGATAAGGCCAGTCGGACATGAAAAGGGGAAGGTTGAGGAGATGCGGTCAGGATGATCACTACGACGTTGCATGACTTCGGTTGTAGCGTATGTGTTGAGTGTATCATAGCATCAAAAGAGGGCACAAGGTTGAGAGCTTGGACTGAACAGATTTGAGCAACCAAGCCTCACTCAAGCCTGCAAGGCTATCTAAATTATCGCAAGATATGATTGGCGAAGAGGAAGAGTGAGCCGCCTCTGAAGAACTTGTAATGCACATAAAAGGCAAATCTAACAACTTGACGAATCGAGTTGGATGACGACTGATTGGGGCTTTGTCCTCATAAGGGCTGCAAGGAGGTTTAGTAAGGGTCATTTTCAATAAGAAACCGGACGCTATTCAATAATTATGCTTCACCCTAGAAACTCAGTCAGGTTTGATCGGAACTGCCGAAGCAACAGGTATTGTGGGGCGCACTATGATATTGCCTTCCTTCGGATGAAATGGCCTGCGGCGAACGTGGCCGTGAAGCATTGCGACAAACAGTGCCTGTAGCCTCGGTAATGGCAATGTGTTGTATAGATTGGTAACGGCTCTATGTGTAGGGGCCTAGGTCGCGGTAAACGTCGTTTCAGGCTTGAGCATATAAAAAAGGAAAATGGTAACGGGGTAAATAATAGGTAAGAACAAAAGCCTGTAGTTACGGTACGAGAATAATCATTGGCGTGAGCCGGCGGGAAGTATCCCATCGGTATGAGAACCTCAAACGGCATTGGTAATAAAGAGTGGCTAGGTCACTTCACCGAGCCATCTCATTGGCCAGATGGAGAAGCCAGCTGCCTTAGCCGTGGCTTTCAGTGCCGTAAGACAAAAAGAGGGAGCCAGCATGTTATGCCGAAAGGGGATAGAATATTACAGCGACGTGATGATGCTGCCGTGAGCAACTCTCTGGCTAAAAGAGCTCTGAGTGAGGTGGAACCTGTCCTAGTCTGGCCTGTCCCTAAGCGAGCCGTTTGAAGTCAAGTCTCCCTTGTCATGTGAGACTCCCAGCTGTGCCTCCGGTGACGGTGATCGCGCGCCACGTATAGCGAGCGGTATGTAGAAATCGAGTCTGTTGGAGGGACTTCGAGGTGTGTTGGGTCGGGTGAGATGGAATTGATACTTTGGCGCGTCTCTGCTTCAATCGAGCAGCAAGCTCGAAGGCCAACCCGTATGATAGACATGCTTCGTGGGTCAAGGGAGACGGCCATATTCCAGACAAGGGTTAATTTGGAGTAATGTATCATACCTTGCAATCCTTTCCAGATTCTGAGTGTCGTTTAGCCTTGAGCAGTGTGCCTACTGTAATCTAGTAGAAAGAAAAATCATAGACTGTTATATCATAGATAGAGTTAAGTCAATCTGGTTTGGTGGAGGGCGTGCCATTTACCTTCTTTGTACAGTGACCCGTAGAAAGTCTTGGATTGGGCAATATTACCCCAATATTGCCTAATCCAAATATTGCCTAATCCCCAAGACTTTTTACTGGTCACTGTAGCACCCGGTCAAGATATATCACCTGAATGGTCACAGTGTGAAAGTTGGAGAACGGTCGTTCTTGTGTCAAAGAAGGGGCAAGATATCATCTCGCAACTTTACTGGTCCCAAGTGCTTAGTGCTCTAAGTCGCCCGCTGGGACGCGGTGGCATATCCCGGTAAGCTCAATGTTCTCCTCTGTGTTCGTAATTCATCTTAAAACCGAAGACAAAGAGCTTCTACCTTGAACAGCTTCACAAGATTCAGCGCCTACAATGCGTTAATCAGTTTAGGTATAGGTGATGTCTAAATCTCTGACAAAGAAAAACACAAAGGAGTGAATGTTGAGAAATCGTGTATTGTCATGCCTAGCTCAAGCTGACGGCAACAAGATTAACGCTTCATCCCAGTACGAGCCGAATTTATTTGATTCGAATAGAAAACTGATACTCGAGGTGAACTGTTCTCGTGAGAGTCTGGCACGAGAACAGAGGTGAACGCTTTTTTGGGGAGAGATATTTCTCCTAGTCTTATTGCTTCCATGAGGTTTTGCTGTTACACAGGAATCTAAGACTACTTCTAGCAAAACTTTTGAGGAAGGCGATTCCGTAAAAGAGGTCTAGGTATCGCCAATGATGAAGTAAGGACGGATCCCAACTACGTACATACACATTTCCGATGCTCTATATCCATGAATCCAGCTAGTAAGAGGTGGTTATTAGAAGAGATGCTAGTAGGCCATGATTCCTTCTTATTTCGCCATGGCAACAAACAAACACGCTGTTTGTCAAATTCAGCACCTTGAAGTCTAGCACATGTGACCCAGTTTGTGATTGGGATGTGAGAAAGCGTCATCATTGCAAGAAGCATATGTGATCCTAGAATGTGTGATCACATGACCTTGGCCTTGGTGTCTTGGCTAGGTGACTTGTAATGTTTCTGCCTTGCCCTGACTCTTCCCTTCCTTAGCAGTTAGATACCGAAGCGATCATCAAAGAGACAAAAGTTATACATATCCTGTGGACACATGGAAGGTATGGGGGAGAAAAATCATCACTTTGAGGCTGCCATAGCTTGTTGACTATCTCACAAGTATTATACGTACTGCGTGTTCAGGTCTGTGGAAAAACAAGGAAACTTGACAATTGTTAATATGCTTTTACTGACGTAAATATTGGATATTCAGGTAGGCGGTTATGTAATAAGTCTGATGGTGATGCCTTCCCAGTAAAGGATGCCGGGCTTCATCTAGGGACGGGTTAGCTTCAACGCGTACAAGCTACAAACCACACATATATTCGATAACCCTACTCTGCCCATGACTTCTGAAGGCCATGGCGCCCATGGTACCATGAGTTGCTGTAACCTTGATCTGGAGATTTAAATCAGAAGTATGGATTTCCTGCGTGGGGAGGGGTGAGGGATAAAGAATGTGAGGATCAAGCAGTTGGAGTTGTGCTTGTACTCTTGTTAGCTACCACAGGCTCGACAGCACTCTTGAAATACATAAGTTTAGTGATAGTCATAACAGATGCCCACCCGCCACCAATGCTTCTCCATGGCAGGATCTGCACGGGATGGACGGGCTGATGTGGAAAGGCGGACACAGACAAGCTGAGGTCATCATTAATTCTATTGCTGCCTAGGATCACTTGGTTCTGCGTTCTTGTTTCGATTGGGTGGCCATAGCCTACCTTAGTATATATCTGGAAGCAGACCGAGGCTGGGGCTAAAGAGGAAGCAGCGATGGCAACCTACCTATCATCGGCTACCACTAGATGCATAATCACACCATTGACACTTTGCCTGATTGTATCACTCTACTGGGTACCGGCTCTATACGAGAGATTTCAATTGCGAGTGGCTGCATTTTGGTGGTCCTACATCATAGTGCTTTGTGAGAACAAGCAAGCAAACGGAGTTCAAAGGATAACGGAGTACGGCAAACACCTTCAAAGTACCTACTAAGAAACGACGGCGAGGCATTGGTAGTGGCTGACACAAGTCTACACGAACCACCAACTTCCCGGAGAAAAGTTCAAGAATATTTTTCAGCCACGACTCTACTCAGCAACAGATGGAGGCCGTAAACAAGGCCGTTGAAACAGTCACACACGCAATCTGGGGCGGCAACAGCAGCAGCGATGAGCAACATCGTCAACCGCAGCTGCCTACTCCCCAGAACGCACAGCAGCAGACAAAGGACTCGTGTGAGGGCGTGCCTACCCAGCAGCACAATTACAAGCCAACTGAGCACATGATCCGTGATGACGCAGACACAGGGATTACGGGTGAGCGTCTTCCGACTGCGGGACCGGGGCATTCAATTTACTTGAACAAACCAATTGTTACTACTACTAGTGAGACATCTACGTTAACGGATACGGAGCCAGGCTTTGCCAATCTTTCGCTAAAAAGTGTAAATGCGGAGGGTGATATCTTAGGAGAACGAGGGCCGTATTTGAAAGATACAGGTGTCATCGGACACCGTAGGGTTGATAGTGGGCATGATGCGGATTTTGAGCCTGAGGAGAAGGGTACTACGGGGGCTCAGCAGAGGTACGGGGTTGAGAGAGGCTACGAAGATGGAATTAAGAGGACGACCTCTATGAACGAGATGCAGGTAGATCCAAGTATTCGGACTACGGAAGGGTATCCTAGGCCGAAGTTTGTGGGTACGGAGCAAGGTGAAGATAGGATTCGTAGAGCGGATGGAAGGGAGAGGGTCAAGTTTAATGACCCTGCCGGTGCAACTGGGTCTTTAAGACCCAGTGAGGACAAGGAGAATAGGAATAGGGAGAAAGTCGAATCCAGGGGTATCAAATATGCGGACCTCAGAGGGTCAATGCCCAGGGGGACCCGGGTTGGGACGGTTCAGGAAGGGGGGAGATACGCTGAGGAGCAACAGCCGTTCCACCAGCAGCAGCAGCAGCAGCGCAGTCAGCAGCAACAGCGAGAGAAGGATCTTGAGGAGGCGCAGACGGCGCAGACAGGAGGATTAGCAGCTACGGCTGGTAGTGGAAGGTTCCCGGCATCCAAATCTCACTCTGCACAGAGTAGCCAGCAGCAGACACGTTCCGTCCTTGAGGACTCGTCACAGACTAACCCTGCCCCACCACAACGTGATATCCAGCCCTCCCATGACCCTCAAGACGCCAGTCTCACTGGCACCAAGTACGCCCTGGAAACCCCCATCCACACAGTGACCTCTGATACCACGTCCCGCACCACTGACCAAGGCCACGAGCAGCCTGCTCAAACTAGGCCTCCGCAGCCAACCCAACACCAACCGATCACCGAGCAATCCACGCTCGGCCCTCAACGTGAGGGAATCTCTTCCACCAACGAACCCACTTCCCAAGGCGGGATTACCAATCCTGCGGCCACCAACACGATCACACCAATGGGGCCCGGGCAAACGCAGGCCATTGGTGGGCGTATGGAGCCCTCTGTTGGCGCGGACCCGAAACATGTCCAGCAGCCGACGCAGAAGCAGCAAGGCGGGGATAGGCCGCTGGAAGAGCCGAGTGGGGACTTAAAGAGTGGTAAGGAGCAGAGGCAGGGAGAGAATAAGGAGGAGGCGGGGCATTATGTGAAGAGTACAGGGGTAGCAGCTGAGGGGGGTGATTTTGATGCGGCGAAGCCGGGGGCGGGGAAGGAGGCGGATAGATTGTGAGTTTCCATTTTGGTACCTGTGATGTTCTCGTATAATTTGTTTTACCTTCAACTAATTGCTAATCTTTTTTGTTGCAGGCTTGAACAAGCTGGCCTCCATCGCACGGAGCAGGGAGCAGCAAGTACCAAAAGTGATCGTGGACATGAACATGGACTGCATTTGCCTCACCATCATCATCTTCATCATCACCATGATGCAGAGACTGCTGTTGGCACTACGGGAACGGGAGTGGGGAAGAGTGGAGGCCCTGCAGGGAATGCAAGGATGGGAGCGACGGCGGAGTCAGAAGGTACCAAAAGTGATGATGGACACGAACATGGACTGCATTTGCCTCATCGTCATCATCATCATCATCATCCTCACCACCACCATCTTCACCTTCATCTTCATCATGATACAGAGACTGCTGTTGGGACCAGAGGCTCCGGGGTGGGGAAGAATGGAGGCCCTGCAGGGAATGCGGCGGCAGAGACAGAAGGAAAGAGGGGCGGGTTTGGGGAGAAGATTAAGAAGATACATTTGCCTCATATGGAGTGAGTTGTAGTCTGTGTGTGTGCTGGCTGTAGGGAGTAAGAGGGGATAATATTGTCTTGAGGGTAAGTTGACGAGGAAAAGGAGTGGGGGATTGACGAGGACAGATTTCTTGGTAAATAAGTAGGTTAAGCCAATTTCTGGACGCTTAAGGTGAAAATGGGCCCTGAATAAATTAAAAAAAACATTTACGTAGGTATATACATGTTTAGTAGGTGGTGTTGATGATGGTGACGAGGATGATGTAATGGGGCTTGCTGGTTTGTGGGGAACGAATGAAGGGCGTGAGTCACATTTGACATCATTGCCGGTTGAACAAAATTTTCAGCGTAAACACCTCAGTATTATTCTCATGAAAAAAAAAAAAAAAAAAAAAATGAAAAAAAAAACTCAGGTTGACACTTTGACACTCCGTTGCTTAGTAATGGGCCAAGAAACCTAAGAACTATACTGCACCTCGACCCCCACTCCCTTCACCACGCCCTCTCTCCGTCTGAAATCAATGTTCGCGCCTAAGCTGAATAGTAAGTGCTTGACCCTCCCTTCCCACAGAACGCCCAAGCCTGTCGAGAGTGTCCAGCGGGCCTTGAGGACGCCGGTGAAGGCGTCTGAGGGATTGTGCTGTGCGGTGATGGATATCGTGGGAGGGTTAATAGGCTCTGGCGCGTCCGGGAGCTCGAGCGGTGACGGGGCTGCGAAGGGAGACTGTTCGAAAGGGATGTGTTCGCTCCATGGTGACAGTGCAGACGTGGGGCCGGTGTTGAAAGATGATGAGGCGGTGGTGGCGGAGGAGGAGGAAGCAGAGGGCCATGTGCCGTGGGCACTTCGCCGTTTCCATAGCTCACAGCCCACCACGACGTCGGATTCGTAGGAGTATATGTTGAAGTCGAACCGTGAGCAGAAGGACATGTCGGGACCGGCCTTGATGGCGTAGGTTGTCGAGAGGTGGCCCATGAGGGGACAGATTGTTAGGGTCATGGTGACAGGAGGGCCAGGGTGAGGGGGCAGGGTAGTGTAGCGGAGGCCGGTGGACAGTCCGCCGGACTTGTTGAGGACGCCATAGTAGAGTTCGGCGCCGAGGGAAAAGCGGCCCTGGGGGGGTTTGGGAGAGTCGGTAGAGGTGTCAGTGGTGCCGTTTCCGTTGTCTGTGCTGTGGCCGTTTCCGTTGCCGTTGGTTGTAGCGGGGGAGATGGGAGGTAGGGAGTCGGATTGAGATTGCTGAGCCTGGGATGATGGGGGTGAAGATAGAGGTGTCACCGCTGACCCATTCCCATTTACTTCCCCTAAGTCTCCAGGCGCCGGCACCAAAGGCGTATCGACAGGCGGTTCCGACGCTTTGCGTGGGTCATCCCCAAAATTGTACAATCCCCTCGCCCCAATGAGCCCCTCGCTCGTACTATACAAATACTCTGTGCTCCACTTGCCAACGTCCTGCTGCAGCATCGCTAGTATTGTGCCTCCATTTTTCAGCTTTGCGTCGCTGACAGCTGAGATTCGGAGCTGGGATCTGGGGGAGCGGCGGCGCAGGTAGAGCATTTCGAGGGTCGAGGTGGGGAGGTACATGCGGCCGTAGAGGAGACTGTCTGGGGGTTAAGCTTGCGCGTGTCAGTTTGGGTTTTCTTCTGGAGCGGAGAGAGATTGAGGGTTTAACTTGGGGGGGAAATACACACCTCGTCTATCGATCCTCACTCCACCCTGCCATACCTCCCAATGCCACTTCTTCTCCGGCGCAATAAGGTGCCGTAGTTGGCGGTAACTTTGGACGACATCATGGAGGTCAACGTCCTGCGACTTGTGGACATTGTTGAGTGCGAGGGAAGAGTAGAGGTACGAGATGGAGCCGTCGACGACGCCAAGGTTCGAGAGGGTGTAGGAGGTGGCGAAGTTGGGAGAGGAGAGGGAGGAGAGGTGGAGGGAGAGGCCCCGGGGGGTGTGAAAGTCGAGGAGCGCTGTCTCGGGGGGAGGGGGGGGGGGTGGAGTTAGCTTCGACTGTATCTCTGGTGGTACTGTGCGGGGCTTGGGGGAGGTTTGCTCACTCACCCCTCGCGGTCGCCGTCAGGTTCGCATAGGAGTTGTCCTCGTTCCAGTTGGTGGCCTTGTAGAACGCCTGCTGGACGTAGTCCATGTACGGAAGCATCGTGACGCGGATGTGCATCTGTGCGCCTCCGCTCTGCGGTTACGTCGTGCAGGCCCACGTGTCGTGCCAAGACCGGCCGGGGCTGCAGGTCTTGGCACGCGCTAACGCCCGTGCTGCGATATGCTGCGTGCGGGCAGCCTGTGTCCCGCGCAAAAATTCGGGCATATCATAGACAAAGCGGCCCATTGACATACCACCGCCCACCGCCCACCGTCCCCCCATCGACGAATACATCCCCCCCCCGGCCCAGCAGCAGAGAATAGCGTAGAAGAAACCCTAAGCATGCCCCGCAGCAAGCGCGACACGGCCATCACCCTCTCCAAGACGCAGAAGAAGCCTTCCCGCGAGAACAACGAGAGGCTCTTCTCGCAAATCCGCGACTTCGTCGACAGCTACCAGCACATCTTCGTGTTTTCCGTCGACAACATGCGGAATACGTATCTGAAGGACGTGCGCAACGAGTTAAACGATAGTCGGTGAGGAAAACAGAAATTGAATCTGAACGCGCGGTTTATGGGAAGAGAGCCCGCTGGCTGACCGGGCCGGGCGTGTGGATATACAGGTTATTTTTCGGAAAAACCAAGGTGATGGCCAAAGCCCTCGGCGTCACCCGCGAGGACGAGTATCGTGACGGCCTCAGCACTCTCTCCCAAGTCAGCACCCCCCCACCATCTCGCCCGCTTTCTCCATCTTCCCCCCACCCTACTAACCCCTCTCATCACAGCACCTCTCCGGTAACGTTGGCCTCCTCTTCACTTCCCTTCCCCCTTCTCGCATCCACAGCTTCTTCCAAGACTTCGTTCGCACCGACTACTCCCGCGCTGGCTCTGTTGCGACCTACACCTTCGCGGTACCTGCTGGGATAGTCTACTCCCGTGGCGGGGAAATACCTACTGAAGACGATGTGCCCCTAGCACATTCCTTAGAATCGACGGTGAGGAGCTTAGGTATGCCGACGAAGTTGGTGCAGGGAAAGGTCACGCTGGATCAGGAGTACACGGTGTGTAAGGAAGGGGAGACGCTCAATTCGAATCAGACGAGGCTACTGAAATTGTTTGGGAGCGCGATGGCGGAGTTTTCGGTGAGGTTGATGGCGTGAGTAGTATCTCTCTTTGGAGTATGTAGACATACGGCTGATGGATTGGGGGGGTTATAGGTACTGGTCGTCGGCGACGGGCGAGACGAAGTTATGTGACTCAATGGAGGAGGATGAATAGTTAACCTTCACCTTGCCTTGTCCAACTCCTCCACCCTCGTCCCTTCGCCTGCCATTATGTAGTTCCCCACCCAGGGTAATTGCAAACTACCAACCACCTTCACTCCCCCTCCCCCACAGTTGTATTATAGTCCTCCCATCACCCCGCATCGCCTCCTTCTCTTTTCCACCCCTTCACGAATGCACAAAAAGTAACCTCTGGCGTTGATTCCATCATGTTTTTTTTTTCCGTTGTTTTATTGCCTTATTTCCTTTCCCGTTTTTCTCACAGTTGGTTTTCACATCTGTTATGCTTCCCTTTTTGTTGGTTTTAACCAGTCATTTATCGATACTCATGTAGTGTGTCATGGTCAAGTTTACGTTTTCCAGAATTTTTTATTTCCGCCCCCCCCCCCCCCCCCGTCCCCGGTTTATTAGTCAAGACAGACGAAGAAGCAAGTAGGAAAAGAAAAGGAAAAAAAAAAGGAAACAGACCTTGGGGCGCTCGATCCTACTCAATTTCAAAAGTTTTCGAATACCGAACTAAAAATAGTAATGATCCCCCGATGTATTCATAGAATACTATATACACTATTAGATTTGACAATCAAACTTCTAAAATCTCAAAATATTTGTCAGCAACTTCTAAACCAAGATGGCTACAGCATCACCACTATCTGCATTACTATATTGCCAGCATGTACATTATCAGCACATGTACAGCTATCCACATTCTTGCTAATACTCTATAGAGTCTTTCCCCTAGTATCTACAATGCTTGAACTAAGTAAACTGCTTTCACTGTTGTTTCTACCTTTGTAGACCAAATAGTATTAAGAGGCAAATATTAAAGCATCTTGAAGCTCCTCATCAAGATCCATAGAAAGTAGTGTAGTTCAATTTATGTAAATCTATATGCAATAATTTTTGGTGTTTGTGGTTTGACATGCTTTTTTTCTCATTGTCTAACGTATTTTTTTACTAGTGCGATATTTGGGAGCGTGTTCTGAAAATCTAGGAATGTGGCAGAGGGGGGGAGGGATGCGTCGAGATTCTAAAATCTGGAAGGGGGTTTGAAAAATTTTCTGGGAGATCGAGCGCTGATAAGCGTCTGAGAATGGGAATCTGGGCGACGGGAAGTCATCCAATAAATCAATAAGTCGAAAAATTAAAATCAAAACTAATATGGAGAGGTAGGGCAATAAAATTTTGAGGGACTTTTTCTTTTTTTTCTTTTTTTTTTTTTTACCGGCCGTTATGATACATGTATCGAGAATTGCCAAAATTGTTGAATCTAAGCTTTAATTTTAAGGGTATCGGTACAGGGCACTGCACTCTAATTATTCTAGTGGTAGCGGAATTGAGGACCGGCCGGGGAGAGGTTACTGTTTACTTGGCCGCCCTGCACCTCACAACACCCCCAACGTCAACACAACATCCTCCACCACCGCTACCACCACTGTCAACATGGCTCCCCCGCGCCCCCAATCGAAACCTACCACTGCCTCATCACCGGCGCCAACTCCGGTCTCGGCCTCTCCCTCTGCAGCCGCTTCCTCACCACTTTCCTCCAGACCCGCCCTGAGCACCACCACCTCGTCCTCGTCTTCACGACCCGATCTCCCTCCAAGTCCCAGCACGCGCTCTCGACTATCCTATCATCGCTCCCGGCACTCTTTGCGCCCGAGCGGGTCCCAAGCGAACGCTACAGGCTCGAGCCCGCTTTTGTGGACCTGACATCTCTCGTCTCGGTGTACGAGCTCGCGAGGGAGCTGAGAGAGAAGTACGACAAGATCGACTGGATCTATTGCAATGCGGGAATCCTAACGACGGTGCGCGGCGGCGCGGTCAATTGGTCCAAGGCCGTATACGAGTTCCTCATACACCCCATCCGCGCTCTGACAACGCCGAATTACAAGCTACAGGAGGAAGGCCAGGTGGTTTTGCAGCGGGTACCAGGGGAGGAAGGGAGGATTGTCAAAGTTAATGAGTTGGGAAAGGGGGGCGGCCAAAGGAAGATGGGATCGGCATGATTTTTTGCGCAAATGTATTTGGGCACTATGTCCTTGTCCGGGCAGTCTGGGAGTTGCTTTGTCGCGGCGGTGCGACGCAGGGGGAGAGGGCAAGGGTCGTGTGGACGAGCAGTATGGATGCGCACGGGGAGGCGCTTGATTTGAACGACATTGAGGCAGTGAAGGTTGGTAAAGGTAGGGAAGGAGCAAAGGTATACGAAAGCAGCAAGCGGCTCACGGACGTGCTGGCCCTCACGGCGGACCTAGGTGCGGTGCGCAAGGGTATACTGGGGCACAAGGGTGACGGTGACGGCGACGGTCCGGGGTTCTACTTGACGCATCCGGCAGTATGCGCGACGAACATCTCGGGGCTTGGCGGGCCGTTGTGGTATGTGATGCTTTTCCTCTTTTACGTGGTCAGGGTCGTGTTTGGGTCTCCGTGGCACCCGATCGTGGCGTGGAAGGGCAACAGCGCGAATATGTTTGTGGGGATGGAGAGCGAGGAGGAGTTGGAGAGAAGGGGGAAAGTCAAGTGGGGGAGTGGGGCGACGAGGTGGGGTGAGGAGATGCTGATAGATACGGAGGTGGCGGGGGTGGTGGAGGGGAAGCTGACGGAGGAGATGGAGAGGGTGGGAGTGGAGTGTTGGAGGAAGTTGGAGGAGTTGAGGAGCTTGTGGGAGGGGAGGTTGGAGAGGGAGGTTGTAGAGGGCAAGGGGAGGAGGAAGGAGGTAAAGGAGGGCGGCACCGTGTAGCGGGGTAGGGGTTGGGGGGGTTGGGGGAGGGTGGGGCAGAAGGAGGAGACGGGAGATGTGTGCTGTGGGCACAACTAGGCTTCAATGTATGGATAATGTTGTATGACCCTTATTAGTAGCGTAATTGTAATAGTTCTAATTTATATCCTCAAATTAATTACAGTAGTACTCTAGCCCTCTCCTTTTTTTTTTTTTTTCCCTCGCGTCAAGACCCTCACCTCCCCCGTGTCTCTAAATAGAAAAAAGCAACCTCGGGGCATTATATCTTCGTTCCCAAAGCACTCGATCACTCTAGTTTTGTCCAAGCTCGTCACACACACACACATAGTGTAGTCACCCACCCTTCAATACCTCCCCGCCCTTCGTCCTCTTCCATCTACTAGTGCTCCCTTACCGCCTGGGCAGGGATGTGTTTGTTGTATATACCCCCAAAAGGAAGAAATTTAAAGGTTAGAAGAGATTTATTGTAATCTACATATGAATTCAAATGAGTTGGTGTTAGAACACCCGCTCATTTGAAAATATAACTATAATACAAATATACAAATGATCTTTCTATCGATCCTGTCCAAACTTGGTATATCCCTCCTCCACTTCCCCCCTCCTCACTACTCATGCGTCCACTCTGGCTTCGTCTTCTCCACAAATGCCTTCATCCCAACCTTCTGGTCCTTCGTCGCAAACAACCCATGGAACACCCTTCTCTCAAACTTGACCCCCTCAGCCAAATTCAATTCCTCCGCCGCATTGACCACCTCCTTTGCCGCCTTCACCGCCAGGGCGCCGTATCCCGCAATCGTCTCCGCTGTATTCAAAGCCTCCTCCACACACTTTTCCGGGGACTCAAAAACGCGCGCCACGAGCCCCCAGTCCGCCGCCTCTTGCGCCGAGATCGTCTTGCCAGTCAGAATCATCTCCATCGCACGGGACTTGCCGATTGCACGTAATAGGCGCTGGGATCCACCCGCGCCTGGGATAATGCCCAGCTTGACTTCCGGCTGCCCGAATGTCGCGGTGGGGCCGGCGTAGATAATGTCTGCCATCATAGCAAGCTCGCAGCCGCCGCCTAGCGCGAACCCGTTAACGGCGGCAATGATGGGTTTGGGAGTGTTGTTGATTTGCTCGGACCAGAGTTTGATGAAGTCGGAACCGTAGGCGGAGGAGAAATCAAGGTTGGACATTTCTTTGATGTCAGCGCCCGCAGCGAAGAACTTGTGGGAGCCAGTTAGGACGATGCAGCGGGTGGTGGGAAGGACGCAGAGGTGGCGGAGGGCGGAGTTAAGGTCATTGAAGAGGGGAGTCGAGAGGGCGTTGTAGGCTTTGGGGCGGTTGAGGGTGATGAGGGAGACGCCGGGGCGAGGATGCGAGAGGATGATGTGCTCGTAGATTGGCTCGGAGGAGGCGGTGGTGGTGGAATTGGGCCGGAAGAGGAGACGGGGGAGTGGGGTGGTAGTAAAGCGGGAGGCAACAGGACGAATGCTGCGGAGGAAGGTGGCCATGATGGGATGTTGAGCTCTCGATTTGGTGGATTCCTGGCAAACTGGAATTGAGGGGCTTAGTGAGGGGCCACCACGAATTGGTGATTGCTCGAGAGGATAAAGTTGACGCTGTGGTGATGGCAATGACGCAAGAGCCGAGGTCGGCCGAAGCAGCGGCCCCACAGGCTTGCTGGCACCTGCCTATTTGGGGAGTGCGGTCGGCTTCAGGCGGCTGTGAGTCTTGGCATGAGAGCCTGCAAGGACATGCGGTGGTGCGCCTCAAAACAGATATACAAATACATACATAAACAAACCCCCCAACTTTTTTTCACATTATTTTTGTTTCCAGAGGCAAAGAGCTGCAAATATGCAAATACAAAATGCGCAAATATACCTCACCGTGCCGTACCGTACAAAAAAAAAATAAAAAACATAAGTACCAAGAGAACCAAACACACTAAAAGCCAATTCCAAACAGAAAAGGGAGTAGGGAAAACCAATAGCAGTAAAGGGACGGAAAAAAAAAAAAAAAAAAAAAAAAAAAAGGAGGAAAAATTAAATATCTAAAAAACACTCAACTCCATTCCCCCTCTTATCACATCATATTCCCCAAGTAAGGAAGGAAAAATAAATGGTTGCGAAAGCAACTACACCTCTCCACTGTCCTCTCTTCCCAAAATACCTCCTCCAATAATCTTTTTGAGAACTACCAACCGCAAAATTAATATATTCTCACTTCAAAAAACCCAAGCAAGAAAGCACTTATACATAAACCCCTTCCCCAAACACCAAAACACCAATAGAAGTACCCGCCTACTTACCCGCCCCTTTTGCCACACTCTCCAAATACTTCATCAAAAAAGCGTCCTTCGCAAACGATACCGCACCCCCGGGCACCTCCGACGTCCTCGGGCTTGTTGCCCCAGCCGTACTCCCAACCGCACTTCCTCCCGCAACACTAGCCCCAGTCACACTTCCCACCTCACTCCCAGTTCTGCTCAGCCCAACTCCCGGTGCCACTCCCTTTTCCGCCTTAGGAGAAGTCAAATTCCGCCCCTGGACCTTCCTCACCGCCGCTACCAACCTTGCCGTCGCCCCGGTCACGCTCCCTCTTGGACTGGTCTGCGCGCTCGCTGGCAGGCTTCCAGGACCCACACTCCCACTACCAACACCACTAACACTGCCCATGACACTATCCCCCACATTCACTCTCTCTCTAACCTCCGCCGATGCCGCCACCGGTTCCGGCTTTAACGCCGCCAAACTTGGCTTCTTGAACAGCGCCAACAGAGTCTGTTGTTGTTGATGGTTTGCAGTCTCTCGGCGATCAAACATTGCTTCTTTACCTGCGACTGGAGATGTGCCGTTTAGTGAGAGGGAGACTCCATTGACAGAGGTGTGAAGGTATGGTTCAAGTGGAGGGGTGAAGCGCTTCGGTTGCTGCTGGAGGGAGGGAGGGGCGGGTTGATGTGGTTGACGATGTTGTTGGTGATCTGGTGGAGGAGGTAGAGCGTGAGTCCCCTTTGATGATGTTATCGGCCCAGAACGTGTACCGTGCGTAACTTGCGCCGGTTTTGGATAGTTCCCGTTCCTAATGCCTCGAGGGTGGCGAGGACCTCTTGGTGGCGACATGGGAGCACGTTGGTTCTGGTCGCGCGATGTGGGCGGTGACTTGGTAACTGGCGATGTAGTTGCTACCGCCGCTGCCGCAGTCTTTGGAGCAAGCTGTGGAGGCTGCACTTGTGGTACAACCGAATGTAGTATTTGCGATGGCGGTAGTGACGCAGAAGGGGCAGACTCCGTTTCTCCTTTCAATATAGACAGCAAAGAAAGCTTCTGTTGCGTATCCTGTGGCTTCTGTGTCGAGTTGAAGAATACATCCAATGGAGAAGGCTGCTGCTTCTGTGTTGGGGGTTGTTGCGGCGAGCTTCCCGAGGTGAGAGTTTTGAGTAGGGCACTTGCTTGGTCCGTCATTGTTGTTGGTTTGGCCTGTGCTTGTAGTGATGCCAGAAGAGCATTTGGTTGAGGAGCAACTGTATACGGACCAGTATTAGACGTGGTCTGTGCCTGGGAGAAGTCTGGTGCTGCTGGTGGTGGCTTCGTAAAGATGGAAGTAGGACTGTACGACGTATGCGCCTGAGAAGGCGTTAAGTCGTACAGTGGGGATAGCGGTTTGCGCATTGAACCCTTGCGAGGAAGGAGAGTTGAATGCGGGGATGGGTTTGCAGGGGCCCGTGTGGGCGTCATCGGAGGCTGCGTAACTGGCGGGGCATTTCTCGTTGGTTCTGGAGGACGGGGTTCGGCCTGCTTGTTCGACGGTCCACTCTGGAGCAATGAGAGGAGGATTTGGCCGTTGGTGGCAAGACTTGAGTGTGCAGAGTCCGATGAAGAGCCAATACTAAGCAGGCTCTTCAATTTCGCAGCAGCATCTGCTTGGTTCGCTACAGGATCTGGCACCGACTCAGCATGAATCCCCAGTAAAGACCGCAGGGACGCCGAAGAGTCCTCATAGACTGACGGTTTGCTAGCCTCGTGACTGGCAAACTTTGTCTCCACAGATGGTGTTTCAACATCGTTCTGCTCGTCATCTGTTGGGCTGGGAGCAGCTGCTGACTTATATTGTCCCTGAGTAGCCTGCCACTGGGCACCCTCATTCTGAATCCATTTTCGGAGAGCGGGCAAAAATGGGGCCACCATATAAAACTTGCCCATCTTTGGTGCCTCCGCATTTGACTTCTTCTTGGAGGAATAAGTCGGTAGATCCGATAAACGGTGCCATTGGATGGTCTAGATATCATGTTAGCTATATTGCAGTCCAGACCGTTCGATGAAAATGATATGAATCTACCCCAATTTCCCCTCTCGTCCTAGGCGCAAAATCCGTATCAATAGGTACACCTGGTATGATATAGAGCCTCATATTCTGGCCCCTCATAGTGGTTTCGATCATCCATTCGGGATTGATCATGTTTTCGGCATCGAAGCCTGTTTCCTCCCTAACCTCTCGCACAGCACACACCACATCATCCTCATCCTGGTTGATTTTGCCTCGCGGGAAACTCCAACTAGCCGAGGACTTCATTCCCCTTACCAGTACGCACTGGTCCAGATCATGGTTTAATAAGATTGCACCACGAACAGGCACTCGAGTCTTATATGCTATAAACCGATTGAGCGCCTCTTCATGCTGATCTTTCCATTCCTGCAGACTAGGACAGTGCTGAAAAATTTTTGCTGCAAATGAGCGGAGGTTCAGGGTCGGTAATGCCATGTTATGGCCTCGAACGAAGTCTTCGTAGTACCATTGTGCTTCCTCAATTTGGAAGCATATTCGCTATGAAACCCTCATTTAGGTGCAAGAGCACACGAGACAGTGTTAGCTCTGATTTCATCAAGGTAGAAGGGACAATTGTCAACAGATATAGTATTGTACGAACCTCTACGGAGCCAAGCTCTTCGATCGGGAGATTGACGATGAATCTGCATTTGAAAACAACTCCACAATCAATATCCGCTCGTAATTCCAATCTCCATCGTCCTTTTCAATCGCACTCAGAACTATTAAGCGCACTTCAAACCATACCTCACACAAAGATCATCCAATATCTCCACAAGGGTCGAATTGCTGAAGACCTGTACATAAAGACACAAGCTCATTGCGAGCAACCTACAATCAGCACACCGTTCGGCAACGGTTCACCTGTGTTGTTTGTCCATTGTTTCTTGAAACTGCAAGACAACATTTCATGTATATATATATTGGGATATATATGTATATGGAAGGGGAAAGCGCAAAGGAGTAGAGAAGGTAACAAACATGAGAAGATGAATGTAGTGCAACCATATTTGCGCCGCGGCACCAGCACCGGGGATGACGATCCGGTATGGAGTGGGTTGGTAGGTATAGGTGAAGAGATCCAGTCAGAGGGGAAAGGGTGGGAAAATTCAGGATATTGAAGCGTGGTCTAAAAAATGATGCTTGGGGACTGAACGGTGCAAGCGATGTTGAGTTAGAGGTTTGGGAGTAGAGCGATTAGGCCGGGGGGGGGTCCTAGTGGATGTACGGATAGGATTGTGGGGAACGTTGTACGATGGTGATGAAAAACGCGCGTTGGACAGTGGAGGGGGGGCCGACGCCTGCTGGGATACTAGAATATTGGCGGGCCTTGGAACGCCGCCGGGCAGCTGTAGTTGCACGTACGGCAGCAAGACGGAACAAAATTTGTGCGTCGACAGGAAACGTCAGGCAGCAGAAATAACAGCAGAGATGCAGTACAGAGTTCCGGACAGCTTTGAGATTCTAGCACGTCTAGCACGAACGGATGGTGCTCTCAAGCTTTTAGTGGTCTTTCTATTTTCTTTTACATTTTGTTTTTTCACGGCGTTATGCGGTGGAGTGATTGGAGGATTAAAGTACGAATACAGTATCGTATCCACGCAGCGCAGCTTGATCGGGGCGGGCTGGAGCACAGGAGCGCAGGAGCGCAGGCATGCAGAATATGATATGGACACAGGATGCACGTGCTGGGCACGCAGCACGCAGTGCAGCGCAGATATCATAAGTAATCAGATGGAGGTGGAGGGATTGCAACCTGGCAAGCCGCAAATACATACATCACGTGCTCTTGACTTCGCTGCAGCCGCTCGTTTCAGACCTTGGCTTACGCAGCTGCGGCGCTGTGGCTTTGCACACCCAAGCCACCAATGCTTAGTCACCCAGTGGCTTTCCTGCACTGTGACGCAATGTTCCCCATTTTGTTGCGCTGGAACAGGGTGTGCAGTTCAGCAACAGGATTACCGATGATGTTACATGTTCCAGCTGATGCCCCCAGCCCAGTGAACAATTATGAGGTATAGTAGATAGTAGTGCTCATATGCATTCTATTCATTCCTCAAACAGCCGCTGGACGGAGAACCAGAGACAAGCTTCTGCAATTTGTGCCCTAAACATTGCCTACGCAATCGTACGTGGACCAACTAGCTCTGGATTGGCCAGCCAACACATGGCTTTCCATCTTCCCCCAGGCCAGGGCAGATCTAAGCCTACGGATTATGTCTCCCAAAAAACAGCCTAAGCAAGGGATTGGAGTTGTTGGCGTCCTCTCCTTACAAGCTTGACATTGCCCGATCCCCTCCCCCCACAAGCGTGTTGTGGGGTTCGAGACAGGTGTTGTGGCAATTAGTGCTTCATTTATAACACCCCTTTCCACGCCCAAAGAGGTCGCCTTTGAACAAAAGAAGTAGCAAGGCACCGAATTAGTGGCTGTGTTCCTGAGTGTGTGTGTTGAACCACGTCCGTCTTAGGAGGCGAGAGTGACTTCCCATCGTATGGTCGTCCTCCGCTTAGCACTTGTCCCTCTCCGAGTGACCACATGTGCTGTGCCATGTGCCAGCGTGCCAGAGGGAATCATAGAAAGGGCTGTCGCCCTTCCTCTGGCACGCTCTTACTCCACCACCGAAGGGTCGCTTCGCTCCAAATATTAGTCAACAAACTCCCGCCGTTCCGCTTCGCTCCACTACACGGGGGCAAGCCCCCCCACTCCGCTTCGCTCCGTTCCCCCGTCGCCTTCGGCTCCATTAAACACAAAGAAATTTCTCACGATAATTTTTGCCCCAAAAAAATACATAAACAATAACTGAATCTCACGATAATTTTAAAAATAAGAATAATAAAATAAATAAAAAAAGTACAAATTTTATTGAATCTACCTCTATCCAATTCCTCTCAGCCTCGACGCAAACTCCATCTCCAACCTTTCTTTCGCATACGGTCCTTCTCGAATCTCCGTCATCATGTCTGTCCCTGGTGGAAAGTCGTGCTCGAAAATCGGTTCTCCTGCACCTCTCATGTTCGCGAGCACCGACTGACGGAAGTGCCACCTCAGAAGTTGATCGGATACACGGTGCGGATTTGCAGGATCCCGACAGACAGCATCAAGGATACGACCATCCAAACCCAGGATATCGTCATCAAACACCACAACTTTGTAGTTGTCCTGTTCATGAATAGTCAGTTTTGATAGCATATCTTATAGCTAAGGTAAACTCACATCCGGATTCACCGACAAAAGATACTGATCGAAAGCCTGGTGGACATCCGATTTCAGCAGAAAGCCATTCTGCAGCGAGTTGATCTTCGAGGCCCCATTTGTGTCGTCCATGTCAGTAATCCAACGACTGTATCCCCACTCAATCCACAGATTCTCCTTTTCAAGTGGAAAGATATGTGCTCCTTCAAACATAGTCCAGCCGCCTCGATAAGCTGCCCTGTTCACGAGGCCTGAGATAACGCATTTGCCATCGCGAGCACGGATTCCCTCACGAAAGGCATCTTCCCGGCCTGACACAGGGTACGAGATGAGGCGATTAACCCATAGCTCATGGCTGACCTCAATATCACCTGTTTCCAAAGTTAGCAAGCGATTGAAACTCCCACTCAGCGAGCACCTACTGTCGCAATAAACATCGTACTCTCCTGGTTGCAGCGGATTGTTCGTTGCCGTTACGACATGGCCTGAAGTTCTTTCTTGAACGCGTAGAGGAGCCTCCGTGACGAGTAGGATCCCGAGCATGTCGAGAAAATTGTTTTCCGTGACTGAGCCATTCTGAAACATTCCTCCTAGGGGAACTTCCAGCGACGTAGCATCGTAAAAGTGCACGTTGCGGCCGAGAGAACGGTCGATAGGCATCGTAAATCGTCTGTTGGACGTCGCCGTGGAGCGAGTGTTTAAAGGATTAAAAGGAATGCTTGCGTTGACGCGGAGGGGCCCGCTACGCGTTATGCGGTGGAGTGATTGGAGGATTAAAGTACGAATACAGTATCGTATCCACGCAGCGCAGCTTGATCGGGGCGGGCTGGAGCACAGGAGCGCAGGAGCGCAGGCATGCAGAATGTGATATGGACACAGGATGCACGTGCTAGGCACGCAGCACGCAGTGCGCGGAGGGCAGCGCAGATATCATAATAGACACCTTTCGCAACAAGCTCTAGAGCTTCCAGACCCCTGCTGTACCCCCTGCTAGTCAACGAGGTGTGGCGCAGCTAAAGCTCTGGAGCTTCATGAAGCTCCAGCGAAAAGCTTCACGCCCTGATTAAAGCTCTACAACTTTCGCTGCAAATATCTCAACAACTACAATAGCTATGGTAAGGCTGAAGGTATCCTGAGAATTGTAAAAGCCTAAATAATTAACTAATAGGCTTTGGAGTAGGAAAATGAAGCAAATACTCAAGTATAAGGGGGGGAATCTCAGCGCTGTTGCTGGCGCTCAATCAGCAGGTGTAAAGTAAAGCGCATAGACCAGTACCTCCTTTTTTGGCGTTGCCGTACAGTTTGTGCGGAAGCTCTAGAGCTCATGCGAAAGGTCTTTTGGCACTCTAGAGCTTACAGGGGTCGACACCCTGGTTTCTCGGCATTTGGGAAGCTCTAGAGCTTGTTGCGAAAGGTCTCTAATCAGATGGAGGGATTGCAACCTGGCAAGCCGCAAATACATACAGCACGTGTTCTTGACTTCGCTGCAGCTGCTCGTTTCAGACCTTGGCTCACGCAGCTGCGGCGCTGTGGCTTTGCACACCCAAGCCACCAATGCTTAGTCACCCAGTGCTCAATGTGGCTTTCCTGCACTGTGACGCAATGTTCCCCCATTTTGTTGCGCTGGAACAGGGTGTGCAGTTCAGCAACAGGATTACTGATGATGTTACATGTTCCAGCTGATGCCCCCAGCCCAGTGAACAATTATGAGGTATAGTAGTGCTCATATGCCATTCTATTCATTCCTCAAACAGCCGCTGGACGGAGAACCAGAGACAAGCTTCTGCAATTTGTGCCCTAAACATTGCCTACGCAATCGTACGTGGACCAACTAGCTCTGGATTGGCCAGCCAACACATGGCTTTCCATCTTCCCCCAGGCCAGGGCAGATCTAAGCCTACGGATTATGTCTCCCAAAAAACAGCCTAAGCAAGGGATTGGAGTTGTTGGCGTCCTCTCCTTACAAGCTTGACATTGCCCGATCCCCTCCCCCCACAAGCGTGTTGTGGGGTTCGAGACAGGTGTTGTGGCAATTAGTGCTTCATTTATAACACCCCTTTCCACGCCCAAAGAGGTCGCCTTTGAACAAAAGAAGTAGCAAGGCAGCGAATTAGTGGCTGTGTTCCTGAGTGTGTGTTGAGCACAGTAGCTTCTCCGATAAAAGACCTACTCCACATCAAAGCTTCTTTCCATCCACAAGCCGACATCCACAAGCCAACTGCGCCTGCAGTTATACTCCGCATCCACTTCATTCCACTTCTACTCCCGGTTTTGTTACCCACATTTACCAACATCATCGTCAGGTTACAGGAGCAGCAGTAGCCTCTCTCTTGCGCAACTTCCAACTCACACCTCTCACAAAATGGCCAATTACATCGGTAAATTCGTGGTGAGAAAGATACTTAAAGAATCTTCCGAAAACAAATTCGGTAAATCCGATGCGTTCTTCGAGCGCACTCCTGCTACTCGCATGGGCCACTCTGGTCCCACGAAATTCACCGGCAATAAAAAGAGGCTCCGCAAAGCCCTCCCACCAGGGCTAAGCGAGTCAGACCAGGAAGTACTTGTTCGCGTTAAGCGCAGGGCGTACATGCTCGACATGTCCCTGTTTAGCCTTTGTGGATTGCGGTTCGGCTGGTCAAGCGTCATTGGCTTGCTCCCTGGGTAAGCAAACAAGCCCTACACCCACATACCCCACATAATCCCAAGTATTAACATCCCACTGACCAGCATCGGCGATGTTTGCGACATGCTCCTGGCCTTGATGGTTGTACGCTCAGCCTCCGAGGTCGGCCTACCACCGGCCATCCGCACCAAAATGTTGTTCAACATCATTCTCGACTTTCTCATTGGCCTCGTCCCTTTCCTCGGCGACCTTGCGGATGCAGCATATAAATGCAACACACGTAATGCCATTATTCTTGAGAATTACCTCCGTGAGCGGGGTCAAGGGAATATTCGCAAATCAGGAGCTGTTCCACCGCCGGATATGTCGCTGCCAGAGGAGTATGAGCAGCAGCCAGAATTGTATGGATCTACAGCGCAGTATCAACAACAACAGCAGCAGCAACAGTCAGCGCCGCCCCCAATGAGAGAAGCGGGGTATCAAGCTGACTTGGAGGCGCAGAAGTACCAATTCTCGTCGTCGAAAATAGGAAATAGCAAGAGCAAGTCGCAGCGCAAGATGGAGCATCCATCAACTGCGGGCCGTGGTAGCAGCAAGGCAGGACGCTCTTCGTCAAAGAAGTAGGCTGAGACTTGTGGCCTGGTAAAAGGGAGGAGGTGATTTTTGCATGAAATATCTTTTCTAGTATTTAATATTTGTCAGTGTGGCAATCTTCATTCGGATTTCCCTCTAATTGTCATATGTTTTCTTCCTCTGCTGTGTTCCCTCTCTTTGTAGATTAGAATCAGTGATGGTGACACAAGCTTTCCCCCAAGGACCTTATCTTACTCTTCTGTGTTCGCCTGTTTTCCTTCCTTCATAAGTCATGTCTCCTTGGCTTTGGAGTTTTGCGTTGGTCGACATATATATCAGACTTTTCACTCTATTGACTGCTTGACTTTAGTCAGTTGTATTAAAGTTTCTCAAATCGGGCTGTGAGGTGCAGGTATAGAAATTGTCCGCGAGTCTGAAGTGAATGTATCTACTGACAGGGTATGCAGGTTAGCGACGATCCCAAGTGAAGCTGCCATGACTCGAAAAGAGACAGAGATGGGGCATGTCAAATGCGGTATAAAATGTACCTTTACAAGCAGAGAATGTCATTTCGACCGACCACTGTGCCTGGAGAGGTCGTGCATCTCGCGCAGAGGGGCTGCTCCTGCTGCCCGTAGCAGCCGGGATATCGTTGGACGGCCATACGCTTTAGTGCGCAGGTGCAAGTTTGGCTGTTTGAGATAAGATATGTGAATTGATGTGCGTCACGCTGTCGCCTGCAATGTCTTGATATGAATTTTACTGTAATATGCGCGCAGGAGACGAAAGCAGATAGCAGATAGCTGGGGGATGGGCTGGTTGGCGCAGCAAATTAATTTGGGGTAATGCTGATGTTTCCGCGACTGGTATTCCTAATCGATAAAGAGGTCGCGCGCCAAGATTTAGCCAAGACTGCCAGCTCGGGGCTTTCGTTCCGCAACAAGCGGTCCGGCTTGGCGTCCGGCAAAAAAGCAGAAGGAACGTAGACATTTTCGTTTATGACTTGCGTGACTCATGACCCTGTGGATGACTGCCCAACCAGAATGGACCATACCAGTGCCCCTGCCCACCAGGTGTGCTGCGTGCTGGGGTGAGGTCGCGACCGGCCAATCGCCGCCCAGCGCGCCCAGCCAATTGCGGCGCGACTAGCGACACAGGAAGGGAAAAAGTGCCGTAACATTCCCCAGACACACCACCGGACTCAGCCAGGCGAAGGCGGCAGCACAACTGCGGAGCAGCACAAGAGTGCGCAAGAGCTAAGAGCCCAGGTTATCCAGAATGCAGTAAAGTGCAAGTGCCATAAGATGCTGGACATAACGCTGTGCGTAGCAACCAGACTACGCTGTGCGCCAGAGCGCCAAGGCCACGCCAGTCTGCCTGTTTGCCATGGCCTGTAGCGGAGACCCAGAGCATAACTTCTCGGCCTTTCTCTCATAAAACTAAAACCTTCGCTTGCAGTGCGGCCCTCCCACGTTAAACTTCCCTCTGCTCTTACGACACGTCCGGTACTAGGGCAATTGCAGCAACACTCCCATTACTCTGCTTTCACTCGTACCTTCTTGCGCTCAATCAATTCATCATCCTTCCCCCACACACCCGTTACTGCCCCCACCCACAACTTGCTCTCCAAAGCAAGCCTCCACCCCCATAGAGCTACCCAAGTGAGATTTATTCACACAGAAGCGAGACACCAAGAGGATTAGTTACAACTAGGCGCGGCCCAGAATTCAATAAGACATGGCGTCCCTAGGAAGCATCGGAATTCCAATCAAGCTTCTGAACGAGGCACAGGTAAGAGAGATGCCTTTTCTCCACCTGCACTCTGCTCCTCTGCACTCTGCATATTCCACACAGCCTTGCCTGCGCTACTGAGCTCGAAACAAGAGCCTACCAATTACCTTCTTCAGGGCCCTGGCCGTCTGGTCTGGGACGATGCTAATCCACGCGGGTCTTAGGGTCACATCTGTACACTAGAGCTCACTTCTGGTCAGGTCTTCCGTGGGAAGCTCATAGAAGGTATCACTCCTCCTCGTCGTTTCATTCCATCCTGCGCTTTCACCTCGCCTTTTGTCAACTTTGCTTCCTTTCAGCCACTCAAACATGACCTATGCATGTGCCAAATTCGCCTGATGTACGCATTCACTAATCTAGTACCACTCTGCTCAACAATAGCCGAAGATAATATGAATGTTCAGCTTAAAGACATTACCGTCACTGCTCGTGATGGGCGCGTCTCCCATCTGGATCAAGTCTATATCCGGGGTAGCCACGTACGGTTCTTCATCGTCCCAGACATGCTGCGGTAAGCCTTCTACCACTACCCACCCACCAAATAACATTCTATCGAGGTCTTAATTGATTTTAATTCTTTGCGATAGGAACGCGCCAATGTTCCGCTCCAGGACAGTACGTGGAAGAGGTGTGGGTCTAGCGAGAGGAAGAGCGACGGTGAATAGGGCGAGGGGTCAACAGCGGGGGCGTGGCGGATCATAAAGAATTTACACCTCATTTTTCTCTCTTGTTTTATATCATTTCCTTTTGGTTCATTCGTGCAGGAGGAACGGAAATGGCGTTGGGCGGAGAAAGAAAGATAGTTGAACACACATCTATGCGCACACAGCAAGAGTAACCACGATGGTGACACGACCGCAAATACGACAGAAAATGGGCAGTAGTTTTGCGAGACTCATCAGAGTAAAGTTGGTGGGATTGAAGCTGTCGGGAGCCTTGTCGAATTCTGAGGACAACAATGTACACATTCACAGGTTGGCATGCAAGCGTTCTGGAAATTTTACCTTTTGCTTTTCTTTTTTTGGCTCAATACTGGATAAGGACAACAAAAAAATATAAATAAATAATATCCCCGGAAAAAAAGGAAACATACATATCAGCAAGATAGATATTGGACCAGTTTATGTTCTCAGATATCCAGTGCCTATTCCAGTGTTGTAATAATGGATGTGGATTTTTCGACTTACAAAGCATGTGCTTGTAATCCCTTATAAAAGTCGGTATGTAAGCGGAATATTTCTCTTATAAAATCCTAAGGTGAGGGAGATATTTTCATGTAAAAGAGTCATGTAACATGTGATAAATGCTTGTTTATTTACTTTTAGGAAAAGATACCCTAAACAGCTTTTTTTTTTTGTTGTTAAACGAAGAATCCATAGAAAGAGAGATGAGATGGAACGGGGGGTGCATAAAGAGATATTGCTCCGGATTGACTTACAAATAAATTTGTTGTCAGTCCAGGTTGGAATTTTCTAATCTAAAAAGTCCCAAGTGAACCGGGAAGGTTACACGGAGAGATGGTTGGCTGGAATGCATACAAAGAAACCTGCTGCATAGAATATGTAATCATATGCCTGCAGCTCTTTCCCCAGCCATGCATACGACCCAACCAGACTAGCATACGACATGTTCCCTAAGAGACTGTGTGCTGCCAAGAAATAATAGCATACGGCCAAGCTAAAGCGGAGGCCCAAAATAATAGTCTGGGCACGAGGACTCATATGATACGACATACTTGTACGAGTACTAGTACAGTATGATAGTCTCGTGCCACACACGACCGACAAGTTAGCTCAGCCATCCTGAGTAAGCATCCCCCAAGAGCGCCAACTCGTGGCCTATGATACTCAAGTCGCGTAATGCAATGTCGTATTTTTAATTCAATAGCAAGAAAGTATCAATATGATAGGGCAGTATTATTCGCTCAGAAAAAATAATGGTAAATTATGCCGATATCAGTGGTTTACCAACAAGACAGTATTTTCACTTATGAGATAGTAATGTGAATTTCCGTTCAGCATGGTAGTAAATACTTTAGAGAAGCTGCAATGAGAATGGGGATTATATCATATTGCACGTGAGGATGAGGTGCAATGGCCATGTACTGTGTTAGATAGGTCATGTAAAGCATATAGTGTAGTTTCTCAGTATATTAGGGGGCCTGCGGACTGCGCGTTCGGCCATAAGACAGCATTCTTACTATTGAGTTAATACGGTAATCCTCTGCATCCGAGGATAGTACTTCCTATGCTCCTCCATTCTTCCATTGTTTAACGCAACATTTAAGCAATCCACCAACACTGAATAGTCCTTAATCCATCTCTGCTGGTTTTCAGCCATCGTATCAAAAACTATCTCTCTGCTCCTCGTCGTAGCGTAGTGTGTATAGCCAAACTGTCTCCCATGGTAATGAACCCCACCTCTCCAGAGGTGGCCAAGAGGTTGGCGCCATTTGTTATGCAAATATTATTGTATGATATGTAGCTGGAGAATTCTTTCGCTCAAACTAGCTATAGCTAGGTTTGGTGTTAGGTTGTGTTATGCAAATTTGTATGCAGATTAACAGAGAAAAGGTTGCGCATTCGTTTTAAGTTCGTGCGGTTTCTTATTGGTGGGAAATATGAGTCTCGTTTGGAGATGCTGGATTTGGGATGGGGCTGTTCTTGTGCTCAGGATTTGTAAGGCAGTATGAACGCAACAGTCTAAAAAAAGGTATTGTTTCGGGCACGAGATCAGTATGTAGTTACTGCCACAACGACTAGTACAAACAAGGTGAACCTGGCTATAATGAAGGCCAAGAATCTGACCGATTTTCTTCCAACCAAGACTACTGTAGATTTTCTTCACTATAACTAGTTTTCACTATAACGAGGCGCACTTTACCTGTGTAGACAAAGAAGCTCGCCCATCCATTCACTATAGCCAGGTTTTCATTAAAAAGAAGTTCATTATAGCCAGGGTCACCTGTAGTCTTTATGATTGTTGTGATCCCTTCATGGATTCAGATTTTATGTAAGTTTTATGTAAGTTTTTTGCAGCCCCACAGCTAGAGGCGGATCTCGCCACCCGCAGCAGATGCTGTAAAAAAAGTTCTCAAGAACTAAAAGGTAAATGTGGTAACTTGCGGCGAATTCTTGAGCAAGCCAACTCACCCACATATATTTATTATTGGCTTCCCACAAGAAAAAATGGATAAGGGAAGGCTTTGCCGATACATGGCATGTACTGGTGACTTCGGATATATCGTGAATATAGGAACCTGGTTCTGCATTGTTGAGTGTTTTTTTTTTTCTCCTTTCCAGTTACTTTTTTTGCAGACTGTCTCGAAACGCCATAATTAAACCCGAGTATTGTATCCCATCATAGCATTGAGACAACAACCCTTCTACGCAATCCATGGAACGCAATGCAATGACCTTTTCGTATTCGTAAACCGGGGACCGGTACCGTATTCCAGTATCTACGCATCGCTTAAGAAAGATGTATAATACATAACCCCCCGCACCTTGCCAATACGCTTGGTGGTATTATATAGTGTGCTTTGTAGCATGGAAAGGCGAGAATATCCCTCTGACGGATTCGTTCATACTTGCGACTGGCTTGTTGATCTTCTTGAGCTTGCTGCCGCTGGAGTTCTTGAGAAGGATGGCCTTTTGTAAGATTTGTTGATGCTCGAGATTGCGGACGCAGATGACTTTTTCGCGACCATTGACTGGTGTGCAGCGAGTTAGTGAGGAGATATTGCTGGAAGGAGGGCTTGGAGGGTGTTTCTTGTTGAAATGGGATATTTACTGTAGACGCCACGGATGATGGGATGTTTGTGGGGGCGCGGGGACACGACCATCTCGATTGAGGGGTTCTCGCGGGCGAAATTGGGCAAGTCGTGCGTAAGGAATGCCCTGCAGAGAAACTTGAGATTAGTCTTTGTCTGCAGAGTGTACAGGCATGGAAAATTGATGGGGGCTCCGAGAGACGGGTTCGGAGAGCGTACTTCATGCCTTTGCTGCTACCGGCCCAGTCGCAGTAGTTGAATTCCATGCGCTTGCATTGGAGGATGAAGCCCGCGAGACCGTTTTGGGCTTTGGAGATGGCGCGGATGCCATGAACTGACATGCTGGTGCTGTGCGAGATGGGATGAGATCAGGGGGGTAATGAAGGAGCCTGACCCGAGGTGCTGCGGTTTGTGGTGGGGGGCTGGTGATTCTGCTGCAGTCTGGTTGTGGGTGTGCCGGCTGTCGAGTGGTGCTGCAGATCAGATAAGATGTGCCTGTTATCAATCTTAATCCATCAGCCACCCTATTTTCCTTCAGCCTCTCTTCTTCCTTTTGTGGGCCCAGCAAGCAACGCGTTCCCCGTGCGGCCTGACTTGGTTTGTGCATCCGCAGTCCGAAATCTTCACCCTTCACTCCGGCCCGTCGCCTAGCCATCGCCTGTCACAGTAGCCCACGAACCCCCTCCAAAAAACCCACAAAGGTTGTTCAAGGCGGCAGGAGATCCGACCCCGACGTGATAATACACAGTCTTGCAAGATTCACAGCACCCTTGCCAGCGGGAGGCAGCATTATACAGTACCCGATTTTGATTGAACAACAAGCACTTAAGGAAAGATATAATACCAATCACACAGTCACCCTGCGCGACTCATACATCAGTTCTCCCCGTCCCGTTCCCTTTTTCGCCAGCACGCCTCGTGGAAGTTATAATCTCCACCCTCCACCGTTCGCGGTACACACCGTAACGCTATTCGATACACAATAACTCGCCACAATGACAGACAAACTTCCAGCAAACCTCCTCGCTCTCTTTCAACCTCGGCCGCCGCTCCGGTATCTGCCACCATGCGACTACTCCCCTGAGCAGCGGCGTACTCCGCACGTTACTGGCGTGGCCCAGTTTCTGCAGATGGCAAAGGACTGGGACGATCACTATGTACCAACGGAGAGTATAATGCAGCAACGGGAGAGACTGCGCGAGGAGAAGAAGAAAAAGAAGGAAGATGCACTGGGGGATGCCATTGCAAAATGTATGCTTGATTCATTGTCTTGCGCTTGAAGAACGCATTCATGCTAAGTTTTATTTTTTTTACTTGAGATTTAGATCGCCCACAAGAGGACCCCCAGATCAGAGGTGATCCGTACAAGACGCTGTTTGTGTCACGACTGAGCTATGATGTCAAGGAGTCGGATTTGGAGCGGGAGTTTGGAAGATTCGGCCCAATTGAGAGGGTTTGTTTTCATGTTCCCAGGGCATTACGGCCTGACTGCATTTCTTGAACAAATTGCTCACCACGATATTATACAGATTCGCATTGTCAGGTCCAAGGACCCAACTGCAAAGAAGCCTCACCGAGGATATGCTTTTATTGTATATGAACGGGAGAAGGACATGAAGGGTACAGATATCTCACACCTCCCCTGCCCCCTTACATTTACCCCTACAGATCCATCATGAGTTCTATATCATTATTATTGCCACATGAATCATGAGAAGGAGAAAGAAGACACAAAGGAAAGAAAGGAATAAGCCATCAGAAAAGCAAGAAAGCAAAGAAAATCTTTTGCTATTACGCCTTTTATCTTTGACCTATTCTCCTCTTCTCTCCCTTACCCCCGTTTTCTTTCTACATTCTAATTATCATTTGCACCCCTATTCCCGCGCTCCATTCCTACCCTCTTCCCAACATCATGATAAGAAAACCAGGGAAAGTATATATGTGACTGACACCATAGATTGATCATGTGATCTTTGATATTTAACTCACAATAGCCGCCTACAAAGAAACCGATGGCATCAGAATAAAAGACCGCCGTGTGCTGGTTGACGTAGAGCGCGGGCGGACGGTCAAAGGTTGGAAGCCCCGGCGTCTTGGAGGTGGGCTCGGTGGGCGAGGATATACAAAGGCACCGCTCTCGAGGCCTGCTGGGTTCGGGCTTGACAGGTTTGGGCCAAGAGGTGGTGGATTTGGCGGTAGAGGCGGTTTCCGAGGAGGGCCCGGTGGGTTTAGAGGAGGCGGGTTTGGTGGTAGGGGTGGGTTTGATGGTCCTAGGGGACCAAGGGGAGGAATTGGATATCAGGGAGGTGGAGGATTTGGGGATAGAGGTGGTAGTGGAGGTGGGTATCAGAATGGAACCCATGAAGCTCCCCCACCGAATGCACCAACTGGACCCGGCGGTGGAAGGTTTGGAGGTGGGTACCAAAACGGCGGCGGCAGGTTCGGGGACCGTGGCTTCAATGACCGTGGTGGTCGTGAGAGTGGTGGGTATGGTGGGCGACATGGTGATCGGGATGGGGACCGCGGTGGGTATAGAGATGGTGACCGTGGTGACCGAGGCGGTGGTGGTGGGGGTTATGGTGGAAGCAGGTATGGTGCCTCTGACGACCATGGCCGTAAGAGACAGCACGAGGGAGAAGGGTATGGTGGTGGAGGCGGCGACTCTAGAAGGAGAAGGTATTAGATCACCAAGTTTGTCCCTCGTATATCGGAATTGGGTAAGGGGTAAGGGAACAACTTTTGCGAGTGTGAGTGAGAGAGAGGGGAGAGGCGGAGAATGGATAAGGGGAAGTCACAGAGTTGGCTTTTTGTGCTTCGTTTGTCGCCGTTATGGACACCATCATTACCGTGGACGCCATCATCTTTATATCGTTATTACTGGGCTATTACTGCAAGAAAAATGTCAAAGGAGGAATGTCAAGAAAGCCTCCGGATTCAGGAAAGGAGGGGACAAGATTGTGTCTCCCGTATCATACCACATATTCTACGTCACATCAATCAATCAGCTGCTCTCTAACTGGAATGAGAAGTGGAGCTGTCAAATTTGCTTCCCTCTCAAGACACAGGTTATAATAGCAAGGAAGGGAAAAGGGAAAGGATAAGCAAACCGGCTTTTCTATTTTATTGATTTACTTTATCTCTGGGCTCAGGTTCTACGGCTCATATTTCAAACCTCCCACATTCTGCCAACTAGGAAGGTAGGAAAGAAATGGAGTGGTAATATTAGATGTTCAATGCGTTTCTACTTTTGGGTGGGTGCGAGCTTTGCGTGAGCTGTGTCAATGGCCAGGCATAAGATCTTGCAATGACACATATGTCATCAAGAAACGCATGGTTTGTTATCAAGGACTTGAGGAGTAATAGACCCGCCTGGGGGAGCACAAGTTGGAAAAAGTCTAATTGTCAATACGCCAGAAGTCTCCCTCCCTTTTCAAGAGCTCAGTGTGTGCTGGACAGACTGCCATGGTTTGTGATCTGAAGTGCTCAAGTTTACGGCGCTGTGGGATAGGTACTTACTTTTATTTGGCTATGGGACTCATTACACGACCAGACATTTTAAGGGTCACCTGAACTAAAGTAGATATCTACAGCGACATTTTTTGCAGCAGCCGAGTTTTACATAAACCTACCTGTCTTCAACTGCGCCCTCCTTACTGCCTCACGGTATCAACACTGTCTAGTTCTTTTTCTTGCGACCGTCCTTGTTTATGTGAATATACATCTTTTTCCCCTTCTAGCCTACTTGCGTATCCTATGTCTTTTTAAATCTGTTCAAATTTCTTCCTCTGATATCAGCCTTTTTGTGTCTTCTTCCTTTTTGCTGAGTTTCGATTATTTTTACCTTTTGTCATTTCAAACTGCCCCTGCTCTGCGTTTGATTACATCACCTTAACCCTTTCTTTTTTTTTTGCCCCTCCTCTCCCCTTTCCTCCCCTGCCCTTTCCAATCTTCCTCCTCTCGCATAACGCGGTATTGGTAATGCCATCCTCCATCTCCCTTCCATGCCCTCTTCCTTTTTTGTGCTTTTATTTTCCTGCTTTTTGAAAAATTTTTGTGATGGTTTGCAGGGGCGGCTTTTGAAAACCTGTTTTTTCTACTTCGTTCAGCTCCTGGTCAAGGGGTTTGGCGGAAACGTACTGGGTGGTAGGTTATGAAGAGAGCTGGTGCGGGGTGACAGTTTTTGTTGAAGTTTGATGATAGCTAGGTATATTGTAGGTTTTCGTATACACAAAATATAAAATAGTTGTGAGGATTAGTTACCCTGATCGCTCAAGTAATAGTAGTTAGTAACCGCTAAGTTTGGGGGAGGAGCTTCCGCCAAGTATTTAAACCTCCAGCTCTGCCGCACTAAAGTGAAGTATACTGAGATGCGGCAAATTGGGAGCTACAGTTCTTAAATTCATGAGGCTATCGCGTTAATGATTTAGGTTTAACGCCCTATATACTAGTGCAACATTAATTCGGAACTACTTGCAATCCAAATTTAAGAGTTCACTCAAGAAATGTTTAGCCCGAGTTAGAGAGATTGAAGATACAAAGCGGGAGAAGAGGACATTACTCTGATATCGACACTAGGACCAGGGGACCGAATATTCTCCTATAAAAAGCGTTTAAGTTAATAATCTGACACTCTTACTAAGCTTCCATATCCCCGGAAAAGAATATGAATATCAACAGCCCTCGGCGCATCCTCGTCGTCGGCGCTCCCCGATCTGGCAAGCTCACCTTCTTGAAGGCACTCACGGGGTCCTTGCCGACAAATATCCCCACAAGCAGTACCTCCACCACTGCAGGAAAAGCGAGAGAACAGGAGGGCTATGGGGGGGGAACGAGGGCCTCACACGCAGGTCTCTCGCATGTATTCAACATCAAGACGAAGTACTACTCCGCGGTGGTGCCGGTGTGGGTGGATGAGTGGGTTGAGGCCCCAGATATCTCACAGTCTACATCTTCGGAGCCCAAAGCGGAGAGCATGAAGGATGGAGATGCTGGGAAAGTGAAGGATTCTGAAGGAAAGCGGAAAGAGGATATAGAAGATCTGGAGGATGACCCGATAGGACTCCACCCATGGGCCCAAAATTACCACTCCCCGGCCTCTAAACCCGTGCTGGACGTCCTGGGGGCTATTGTGCTGTGCTTCCGGAAGCCACCACGAGATAGCGGGGTAGAAAGAAATACGGTGGTAGATAGGGTAAAGGAGGTTGTGGAGGTTGTGGGAGGGATTGCAAGAAAGTGTGGGGAGGAGTGGGATGGAGTGTGTTTGGCAGTGGCGATGCCGAGGGTAGGGGGAGTGGTTGCGGGAAATGGAGGGGTGGAGGAGGAAGCTGGAGGGAGGGAAGAGGATGAGCTAGAGTTGCTGTTGGAGGAGGTGTGTAGGGACGAAGGGTTCGAGTATGTGGACTTTGAGGCAAAGAACGGGGGTGCGGGAAGGGAGATGGCATTGGGAGAGTACAGAGGTAAGTAAATATTAACTGTGACAAACTGGAGTTAGATGTTGACTAGCTTGTTACCCCAGAATCCTTCGGCCTCCCCCGTATCCTCGAAGCCCTTCACTCCAACGACTGGTCCCAATCCAACCCATCCAACCCCAATTCCGACGACGACCACGACCTCTTCGGCTCCGACGCTGAGGACAACTCGGATCCCTCCACCAACCCCTTTTTCCGCGGCCCCCTCGACTTCGAAGCTAACGAATTCGAGCGCGAGATGCTTGCATTACGGCGGGAGATATGGAGGGATGATGAGAAGGGTGGTGATGGTGGTGGCAGTGAAGGGGAAGAAGAGGGTGATGACGAGGCGAGGCAAGTGGAGGAGCTGGAGAGAGTGATGGGTGGGATGAGGATATTGAAAGATATGCAAGATAGTGGAGCAGGGGAACGAGAGAGGAGGAAGCTGGCAAGGGAGGTTTTGAGGGAGATTTTGAAAGAAAGGGGGTGAGTAGGGAAAATGGGGGATGGAGAAGAAGTGGAAGGGAGGCAAAATTGTATATTATTTTTCTGATTGATATCTATTGCATGTTTGAATTTTCCATTCATAAGGCACAATTGGAGCTAATATGGCTTTGATCATAATACATCGTGCAGATTAACCAGGAAGGCCTTAAAACATCAATATCGTACATAGTCCATGCCATTAACTATGCAAGAAACCAAAATAGTGGAACACTCCCCTAATTATGATACACGATGCATAAAGATACGCTTTTCTCGACAAAACAAAAAAAACATGACATACTACCGAACTGACACTCTACCAAGTCGGTATCCCCCAACGTTACACCATGATAATATACATAACCCGCTTAGCAGAGTCCCAAACAGAACAAAATCCACAAAGAAAAAAACTACAAAATCTATATCTAACCAAAAAAAAAAAAAAAAAAAAACTCCTCAAACACCACATTCCATCAATCTCTACAGAACGCCACACTCACTTCCCACCTCACCACATTCCTACCTACTCCCCCTTCCCCTAGCCTATCCTTCACGATCCTTACAATTCTCTCCCTTACTCTACAATCACCTTCGCCTGCGCCCTGGCCCGCGCCCTGGCCCGCTAACACCACCCTCAGATTTGCCATTCCCAATCCATAATGCACTTGCCACACCTTGGCCTCGGTGACTCTCTTCACCACTCCGCTCGGATCCTGCTCAATTTCCCTAACCAGCTCGCCAACGGCATCAGGGTGCTCAGTGTACATGCTCATGAGAAGCATACTGCCAAGGGACTTTATGAGCCGAGTGCCCATCCCGAGCATTGAGATGGCGATGGCCAAGGCAAGGAAACGGTCGAGCCAGGAGTAGTACGTGACGCTTAAGAGTGGGAGGAGGAGGAGTAAGGTGGAGAAAGTAAGGGTGAGGAAGTGCGAGGGGTTGTTGATTAGCTGCGGAGGAAGCGGAAGCCATGAAAGGGTGGTGATACGCATGGCTTTGCCAATACGCTCGTGGTTTTTGAGAAGGACAGCGGAGATGAGGGTGGAGATGATGGCGAGGAGGGCCGCGAGGTCGATGGAGCCGGGAGAGACCCGGGCGTGGTGAGAGTGGTGATCGTGGGGCTCCGCGCCTTCGACGCCCTCAACTTCAGCGAAGGATTGGAAACCTTCAAGAAGGTGTTCTGCAGTGTGCGAGATGATGTCTAGGCCCATGAAAACGAGGAAGACGGACATTGCGAAGCCGGCTAAAACCTCCGCGCGTTCCAGACCAAAAGGGTGGCGGATGGTAGACCGTTTCCAAACTTCAAAGTTCGAAAGGACGTCGACAGCGACGCAGACCGTTGCGCCGAAGGCATCGAAGAGGATTACGTGGCTGAGGGCGGTGAGGGCGAGGGAACCCGCGGCGGACCAGAGGACAAAGGCGGCGATCAGGACGTGGGTGGTGCACCAGAGGGCACGGATGCGTTGAGTGGGGGTGATCGAGGAAATGCATTCGAAGAAGGTGGGGACGGGGAGGGAGGCGGGGAGGGAGAGGGGGGCGCGGGGGGCGGTTCCAGGAAGATTTGGTGGGAGACAGAGGAGTGTTTATAGCGGTGACCGCGGCGCTGGGCCTAGAGTGGAGAGCTGTTGGCTACAGTACATAGAGAGGGGAGGAACTGAATTGGGAGGGTAGGACGTACTGGCTTCCCAATGGGACCCTTTGAAGCAGCCATGGGCTGGAAGTTGAACGGCTGCTTGCGCAGTGGGTTCGGTCCAGAGGGTGTACTTGTCCCATGGCTCGAATTGCTACCGTCATCTCTCGTAGATTGAGGTGACGCCGAAGGCGGTGTCGGCGGAGATCTTGTCAGCGGCGAGGCCGGCGGCGTACCGTAAGGGTCAGGCATCTGGACCGACCCTCGCCTGCCCGAGTCGATGGGCGCGAGATGGTTCATGTCTGCTGGCGGGTAGTATGGCGAAGGAGCGGCGCCGTCGAGAAGGGGCGTGGGAGGGATGGGCGTGCCCGGCGGCCGTGGAATAGGGAGATCCATTGCGAGCGTGGCTGGAGCGAAGGGGGGGGGGCTGAAGAGGTGTTTGAGATGCCACTGGGCGCCAGCCAGCGGTGCGGAGAGGGCGAGGGGCGAGGGGGGCGGGGCGGCCCGGACGTGGGGAGGCGGGCTCGACGCTCGAGATGGCTGTCCTCGGCGGGCGCGGCGGGCGTGGCGGCGGCGTGGCGGGAAGGGTGCCTGCCAAGCCGGCGCCCCTGAGAGGCGTGTCGCAGCGCGCGAGATTGGCTGCGGACGAGATAAGATGCCCTAAGATAAGGCAGGATGGTGTACTCCACGCGCACCATGACTACAGACTCATGTACCGGACGACCTCCCATATTGGATACTGTGCTGGAAGGAGCTTCAGGAATAGTTTGGCTATATGTAGATAGGGGCACTTATCATTCTTGATAATGTAATAGCGCATAGCAGCTTCCTTCACAACTTTCCTCAACCCCATCACCTTCCGCATGAGAAGCTGGTGGTCAAGTGCACTGCTTGTAGCATCTGTGATTGCTGACCGTTAACAACAGGTGTTTCATATCTCTGTGGACCCTGTGGAACTCACGCATGCGTACACGCCAACACAGCCCCCACATGAACCACTGAAGACAACGGGAGCGAGGGCCATACAGCGTAGTCCAGCTCGCCACGAGATGCAGGAGAGGACCAAGGAGGGACATAGTGGGAAGGACCCTCGAACCTGGAATCGGTATACAAATTCTCAGAACACGAGGAGAAAGGGTTCAAGCTAGGGCACTGAGATTCGGACAGGACATACCTGACCAGACTCCTCAACAATAACATCGTCCTACCAATTGACGCACTTTCTCACAAACTGGATGCAGCATATGCGTAGTGTGGCAGCATTTGCGCAGCATAGCAGAACCTTCGATGTAGCTAGTTTAATATATGGGCACGTATATAGAATGAATATACTATTCAAGTTTGTAATTCAATTAGATGTGTATCTAGACATTTAAGAGACACTGCCTCCTACCAAAATAGTATTGAAATCGCGTCGCGGTACAGGAGTGCAATTGCATCCTGATAATAGTAGTTCAGGTGTACATCTGGATATATAGCTGTATCCTGGCATTGACCTTATGGTATTAACACCAGGACACCCATGACGCAAAAAAGACAGAAATAGACTAGACAGTCCTAGGACATACCAATAGAGCTTCCTGGCATACTTTTTTCTTTTCTGATGTATAGTAGTATTTTATAATTGATTGGTAAAAGCTTGAGAGAGATATTAAGTATACAGTTCAAAATCGACAAGTTATATATATATGTAATTAATTTTCTTTTATCAAAGCTTGTAATAAATATAAACTTGAGCTGCATATTGTATGACATACTTATCCGTATACTGCATGAATAGAAAAACTTTCTACATATAATAAAAACCATTCAATAAAATTGTACTACAATTACTAATAATTTTACAACATTAACACTAATAAGCCCATCATATGGATACAAATTTACTTACCACTATTATAGTATGATAGCATGATGGATGAGGGTAGAAAATGAGCACCCCGAATGTGCATAAGTTGTAGCTGCACATACGGAGAGTACTAAATGTACCCTACGTCTATGTGTCCAACCGCATTTAAACTAGATAATCATGGTTACAAAACAGGGGGCGTTTTCTGTACTGTACGCTACGTAATCTCGTAACCAGTACTGTACGTACCGTACCATAAGGGTAACCCTCAGGCTCGTATGCAATGTAAGGAATCATGTGGTTATTCGGCCCGACCCATTTCCACGCCTTTTATCACTATCAACCGTGCCACTTGATGTCCTTGCAGCCTTAGGCGACCTGCATTCAATATTCCTTAACGAACCATTCCTCCCCACTTAATAGCTGCTGGGAAGTTGCCCTCTTCGCTGGATCCACAACCAACATGCTACGCAAACATTTTGCCAAGGCGCTCATTGCTTTTGGACTGAACCTTTCCTCACTTTCGTCATTATGTGCTTCACCATATCTGCTATATAAATATTCGATGTGACCCTCGAGGGGTCTCCAGTATTTCAAACGGTCATCGTGCTCTGCCAGAAATTGTCAACTTTCGCCATCCTCTATGATCAAAAATGACTTACTGTGAATCTCATCGTTGGTGAAAAGCTTTTTCTCTATTGCTTCGTGAACCCATGCTTCAGGCACGTCGCCTAGAACTTTTGCAAAAAGTTGTGGGAATTCAATCTCTGACATGACCCTGAATGGCGGCTGACCCGTGACTAGTTCACAAATCTAGTTACAGCGCCCAGTTAGAAGCCAATCTCTGTGGTCCGGATGTTTTGTGACGATTAAACACTATTATGCTACAGGGTAGACGAGAGCGCATATTCCCTCAACGGGCATTGACTTACAGTACTCCCCAAGCTCCAAATGTCCACGGCTTGAGTCAGCGGACGCTGGAAGATCTGTTCAGGTGATTGAAGCGAGAGGGGGGTATCCAGTGTTTGCGGAGGTTCATTGATAAAAAAGGCTGTGGAGACGAGAGGCGTTAGTAGTGGCACAGACATACAAAAAGCAGCAGGATTGACTCAGACCTCCCCCAAAGTCGATGAGCTGAATTTCGTTGAAGTCAGGAAATGGGTTCTTGGAGTTGTATTCAGTTGCCATTACAAGATATTTAGGAACATTTGGACCACATGGATCGCCATCAATGCGCGTGACTAGCCCTGTCTCTGGTTCACCAAGTACGTATTTCATCCTGTCATCTGCGAGAGTATCTAGACCGGGATAGCGAAAGAGTACATTGCCCACATGAATATCTATTCAATACCGTAAGCAAGAGTGCATGGGGTTGAATCGAGGAAACAATCACAGCAACACGCACCTCCATGAGCAACCCCACATTGATGTAAATAGTCCACAGCCAGCATAAGCTGCCTGGACGCCATTTGTGCCAGTTTAGGTGTCGAGCGGCCCCACTTAGATTGCTCCTGGAAGAAGGAAGCTGTAGGGCCAACAACATCCATTACGAGGCAGAGATGACGGCCGTTGGGTCCATGAAGGTAAAAATTGTCAATGAGGGTGGGAATATATCTTTTACCGGCATGGCTGCGTGTAGAACGAGAAAGGTGCCTGAGAATGCGGAGCTCTCGAGAAGAATGCTCATCGGATTGCTGCGCGACGATAACTTTGATGCTGACGTTACGATTATTTCTAAATCCAATTAGCTTTATTGACACACACAAGGGCGTGGACTTACACCATGTCCTTTGCCAACCACACCGTCCCGAATGCGCCAAAGCCTAGCTTGTGCAAGATCTCATAACGATCATTCTCCAAGCGTTCGCCGAGGAGCAAAGGATGAAAGCCGCCTGGCTTGTAATCTTCTACGTCTTCGGCTGGCACCTCTGAGTTGTATACCCAATCCATATCTCTGGTGATTTTCTGGCCCGCAAGCGATCGCAACAGCTGCAGGTTTCGTATTTGGGTTCGATTCGAGCCGGTAATAAAGCCTTGAAGCTTGCGACGCGGGCACAGGGGAGAAGGGGGAGAAAGAGGAGAGAGGGGAGAGAGGAGAGAGAGGGAAGAGAGATGAAACAGGTTCAACTAGTTTGTAATGCGACTAAAGAGAAAGTTCACTCGGTGGAGTTGAGGAGCTATCATATTCAGGCCCCCAGTCTCGCACCGCAAACCCCTCCAGGTGCACTTTTATTTTTATTACAATTGATCGTGCGCGATAACATGTATGATAGACTGGCGGTAAAAACAGCAACCCCAGCAATGACTGAGGAGGGACGCCCTTGCAAGCCATGTTGCCCGCGAGCTCTGTGCAAGCTCTATTGCGGCAGTCACAGACACAGACAATGGCAATGACAGCAAATACGCGCTCCCGCTTGAGATTGGGCGCATGGTCTACTAGGACACGGTCGCGCTCATTGCCGACTACGTTGCGAGCCGTACCATACCCAGGCCCATCTAGACTCCATCTCTGCTGAGGATGCTGGCAACGGAACAGCGTCTGTCCACCCAACCCGCAGTCAACGAGTCTAACCCCACAAGCCGCATAACTGCCCACCTGATTGCCACTACAGGGACTACCTCTCCGCAGCAAAAGTCCCCCGTCCCCCAGTATCTCTCGCTCCTTTGTGCCCCTCTAATTGCTCCCCCCCGGCAGGAGCGATAGTGCTGGGAGCGGTAGCAGACATAAACCTGCGTCGACCCGGGACTCCCCTCGATGACATTATGCGCCTTGTCGCCTTCTCCGCACACCCCCCCTCGCTGAATCTACAGTGTGCCCACAGCGGCGGCCCTCCCTAACCCTCGCCCTTCTAGCCACTAGAAAAATCACCATTCCAACAAAACCGTTTCCCACCATATTCCGTATGTCCCCCTATCCGGCTCACAGCCAATTGGTAATGTGACTCGCTTCCACTCCTCCAACACCGCCACCTACGGCACCTGCTACATCTGCCACTACCGCATCCCCACCGGCACCTCGCACCCGTTCTACCCAAGCATGTGCTTCCTCCCCTGCGGCATTTCCACCTCTTCTCAAACGGCAAGTCGCTCCCCGGAAACCTGTGTTTCAACAGGCATTCCGCTGTCGTGGCAGGGGAAGGACCAACTTTGGCTACCAGACGGCGCTGCAGCTCCTCCGGTGCGGCGCAAGCGTACTTGTGACAAGCCGGTATCCAGTTGACACTGTGACCAGATACATGAATGAGGTAGATGTCAGAGCGTGAGGTGGGAGGCTACGGATCGCCGGCGCGGACTTTAGGCGAGTGCGGGACGCATTTGGTGTCGTGGAGATAGTAAGGAAGTGGTTGGGAGAAGGCCACGGCAAGCTCGACATGCTAATCAACAACGCTGCCCAGACCATAACAAAGTCGAATCGGAACCGCGATGGCCCTGCGCGAGGAACACTTACAGCGAGGCGAGGGTCTTGCCAAAACCGAAGTCCCGTTCCGCCGCTGGATAGAGATTTGGGTGCTTGATGGAGGTCACTCGTCGTCATCGTCATATAGGTACATCCCTGCGGTCCTCGGGGGTATCTCAGACCCGAGCTCGAGCATCACTCCCGTAATTTTGCCGGCAATGAAGCCTCACCGACTCTGACCTCCATGACCCCCCAAAACCCCTCCAACAGAGTCAAAACCATACCTGTCCTCCTGGACCCAGACATACATTGAGAGCCGTACCGCGACCTCATTACCGCACATTCCATCAGCCTTTTTACGTCCTCCCTCCTCACCCGGGAGCTCCTTTCCAAACTGCCGCTCCCGCGGCAGAACACCCCATCACTCTCCTCTTCGTCCACTTCCTCCTCGCCACCCACCACTCCACTGTCCTCAACCTCACCGCGCGCGAGTCCATCCACTCTACGCTCCCCGGTGACCACCTCAAGAATGGCACGCAAGCGCATACAACATGTATAAAGCGGCGCTGCACATGCTCACGCACTGCGAGAGCGCGCCGCTGTGCGAGGGCGGTGACGGGAGCGGCGGCACCCAGAAACGGAGAAAGAGCCAGTGGACGTGGACGTGGATGTGGTCATTCAGGAAGAGGGTGTCGGTAGCACGCTTAGGCAGTCGCGCGGGACGAGACATGGTGGAGGTGCCTTTTCAAGCATTACATGCCCGTCAGAGTCGTCGGAGTGCCGGGGAGTTAAATCGCGCTGCTAGATAAAATGGTGGAAAGGAAGGAAGTTGACAATATATACCTTGTTTGATTTGATTGAAATGAAATAAGCTTGAAACAATCACTGTAGCTGTACGTCGTACCTACATCTCAAATTACCCCTCTCCCACTAGTCCCAGGAGGGGTGGAGTTCCTATTGGGGGGGGGGTAGTGCAACAATGACTAGGGTGGAATGCCAATGGGTGGGGAACATATCAAAGCTCGCGATTGTCTGGCTATAGATCAACTTAGGTCGAGGTGAGGGAGTCGCTCAAGTTGAATAGTATCGCAGTTGATAGGTCAAGTTTGCTGTAGAGTAAATTTACATATATCTACAGAGGAAGTTGTCCAGGTTCTGGCATGCTCGAATTCGAGGGTTGGGGACGAGACTATGTCCTTGTTGTGCATTTTAAGCTTTTCAAAGGAGTATTGCGTCACCCTCACAGGCGCTTTTCAGGTAGCCCGCCACTTCAAGCACTAATGCTAACAACGCCGTCCCCTCGCACCAAGTACACGCTCTTCTCGCGGATCCCAGACGTCGCCGCCTACAGGGGCCAGCCGCCGTTCCCGTCTGCGGAGTTACCGAAGTTGCGGTGCCGAACCCGGTCGCTGGGGTTGCCATTTCACGAAGCGGGGATGCGGTTCCTGGGGGCGTTTCTAGAGATGTGTTAGAGAGCGGCGAAGAGATGGGGAGGCTGAGGCGGTGCAGTGGCAGGAGTGGCGTGGTGAATGTACGGCGGAAACAGGGTTGACGCGGACAAAGTGGTGGAGACAGCATGCATGTAGTGGGAGGATGGGAGGAGGAGCATGGTGCATCCCCAGTACGAAAGTCTGTTCTGTTAGTACTGATATATGCGTTAAGCAGTATAGGGGCTACGGGGAGTGTCCTGTGGCTAAGGTAAATAACGCGGGCTGACGACATTTTTAATAAGCAATCAAAGGGCCAAGATTCCAAGGTCGGATCTCACTGGTGAACTCTTGCAGCCGATGATCCCACGCCACTGCGTCCCCCTCCCCCGCTGCCGCCCCCAATGCTGCTCCGGCCGTCACTGGTGTCCTCCGGGATACATGCCACCGCCCGCCGCGCGCTTGCCGCCTGCGGGCCCTCGCCCCCTACAATGGTAAAATGTGCGTTCTCGACTTCCCCACTGCGGCAGGCGTCCATTCTCGGCGAACTACACAACTTCAAGGCATCGTACAGCAAGGTGATCAGGCGTGGTAGAGGTCCCTCTTCTGGCAAGGGTAAAACTTCTGGACGCGGTCACAAGGGTCAAGGGCAACATGGTGGTGTACCCGGGGGTTCAATGGTGGGCAGACGAAGGATGAGATCGTTGCCGGGTCGTTTGGTTTCAAGAATCGGTGAGTGCGGTTGGCAGCCTGACAGTGGGGAAGAGCGGCTGGCCCATTTATTCCTGTGGGGCGAAAGACTATCCCGCGGGGATGTGCCTCTGTACCAGCATGTGCATGGGCTAATTGAGGGGGCTCCAGGAATTCCGTTATCATGTCCCCGCTGAGCCTCGACCATCTACAAGAATGGATCGATGCCGGAAGAATTGATCCCAACCAGCCCATTACCTTCAAGGAACTGGTGCGCTCTCGCTGCCTTCACGGCATCAAGGACGGTGTAAAGCTCCTCGGCGGCAAGGTACACCACATGACCCCCTCACCCTCTATTATAGCCTCTAATGCTCTCCAGGGCAAAGGAAACTTCCGCGCACGCATCAACATAACCGTGTCCCGCGCCAGCAAAAGTGCCATCGAGGCGGTAGAAGCCGCCGGCGGCACTGTAACCACACGCTTCTTCAACCGCCTAGGCATCCTCACGGCCGCATACCCTCAGTGCTTCCCCCATGCCCCGCGCCTAGCGGATCCGACCTCAAGAAAAGACATTGAGTACTACAGAGACCCCGACCATAGGGGATACCTCGCGCATACTGTCAAGCCGGATGAGAACCCGCATAGTTTATTCTTTAAGAAGCCGGAGGAGGCGGATAAGGTGAAACAGAGGAAGAAAAAGCAGTCTGGCAAGCAGAAGAAGCAGGCAGAAAATAGGTTGTGGTAGCTGTGATATCAATCGGGCGGAGGGGAGTACAAGCGTTTACCTTTATCTGTACATTAACTCTTTACATGTCTTTTATTTCCGGCGATGCGCATTGCGTAGGCACCCCCACGATACATTATATCGGATTTCATTGGGAACATCTGTTATCATTATGCGCGTCTCTCTTTGCGCTCTTCCCTTATCCACCTCCTTGTATGCCGTTCCACTCACCGCATCTCTCATCGATTTGACGCCCGCCCCGGCCTAGATTTTAACTCAGAAAGACCTATTCCTGCCTCGGGCTTCCCGTGCGCCTCAACCAAAAATTCTGTTGGGATCCTGAGTTTTGCCCTGTTGCAACTCTTGGCGCGACGGACAAGGGACTTACAGCCCACATGAGAAAGTAACAAACAATACCGAACTGAAAGCTAACCTTGAAGTTTAAATTCCACACTTCCCAAATTTACTTCGCTCCCTTCCCTTCTTTCCTCTTCCCCTTCCTTGCCTCTCCATAACGCGCAGAGGGGGACGAGCTCCATCTCATATCATCCATTCTCATCTCCAATTCGCAATTGCAACGAATCCTCAAAACCCCTGCGAGCTACAGGGCAGCCTTGGAGATGTCCGCGACAAAACACTACCTCACAGCCTACAGCGCCGTGAACGCGGCGCTCTGGGGCACCGTCTTTGTGCGCGCCGTCTCCGCGCTTCGAAACCATGGACCGGCCGAGGTTTATGACAACGTCGGCGAGTTTACAAAGTGGACGCAGACGATTATAGTGCTGGATTTCGTGCATGTATTATTCGGTATGTTCTCCGTTCTCATTCTACCTCCCCATGGGCCCAACCTCCCTTTGAAACAGTGTATCATGAAAGCAGAAGGCGAGTTACCAACTCACTGTCCCGACAGGTTTCGTCCGCACCTCGCTCCTCACTGTCCTCTTCCAGTCCTTCTCCCGCCTCTTCCTCGTCTGGGCAATCTGCCCTTTGTCGCCTTCCGCCACTGTTTCCCCCTTCTACACCAGCATGCTCGTCTCATGGTCCATCGCCGAGGTCGTCCGATACACATACTACGTCCTCTCTGCCCTATCTCCCACCGGAACCCCGCCGCCGTGGCTCGTCTGGGCGAGATACAACTTCTTTTTCGTGCTCTACATTACCGGAGCGAGCAGCGAGTGGGTGTGTATGTGGTTGAGGTGGAGGGAGCTTGGTGGGTGGGACGGGCTGAAGGGGGCCAGGGGTTTACTCCAGGGCGGCGGAATCGGAGAAGGGGTGAAGGGTAGGGAGGCCAGTACGGTGGTGTATTGGATAGTCACTGTGATGCTGGTGGCATGGCCGGTGTTTTTCCCGAACCAGTATTTGCATATGATGAGGCTGAGGAGGAAGATGATGAGGGGGAAGAAAAAGGCGTGAAAAGGTGCTGAAAGACGAGAGTTTGGCCCCAGCCCGAGGAACGCTGACAGAGGGCGGGGGGGGGGGGGAGTGAGTTGCCACCGGTGGCAATCGTCATGTCATTGGACATTAGAGCTTAGTAGTATCAATCATTAGGTATGTTTCATGATGGAGAACGACAGAATGATGCCTATACTTGTGTTTACTTCAAATAGAAGATATATATATATCCCATTTCCCATAGCATGCAAGATATATATATAAAGAGCACATAAATTACAGTACAAGATACAGTCACATACTTACAATCTCAAGACAATATTGCTATCCTACTATCACTCCATACCTCGCCTTCATTCTCCCTCAATCCTCAAACCTGTCCTCTTCTCAAACCTTCTAGCAAAAACCAGAAACACATAGCAATAAAAAACCACATGATCAAATATAAATGCCCTTCAGATTCATCAGCTATATACTTTCCCCCACCCTTCTAGTCTAACATGTCATCATATACAAAAAGCACCAAGCTACCACTACCCCCCCACCCCACTGCCTACCCGTGTGTGACAGATATCTATATTAGCTACAAGTAGCTATTTTGCTATGCAACCCCCCCCCACCCCTGCCACAATGTATATACCGCTCTTTTATCCCAACACCATCATCATCCCATCATCTTAGCATCTCTTTCCAATCCTTGAAGCAAAGAAGCCAATAAAACAGCCACTCCATGCAACACCAACATACCGCAAAAGGGAAAAAAAAAGAAACAAACATATTAAAAAAGGCATCAAAACAAAGAGAAAAACAACCAAACAAACTGCAGTTTTTGTTTCGTGTTTCCCCCCCCCCGCACCACGGCCCCAAAAAACCCACAAATCATAAAACTGTTGCCCGGCCCCCGTATCAGACAAAACCTATAGCAAAACAACAAAAAAAAGTACAGACCACACCAGTAAGCCACCAAACTCCATGAAACTGTAAATAGTGCTCCTTGCAAAAGAACAAAGTAACATAAAGCATGCTCAAAAAAAACAGCCTCAAGTACACATAAAAATGGCATATGACAAGAGAGAATACCAGGAAGTGAGACTCAGGGTTGCGGATGAGAGGCATACAAGAACAGAGAGACAAATAGAAGGGGAGGAGAATTTCCGACATGAAACTGGTGAAAAGCATTAGTCTTCGTCAGGGGGTAACAAGTAATAAAATCAACAAGAAAATGATAAAAAAGCTATGAACATAAGAAAGAAGCAAAGAATATATGTTCGAAGAAATGAGAAAATAGTATGAGAACATTGTAAATCAATATATAGCGAATAAAAAGAAATAAAGGTAAAATGAAAAAGCGTAAAAAAACATACCCCTGCTTGCACCTTGACCGCAATTCAGCCTATTTTGGAATCCCCACCCACTTCATCTTACCTCCCCCTGGGAACAAGAACATCCTTCCATTATTCCCAAATTAAACAAAAATGACGTAGATTCTGAAGCCTATATCAAGGCTCTATATCCTCTCTCTTCTCGCACATCGCTCCTTGGAGTAATGTACGCCTGTATCTTCATGTCTGCACCACGATCTATAAGAACACCTCCCACAATCCTTTCCCTTTCAGATTTGTTTTGCACCCATCAATAGCACAAATCCCAGACTTGTCTGCCCTGCCTTTCTTTGGACGAGGTGTCGATCGGAATGATGCCGCACATCTACCACAGTAGCACTGTATGGAATGGTTAGTTTCGAAAAGTTAAACAATACAATAGAGAGTAGGTGCAACATACATGTCCGCATTTCCCCAACCACACAGTCACCAACCTCTCATCTTCCTCAGAATTCTGTCCTAACTCGTGGTCGCACATCGCACATACCAAGACATCCCCCTGTTTCGGACTCCTCGTAAACCCTGCTCTCGGTGGCGGTGGCGGCTTATATTCCTGCTCCCTTCTCCTCGCTGCATCATCCATCGACGGGCTCTCCGCCCTCCCATGTGGTCCCAACGTATAATCCAATCCTCTCGGTGCCTCAAAATTGATATCCACGCTCTGGTGAGTGTAGAACTGAAACCTATTTCCTGCGCCCGCTGCACCACTTAAGAACTGCGTAACGCCAGAGCTGATAGCATGTAAAAGGTGTCCACCGAGCCCCGCACCGAGGCCTGCTGCTGCGGCGCGGTTGGGACCGGGGCCGATATTGTGGTGGGCCATGCGGGCTCCATGGCCTAGTATTGGGCTTGCAAGGTCTGGGTGGTAGCGCTGGAAGTTACCGGGGTACATCCGGGGGTATGATTGGTGGGGGTTTGGCTCGACTGGGCGAGCTGGTGGTGCAAAGCCTGCTGGTCGAGGGTATCGCCGTCGTGCAAATAGCATGCTGTATCCTTCTTCAAACGTTTCATGGCCGGGACGGTCATCGTAAAAGTATGACGTTGGCCGGTCTGGAAGAGCATCAACGTCGATAATCTCGGGCTCGGGCCTCCGAGGTGGCGAGTCTTCGGTTAAGTCAATGATAGTTCTTCGGCCTGCTATATCTCTATTTGGGAGCAAGACTGAGCCTGGCACTACAACGGTATGTGTCGATGCATTTGTATTCGATGAACTGGGGAGAGATAAGACGGATCTAGTCGGTCTTGAAGCTGTTGATGGTCCAGCTGCGGGAGAGTCGTCTCTGTGATCATAGTCACTCATATTTGTACGGGGTCGCTGTTTATCGTGGAGGTGGTCATGAAGTTAGTAAAGGGATGCATCGCCAATTTTTGAGGGTCTAGAAACAGCTACAAGACTGTAGCAGATAATAGGAAATTCTCCCGGGCACAGGATAAAATAATAATGTTCGGTGGGGCATCAGCAGGGTCAGGACACAAGTAGTCAACATACCTTCTGCGGCCGCCTTGATGGACCCACACCCTCCGAATCGTCTCTATGTCTTCTGATCCCCTCCATCTGAAGCTTCGATTCCTCGCAATGCTTTGTCCCTGATACACCTTGTTGTGTATGTTCTGACAGAGATCGTTGAGGATGCGAACAGAGCTGAAGTCGACTGCGAATGCCCTGATTTATACGAATCTGCGTGACTTGAATGTTGGCGGAAGCTCTGAGCCAAGGCAGAGAAGAAGAAAATGTAACGGGGCTTCGGCTGCGGTGGGAGAGAGAGTGTGCTGTGGAAGGGGCGTTCAAATTTGCGTTCCGAGGATTGCTCTGCACTAGGCCGTGGCGGGGAGGTTAGCAATCAATGTCCCCTTTGTTTATGGGCCGTGCAATGTGGGCTGCAAATGGCGGGTGCGCTATGTTTTCTGGGCGAGGAACAGCGTGCGGGGTGACTAAGCGCTGAGTCACGCGCGAACGAGCCGCGAGGGCGTCATTCGAGGGGCCAAAATCGTTTTGCTTTGCCTTTCATGCCTGCGTGCACACTTTACGCCGTCGTGCCGCTTCGTATAATCTTATTAATGTGCCTCATTGGCGAGTTTGGCGCGCCTTCATTATCAATTGAATTTGCACAATTGCTCCGCTTCCCCTCAGCCCTGTAGAAACGCTTGAAGATCCCATTACCCCCCCACCTGCCCAAGCAAATACGCAGCGCCGAGACTGCCCACCCAACCGAGCTGCTAGGACGAATGTGATTGGCTGTGCATCACCACTCATGGTCTGTTTTCGAATATTTGTGTGCTCGTCTTGAATGGAGAATAAGCAGACTAAAATAAAAACTCTACTTAAACTCAACGAGAGCGCAGAAACGGAATGCTTCATGCCTACATACAACATCTTTCAGATAGCGGAACGCTGGTTCGGTAGCACTTTGATGCTCCCGGCACAAGTTTTGAATGCTCTGAATGGAAAGTCTGATTTTGAACATGACCAAGAATGTGAATGCGTCAGGCACTCAATATGTGAGTAGTCTGGTTGCATGTGCGAGGTACTTTGTACCTAACTGTCGATCGGAGGAGTCCGCATATGTCACTCAGTATAGCCCACTCGCCATGGTGATGTTCCATGTTCTCGTTTCATGATAGAGGGATTTTGCAACGCTGCAGGGTGGAATTCAAAAACCTGTTGCGACGGCAACAGGCCTGAACGGGTTTAGATGCTGACACGGGGTCCCCGGGCTTTTGAATTCCACCCGCGCTAGCAGTGGAAGTAATAAGTCCACACTTTAGCGCGGGTGGAATTCAGAATCGACTACAACAAACAACCACAAGAGGGTAAGTCTCTCCTGATGAACCCAATGAGTACGCTTAGTAATATATAAAAAAAAATACCAAACATACTGAACAAGGTCAAAAATACTGATTATTGTTATCTACAAGGCATAACTCAACCAGGTAAATTTATCAATGTTCAATACATTCAATATCTTCCTAACCACTTGATGGTAGTATTCATAAACGCTACTTATACTGTATCAGGGGTTGGTAATGAGAAGTAGCCATGCTGTGACATTGACACTGTTCAAGTTCAAACTACACACCTAGGAGTATTGCTTGGAAATACTCCAGTAGCATCGATCTTGAGAAGAGCAAACTGGCATTGGTATTGCATTGGGTGAAGTTGATGGTCATGATAGTAAACTGAGGTTCATGTATCTCGAGGAGTTCTAACCTACATGGTTACGTACAGGGTTGCAAAATCCCTCTATTATCCTAATCAATGTTGCTCTATTCCATATTGATGCCCAGCGAAAACAACTAAGTTTAGCCTCAAGCGTTTACGAGACTAGGAAAAAACCAGAACCTGAATACACACGTCTGGTAAGCACACATCCAACGCCACTTATTTTCAGATTGGGGTAACGAATATGAACTTGAATGCGTCAAACAAAATCGTACACAAATGAATTAGATATCAGGGCAATTACACCTCAGAATTGAAACTGCTATGAGCCATTGTAGTTTACATGCCTTTCATTCAGTAAACAGGTACTGTCGCTTCCACAAATAGCGTTACCTTGACGTCAAATGGAATCAGAAAAGATGACAGATACAGTACAACTGGAAAATGCCCATTACAGAAATTAACTATGAAGTAATGAAATAGTACCACTTAAAAGAAAAACTACGCATTAACACCCAGAATTGTCACTGCTCCCGCCCTCGATAGATTTATCAAGCTTGAGGCCGTCGGTCCCCATGCAGCAGCCACGGCAGGGACACCTCTCCGCAGCACTTCGGTCCATCCCTTCGTAGCCTTTGAGTATTGTTGCACGCAGGTGCCACTTGGACCCACTGCAGCAAGGAACTGTCCTGTGTAATCCCACTTGATGTCCTCTACTTTGGATCCCATGTCTAACACCTTAACTTGTGCCGTCTTTCGAAGGTCCCAAATTTCAACAGTGCTTTCGCCACGAAGCGAGACCGCTAACCAGTAACCATTTTCGGAAAAGTGCAAAGACTGGACAGGCCCTGACACAGTAAAGGTAGCAGCCAGTTTAGCTTCGCGGACATCGTAAATCAGGACGCCCGCGTCAGTGGTTCCCAGACCAATCAGGTGCCCGTCGGGATGGAAATGGGCACTCGTAAGCTCTGGAAGAGGCAAAAAGTTAGTGACGGTCACCAAAGGGCTTCACAGATGAGTTCCACGTACCATGCTCTGTATATACTTGACAGACTGCTTTTCCGGAATTTAGGTCGTACGTCACCCAGCTCTTATCAGCTCCTACAGAGGCCAGAAGATCCCCACACGGGTGTAAAGTAATCGCTGTAACTTCCCCTGCATGACTTCCGACCTTCGTGCTACTGCTTCCCTTTTCGTCCCATACACGGATCGCACCATTAGCCGCCCCAGTAATTGGCCGTGTCCCAAACCATACGACATCAGTAATACGACCATCCTCGCCCTTGAGAGGGACTAGTAGCTGTTTCTGTGGGATACTGTATATGCCTGCAACACCGTCAGCACCACCAAATAGTGCCAATTCACCGGTGGTATCGAGAGCAATAGACTTTGCTCCAGGGTAAAGGTCTTCTGAGGTGTGCACAGGCACAAGAGCAGACACGGTTTCACCATTTGCCCAGTTCGCAGGTGGTGCTCGCTTTTTACGTGATGCGGAAAGCCTATAAAGGATTAGAGAAGGCTGCTAGTAACATGTGAGGTTTCGAGCGTACATACTCTTGATGCGTCTTGGTAATTTTCTCTACCACGTAGTCAGGCATGCCTTGACTATCGATCTGCATTTCATCCTCTGCTCCACTTGCCCCAGCGCCGATTGAAACTTTAGCAAGTGCATCACGAGCCTCGTCGCGCTCCTTCATCAATCTCCCAATAACTCTCACAGCCGCGTCATTCTGATATAAAGCCGTGCTCAATTCTTGCCGTGTCTGCGCCAATTGCTGTTGAAGCGTATAGACCTGTAGTGCTAACGCATCCCATTCATTCTGAAACACAGAGAGGAGCGATGGAATGCTAGTCAGTGTCGGTGGCCGCGGTCGAACAGTTCGAGAACCTAAGTGCATACGTTAACTCAAGATGAATAGTGATAATCATGGCACGGGAATTGATACTCTTAAGTTCGATAAGATCGTCTGCAGTAAGCTCTTCGCCGGTCACCGGATCCTTCCCATGCTCTGCGATGTATGCTTCTATGAGCCTCTTCTCGAAGACTGTACCTGATTTCGCTGAGGCAACAGGAACTTGGGGTACTTCTCCAGATACTGTAGCCACATTGTTAGCATTTCAAGCTGTCAGGTAGTATATTTCAAAGTAACTGGAGTTGATATACTCACTGGCACACAGCATGTTGAACTTTGCGTGAGTTGTAAGAAAATTGGCGTGTTCACGAAAAGTTCAAGCTTCAGTTCCTGAGAGTGACAATTGTCTTGGCAAGCGCAGGGGCGATTACATAACTTCTGTAGTTCGTGATGTTACTACCAAGTAGTTGCGTCTTGGCAGTTGTATTGCTTAGGCTATGTTTATATATTATTATAATCCTAACGAGGCTTCGAACACAGCGTCGTACCACCATTCTAAATCACGAGCGTCTATCCCAGCCACAATGCCTCCAAAACGAATGACAGCAAATCCAGTTCGGCCTGCGCGATATAGGCCAGGCAAACCAGTTGGCCCTGAGCCACATGAAAGCTCTGATGAGGAGTCTGAAGAAGACGAGGTTGAGGAGGTTGTGGAGGATAAGTCATCCAAACCAGCAAAAGCTCCCACTGCCATTGTCTCATCTGCGCTAAAGAAGGTTGACCTCAACAAAAGATTTGAGCAGAGCAGGCGGGAGGAAGAAGCTCGAAGGGCTGCAGAGGAGAGCAGTGAGGAAGAGTCAAGTGGAGAGGACGAGGAAGATGAAGGCGCAAAGAAACGAGACAAGGAGTCTGGAGAAAGTAGCAGTGAATATACGACTGACTCAGAAGACGAGTCTGAGCCTGAAGAAGCAGCCCCAAAACAGATCCTGCTACGTCCCACTTTTATTCCTAAATCAAAAAGAAACGGGGCTTCAGTTACCTCAGTTGTTGCAGATACATCTAACGCAGCCGCTCTTGCAGAGGATCAAGCAACAAAAAAGAAGGCGGAAGAAATAGAGAGACGGAAAGCAGAAGCCCAAGCCTTAGTTGAGGAACACTTACGCCAGCAAGCTGCAGCCAGAGAGGCCAGTCGGCGCGGCATTGACGACGACCATGCAAATGATGCTTCCTTGGTAGATGACACAGATGATATTGATCCTGCTGCAGAGAGGGCAGCGTGGAAACTGAGAGAGCTTCTTCGCGTGAAACGCGAGCGCGACGAACTTGAGAAGCTTGAGAAAGAGCGAGAGGAAATAGAGCGGAGAAGAAACATGGACGAGAAGGAAAGATATAAAGAAGACATGGAATATGTCCGAAAACAGCGAGAAGAGGCCAAGGCAGCAAGGGGTGAAATGAAATTCATGCAGAAATATTACCACAAAGGAGCTTTCTATCAAGATGATAGTGACATCTTGAAACGCAATTACGCCACTGCAGCAGTGGAGGACCAAACGATAAACAAGGAGATCTTACCCAAGTACATGCAAGTCAGAGGAGAGGACTATGGTAAGCGAGGGAAGACAAAATGGACCCATCTTGCGGCAGAAGATACGAGTAAGGTTGAGGGAGGAAGCCCATGGTTTGATAAGAGGTTTGCAGGTAGTACAATGGGGAAACTAGGTGGAATGAAAGATCCGAAATTCCTACCAGATCTAGCCAGGGCTGGTGGGCGGGAGGATGATAAGGAAAGCGGTAAACAGGAGAGCAGTCGGTTAGAACAGGGCGGTGGCAATGTGAGACGGGATCCAAGTGGCAGACCTCTTCTGGAAGGCCATAGATCAATGAAAAACCAGGATAGGAGCAGGAACCGTGACAAGTATGAGTCCGGAAGATCCCGTTATGACCGAAGTCGCAGTAGGAGTCATAGCAGGAACAGGGCCAGAGCCAGAGATCGGTCATATGAAAGGGGGGATAGGGATACATACCATCGCAGGGGCAGAGAGAGGGGCAGAAGTCGGGATAGGGAATGGGGTCGTAACTTCGATAGTCTGCGGGACCGTAGAGACAATCGTTATCAACAAGGCGACGGAGAAGTGGAGAGAAAAAGACGCCCCGTAGATTCTGATGAAGTCATCGACAAACGGCGGCGAGTGGAAAGTCAGTGAAGTCCGACGAGGAACTGTAATATATTTATTCTTTGTACGATAGATCTGGGTTCTTCAGGCACGGTGCGGGTTTGAATATTTATACTTAATGAATTAATATCTTGAATAATATTACGCCATGGAATATCCATAAGACTAAAATTGGATGGAAATCAGACCCCGAACGCCAGCCAAACCGAAATATAGCAATTCATAATGCCATAGCCTATGCTAACTAGGAGACAAACTCCGCTTCCCTGTCCAACACAATTTGCTCGAACTTTATCAAGAAAACTGTCTTCCCAGGCCATGTTTCATTCGGTACACTATGCGCAGTGACCCTAGCAGGAAACATGCACGAATCCAACACTGCCTCTATTATCCCGGCCTGGAAAGCAGCGCAATTTAATTGGCTCATTTCTTTTGGCACTGAAATGTAAGTATTGACCATAGGATCGTTATCAGAGATCATGTACTCGTCTTCATGATCTCGCGACTTTTCAAGAGCATCTGCAGGTTTATTGTAAATAGCTCGCCAGAGGGTATTGGTGATGAACTGCAGGATGCCCAACACCCTGGTCTCTCGCTTTGCTGAGCGACCCTCCCGCCAGACCAATAACTCTAAGAGCCGCTGCCCTACTGAGTAGCCATGCGCATTGAGCCTAGTACCAGAGAGAGGGCACAGTCAAAATCAAACTCCGCAAACAGCGCCTGAGAGATCAACGACATACTTCTTCTCCAAGTCCTGAATACCAGACACCCGCCTTTGGGCATACTGCACCATCTCCGCGAACAAGAATGCGAAACTAGCTTTGGAAAGCTCTGCCCCCTTGGAGCGGTTCAGGTGGCGGTCGTATATGCTCTTGCGGGATTGGGAGTACCGGAGTGTGGAGGAGGCTGCCAGCGAGCTTGCTGCGGTAGCGGTAGACACAGGCAATGAGGCATGCTTCTGGGCAAGCGGGGTCGAAGGATGTGAAGACGTTGTAGGGGAGAAGGGCAGGTACTGCGAGTGTTGGAACGAGTCGGTGTTTGCCCGCTGCATTGTGCGTTGCGCTGCTGAGGGGCCCGCTATGCAACTGCTCACTGCTGGTGAGGCTGCAGAGACGAGGTGGTTTCGGATCGCCCGCTGAAGCTCAAACGCGTCTTGGCACACTAGCTGGTCGACGCTAGCCAGGGCTTGGCGTCACGCGCTGCCAAAGTCGTGAATTCAATACAAGCACTGGCGAACGGGCGCAGGCCGTCAGCAGAAGCGAAGAAGCGAGGCAGCGCAAACCACGTTCTTCACTCCACCACCCCGTCACAGCACATCATGGCAATCCACTTGCTTTCCGAGGTTGACTTCAGTATACTGTGCGACTCTCTCGTCTCTGCAACCGCGGCTACTCCTCCAGATGTGTCGGCCGAGGACCTGTTATACAACATTGAGAACTGCTTGGACGAGCTGAAGAAGGTCCTCACGGTTCCCCCGAAGTCAGATGCAAGCCGGCAGAAGATCAAGGAGGGTAAGTCGAATTTGCTGAAAGGGCATATTGAGTATAGCAGCTGCTGACGCTCTCAATTCAGGCCAAGTGACTGTGCTCGGGGACGAGTACAAGCTCAACAATTCCTTCATTGAAGAGACCATCAAGCTGTCTGATGACCTAAATTTGGACGAGACAGTTGCAGCAACCCTTTTGATCCAGGGACAGCAGCTCTCAGACAGACTGGACCGCAATACCACACAATCTGCAATCTTCATCTTCCATCGCTCACGACTAAATTTGTTCCAGTCGTTGCGGATAATCTTTTCAGCGATATTGGACGAGAATGTAGATCCAAGCATAAACGTGGTGCTTCAGAAGGCAATGGATCTGATACTGCACGATCATGAAGAAGGTGCATACTACCAAGCATGCCTCCATGCCATGTCAACGACAAGGTCATATATTCACAAATTGAGGGAGAAAGAGGGACATTCACGGACGCTGGGGCATGATAGACAACCTGGATGGAATGATTGGGTAGAGGACTTGCACGTTCAGCTTAGGTTCCTCACTGGTCAACATGAAGCATTGGCAACCATTCTCTTTTGTCTAGCAAAGCATAAACGTGCAACATTATCATCATTCAAGAAAATGCTAGAGTCCATGGGAGCTTTTGAAGACTACAATATTCTAGTCGCGCATCATATTCCCCCAGTTTACGCATTAATAACGATGCTATGCTCAAGTGATACCCAACTATCCTTCCTTCAAGTCATCAATCTTCATAGAGAACTATGGGGAATGTACCAAGATACCCGTTGGCCTCTTAGATATGTTCAAGCCTGTATCCTTCTATGGTGGGTTACTGAGTTCAATGGTCTATGTAATGACCCCCTCCAGGGGCTTCAAATGAACTTGCGGATGTTACAAATACATTGGATTATTCAAAGGACGTTTATCAGCCGGCAAAGCGAGCACTTAAGGAAGGCGCCTTTGAGTATATGCTAGCAGTTGCAACTGACGTTGGCCTTGTGAACGATCTTGACATTAATCGAGACAATTTACGGGAATTCCTACAGGGTCAGGCTAAACGCCTATCAGACGCACATCTACTTTCGGAGGAGTTTAAGAAGTTGGTTATGAACCAGTTTGAGCAGTTTATCGATAGCTTCATCGCAAACATGGCTGACATATTGAAGGACCTGAAAACGAAGGAAGAAGAGGTTGTGCTACTTCAACAGAAGGATTTTGAGCTTGATCTGGAACGTTTTTTTTTCATAATATCATACATTTATTATGGCAGACCGGATGCAGCTCTTACATTTTGGAATGATCCGGAAAGCAATCTTTACGGGTTTCTTATGTGGGCTTCATCTAACCTCACACCTCTTATGGCAACTGTGATGAGTTACATGTTAGCATCATTTTCATTTGGAGAACAATGTAGTGCACATGCACACAAGTTCTTGAAAGAGGAATTTGCTCCAGGTATTGCAAGGCAGCGAAGGGGGAACAACTATCTGTCTTGGGGTACAATTTTTCAGAAATTTGAACAATACATTAATCAGTTAGGAAGTACGCGGCAACAACTCGCTCCTACAAGTTTGTACCGGCCCCCGCCTCCTCCCATTGATACCACCGAACCAGGGTTAGAAACGACCCTTATTATCGACGCGTATATTCGGCTCATTGGGAGGATAGCTTTGGAATCTGAAGATGCCCGTACTTGGCTATATGAGAGGAATGCCAGCTTTGCAGTCATGGATGCTTTGTTTGAGCTGTTAGAAAAACGAACCCCAAGCCAGCTCTTAGCTAGTATATTCTCTACCGTTGCTTCATTTCTTGCAGGAAGGAAATGTCTATACGCAGAAGAAATATGGTCGGCTGTGGATCAATGGGCCTTCGGTTCACGACCATCTCCTACCGCCATTGTAGCAACTCCAGCCAGTCCATTCTCCCCTACTGGAGTTCAAAACCTGGAATCTATCAAGCATTCAATATACCCAGCGGAGGCATTTATAAAGCTACTTGTTGCTTTGGTTTCACCAGCAGAGGATGGACTGAATGATAGTCTTCCATTCCCTGAAAACCTAGGAAGTTCTACTCGTCTGTCTGGAATCGATCCTTATGTCGACTTTGTAATGCGGGATGTCTTCAGAGCAACCCTGTGGCAAGTCTTTAGTCGTCCGAAGGAAGATTTGAATACAGCCTCCATCAACATCGGTACTACTCTTGGTCTTGATAGTTTGATGGGCGCAGGACTGAAGAAAAATGAGCAACTTCCTCCACCGAACCCTATCGAACCCCAAAGCATCTTACGGTCTAATGTGCAGTCAACATGCCTACAGTTCATCCTAGCCTGTCTCACTTCTTTCAACGAGGATCTGATATTGTATGCGAAGGATTCCAACATCTCTGTAGACATGGCAATCCAATCCTCATCATTACGTTCCTACGCGAAATTACATCCATTCGGGAGGGTAATGGAGCATTTGCTGACCGAAAAGTGCATCGCTGTACTTTTTGAGATTCTGAGACATGGTGTCTTGAGCCTCTACAAGGCCCCCGAGGGCTCTCCTCTTGCAGATACTGTACTCATGACTATCGAGGTTTTGGAACTGATGTGTCAACTACAAAGCACTTACAACAATGTCGTCCGACCACTGATTCTGGAGGATGAAGGGCGAAGAAGAGATATGCTTAGTCTTGGAGGATTTTCTTCCATTGAGGACGCATTCCTATACAGTCTTGATATAGCAGTATGTTTGGGTATTTGCGTCGAAGTAGGAGACGCGGCCATCGCAACAGCAGCCTTACGATTACTGGAGAGACTAGTAGTATCACCAACACTGATACAAGCACCGGAAGTGAGTTTCGGCCGGCAGGTCAAACGAAACAGGATTTTGAATATACTTGAAAATCATCCCGACTCCAAGAGGGTGCAATTTGGTTTCATTCACCGGATCGAAGCTGCAAGCGAAGAGACAGGAGTAGTAGATTTGATTAAGCTAAGGATACTAGGACTGCTGAACGCGAGTTTGGAGGCCAATCCTGCAGAACCCTCGGTCGCCCATTTCTTGCTTGGTTTCGAAATCTCCGATGGGGCAGTAGATATTGGTACTGTCCAAGGAGGGATAGGGAGCGGAGTATCTTTATTCCATTCAATCTTAGATATTGTCATGGGCCTTGACGAGAAGCCTAGCAATGTCTTGGAATATGAGAACACAAAATGCGAGTTGAAAAACCAATGCTACAATGTATTGAGGCTACTATGGAAGAGCAAACTTACCACCGCTGATACTATGTATGCTCTTCGAACCAACAAATTCCTCATCATGCAGTTTTCGCAGGAGACATTAATAACACCTAATACTCTCTGGGATGGGCGAACATTCCGTAATCAAGGTGAATTCATGGGATCGGAGTCGGTCAATACATTGTGCTGGTTTCTGGACAGGAGAAGCTCTCTGTTTGATTATATTGGTCTGGAGATACGACAGCTTGCATCTCAAGGAGCGACAACAACGGTTACCACATATCTTTCCACATTACTGGGCAATACTATAACTGAAGGTGCTCCAGTTGCCAATGTTCATATCCTGGATCTACTAGATTTTTTGGAATTGGAAATTCCACAAACCGCAGGAGAGCCTCAGATGCAGTGGTTTAAGGACGTGGACTTCACAGCAGCTCAGAAAGCATATGGTACCGTTATCATATCCGACATCAACAGCGTTAGATCTCTGCTCCTCCTCAAGAAGAAAGAGCTAGAAAAGCAAGGCCGGATGCAACCAGCTCAGGAGGAATCCATCCAGAAAGAGATGCAAGCTATACTGGACCATGCTGCAGTTGAAAGCAATTTCAGGTTGTTTAAGCAATCCAGAGTGAACTGTCTCAAAGCCTGGACACAGCTGATCGAGGTGATTCTGGAGAATTGTGAATTTGAACAAACGGCAAAGGCTCCTTTCCTTCTTCAGACGCTACAAACAATACTGCCAAAACTAGAGCAGTACAGTACGTCTGATGTAGAAGGTGCTCAGGAACTCAGTTCATTAGCTCATTTCCTCATTTCTCATATCAACTTCGACTCAACTACGTTTGGTAAGGGTCGTGCAAGTGACATTGCAAACGACCGGCTCTACCAATTATTCAGGGTTTCCCTACGCTGCATACAATCTCCCTTGTCTCATGGAAGGCTACGCGAGGACTTCTACAACATCTCGTACAGATATCTAAAGGGGATGACTGACCTGCAAGAAAAAGTTGGCGCAACAATTGGTACTAGGCATAGTACGCAAAGTATTAAGGCGGCTGGGGATAGGTTGCTTGAAGTTGTATGCACTGATGCATATGCGGGTGAAGGAACCTGTAAGATTGTGGCACTGATGTTACTTGAAGAATTGGTAGCATTGGGTATGCAGGAAGGAAACACTTATGTTGTCGATGCTCTTGTGAGGACGAATTTCCTTGTAGTGTTGGTGGATACCATACATACACTGGTTAAAGAACTATACAACTCTGCGGTGAATGGTAAGCCTCATCTCTCGATATTAACATGTGGGTGCCACAAACTGACACACTTTGTTATTTCTAGCTACATTTGCTCTCATATTTTTCAAAGCGGCCACAGGATTCCTTCTCAGAGTTGCTCAAACTCGGTCAGGCGCAGGACATGTAATCAATGCAGGCCTGTTTCAGGCTCTCAAGGACAGCAAATTATTCCAGGTTGACCCGGACCTGGGTATTGGTAAGGGCACGCCCTAAGTTATTTTCTTTTCCTGCAGCTAGACTAATCATTCTCCTTTTTTTTCCCCCTCACCATATAGGTTTCCACGATCCGCAATCAATATCGAAGTACTACGAACTTGTCCTGTGGGTACTGCGAGTCGTTAGCTGCTGTATACTTAGCAAAGGACCGCAGAACGCACAGACCATGAGCATGGGAAGGAAATTTTTGGAGGAGAATAGGAACGTGGCCATAAACGTGTTCAAGAGGCACGCTAATATAGGGGGTACCAAGGTGGAGGGTGTTGGTGAATTGAGAGAATTGACGGAGATGTTTGTTTTGCTCATGTCTTTGACAGGGTACATTGAGGTATGTCAAAATGTGGCCAGAGCAGGGATAGAAGACGGAGACTAACGGCAATTGCGGGCACAGGCTCGGGAAGAAGCTGCGGAAAGGTTATGGCACAGCTAGGAGTTGACATGACGTATCACAACTCACAGTTTGTTGCTTTATCAGGGCATTTTAAAGAATGGCGGCGACGGGGATTGGCTGGAATGGTGGGCACGAGCATGGGGAGTTATGTGATTTCTTGCGAGGCATGTAAAAAGGGCATTGCGAAGACACGCGAGTTGGGGCATCATATGTAAGAATATAGACAGAGAGGAATGAAGCAAAGCCACGTAATTGTAATCTGTCACATTCGGGGCCAGCATTGGGGAGGGGGGCTGGGGGGGGGGTGGGGGGGGGTGGGGGGGCTGGAGGGAGGGAGGGTATATGCACCGTAGGGGCGTCGATGAGAATGGGGTATTGGGGGAGGTAGTGGAAGGGGGTGAGGTATATGTAGAGCTTGTCGAGCGTGCCTGAGAGCTCCGCTTGGCTGGACGGCAGAGTGCGGGCGTGCGGGCGGCGGCGGGCGGGATACATAAACGGGGCGAAGGCCAGGGCAGCGCCAGGCCCTCGCCGCGACAACGTTCGAGAGCATCCCGCCCACGCCGCCGCGCCCGCGCCCGCGCCCACGCATACGCGATCCCGACCGCAGCCCGCCCTCACGCTCCACGAGCGCCACCCCAGTGCCCCCGTCCTCAGCGTCCGCCGGTGGAGGGACGCACCGGAGCCACGGCCAGAGAAACGGCTAGATGCCGGAGCTAGGCTGCCCGGCCCCGCCCCAGCAGCCGCAGAGCAGGAAGCGGAAGCAGTCGCCGCCGGCGCCGGCATCGCAGCAGCAGCAGCAGCAGCAGCAGGGCCAGCAGCAGCGGCAAAAGCAGCAGCCACCGGCAGCCGCCCAGGAGGGCGTTGCCCACAGCACCACCTCCACCGCCACCACCTCCACCGCCGCCAGCAGCTGCTCTCCGCCGCGCACCCCCCCACGCGAGCAGCCCGCACCGTCGTCATCGACCAGCACCAGCAAGCGGCTGCGGTCCGGCATCGCGCCCACGCCAGACATACACAAGCACCGCACTGCAGCCACGCTGCCCCCACATCCTTCCCCCGCGAAAATGGTGAATTTCCCGAGTCAGAGCAAGGTCATCGACCTGACGGATTCCCCCCCGTCTGCCCGTACACCCAATGACGCAATGCCTGGCAAGGCGAGCGTCGGCAAGCCAGCGGTGATGAGCCCCAAAGTGCCCAGGCCTCCGCCTTACCAGCAGCATGCACCGGCGAGGAAGCTGGTGGTGAAGAATTTACGTTCGGCCCCGAAAACTTCGCCAGAGCTTTACTACGAGCAGACCTGGAAGTCGCTGGACGCAGCTCTAACTGCTATATTTAATGGAGAGCGAATATCGACGAGCTTGGAAGAGCTGTACAGAGGCACAGAGAATCTGTGTCGTGGTGACAAAGCTGCCCCTACGTACGAAAAGCTCAATGCACGGTGCGATATCTACGTCGGAGGAGAGTTGAAGGATGAATTAAACGAAAGGGCAGGAAGAAGTGACGATGAGGTGGTCAAAGCCGTGGAAGCTGCTTGGGCCAAGTGGTGTGAACAATTGGTGATACCCCCTCTGCTTTCTCTTCCTCTGCTTTCTCTTCTATGCTATCCTCAATCTCATGCTGACCCTGCTACCCAGAAAATGATTCGTTCGATTTTCTTCTACCTTGATCGATCATACTTGCTATCGACACCCCACCTGGCTACAATTTGGGACACTGGGTTATCGCTTTTCCGCACGCACATAGTATCTGATAGCAAAATCGGGCCCAGGTTCCTACGAGGCATATTTAGTTTGTTCGAACATGACCGTCAGAGCCAGGGAGAAGTCATTAACATGTCGCTGCTGTTATCATGCATCCGAATGATTTCCAGCTTGGGTCTCTATTCCTCTGACTTCGAACCGAAGTTTATCTCTGTATCCCGAGAGTATTTCTCTCGAGTGGCGGAGCAGGAAGCAAACTCACGAAATTTGGCAGGGTATCTCGCAGAGTGCACCTCCCAGTTAGAGATGGAATCTGCGAGATGTGAAAAGTTCCACCTTGATTTGTCAACAAAACGGGAAATTGTGAAAGTGTTGGAAGATGAGATGGTAGAAAAACACAAGTCGGTACTAGTGGATGTGTTTAGTATTGGTGAGCTGTTAGAGAGAATAGACATGGCTTCGCTAACTAGGCTATATTCCCTTCTCGACCGGGTTGGTGATGCTGGTGAGTTGATAAAGCCAGCTTGGGAAACATATATAAATAAGCAAGGTTCTGCGATTGTGCAAGATGAGGAACGAGAGAATGAGATGGTTCCCCGGCTACTAGAATTCAAAGCTTCCCTAGACATAATCTGGTCCGGCCCCTTCAGGAGGAACGACCTACTCGCCTACTCCCTCCGTGAGTCCTTCTCCAATTTCATCAACGCCCGCAATCCCCGCCACGCCCAAGCCAATAACTCCAAGCCCGCAGAGATGATCGCTAAATATGTCGATTTGCTACTGCGGTCCGGAGTCAAGGCAATTGCGGCAAATACTACAGAGAAGGGAGAAGTGGAGAACAGTGCTGCTGGAGATGAAGACGCAGAACTGGCTGCGCAGTTGGAGAATGTACTGGATTTGTTTAGGTTCATTCACGGGAAGGATGTATTTGAGGCCTTTTACAAGAAAGATCTGGCGAGGAGGTTATTGATGGGGAGGAGTGCGAGTGCTGATGCCGAGAGGAGTATGTTGGCCAAGCTGAAGACTGGTATGCCGTCTGTCATCTCACTGTAGATCGTACATTTTATATGCTGCTAACACAGTAAATAGAATGCGGCTCCGGTTTCACCCACAACCTTGAAAGCATGTTCAAAGACATGGAACTCTCTAAAGATGTCATGACTAGCTTCAAGTCGTCCAAAGTCGGTCTTGACAAATCTCACGGCGTGGACCTGAACGTACACATACTCTCCATGTCTGCCTGGCCCACGTATCCCGATACCCCAGTCTCCCTACCCGAAACCCTGGCGGAGTACCTTGAGGCTTTCAAGGAATTTTACGTTGGCAAACATAAGGGGAGGAAGTTGACGTGGAGACATGCCCTGGCCCAGTGTGTGCTAAAAGCAGATTTCCCCAAGGGCAAGAAGGAGCTTGTGGTTAGTGCGTTTCAGGCAGTGGTGCTGTTGCTGTTTAATGATGTGGAGGCGGGGAATACGTTATCGTATATTGCTATCAAGGAGGCTTCTGGGTTGTGTATGTCATAGCTCCCCCCTTCCCCGCTTCACAACATCCTCCCCAAGTCCACACAACTAACTCTCAGCAGCCGACCGCGAAATCAACCGTACCCTCCAATCCCTCGCCTGTGGTAAACACCGCGTCCTCAACAAACTCCCCAAGGGCCGTGACGTTAACCCCACTGACGCCTTCTCCCTCAACCTCAACTTCCGCGACGACAAGATCCGGATCAAGATTAACCAGATCCAGCTCAAAGAGACCAAGGAAGAAAACAAAGAAACGCACGAGCGCGTGGCGCAGGACCGGCAGTACGAGACGCAGGCGGCCATCATCAGGATCATGAAGGCACGCAAGACAATCAAGCATCTGGAGCTGATTCAGCAAACGATCGAGCAGACTAAGAACAGGGGCGTCCTAGAGGTTGCGGAAATCAAGCAGAATATTGAGAAGTATGTTGGATCCTAACTCCTCTTCCGCTTCGTATCCCCCCATATCTTTCAAATTTCCCCCTCACCGCCCCCCCCCCCCCCCTCCCACCCTCAGTGACTCTCCTAGCTAACAGTCATACTTTCCAGGTTGATCGACAAGGAATATATGGAACGCATAGGAGACGATACATACAACTATGTCTCGTGATTGGGAGTTAGAGTATCGGCTTATGGGAACATGGAGAACGGATTGAATTAGGCTCTCCTATTTTGACTTATGTTTTATTAGCAACTGAATTCTTTCTTTCTTTCTATTGTTCAACTGCGAATTCGTGTAAAAAGAATCCATACTTTGCCGGTTTGTGATCACAAAGGATAAAATGGCTACGTACAAGTAAACGAAGATTGAACGGAGAGAATATGTTTCCTCATTTCTAAAACATTACTGAGTGACTAGTCAATACGTAACCTGTACTTTCTAGCACCATAGCTTACAAAGCGTAGTCACAGAAAATAATCAACCACTAGTAAATATTGCCAGAGATCACATGAATTCTGTATTAGGCTAGCTCAAACATACAACACGCAGATGAGATGCCAACATTTTCTTGCTTCATCACAAAATGATACCCAGAGGAGGTTACTTCTACCATAAGAAAAATAAGCCTCACTCATTCAAAATGCTAGCCCATCCGTTCCTACCCAATCCTACTCATAGATGATCCTCACTAGAAAGCAATAAAAACCTAATAAACATAAAGAGAAAAGGCGCAAAAAAAAAAAAGTATAATCAAGCACGTAATGAATCCCCAATTAGACAAATTCAGCCTTCTTAAGTTTATGAATAGAGATCATCATCTGCACCCGAGTCACCAAAGCCCGTGTTGCCAGATCCTCCAGTAGCACCAACTTCTTCTGCAGTTGGGAATCGGAATACGTTCATTCCGCCAGCATTCTTCATGCTCTGGGCGAAGGCTTCGTACCTCCTGATCTCAACATCAGAGACAGACTTCCTAGCAGCCTTCATTGCCTCCTCAAAGTGAGCCTTTGTAACCTCAGGAACAGGGTCCTCGGCACCCTCCATGGCTGCGTCGCCCTCATTATCTCTCTGTGCGTCAATTTCGTAGGCAATGGCCTGCTTGATGGCAATCTTGACAGCACGCTGAGTGATGAATCCAAGATCTGCACCGGAGAAGCCAGGCGTGCAACGGGCAATATGCTCGAGATCAACATCGGCAGCAACAGGAGTGTTGCGAAGCTGAGCTTTGAGAATCGAAACACGAGATGTCTCATCTGGAAGAGGAACATAGATCAATTGATCAAGACGACCCGGGCGGCACAAAGCAGCATCCAACTGCTCCGGCCTGTTTGTAGCTCCAATAACAAAGACGTTCTTCTTCGATGCTGTGGATCTGTTAGCCTAGCACATAACCAGTTATCTTCAATGAAATACTTACTCATCCCGTCCATTTCCGTCAGCAACATGTTGACTACTCTGTCACTAGCTCCACCAGCGTCGCCCACAGAGCCACCTCGGCTCTTCGCAATAGAGTCCAACTCATCTAAGAAAACAACACAAGGAGCAGCTGCTCGAGCCTTATCAAAGATGTCCCGAATGTTGCTCTCGGACTCACCGAACCACATTGACAACAGTTCCGGGCCCTTAACGGAAATGAAATTGGCAGCACATTCGTTGGCTACTGCTTTGGCAAGCATAGTTTTACCGGTACCTGGAGGACCATAGAACAGAACACCGCGCGAAGGTGACATGCCAAATTTAAGGAACTTCTCTGGATGCTCAACGGGATATTGAACAGATTCAATGAGCTCGCGTTTGACCCCGTCGAGCCCACCAATGTCATCCCAGCGAACATTTGGAACTTCCACAACAGCAACCTCACGAAGAGCGCTTGGGTTGCTGACACCAAGAGCAAAACGGAAGTTATCCATGGTTACACCCAATGAATCCAAAACTTCTGCATCTATGGTATCTTCATCCAAGTCAATCAAGTCCATCTTTTCACGGATTTGCTGCATGGCGGCTTCCGAGCACAAAGCAGCAATATCGGAACCAACATAGCCATGAGTCTCAGACGCGATTTGTTCAAGGTCGACATCATCAGCCAACTTCATATTCTTGGTGTGAATTTGCAAGATTTCGAGACGTCCAGTGGGATCTGGAATTCCAATATCGACTTCACGATCGAAACGACCAAAACGACGCAAAGCAGGATCAATGCTGTTTGGTCGGTTTGTAGCTGCCATAACAACAATGTTGCTGCGAGCCTTCATACCGTCCATGAGCGTGAGAAGTTGAGAAACAACTCTTCGCTCGACTTCACCGTTGGTCTTCTCACGCTTGGGAGCAATTGAATCGATTTCATCGATGAAGATGATAGCGGGGGAGTTCTTCTCAGCTTCCTCAAATGCTTTTCGGAGGTTCGACTCGGATTCACCAGCCATCTTGCTCATAATTTCTGGACCCTGAAGAAGCATTAGTAGTAAACAAAAAAACGCATCCAGGAGCGCATACATTGATCAAGAAGAAGAAGGCTCCAGTTTCATTGGCCACAGCGCGAGCCATAAGAGTCTTACCAGTACCAGGAGGGCCAAACTTATGGGCAGTTAGCATTCGTCATTTCATTGTGATGTGCCGCACTGGGTACTACTTACAAGAAGGATGCCACGTGGTGGCTTAATACCGATACTCTTGAACAACTGGGGATGTCTTAGCGGAAGTTCCACCAATTCTCTGATCTGTGCCATCTGTTTCCTGCAGCCGCCAATGTCATCATATCCAACCTCATTCAACTTTCCCTCTTCGTCTTCTCGATTGAGGGGCTCTCCCTCGCAGTGAATTATGGTGTCCTGGGCAACAATACCGTAATCCGGTGGATCTAGCTCGACAACCTTGAACTCTACTTGCCTCATGCCACCACGGCAAGTGAAGAGATCGCCAACTCTTACGGGGCGGTATGCCTCTAAGAAATATGGCTTCAGGAAGACATCAAAAAGGGAACCAGTTAACCCTTCAACTGTGTCTGCAATAGGAAGGACCGCAATTCGTTTCGCCTAAAGTGGCCGTCAGTATTTACGCTCGAACAAGTTTTTATATATTACTCACGTATTTGATATCAGGACAAGGGTGGATTGAGACAATGTCACCACTAGAAACGAAGTAAATTAGCAATCAATGCACAATATTGCAACTGCCATTTTCGGTCCACTAACAGCCTGACCCGGAGGTTACTCCTGACGACTCGATTGAGTCGAGCGGAGCCATCATCAAGATCATCATCGGCCAATACAATAAGGACTGTATCTTTTCTTTTCTTGCCTCGTACTAAAACTGTATCGCCACGGAATAGTTGAAGGGTTTCCATGGTATTGTTCGATAGTGCAATGATGCCTACCCGTCAAATTAGCATACCGAGCCGTATATGCAACAAAACTCCAAAAAGGTCGGATCTTTCACATACTATTATCGTCATTGGTAGCATCCGTGACTATGAGATTATTGGGCTTCTTCTTTTTCTTCAAGATAGCCGTCGCGGTGGCGTCGACCTGAAGTTGATTAGTTAAGAGCCAGCCTTTTGATAATAAGATTGAAGTAACTTACCTCTTTTTTTTTCGGCACCAGATGCATCACTAAGATAAGCAAATTGTCAGTCACTCCGTGAGCTGGTAAAAGCTGAAACTGAACAAGAAGCGGACTTACGTCAAATTGACCTTCTTCTTGTGGGGCTCCGCATGGTGGGGTTCCGACATGTTTGTGTGTGCAGACGGTTCGTTATAGTCTGGCTTGATCGTTATTCCTCAGGAGTGTTACAAGAAGATAGCAGTGCGGAGAACCGTGGGCTGAGAGAGTAGTATGTGAAGTTGGGGAGAAAGGTAGGGAGAGGTTGAGGAGATGAAGGGTGGGATAAGTACGGCAGCAACTACAAGAAGTGTTGGTGTTTTTAGTGCTACCAGCTTACTAACAACTGCTATCCATAACCTTATGACTACAAAATGGCAGAACCTCACAGAAGCTTGTCGACGCCGCCCTTTAGGCCTCAGCGCTGGAGTACGTATTCTCAGGCTCACATTCTTTTCACATTTGCCTCTGAAATGCTGCTTGCCACTGCATGTGCTGGGTGCATGAATGCAGCGGCCCTAATCCTAACTCGAATGATGCATCTCCCGCCACTGCAACAGTCATTAACGTTTGTATGAACATTAATACGCAAGTAGTATTTTGCACTATACGATTTCAGATCCAGCAAAACCCAGACTCAATGAAAAAAGATGTCAAAAGCATGACTTGACAGATCGCATTATCAAGCTCAATTGCTTTGCTCTAACGCCGATTTGTGAATTCTTTGCCAACCTTAATAATTCTGGTGATTGCGTGCGCTCCTCCTGATTCTATATGCATCATTTGCTTTACAGTTGATTCGACTCTATCCAGTTCAGCTTTGCAATCATCTTTCTTTCATTTAAGCATCTGGATCAACATAGCTCATAGCCTGTGACTGGTGGCTCTGTGTAAGAAAGGAGAAACCACCTTCACCCTTGGGTTGAGATGCCCCATATAGTTGCCCTTGCCCTGAAGTTTGCTACCGCTTCCTTAGTTTGTCAAGTACATTGATAGTTTGTCAATGTCAAATCCGAGATTCAGTGATCACCAACTTGCTAGTAGCATTTGCAGTTACTGCTACAATGGCTGTTGTTGAAAAACTGGTCTCAAGCCCAGTTGCTACACTATCACTGAAAGGTGCAGTAGGATTGATTGAGTCGTGCAGTTTCTGCGGGAACAGATACTCCTGTATTGTTCTCCTCCTGTTCTCGATCTTTCCATTGAAAGATCACGGTGGCACTAGTCAATGACGATGCTTGATGTGTGCGAGCAACTGAAGAGGCTTCTGGATGGGGTTAGCAACCAATCCTCTCAACAGGGCAAAGCAATGGCTTCTGGGGTTTTACCAGGCCTCCCGGATCGTCAACTTTTGCAGTAACCACTCGGCTCAGTGGCTTCGGCCTCTAGCTACTCATAGTCTAGAGCCCAACCTCAAATTTCATGTTGCTGAGAAATACAATTTCAGAAGAGGCATCTGAGTCGGTTAGTGTTGAGTCCTCTTCACAGGACGAAGAGGGCTTCTAGGTCTTTCCAAGGCCCCCTTGGATGCTCAAATTCCGACACAGTTCCAATGAAAAGGTCTCGTTGCTCTACTATTTGGATGAGACGGGCGTCATAGCTCTCAGTTCATGACTGGTAAAGTTACGATTCTTGGATGTATGACCAGCAAATTATCTCTCGGCCCCCTAATCCTAACATAAGGAGAACCTCTAATATAAGGACGGTATATTTGTAAGGCTGTTCATTCTACCATCTCTGCCAAAAGTCGTTGATGATTGTGTTTAATTGTGGAGCTTCCGGTATATGTGATATACTGTACTTAGGTATGCATAGGTACCTAGCATCGATCTCACATAAAGTAGATTATGTTGAACAACGGGTACTTTACGAGTAGAGTACATACTTAATGGCGCCGCGTCGGATAAAATTGAACTTGCCGGTCAGGGATACGCCATGTGATTTCGGTGAAATTTTTGCCCAAGAGAAGGAGATATATGTTAAGTACGAAGCTTGGCTTTTTGTTTTAGATTAAAAGGACACGAAGATTGTGGTAGAAAAGTCAGACTCATAACCTGAAGGAACTCGTATCTCTCTTCTCTATACTATCGTCTAAATCGTTGAATGATGTTGAGGAGAAGCCATCAAATGAGTACGTATCATAGTCTGACTTCAGAAAAGTTCACTAACCAGACTATAAGTTGTCCTATGCCTAATATGGAATAGTGCATATTGGCAGTTCAGACGAGTATGCATACTATCATAGCTCTGCTACCTCGTTGCCCACCATCACCATCTCTTTTTCCTGCACCTTGCACCTCTTCACCTGCCAAAAGGGCATACACAAATCCCTCCGTTCTTCATGACCATATGTGTTCTCTTCGCTTCCTTCTTCACCCTTACCTTCTGATTCGGTATCTAGCCCACTGACCGTACTCTGCCTTCTTCCCTGTCTGGTTGCATAACTCCCCGTAGTGCTTGGAAATTTCCTCCTCCCAATCCTTATGGTTGGGGATATCTGTACGCGGAGTAAATTGCACCCCAACTTCAACGCTCTAAAGCGCAACTAAAATAATTAGATAAAATTAGTTTCGTGTCGTAATATGATAGATCAGACAATGAAGAATGAAGTTACGAAGCGATATCTATTTATTTGATTTTTTGTTATAGTGTTTCATAGAGTTAAAGATCAGGAATTTTATATGGAGAGGGGTCATAAATGTCGCCCTTTAGTCATCACCAAATATAGTATAGTATATAGTAGTCTAGCTAAAAATGGAAAGCAGCTAACTAAAAATAGAATAGAACATGTACTAGTACATCTCTTATGCAATACCTCTTTACTACTTGGTTTTATGTTGTGTGCGACTAATGCAATAGATATATGCAAGTTGACAGCTAGGCTAGGATATGTAGAGTGTGACAGTGTGATCGGGCGGTAGAAGCAGCAACAGTAGTGCGAGCAGTAGCAGCAGTGCGAGCAGTAGCAGCAGTGTGAGCAGTTGCAGCAGTAGCAGCAGTGCGGGCAGTGGGAGTTGTAGAGTGGTAGAAGCGGTAGAGCTGTGGGAGAACGATGGAGCGGTGGAGGTGGGAAGAATACTGTACCTTCAAACTCGCTGCATACTATCCGGCAGAACCCATGTGAATGGAGTGCTTAGTCATCGAACCAGATGCCGCCCCTACTCCGCGTACAAATGTCCCCAACCATATTCACATACTCGAGTTCTTGTGCTTGCCCAGTTTCATCTACTTTCCTTCCACATTTTGTACACCTTTTCAACAATGTTGTGCGCGCAGGCCACTTGCTGGGTTATACCTTAGCTCTGGGATCCAATAGATGATGTTGCAAGGATTCATCCCAGCTTATAGTTAAATTTCTCTCCGCCAGGATGTACCTTAGGCCCTTCAGCCTTAGGTACACGTTACCAGCCTGCTGCACTTCAGAGAACAAAGCTTATTTGTATCTATCTACAATGGGCTTGACAAGTAATCATTGCGTCCTAGCATCGACTCTGACTCAGAGGCGTTCAGCCATTATCCAGCATATGGTACCTTCGCAGCCCTGCTTTGTCAAACACCGCAAAACCAAATATCTGAATAAATAGTTCCTCTCGTTCTAAGTTGAGTTACTGTGACGACAACATTCATTCGTTTGCCAGCTTCCTAAGGTTGAAGGGGTGACATCCTCGTTCCCGAGAATTGATCCGAACCGGCCGGTAATCCGGAGTTGAAGGGCTTGTTGCGCCGAGGGAAATGCATTGTTGAAAGCGTCGTTGGTGAGAAATTGAGAGTGGAAGATGTGAGGAAGTTTTGCTCAAGGATCCGCCATTACAACGTCGTTCCAGGTAGCAGCAGAGAAGTGCCTCCATTTCCCGTCCATCTCATTTCGCTAGTCTCATTATCATCTATCTGGTTCTCGGCCATCTTCACTTTTATCAGTCTCAATCTTGTCCGTCCCATTCTCGTCGGAGATCCCTCTTCGCCTGCGAGCAAAACCAGTCTGGGTACTTACCTGTTTGCTTTTGCTTGTCGTGTGGTATCTGTGGTTGAAGTGCGGGGACAGATGGAGTTTGCTTCGTTGTTGGGGATAAAGTGAGATTATGATAGATGAGGAATTGTTACTTGGTTGCCCGCCAAGTCCCAACCAGACAGCCAAGTCCTCACCAAAAGCTGACCTACTCGTGACTCGTCCACATACCCCAGGCAGTCTCGAATACTATCATATCGGCATGCAAGACTCATTCACTCGGAGGATCTCACGTCTCGTAACGAGACTACTTAATCTCACCCTTAGTTTCATTCAAACTCGATCGCTCTCTGTCCCTCGCTCTATGCAACACTTACTCGCTAGCTACTTCCCATGTAATAGTCAGTCACACAAGTACTTGCCCATGCTGCGCTCTCTCTAAGGGCCCTAGTTCGAGACTGACTGCATACCACAAACAACTAGCGGTACCATGTAATAGCAGTGATCTCCACTCAGTAGGAGATTCTACTCCACAACCACCGCCCAATGCCCACCGCATATCCTGAAATACCAATAAAATCTAAAACAAATCTCGAAGGTTCTTGTGTGTATGAGAGATACATGCGAGTATAGTACGTCACACTGACAGTTATATATATCTTGCATAGAAAGATCATTTGATCTCAAACAACTGGTGCTAATGCAAGCAAGATTGCAAGTTCAGTATTGGGATCTGCAGAGTGTTGACGATAAGAATTCCTTTTCATACATGTCTTTGGTGAAGGTGCAACTGCTGACGAGTTGCTTTTTCCATGTTTATATATGTGTAAGATATCTATATCAAAGCCAGATATGTCATTAGAGACGAGCGACTCACGCTGGTTACGTTACCCCCTGTAGAGGGTATGATATCAAATATCGATCCCAAATCATGACAAGCGTATTTATTCTCCGAGTTGGCAGAACCAGTTTGCTGGAGCTTTTTAAAGCTGATGTGGAAAGATCTTCAACCAAGTTTAAACATGCAACCTGAAACCTTGTCTTGATGTCATGCGCCTCAATTCCTCCATACTTCTCTTTTTCGCAGTCACGGCACCTTTTTTTTTTTTTAAAAGGAATTGATTACATACTTTATGTCTTTTAGGGCGTATTGAATTTCCTCATCTGTTCTAGTAAGTATCATGGGGTCAGGATTGAGGCTGCATGAATATATTGAGCAGATATAAAAGAGCAATTATTTTTCCTTGGATTTTTGTTGCTAGTAACGTACGAGATCATGCTACTAAGAATTTATTAAGAAGAAAAAAAAGGATCGGCTTACAGTTTGCTTTTGTATGAGAGGAAGGGTAAGACCGTCAATATTTCAGCTCGCATCAAACTTGACTCAGCGTTATCTACACAAATTGTAAGCTACTGTAGTTATTTGCAGATAAAAGGTCAGACGGACTGTAGGTAATGCAAGTCTAACACTTACATTATTCTGTCGATTTGCTGGTGAGGTGTCTGATTGGTGCACCAAACGGTGGTTCGTTGGAATTAGACTTCGTGTTTGGGCGATGAAACACCATCGAGAGCCTGCCCTGATTGTTGATCTTGTTCTCAAACCTAATTCCTGCTTGTGACGTTGTCACTCTCAGCATGATATCTACAAGTATGCAGTCAAAGGAAGGGCAGCAACAACTATCAGGCAGCCAGGGACGAATTCCAAGAAGTGCGTGCATTAGATGCACACTCCAAACAGCAATCAACAGCTGCAGGTGCAACATGGGAGGGTATTTGACAACGCTGTCCTTTCACGGGGGGGGGGGGCTTCCCCTGCACGAAGCAAAAGTGCGGATTGGAACAGCATTACGAAGCACACGCTGAGACCGAGGCAAGCCCTTGTAGAGTCGAGTTTCGGTGATGCACTTCCATATTATCCTCCAAGCCGAGGGCAGAGGAATAGCGAGGGGAGGGGGAGGGGGAGGGGGAGGGGGAGGGGGAGGGGGAGGGGGAGGGGGAGGGGGAGGGGGAGGGAGAGGAGTGTAAGATGCAAAGCTAAGCACGGCGCCCTCCTCCGCGCGTTGGCCATGGCAGCATAGTCTCGAGATAGTAGGCTGCCTCGAGGGTAGGGGCATCCTCTGCCAGTAAGCACAGCAGGCAGCTTGGTTGGATATGATACCTAATATGTACGAGTACCGTTACCCCGGCGGGCAGCGGAGCAGGGCTGCGGGCAGCGGAGCAGGGCTGCGGCCAGCTAGGACTTGCTATTTTCACGTCGCGCCCGTCTTTGCTTTTGCGAGTGGCAGGTGCGTCGCCTGTGTTCCGGATTCTGCGGGATGCTGGCCATGGATCATGCTGGCGGGCGCTGACGATGGCACGTCCGCAGCGAAGCCAAGCACGTTAGCGGTACGCCAGAGCTGCCAATGGCCAAGATGCGACTCCGTCGCCTGCTGTCGCCCTGCTCAGGTTTGCTCCGGGCGCGAACGGCGTCGGCGCACCCGCGCCCGCGACCCCCCTCCTCCCCCCTCGCCCCCTCCCCCCCCCCCCCCCCCAGACCAGTCGTAATAATGTCATCCCCACATGCAGGATTTATAACAAGCTGCGGACCCCAGCCCCAGCGACTCGTTTCTCGCTTCCGCGTCTTGTTTCCCTCAGCCAGACAGCGAGCCCAGCTCTTAAGGCCCCGATTTACCCCAGCGTAGCTCTGCGCGTTCCTGGCCCTGCTCAAGCTGCTCTCGCAGAAGCCTTCCTGCCCTCTCCCTGCTGCTGCCCCCCCCCCCCCCCCCCCCCCCCCCCTCACCGCACCCCACCAGAGCTCTCGGCAACCTAGCCTGCTTCCCTGTGCCACTACGCAAGCCAGCCCCCACCCCCCCCCAGCGCTCTTTGGAACATGGCAAACGTCACAGGCACACACCAGGTTAATACAACCATTTCAAATTGTAACCGTCCCCGGCCTATTCATCTCTGCTCGGGAACAAACGCAAACTCCGGCGCCGCGCAACCTTCGAACGCAGGCTCTCCGCGCATTGCTCTGCATCAACACTCTAGCTCGCTAGACGAAAGCATCATCACCAGGAGGAGCTGCACGAGGAATTCAAGAGGAGACAAAGCGGGCGCTTTGCGGCCCGGCAAGCAAAGAGGCCGAAGCTCAAAGTCCGACGTCGCGAAACGGATATTCTCTCACATTGCATCCTCGTCATCTCGAAGCCTCACTTGCAATTCGTCGTCAATGTCTTCGGTAAGCCTCGCAGCTGCTAGGGCAGGCCCCGTTGGTGGAGGAATTAGTGGAATCCCGTCGCATGCACAGAGTTTGCTCCAGCCATCACCAGTTGGAAGGCCAAGGTCAAGGTCAACGAATTCGATGCGTTCAAATGGAAGATGTATATCTACGCCAATACCAGAGAAGCCGCTGGCTTCCTCAAGTGGGGGCGCTGTTACAATGACGATAGTGCTAGCTGAGCCTATGCTGTTTCTACGGGGCTACGACCAAAATGATTATACGGATAGATCATCAGCAATGTTACGGGGAAGTCTGGTTGTTAAAGTTACAAAGGCAACTAAGATAAAGGCAATCACCTTAGCATTTAGGGGAAGAGCTCGTACGGAATGGCCGGAAGGTATTATGAAAGATGCTAGCTTATCTATTTCTATGCCAATTGTGCTAACAAGTGTGTAGGAATACCACCACGCAAATCCGAGTTCTTTGAAGAAAAGGAGATCATGACACACATTTGGCCCTTTTTCAACGCAGCATTTCCCACTGCTGAACTGGGACCATGCGCAGACTCTGTCCGATTGGCTGACCCAACGCCTCCTAGTCATTCTGATACAAGTGTTTCACTAGGCTCTGCATTAGAGTCCATTACTCGATCTGCATCACCGATGGGCCGTACATATCGGTTTGGTGCGGCAACTCCTGACAAGCGTCTCTCCATTGGCTCAGTTCAGTCCAGGAGCTTTGGTAAAGGCGACTCTCCAAGGGAAACTGTTGCCCAAAAAGGACATAGGGTGTTTCATCCAGGAGAATACATCTACAATTTTGAGCTACCCATTGAAAGTTGCTTACCCGAAACGCTGGAAGTGGCACTTGGATCCGTGAAGTATGAATTGGAAGCTATTCTTGAGCGCTCAGGAGCCTTCCGGCCGAAACTGGTAGGGAAGAAAGAAGTTATTTTGATTCGGTGCCCATCTGAGCAAAGTTTAGAAAGTACCGAGCCAATCGCGATAAGCCGGACATGGGAGGACCAAATGCACTACGACATCGTCATATCAGGAAAATCGTTTCCTCTTGGATCTACAATACCAATTGCATTTAAGCTTACACCATTGGCGAAGGTCCGTTGCCATCGCATCAAGATATACATTACAGAAAATATAGAGTATTCTTGCAAGAATAAGAAGGTGCATAGAATTGACCCAACAAAGAAAGTATTGCTTTTTGAGAAAAGGGCTGATGGGACTACGACTTCGACATTTCCGGGTTCTTGGGTTAGGATTTTGAGTGGAGGAGGAGTTGTGAATGGAGGGCATCCGTCACCTCTAGGTGTTAATACCGCGTCAGATAATATATTGGGAGATTTGTCTGGGGAACATAACATTGGCCCAACAGAGATGGAATTCAATGTTCAGCTTCCTGGGTGCAACGCGAAAGAGAAGGTACCGATACATTTTGATACAACGTACAAAGATATTCAGGTCCACCATTGGATAAAAGTAGGTTCACCAATCTTGCATTTTCTTCGGATTATTTTTCCTCTAACTATATCCCCAGATTGTCATGCGACTTTCAAAAGCGGATACCAATGATCCTTCAAAACGCCGGCATTTTGAAATTTCAATTGACTCACCCTTTCATATCCTCTCCTGCCGTGCTACCCAAGCCAATACCTCTCTCCCTGCCTATACCGATAATCGCAATGCTGCATCTTCTCCCTCTAACTCCACCGGACCATGTAATTGCCAGCTTCTCAACCGCAGGAATGCTCCAAATAAGGATGGTACTACTACAACCGTACATGCAATTCAGCCACCTTCAAATGACTTCGCACAAAACTCCTCCTTTGTCAGCCCCCTGCACCTTATCCGCTTACCGAGCATAGGCCCACCACCATTTGACCCCAATTCGCCGCCTCCACCGTCGCTAATGACTCCGCCGCCGCGTTACGAGTCTGTAGTAGGCGAAAATGCGACAACCGCGTTGGCAGATTACTTCAGTAGATTAGCAGCCGAGGATGATACTGATGATGATACTACAAATGGTGAAAATGTAGGATGGAGAAGGGGGCTGACGTTGCCCTTGACACCGGGGGGAAGGGTGAATAGAAGTATGGATGAGAGGCGAACATGGGAATCACTCTTGCATTAGTGCATGCAAGCGAGGTTCAAGACGCAGAAAATATATTATGAGCAATCATGAGTCGCTGACATTTTAGCCTCGGATTTTTGATTTCCAAGTTTGGTTTGCTTCTCAATTGCGCATTCTGGAGACTGTTTTTTTTTTTTTTTTTTTTTTTAAAAAAATGCATTTGCTTGACATATTTTCATGGCTTTTATTTGGAATGGGGTACTTTTCTTTTTCTTTCTTTTTTTTTTTTTTTTCCCTTTCTTCCTTTTCTTTTCTTTTCTTTTTGGGACGGTGGCGACAATGGGAAAAAAAGAGCGTTTCAGGTTCTGGTCTATGCGTATGATGTGGTAACTTGTGATTGATACATTTTCCCCTTTTCTTGCTTTCCTGAGCATTTCTGCATGTTAATGTTTTTTTGGGGGGTGGTGTTCACAAGTTTCTTTTTGGGAAGGGTATTAACGTAAAAGAGAGGCATCGTACATTGAGTCGTTTTGGAGTCCTCACCGCATATCGTCTTTTACCATCATTTAGCTGTCCCCTTGCGGAAGACTACCCTTGTGAATTTTGCTCGTTGCTTGCAGCCAACTGCAGGTTTTATGTTTTCTCGGCAACACAGGAAGAGCAAAAAAAGAAAAGAAAAAAAGAAAAATAAAAAAAAATAAAAAAATAAAAAACTTTTGAGCAGCGCAACGGTTCTGTTTATTGTTTTTTTTGTTTTTTTTATTTCTCGATTCCCTTCTTGATGCTTCTCCTGTTCATATTTGGTTCTGATGATGCATTCTATTTTCTTTATTTTCCTTTTTAAATCTACGTGTTCCTGTTTACGACGGCGTTCTCTCTCTCTCACAGTTCGATATGAAATGATACATTGATTTCCGGTCATTTGGGTATGGGGCAAATTTGTTGGGTTTTTCACATGAAAGAAAATTCCCTTGTTTATTCTGTGGTTTTTTGTTCCTTTGATTTTTTTATCTGATGTAAGCATAAACCTCTAGTCTGGGTCTTTTTTTCCGTCTCCCTCACTTTGCCTCTCTCTGTAGATACCATCGTTCCTTGAAATATACCATGCGCATTTGTTTTTATTGAGAAGGAATGGAAGGGGATGGGGAAATGCAAGATATACCTTCATTTTGATAATCTCATGTGGAAGAAAGTTGTGGCTTGTTAAAGCTTTGCTCGGGTTGTTGGTTGATAAGCCTCGTACGTTCTTGGGTCATATGGCCGGCGCCCTTTTGTGGGGTAAAAGAAGTTGTAAGTGATTAATGGTGTATTGGATTACTAAGTACTCGAAAAGCTAGAGTCGCTTTCGTTTCATGAAATAGCTGAAGTTGAAAACGAGCTGCAATTCTCGTAAGTAACCTGGCCCGAGGAGAGTCAATTCATGAGCCAAGAGCAAAAGCCGTACAGGAAAAAGTAATGATAGTCAATTAGAAAAGTTGTAAAACAAATGTGTGTAAGTGATTCCACTGCAGAGTTATTTTTACACAACCTAGCCTTATTAGAACATCTCAATTGACTTCCCGAGAAAGATTTTGTGTATGTATTCGAAAATGTTACGCCAACCTCTAGGGATTGAGGTACTGATAGTGACAAGAATAGTGGCTCGTCAATTGAGATGTGAAATTTCTATGTTTTTCCTCTTTGTTTCTATTTTTTTATTTTCGTGTGAATGTCCGATAGATTCACTGGGGCGGGGGTATGATAGTGTTGATAATTATACATTTGTGTACTTGTACCTTGTCAGTCTCGAGGTGCCAAGGTTATATTTTCTGTGCGACACATTCCTATTATTTGACTTTACAAATAATTGAAGCCAAGCCAATTAATATCTTCCTAAAAAAAAAAAAGGAAAAAAGATAAAAAAAAAAGATAAAAAGAAAAAAAGGAAAAAAAGGAAAAAAAAAAACTGTTTGGCCGGAACTGGATCCCGGTCGCCCAGGACGGTCGTCAAATCAAAGTAATCGCTGTATTTGTCACTTCTCCTGTTTCAGCCCTGATCTCATCCCTCAGGTACTGGCGCACTCTTTGCAACAAGTGATCTAATCCGGATTCACCCCTCCTCTGCACAGCCAACGCACAGTCTTAGTGGTGCCTTGCTTGGAAGCCGCCATCTAACAGGAACCTTTCTATGGCATCCTGAGACTAGGAAGAGCAAATAGAAAGTTGCGGCAGAGAAGGCACATTTTTTATTTGGAAGTGCCCAATCTCGAAGTGGGGTCTCTCTGATACTAATGCCTGAGCGAGGCAGGGAAGCCACAGGAATTGGGATGAACCTGACACCGAATCTAAAGCTATACGTTACATCCAGCTATGCATTGCTAAAGTGCATTCATAGGGCACAGCTTCCTTGGCCAGGATACTGGAGTTTCCAGTATTTGTATTCTGTGATGCAATCGGTGTCTTTCGGACTCGCAAATTTGGAAAGACTGAGACACACTCAACTTTTCCAGGGAAGTGCCTTCTGCGTAAAATTGATAGTGCTGATGTAATCGGAAAGATCTTGAATCAACCGTGGCTGAGGAACACTGAGCACCTATATTGTCCTGTCATAATAAACTCGTTGCGTTGTCGTCACCCATGTGCCAAAAGCTTTACACACAGGTAATAGTCAACAATTTTTCAGAGATAACAGAGTAAGATTAGTTCTTTGCGTCCCTCTCTCGAGAGATTGCCCTGCAGCCAAATATACTATCAGCGGACAGGATTTAGTATATGATTAGAAAGATAGTATACATGCCGATATAGCGATGGCAATGAGAAAACCGTTCAACTCACCGCTTACAAAGGCTTTCTCATCCTCCGATACGGAGTATGTTGCCAATAGCAGTGACTTTCTCACCAGATGTGCGGGATTTCTTTATTGTAGTGTCTTTTGGGAAGATCCCGGCATGTGCAAGCTCTATACTGAGTGCTATGAGTTACCTCCTCTTTAGAGGCCTTTCTACATCGCCCTTCCAGCGTTGTTCAATCAAGGTTGTCCCACTGATTATCTTTGATATAGACCACAAGCTTACAAATCCTGGTGCGAATTTTGGGGATGCAGGACGGCGTAGCCATGAATGGACGTTTTTGTACAACTTCTCCGAATCTTGTAGTCCCTGAATCCCTGATCAACGACGCAAGCTTTCCCAAATAATCCGCGATAAGAAGTGCATTTTTGGCACACCAAAACTGAGAAGTCCCAGTTGGAGCGGAAATGGCACCAATGCCCGATTGTGCAATTGCGTCAGACAGTTTGAAGTGCTTCGCTGCAACATCTGGAATGACGCCACCCAGAGATCTTTGCACTGCAGGGCTTCTTGGGTTAACATTTTGAAGGAGATTGATGGTTACGAGAGCATACAGGTTTCCTGGAAACCCCGGAGCATCTTGTAAACCCCGGAGCATCTTGTAACTCTCGGTCTACCATTTGCTCACTATCGGGGACAAGAGGTGCAGCCACCTCTGCCCATATGCGACTGACATACTTACGTTGTGAATGAATGGAAGTTGCGTTTTAATATTTGCGCTGGAAAGTCAATGTAAGGCGAGGCAAAACTATAGTAGCCTGTTCAGTCTGCGGCTTTCTCAAAGTAATCCCTTAAGCAATGTCTATTTGCTATTCGAAGCTACATATATCCAAGTGTTAGTTTCAATTTCCTTAGCCTTTCTTGTTTCCAGATGCATTTATGCGATTTTCTTGCATAATTAAACAACATACAAACTATGCCCAAAGGAGGAAGGTGCCCGACTAGGATATCACTTCCGCATCAAGCAACCCGCGATTTCAGAACGAAAAATTCCAGGTTCCCGCAAAACTGAGTTCCGCCCCTCAGGCTACCAGTCTTCCCCTTTCATTGTTCCTCTAGTACTGCGGATGAAACTTGTTAAACTTGTAATGTTCAAAAACGCTACCACCCAGACTTCGGGATTGCAACAATGATTTCCGGGATGACTATGTCTACAAAGCATATGATTTTACTAGTTGATGGATTTGTGGTCGAAATTCGGGTAGGATATTTGGGTTCTTTAAAAGTCGATGTCGATTCATAAGTACGTAGACAGCCTTATCAAGTGACTAGTAGTGCTTCGTAGTTATGTTTAGACATCGTAATTATTCTTCATAAAGGCTGACTTAGTGCATTCTAAGGTTGCAATAAACCTTACCCATTTGGTAGTCCCTTCTCATGATGTTTACCTAATTTAGTTAATGCTTACCTACCCTGGAAACCGATTTGCCAATTGCGCTAATAGAGTGCTCATGTACGCTGCTGCAAGTCAGACTTTGAAAATATCTCCATCACTACTGTAGTAAAGATTAACTGCCTATTTGGAATTTGCATTATTGCCAAGATCTACAGATTCCATATCATGTTGCAACACTACTTGTTATCAATCCCCGACATATCCGGTCCCCAAAATCTACCATCGTGGGCCTACCCACACTCTTCCTCAGGACACCAATGTTTGTGTATGCATATCTCACTAATGGCTCCCACCAAGTCCTTTTACCGCTATTCAAAGCATACAGATTAAACCTTCACAAACAAATATACAATCAATTTAATAATTACTGGAAGTATACGTATGCTTATACCCCCCAATTCAAGGCTATGGAAAAGAAGGGAAGTTCAACTGTGCAATACAATTAGTATTCTACCGAAGCTTGGGAAAATATATTTCTGGCTTGTGGCTTATCTAAATTCAAGTTATTCTATGCCACATTGCATAATTAATTTATCTATATTGCAATGCTTGCATCTTTTGTAAGTCTGGTGCACCCTAACCTCGTCAATGTAGGTTGCAACATGTCTTGTAGAAAGAGCCAAGCAAAGGTGTAAAACTAGGGTTTGGTTATCAAAAACCTCGTACTCCGTACTGTGGGAATCTTGGCATTTCAAGTGCCACAATGGGCGAAGGCCTGGGGGGGAGGTAACTACTAAAAAGGGAAGGGGTACCGGGAAGGTAAGGGTATTTCTTGAGGGGAGAAGGGGGACCTCAGATCATCATCATCGTCGTCGTTGAGGGTCACAATATCGCTGGGTTTTTTATTCTGTCAGGTCTTACAGTTGTTCTGTTGTGTTCTCAAGAAATACTAAACTGGTTCTCTTCTTATATCTCTATCCTTATTTCTCTCCTCTTACTTTTCGTATTCTTTTTCCCCTCCGTGAGCTTTCCTCTTGATCCCTCCCACAGTACTTATATGGTTTTGCATGGTTTTACAGAACAGAAACTGGCGTTTTTAGCGCCTTAATCCCAGTTCTGTTGGATGTTTTTTTTTTTTTGTAAGCGTACATGAAAAAATGTACATGACAAACAGGAGGATTGGGGCTGTTTCTCCTGTATTTCACGTAAATGTAGATACTCAGAGTCGCATATCACGACCTTCCAGATCAAGTACAAGGAACATGCTAATATTTTCTAGGACATAGTTAATTCTCGCTCCACTAATAACTTCTCAATAAGTCGTAGCATATGTGAAAGATGTCAAATTGGAGGTTGTGATGAGCCCGGAGTACGACAGCTGCAGGGGTTGACTGCTAGATCAGAGATACGAAGAATGCGGGAAGGTAGTGATGGTTCAGCAAGTTACAGGAGGTTCTACATGAAGTAAAAAGTACAGTACAGCGAGTTTTTTTGGAGTTACCATAACCTGTGCTTAAATTGGCCAGTGTGCAAGACGCCACTTCATTTTCTTTAAAACCATAAAACCATGTACTAGGCATTTGATGGGTCATGTAGCATTTGATAAACCCTGATGACTGAAACATTTAAGAGTACAAAAAATAAAAATAAATAAAAAAAATACAAAAACTCCTAGCAGAAACAGCAAGTAAATGATAAGCTCTTTAGAAACGCCAACCTGCCTTAACCTCCAAAGTGAACACTTCGGCATGTGTTCTTGTGGTCAGACTCGCTTAATATTGTTCCATCTAACGACGATCCAAGGCAGATTTCACCGGTATCACAATGTCACAGGTCTGGGGAGCTATCCCAGCCTCCCCGCACAAATTCCCCCCTCTCCACATTTTAGCCCCCCCCTTTCATCTCCAAACGCCCGTTTTGTTCTTGGCATACTATAAGAATAACCTTAGCACGTGTGCGGTGTGGAAGATCAGTCGTCATGTCACTCACTTTCAATCTTTAATTCGTCGATCACTCACAACAACCAAACCTAGCTTGGGTACAAGTATTTATCGTAACCAAACCCCCCACAAAAAAGCAAACATCAATGAGCCCTCAAAAATTGACCGACGAGGAAACTTAAGCGAAAAATAAAGTAAAATAGGAAGCGGCTTTTTTGTTTTGCTATTCCCACTCTAGCATAAAAGTGGACAATTCTATCCAAGTCCGTGGTGTTGGTAGTCCTCATTCTAATTCAATATTGCTATACATTCACTCCCTATTAGCTTTTTTGCTTCGTCAGGGAGGGCTTGAGTTTTCGCTAAGTGCCTCAGTGAAGATCCGCACGTCTCAGTGTGGAGAGCCGAGGTCCCAGGTCTCGTTCGCTTATCCTTGGGTTAAGGTTAAGCGGTTTCCGCTTGCGCCTTTAGCTAGTTTCGCTCAATTTTGATGCGACCTTCACATTCGTAGAATACAGCTCAAACTTCGCACAGCCATCTGGTTGGAGCAAACTAGACTGACAAGGTACCCAACCCCAGGATAATGCCGCAGACATGCTGAAGATAAAATCTTCGGTAGTTGAGGAATGTTATTGAATTTCCTGTTTCTGCTTTCTGGTTGTTGTCCTTCTAGTTCACAGTTTGTAGTGATGATGCGCAACCATGAAAAACGCTACAAACAACGTCGGAATCATGATGGCCAATGCACTCGCGCCCCCCCACACTTCTGTGATGTTTGCATACTGCCTCAACTCGGCGTCACTGCCCAAGACCCAGTACCCGCTTTCGCCCCGTTCAAAGTACGTCGTTTTGCACCAGCAGTTCTCGTAGAAGTTTGTGAATTCTAGCAGGCAATGCACGCAGATCCAGGCGGCGTTTACAATGGCGAGGAACTTTCCTATTGTCCGAAGCAATATAGCGATGTAGCCAACCAGTGATAGCGGCTCGTACCAACGTAGTCGACGCTTGGGGCCATAGTAGTACTTCTCCGCGGCCCAGTATTCCGATATCAGGGAGCTCGCTAATATAAGGAACAAAATTAGAGTTGCGTTGACGGCATAAATGAGGATTCCGCCGCTGCGGCAAGCGAGTCCCTGAGTTGGAGTAAGGTAGTTGAGAAAAACGGATGCACCGGCAGTGCTCCACTGGAGCAGCAGTGCTAGACCAGTGGCATAGACAATATGGACGAACGACACACGCTTCCACTTCGATTCGTTCTCCATATATATGGATATCTGCGAAAGACTTGGGTCGACCACTCGCCGATAGAACTCCACCATAAAATCTGCGCGGTATATCCATACAAAATGGCGTGCATAATTGGAGATTGGTCCCGTGCGCCTGCGGTCGCCTTGGATGTCGCCACGAATCCGGTGAAGCTGGTAAGGCTCAAAGAATCCGGTAGCTCTGGGGAGAAGGCCATTTATGGCGTTTCGGTTAGGATCATTGATTTCTGCGATTGCAGTTCGGACGCCGTTGTCGACTGCCTGTGTTCCAACAAGAACCCAACCCATAACGATAGGAGTCTCCCATTGCCACACCAGGGCAATAGCGAGTCCAAAGGCTGTTGCATTGTTACCAATCTGTTGAATAATGAGGTCATGAGTTAGAATAATAACCAAAGCGTTGGCATGAGATTACAAACCCTCTATGCTTCTCTGTATACCTTGCGACAGAATGTTACTTACATTTTCGCTACCAAAGGCATCTACCATACTAAAAGCAAATGCGATATTGACCCACAAGAGCTGATGGACAAAACTTGCAGTATATCCTCGTTTTGTCTTTTGCACTGCTGCAGCTAGCATCTTCCACCAATGTTCATCCCATAGTAAGTCTCCATCAAGATCATTTGATATTCGAATATCCTGCACACGTTCGTAAGGCTCTTGCTGTGCAACACTCAATACTTTCTTCATGGACTTAAAGATGCTTTTTACTATTTTCTGCTTTTCCCTGTCGTGAAAAGTACGTTTAGGCAATAGGTCAACAGTCTCTGCACACCGTTTATGTATCCACCTGGCGTTCAGAAAAGTCAAAACAAGCGAGAATGTTGCTAAAGCTGGCGACCCAACAGTGATAATTCCAGACATGAGATTGCCCCAAGTTGTTGAAGCCTGATAGGGAAACTGTGCAGTCAAGGCTATAAACGGCAGAAGCCACGCGGTAAACTGGGGCGCAAAGGTGGACCATTGGGCTTTTTCACTTTTGTTACCGCAATAAGAGATGCATGTTTTGTAATCAACTCCAATCATGTGCTCCTTATCCTTAGGATTCCCATTCCAGTCCACAAACACAGGCTTGAACGTTGGATTGTTGGAGAGAGATGTTCCATTAAGAATCACTTCCTTGCATTCTGCAAAGTTGGCCGTTAGCAAGGGAGGTGAATATGCAATAGAACCAGATATGCTCATAACCCAAGCAATGTAAAGCGGTAGTTGACTTGACTGAACCATCTTTGAGCTTTAGTTCTGATCAACATTGGATTGGTTATGAGGCCATGAGGATTGAAAATGGGGGGCCCTTTATAGATATAACCGTTAATCCCTGATCGCCGGTCTGATTCATTATGGCCACTTCACTGCTAAAGTTAGATGCCACCCACTCAATAATGCACTCTAGTAGAGTACGGGGAAGACTCCAACCGGGCGTTGGTGCAATGAAGGGGGACAATGAGGCATACAAGGCGGGCAGACTCGTGATGCTCTGAAGGTACGAACCTCTAGCAACCGAGCAGGTTCAACGGATGAGCGCAGGGCACCAATAAACAAATTGTAAGGCCCTTTATTGGGTATAGGAGAAAACTTGAGTAAGCCCTTGGGGAGGATCGAGGTCAAGGGTAACCACAGCTACTGCATTCGGGTTATGCTTTGTGTAACATAGATGCAGTTGGCAAACTGTTTAAGCTGCTCTTTGGCTGTGAAATACGTCAGGCTAATTTGAGATATACACACCAAAAGAAAATTGCGCGGCGAGTTCACCTGTGCGACTCGTCCCGTGTGTTCAAGATTGTTAGTGTTCTTACGAACGCATATGACAAAATAAAGTGGTAGGCTCCATCGTGCCTTGTACAACTGTTGCAATTTTTTTTAAATAATCAAAGTTATCATAGTCAAGGCCGCGTAGTGCAATCGAGCGCGTACTCTACTCAACTTCTTGTGCTCGAGCATATGCTTACTTGCTTGCAGCCTCGATCCTCGATTGCTTTTTCAGTATACATTGGGGGATCAGGGTCTCGGGAATATGTTGAACTGTGCTCCTGGATAATTACATCACGTTATCTGTTACCTAGTCTGGTTGGCACGTAACGACCGCACTATCTGTTACCCAGGGAGCATGAATGCCAAAATGAGGCTTCAGCGACATCTTAGCTAAGCTTAATCCCGTGCCAGCAAAGCTGCGAAGTGCGGTGTGCCCAATTAGGTAAGTAAGAGAACAGCCCATTGAGGGGAGAGGCATGTGTATAGCTACAATGTTGAATTTGCATAAATCATTTGTTCTCGTGCCCTCACTGAGAGTCTTGTAATGCTCCAAAACACTGTATTACTGGACAATAGGACGCCACGCCTTCTTCGGGGCTGAGATCCGTGAGCTTACATGCAGGCACGTGATGCCTCATTTTGTGAGGATGTGGTTGGCGAGAAAGCTGGATTCGAGCATATCAACGCGCAATAAATGATTACGGTACAAATTAGAAACAAAATAAAAAACAAAAATAAAGATAAAAATAAATAATAAATACTACTGTTGTGTGGCACGAGAACACTGTTATGTATTTGGCAAGTTCAAAAAAGCTGGATACTGACCTTTGCCGCCCCCAGTCCCTGAACGAGTCTCGTGACGCCTGGACGCCTCCCCAGTCATGTCGAATATCTTACCCGTGCCCGTACCAAGTATGCATAGATCGACTTTTCGTCTAAAAAAAAGGTTAGACTGAAAGATAAGGCTGCATATGCAGGTGTTATTCCTTATAGATCTGCGGTTAGGATTGCTATCTTGCTGTAGCAGTAGTAGCAGTATCAATTTAGATATATTCCCATCGTTCACTCAACACCATCTACCACAATAGCCAGTGGGGACACGACTCGGAGGTCGATGCAAGTTGTTTTTGGTAGATTATCTATTTTACAGCACAAGACTACTCTTCTACAATCTACACTCTAGTTGTCCCCAGTTATATATATACAAATATATAAAATACATAGGATATAGGTCTATGAAATGATATCCAAGGGGTAAGCTCTACTATTCAATATACCGCCTCTCTATTTTAGTTTCATGTCGTGTCTGTTTCAGGCAGCCAGTGATTAGTTGAAACAGAAAGTTTGCCCTCTACCACTGGGAACGGCCAAACAACACATGGGATCTCCATGACTCCAGACGCGGTAGAAGCATGCCCCCTTGCTGGGTTCGCCATCTCTGACGAAAAGTCTATCCCCTAGACGCTGCCTCCTAAGAAACCTTCGCCGTCGGGCTCTTTGTCCCGAGCTGTTAATAATTGTAAGTCTCTCCCATACTCCTCCCTACCGCTCTTTCAACTTGAAGTGTTCTTGTCTAATATTCGCCTGCAACATTCTGGTCTCCCTCGTCAAGGGCCTGTTCCAACGCCTACGCAAGCACCGCTTTGGCCGCGTCCGCGCACCCTTTACGTCAGAGAAGTCTGTCCAGTGCAACCTATTTGTATTACCCCAATATACTGCGCCAACAGAGTTACTATTCTTTTCTCCAATACCAGTGCAGATTCGGCTTTAAAATCCAGAGGTACTACCTACTCATCGACGAGGGCAGGTGACGTACCTGGACATGGTATTTTGGAACGACTATCTCAAGGCAATCGACACTACGAGCCCGCACTACGTCGTCATGTTCTCCAACTATAGCTCTCCAGGGGCCAACCTGCCAGGTCCGCTGACGCACCAGTCGCTTTTCCGGATGACTGACGGACGCGTCATACCAATGTATATCTCTGCAGCCGTACGCTTCTGAATTCGGTGATGAGGGCTATGACAACCCGGGGATCGGTTTGCTCCTCACTTGCGATAATACTTGAACGTAATGACGCCGTGGAATGCCAGCCAGCAGCAAGAAACGCAAGTCCTCCTTGACCAATGTCTCCTACGGGGCCTGTGGCACTCCACCCAAGGGTATGTGGGTGTATTTAAGTTGCTTTTCGAGCAGTTTCGTTGCACTATCACACGTGAGAGACCGTATCAGACTCTCACGAAGACCTCCAGACGGGCTCTTTCGGGATCACCGGTGCTGGAATTGCTGAGGGTACATCTCTGGTGCCGTGTGGGGTTCCCGCGCCCTGAGGAAATGCAGAACCCAGTCATCGCAGGGATGTTGCCGTTCGTGTTTCAGCACAAGTATGTTTTCAAGGCGAGAGACGTGGTAGGCGGACGAGTAGGAATGTGCTGAGGCTTCGCTCTGAGCGGGGTTGATTGCACTCAGATTTACCCCGCATACGAGAGCATGGGTAGACGATGATCGGATATTTGTGTTTCCCTCGTGGGTTCACGAGTGGTATTACTCGTGTGCATTGACTCCGTCGGCGGGGAGGTGACTCTTGATGAAACCGGCCTGGGCGCGTATTCCTCACTAGCAGCACTGACTGAGGTTCTAATCCGACGTTTCATGCCAACTCATCTCCGCTCAGGGCTCACCGCAGGCTTTCACCCCGGCCCGGCGCAGCATGGCGCTCCGTCGAGACCACCTATCCCGACGAATGGTGTTGAGCATATTTCAAGCTGTTCCCGAGCCTCGTCCAGCTAATCGCTAAATTCAACGACATCACATATCCGGCAGCACGCAATCAATATTCCAGACTTCTATCCTGCCCCGCGACGGTGGAGTTTCAAGATGGTGCGCGAGCGGGACCAGCTGGATGCGCACATGGCAAGATTTGCTCCAAGAAGCGGATATCATCGTTGCGTGGCCGGCGGCTTGATAGACGACTGACTTGTGGTGGACTTTCGGTCTTCCATCCCCCAAAGGCCAATGAAGGCGTATGTATGCGGGGCGCCTAGTACATCTGTGCTTCGAGAAAGAGCTTTCGTGAGGTGATGATGTACGATGCAGATTTAACTGTATTGGCAATGTTTATGCTTGAGACGGAGTAAGGAGGGGAGAGGCTTATATGGAGATTTTTGCCTTCTCTGTCTTGCAAACCAGTCTGAGCGAGGGTCCTGGCGCAGGCAGAAACAACGGTACTCCAGATTATCACTATGTCAGACGGAATTGTCATGCAGCCTGGATTGCAGTCCATTTTACCCTGCGCTCCTGGCCGTTGAAGCAGATCTTGCCCCATGCTGCTGTCATCTTGTCTTGCAGTGGAGGTTCGTACGGCACCCATGTTTACCCGTATATCGTACAGCACATACTCACACTTTGTTTTGCTTCCGTTAAGGCAATTCTAGCTTGCTTTAAATGATTCTGTTGTTTTGCGATAGCCCTCTCCCACTTGTGTCGTTCAAAGAAGAACGTAAAATAGACAATGGATTATTCTTCACATCTGTGCCACCAGACTAAAACACCTGCAGAAATCTAATACCGATTCCACGGCAGTGAAGGACTTGTACAGGAGTATGAGTACTGTCTCATACATAACCATCTTCACTTCAGACATCAGCATCCTCTACACACTTGACAGGCCACTAGTATGATAGCCCCTGCAGGCTGTAGCGTTGATGGTGCGCGACCTTCGTAAGTAGAGCCAGGGATGTATGCCTAAGAGCGCGGACCTGGGCGCAGCTCCGGGGTTTTCCTCTACGCTTAAGCTCAATAGATAGGTCAGGTGACATGCTAGCATGATTTAGGCATCGTCAGTTGACCTAAATTAAGTAGCATCAGTTAACTGTAATAAGGGGAGTGCGTATAATGTCATTCTCGACCAGAAATTAGTGCCATAACGTAAGGGAGGGTCGTGGGTGTTCAATTCCTTGGAGATGGATTGAGGGTAATTAAACAGTGGATGAGTTCAGCGGCAACGATGTACATTGTATTTTCTAAGGGTAAATTTCACTACATAAGAATTAAATTCAACACAGGAGAGACCCTTGAGAGTAACTTAACTTAACGTGGAGATTGAATTGCGTAGCACAGAGGAACTGGACTCCGAGCGAGCACTTGCACACCGGCCAGGCTTTATTGCGCACCAAAAAAAAAGAGTAAAATTCAAAACAAGTTTACTGCGATTCTAATTCTCAATTGACCATCGATAGAATCTCTAACCTAACTCCTCAGAGATCATCGCTAGAGGCGGAGCATTACAGTCCATCTTATTTACTTCTAAGATGCCGGACAACCCTCTTCTACTACTCGATCAAACCGGGGGCCTCAATTCTACACCTTCGATGGCGCTTGTTGTTACCTCCATCACTAGAGATAACACCATTCTACTCCAATCAAGGCATAGGTCGGTTCACAAAAGTAAAACAAAAGTTAGGCCTCTTGAACCGGCCATCCCCCTCACTGCTACACTTTAATCGCACCGCATAACAGCATCTCATACATATCCCCTCTAGCATCCGTAACCGCACGCTCAACAGACTCTTGCTTAGCAGTCTTTTCCTCAATAATGCAAATTACCCCTTCATAGGTTGTCTACTCCCATGTATTTTTCTTTTTCGACCTTCTATTGTTTTTTGTTTATCCAATAATTTATCGTTATCTATTCCTTATACCTCATACTAATGGCAGTTTCATTGTGAGTATCATGGGCTTTGCCTTCATGCTGTACTGAGCACGTTTCTGGCTAGTCACGTTACAGGCTTGTTGGAGCTTGTAGGTACACGGAGCTTAAGCATGCGGGTACATATTGAGCGCCAGACGAACCAGGTCTGTAAACATGGTCGGTGAAAGAGGCCCGGCTGAGGTAGGTATCAATTCCAGAGCAAGAGATGTGTACATTTAGAAAGTAAACAAACGAATAACGTATGGGTACATTGGGGTTAAACTGTGGAGATTTAATTGCTGAGTACGTCAAGGGGATTAAACTGAAGGCGGCAGTTGTGACTACACGCCGTTGTGGGCACAATGGGGTTCGATGTGGATTGTGAACGACTGCTCATCCTATAGCAATTGAAAGATCCAGAAGCCCCAAGTGGTAAGTCCACGCAAGAACGCCATGATTCGTGAAACCAACTAGCTAAATGCTTCTTGGGCTTTTATTATATCACCATGGTCATTTCATGACTAGATCTCAACAGTCTCGAAAATAAAGAACCCTTATTGAGGTGAGAGCAATATCTTTCATTTGAGTGAGGGGGTGTCTTTCCTCATGTCCCTTGTCACTCTTTGTTAGATCCTCTTATCCAGGTACGAGAATTCCTTCTCTAGCCCTTCGAACGTTCATTCTTTCAGGCTTAGTCAACTGCCATCTTCTCCCTCCATCAGCTGGAGGGCCTTGGCATGAAATCACATCATACTATTCCTTTCCCAGTAACCTACTACTTAGTCCACTGAATCTAACGGCCCGTACCACGACCGAGCTCGATACTGGCACACCCGTTTCTCCGGAAGACCCTCTAATTGAACGTTTTCACACACTTTACTAACTTTTTAATTCAGTGGTCCCTCAATATCTCAATATTGCTGGGCTGTTGGGATTAAGGGGACTCTTTGAATAGCCATCCCCATCCACCAAGTATCCAATGCCCTGCAAAGGGCCGAACTCCAGGTAGGTTGCTGAGTACTCAATTGCAATCTCATGAGCATCTGGAAAAGCTTGCCTAGTCTGGTTGCAAAGCTTATCGAGCCTTTATCCGGAGAGATCTCTCTGGTCATGGCAATACAGACTAGATCAAGCCAATACAACAGTGATACAGAAAGATATTACAGGGATTGAGACTTTCAAGTACGGCATCTACTAACATTTCTCCTATTACTGTATTCTAATTACAACTAGCAAGTTGTGGTCATACGTGTTGTAGACAGAAATTTTCGTCTACGGAGCGCACTTAATACGTGCAAACAATCCTATAGTCCCGTGTCCAGTACTCAAGGGCATTTTCAGCAAATCATGAAGTCAAAAAAAGCTTGTATCCTCGGATACGCAGAGACGCTTCTATTCTCTCATTGTGAAGTATCAAAGAACGAGCTCATGGGCACTAATATACTGAAGTAAGCCAGCAACAATTGACAGTGGATGAGTTGGGGCTGCATGATTACATTACTTCGCCTCTATGATGATTTGGATTACCCTCTAGCCTAGAAGGAGGTCAATGTCATACCAATGGAGGTAGCCCTTCAAAATAGTGTGTTTGTAATGAGAAAGATGACTCACTGGCTGTAAAGCTGGTTATAAGTAATCGCGTAGGAACGACTCCGTACCCATGGATTGAGCAACTGAGCACGCGAGCAGGCAGCTCCAGACTTGGTCACAGTTGCCGTCGCAATATCGCGGTTTTGGCAGTCAGGGTCATCTCCAACACTCCGATGGTTCCGCGTTTCATCCACTGCCAAGACGTAACAGGGCAAGGGCGAGTCCCCTGGCGCATCTTCCAAGGGAGCAGGGCTGTTGCAGGAACTCGCAGTTCCAGACTGGGAACTCGCCCCGAAACAGCTACAGAATCGAACCTACTGAAGCTCGCACAATCGTTTTACATGTCTCCTTTAATTTATATACACAGATTCGCATCTGCATCTCAATACCAGGTATGGACTATAGGCGATACGCCCCAGAACGGTCGAGACTGCTAGAAAGGAACTAAATGAATCGGCAATATTGAATGGGGAATAGTGAGCCCCCCTGTCAATTCATTTATATATGGCGCCTATACCCCAGAATTTGTCTTCTTTCCTTTCTTTCTCTTCTGGCAATGGTGCAGGATTGTTTGGGCACGTTCTGTTTCAAATATTGCTTTGTTTCTTCGTTTAGGTCTGTGACCACCTTTGAATATATTCTATTTCGACAGGGTCGATCTTATTTAGTTTTATTTCATTTACCATTTTTATTTATACTTCGGCACCTTCCGTGACTATATCTGAGGTTCATTGACTCGCGGTACTACCAGGACCAAAAATTCAATAAGTGGAAAAGACTAGAAAGGGAGACATAACGAATTTCTTCCTTTCGTTAAACTCTCTTCCTTGAATTATCTATTCAAGTTATCAGCAGCAATAAAACCGAGTGCATCACGTCTTACGACAGGCCAATACATCAAAACCAGAAGATGCATCTATTTTCCAACTTATCCAGTGTTCACCTGCATCTGAGGGACTTTTATTGAGCAATCCATGCAATTGAAGAGTCGCATGAGATGTATCCTACTGCCTTACTACAGAGAAACAGGAGGAACAGGTGACATGGGCATACTCTATGATATATATGCAGACTTGGGCAGCTTACGTGATGAACAGTGCAAAAACATCAAATTGAGTGGAATGACCCTTTGGAGGCATTGGCCACCTGCAGAGGAATGGTTATACTGTCATTAAAAAGAAACCGGATATTGAACCAACAAGTTTGACAGAGTGTGTGTGGCTTCCGGGTAGAGGCGTCAAGACTCGCAGGGTAAATATGATTATGTGTTCCATTTCCTAGAAAGCAGAATGTACAAGCTGATGCTTCCAAGATCGGTCTGCATGGCCCCGAACACTTGATGGAAAACATGATAGCACCCATAACACTGTACTCTTTCCTAGTCTGGGGAGTGGGTACATGCGGCGGAATGGCCTGTGGGTCAAGAGGGCAACAGAATGAGGTACTATAGCCCTATTACGTGGATAAATCATGAGAGGGGGTTAGAAGTGTCCAGAAATGTAAATTTTTTTCATTTTGGTCATTTCTTTTCGCTTGTGGTTTTTTTTTTTTCTTTGAAAAATCCGCTGTACCACTGAGAACGCTAACCCCACCTCTCGGCTTCCCCTAGGCCATGTTCTAGCTGAACACCACATCTTGCGCCTTCCTGGTTTCCAGGATACAAATTCCGATCCCTCGCCGGGAGTGGTGTCCGTCTCACATTAGATACACTGACCTCCTCTCTATCTCGGCAATACCTGTTAGGAATTCTGTGTTCCAGCTTGGTTAGCTAGCCCTAGTGACTATCTTCCTGCGTATGCCTTGAGGTGCTTTGCTTCACTGGAGCCCTTCTGTCCCTGCACCGGTAGGACGTGTTAATACGAGCCTATAAGATGCGCTATGCGTGCTGGCCTCAGGACGGAACTACCAGTGTTTACTCAGCTATACTTGAGGGGATTGCGGTGGCTCTGATAAATTCTGCGTGAGAACAGGATTCTGTTGTATGTCTGCCGGTGTATTGCTTGGAGCATTGGGTGGGTGTAGAAAGGTGCTCAGCTACCCCTCAATAGCCGAGAAGTATCTCCAATAGGCAGACAATGCTAACTCGTGACTATGGAATCTGGTGCTAAAGAAATAACCGGTCTGACACGGCAGTCAACAAATTATCACCTTATGAGGACAATGTATATGGCCAGATATGTCCATCTATGGGCAGATCCAGGACCCGTGGGGTTTGCAAATGAACAGAGTGGACTAGAAAAAGGGTCCAGTAGAATGATGGTAAGCACAGGGTACATGATAATGTGCGTGTGGCCGTGTTGTGGAGGTTCATGGGCCAGTGAACTACGGAGCTCAAGATAATCCTGATGACGATAGATGAAGATAGGGCAGTCATAGTGGAATATTAATTACATAGAGCTAGTTAAGGATTATCTGTTTCATGTTTGGTATGCTGCACTGGACGTATAGACGATGCACAGATTTACTCTATCATGTTCAAGAAAAGCAATGAAAAGCAATGAAAGAACCATACATTTGAGTTGTTTGCTTTTGTGTTCCAGTCCCAGCATTGTACAGAATTGGGCCTGTCAGTTGCTGAAATGCAGAGGCCCTTGACAAGTGCATTTTTCTGTTACCTCCGTGGCGTATTTGCAACCCTATAGATATTCATGCACATTATCTTGTTTGAGACTAGCTTTATATGTCTTGTCTGGCATATGTTGACCCATTTGCACTTTACAAGCTAGGTGTCATTAACCAAATTCAAACTAGTATTACAATCACCTCTTCACGTAAATAATGGGATGGAATACAAAACACGTCCTCAACCAAGCACACAGGTCCTGCAAGGCACACGCTATTGGGTGTAGGAACAATGTCAGCTGTAGACTGAGACGTTTTTGGATTTGAAGGCAGTGGACGAATGGGATTGAAGCTGTGGGGAGAGTTTGTTGGGGTGTATGAATTACCCTGAAAATTGCTTTGAAAGTGACGAAGGCTGACAACAATATTGTAAACTGCATATGAGATGATATCAGGTGAAATGACTAATCAGGTCTGTCCAAGTAAATAATGCGTATGGAGATATCATATATCATATTTTCCATTATAGATATGCGGGAATGTTGTAAAATGGTATATTTTGATGATCATGTCCTGGGTGCAAATGTATACAAGTGTTGTCGAAACCTGTAAGGATCCAGTAGCCTCGTGCACCCAAAAGGTGACTAGCTGTAGTGGAGTGGGCTAGAAAGGATTTGCCAAACATTTATATGAATTCAAGGGACATCTTCAGGGTTTAGCACTTGCACTATCATATGTTGAGGTTGAAACTCAATCATGATCATACATGTACCCATAGAAAAGACATAAATGAGCATTATCCTTGCTTCAAGGCTTACATAGCTCATCTTTAGTTCTTCCTTTGTGTGCAAATGTTTACCTGGCACCCCTACACTTTGCTTTATTGTGGGAGATACTAAATTCATATGTGCCAAGTATTTCACAATGTAGCATGACGCCAGGTTGAAGAATATGCTTATCGAACCAAATCAAACTTTCTGAGTGATATTATTCTTTTCATCATATAACTTTATGAACGATCAAGAAATAGCTAGCTGTACTAGTACCGACTCTGCTAATGCGAGTCTACATCATATGATGCCATTACCCTGAACAAAAGTAACTCCAATGTGTAGTCCTATGCCCGATCGAGCGTAGGCATCGAAGCAGTTCCACTTCCGGTAAGTCCAGGAAGCGTACATTGCATTACGTCGAACTGAAACCTTCAAGCTTCGAATTCCTTCTGTTCCTCTACGTTTAACTTGCCTAGACACTCGGATTCGTCGTCAGGCCGCTTTCGTTTCTCTGTCGAGCCTCATGAACAGCATCATATCAGACCATGATCAACACAACTGCATACACTGTGAGTAAACATAGCTACGCATGCATCCTCTATCGAATGAGACAGAATCAGCTCAAAATTTGATTGAGAGTTTCGACTTCGCCTCATCCTCTCTTCCATTCTATCACCAGATTTTTCATCCGATACCGGCGATGATGCAGAGGTACAGATATGCCAGGGTTTTGTAAGACATACAGAACGCCACAGTGTTACTGCACCGGCACAAGGATGCAGCAGCGGTAGAGGAGTGGGTGCGGCATGCACATTGTAATTTCCTGCTGCCTAACTGAGGTACTGGATGGGTCAGCCTCCACCAGTGAGCTGTCAAGGCCAGCTTTTTCTTGGAGTATGGACGTCAGGCAGGTTCCTAACCTTCGGTAAAAAATTTTAACGTTAGCCTTTTTTCGTTTTTATCTTTATACTTATTTTTTTCAGGGATCCCGACTCAGATGGTATGGCCTTGCTCGGTTGGGAGGATAGGAGGTGAGATTGGTTAAAGTAGACAGCTGTCTATCAGTGAACTAATGAACCTTGACTACAGTTTACACTGTGAAGAAGCGATACAAGGGGACTTCCAAAAACCATAGGTGAGGTAACTAATTTCACAATTTCTCCACCCACCCACCCCCGCACCGTCATGGTTCCCCTCTTCCAGCTTCGCGGTTATTCATTGACCTCAGCAGACCGGTGAGTTTTATAATTGGTTATTAGAGGAATAGAGGGCGCATTTACGCTAGGAGTTCAGGACTTGAAATAAGGGCACTTTGATAGATGAGACAAATATGTCTACTGGCCACCAATCGTAACAAGAACTACCTATAAAGTCAGGGACTTCCATGCACTTTTTTGAAGTTGACCTTCTCGATGAAGATAGATGCGGATGAGGCCTGACGTCATTATGCATATGAGGTACTACGCATCTGAGTGCGATTCACTGTTGGATAAATTCCAGCAGGTCTCTTCATACGAAGGTTTTTTCCTTGTAAAATGCCTTAGTGACGTTTGGGAGAATAGAAGAGCTCACGACGATCATGCGAATACCAAGCTAATTCCCAGACTGTCGTGTTCTAGAGACAGTCGACGTCAACGTACATACATGAACTTCAATATACACCTGTAGTTCAATGAAGACCCGTCGCCAAGTTATCACCCAGAGGTCATGATGTTTTTCCTACCCGCGCCAAAATTGAAGCTCTGGATAGCGACAAATCTAAAGAAAAAATGAAGATAACTCTAAAGTAGCACATAACATGGAAGGACTCACTTGGGCGAGGCAACACATTAAGAAATGTCCTGATCATGGCAAGGGTCATCAATCACCATAATAAGTATGACTGGGTTTTTCATTGCTCATTACTTGGCCACTATCGCGCATGGCACTTGCGGCTCTTTCATTCTCATCTAATATTAAAATGGATGGCAGCTACAACATCAGCGAGGCTGTGCACACCCCTGGTGGTTGGCATTCACCTGCATGCACGTGCATGCACGCTGCGTTGTATCGCACCACCACAATGTTTCGATTTAAATTACTTCCGACGGCCAAGTGCCAAATCAAATTTTTTTTCGCATTTTTCAGAAGCCGATGTCGTGTCCATAGGGCCTAGTAGAGGTTCCGATGTATTAACGGGAAGCTAGATTTCTAACAAGAAAACGCGGACAACAATGAGAGCATATTACCATCCGCTGTCTTCGTTGTAGCCTGCATTTGGTTTCCCCGAGCCTGGCGCAGCGGGCTAGAGTCACATTAGGTGGCCGCGGACAAGGCTGTCTGGAGTGAATGTCTGTTACATAAAACGCTTTCTGGTTTTTTGGACGTTCTTTTTGCTTCAGCTGCTTAGGGATCGCCACTCATACTTACTAGGTTATTCACCTCGATGTGTGTGGGTTTAAGCTTGTGGGTGTGGGAGTTTGTTATTGTATGGATTGGAGGAGCAATTGGATGATTGTTGTTTAACTTAAGGAGCATTGTTGGCTGAACGATAGTGTCAGTTCTATGCGAGTGGACTACAGTCAATAATACAATGGATGTAGCGCAGGAGAGGAAATGCTGTGGCTGTGAATGCATAATCAATACAATACAATACTGTACAGATTAGTGTTCTCGGAATTAATCGCTGGATTCAATGATCCTTTACGGTGCACTCCGGAGATGCTTAACGTTATAGTCCCGAGTAAGTAATACAACCCGATCAATAATCTTGCTGGTTATGTGAGGCTATCATGAAATGAATCATGTGGCATTGCATGCAACAATTGCACGGATTCTTGTATAACTTTCAGATCTATGTTTGACATCTTAACGCATGTCGTCAAATTAGTCTTTTATCGCTTTTATCGGACACGAAACTTTAGCCTTAGCCGTCTGACCGTGTCACCTCTACCGCCGGACTCGCCAAAATTCCGCGTATTCCGCGTATCGGCACTGGGCGATAACCTTGCCAGCCTTGTCCTCGTCGCTGCCCCCCGATATAGAGCACCGGTAATCGGCGGCCGGCGACGGATATGTCAGAAATGTCAAGTTTCAACAGGTGGCCTTGCACGCCCTGATTTATGTTTGGAAACGAGGCCCGCATCCGGTTTGGTGTCAAACATACGTATGGCAAGGCAACGGAGCCTTGATGACTGAGGCATAAGCTTAGGCAGCAATGCGACACACATTACTTACCCCACATACAACGCGACGCACGTAGGGATGAGAGGAGGCTAGATCTGCACTGGGAGATTAATTTCAGTTGACGTTGTTTGGGCTGGTGGGCGGGCTGAGAGGCCAAACCTAATTCCAACGTCAACAATGCTGTGAGCAAGGACCTAAGCCGGATGAGGTAGGGAATTTCCGAATGGGGTAGTTAGGGAATGTTCAGTGGGGTCGTACAAGGGGAGCTAACAGGAACTATGTAAATGGTGACCGAGGTACAATAGGGATACGCGATGGTGGGACATCCCTTGAGATGGCATTACTGGTTTTGCTAGTGAGAGAAAAATCAACCTTTTTTTTCTGCTTCTTCCTCTTCCTTCCCCTCTTGATTATTTTTTCCTTCTTGTCCAGGGTTAAAGCGCACTGTCCTTCATTGCAGACGTAAATCTATCTATAGTATACTATAGATCTGCCGGCGACATTCCATACGCTGCGAGACTGGTATGCTGCAACCCTCATGCAATTATTAGTGTATTTTCGCGCTTAATTGGTTTTGGCAAATGGGGATAGGATTGTGCCGGGGAGGGGCATTGCGCTACGCAAGCAAGCAAGCAAGCAAGCAAGCAACAATCGCAGCCACATGTAAGCGCTGTGCACCGACGCTGATGGATTCCATGGTAGGGATGTATTGTTTGGTGGAAGATGAGCAAGATACGAAGCAAGTCATGTATGTGCGTCTATGTAATATATAGTAGTATATGTGAAGTCTATGTATGTGGGTTTTTGGTGCAACCTACAAGGAAGAATAAAGAGGCGAGTGTTGGTTGAATTTAGGCGCGATGGTGACAAACAGTACAGTACGGTGAGAAGCTATGGCCGTAGACTCTCACCTATTGCATTGCGCGGTTTAATGTATATATTCTGGGTTGATGTAGCCTTATTATTTACCAACAAGTATACTATTCTTTAAGCTTTACATGGAGGTTAGTGTAAGGGGAGGATTACCCTAGCTTACTCTATCCATGGGAAAATGGAGTACAACGTTACGAGTGGTGGAACGGGAAGGAAGCTAGTTGCGGATTCATTCAGAGATTGAATTTCTATACATGAAACATATATATTTAATTATCCACCCTCCCCACCTCCCTTCTCGTCCAGGAAAGGCAATCTCGAACCAGACCACCGCGGGAATGGCTCGTTCGGATGAGTGTTGTGCTTCTGTGTTTGCTTACGTTATGTGGTTATCCGAAGCTCACCGAGCGCGTGGACACTAGCACTCAGGAAGCTAACTGGTGGGATTTGGAGCGGGATCAAAGATTGGGGATGGCATGGGACGGAGCGCGGGTCCGTATTCGTAGATCTGAATTGTAGTCGCGTGGCGTCGTCGCGAGGGCAGGTGATTTGTGGCCCATTCAGCAAGTGTGGGACTTTACATAATTGCTTTGTAGACTCGGGGCTACGGCTAGGAGTGAGAGAGGGTCGGCGAGGCTAGGAACGAGAATAGGCCGAGACGGGAAATTGACTGGCTAAAGGAAATTCTAGTTAAATTGAGTGGATGGGAAGCTAGTATCTCCGGTTGACTCCGGCCGAGAGGATCAGTTAAGGAATGTTCGGCTCTAGAAGCTCAAGCTGACTATGGCCTGATTAAACTCGAACTTCTAGGAGGATGGATAGAGATAGAGATGGAGCAGATGATGCCGGTGAGCCTGCGGTAAGCTGCTCTAGAGCCTGTGTAAGGTGGATCCGGGTCAAGTTGTTGTCAGCATGTTCTATCCAAGTGAACCATTTTATTTTTCTGATGTTCTAACTATCAGCTGAGGGTGCCTTGTGTGCGCTTTGCGACACCATTAATGTGCTCTTGTGCTATTTGGAGAAATTAGAGTAAACAAAGCGCCCCGGAATTACTCTTTTCCACGAGATCATCCTTGAAACCTAGCGTACCACGTTTCTGGCTCCCCGCAACGTCCGACGAGATTTAAGTGCTCCTATTAATTCGGAACTCCGCTCGCGTAGAGTTTTTGTTTTTTGCTTTGTCTTTTCTCCTGCAAAGAGTTCCGTTTTCATTACTTTCCACACAGACTGATACACACATGCACATGCACCGTTATTCAATGACTTATTTTTACTTTTTTTGGTAGCTTACCGTGGTCCAGGTCAATCCCGTCGTTCTAGCTTGTCGGTCTCTCGGATCGGAAGTTCGACCGATCCACTATTTGATATAAACCTTTTTTTTTTTTTTTTTTTTTTCAAGTTTTACTTTTGTTTTTGGGAGAGTTTTGGTAGGTCTTTTTGCTGGTTTTTTACTTATAAGGTTGAAACTATAAGCGGTGGGGCTCTTTTTCGGGCGGGACCGAACCGGTTGGATCCCAGATGGACGGGAAAACCCTTGCAGAACATATATCTATTTTTTTTGTTTGTCAAGTAACCGCAGTAAGTTGCTGGAAGGTCTTATAGAGAAAAGATTCCCAGACGGATAGATACATAGATTATTAAATTCTGGGTATAACAGTTATTTTTTCTTTTGGTTAGATTGTACAAGGAATTGTTTAACCTTAAGGTTATACCAGTCAGACTAAGGTTATACCAGTGTTTTTTAAGATAATATAGCTTATATATAGCTACTCAAAAGAGTACGTAGCATACAACTTATTTAAGGAACTTGACCGAAGCACGGCTCGGCTCGGCAAGGCGTTTTAGTTTGCTTGGTATGGGTTAGGATGTACATGGTTAGCTCGTACGCACCTTATGTTCGCAATACGGCTTTACATATATTGACATTTGTACCTCTGCTCGTATACGTATACATTAAGACGCAACGTACGCACGCCCGCGCCCCGCAACATTCACATTTTTCCCAACTTTGATTGCTGGGTTATGAAGCTTTACAATGGGGCTTTGAATTTTTTATATATGTTAAAAAGAGGTGGTATTTAATCAACCAGTTGAATTTCGACCATTTCGGTGGAAAAAAATTGTGTAGATATATCAAGTAGTTCTGGTTGACACATAGAGTTAGATGGGTAAAACTTCATTAAACCCAATATATTGATATTATATTCTAGACCCGCATTATATATGGCATGATCACTACTCCTAAGTACTTACTCTGACATGCATCAACAGTCATCTTTCTATCCGTACGTACCAATGGCGGTAAATTTCATTTGTAATTCCAAATAAAAAGGAAAAAAATAAAAAATAAAATAAAATAAGGATAAATAAAATCTATTACTAGTTAATGTTGTTCTAGAATTTATGTTCGTATAATTATACTTTTGTATAGATGTATTTATTTCAAGTATATGTAGACGTGATGATGATGATGGTAGTATTATGATAACCCAGTATAGCATTGTTCCGGCCCAATTCCACAGCCAGCGAACGTATCGTATTCAAATTTCCCGGTCAGTACTTGATTTCCATTACCATATTAATAAACCAGTAGAAAAATCGCTCCTCTCCAGGTATGGTAACTACGTTATGGAAATCCGTGCAAGCGCAGGCTTTAGTCTTAAATCCAGAATCCTATTAATATATCACCTAGCGCAGCTGGATTGTAAATAGAAACTCACGTACAACTTACCTCATCTCCATCTTCACATAGCATTCCTCCAGTTCTTTGGTTTCACCACATGGCGTCTACGCATGTTCTGTGAGCGCCTCCACCAAAAGGACCCTTTTCCTTGGCCGAGCCTTTTTCCCTTCTCGTACCCAGATTTCGCTCCGTCCCCCTGCCCGGCAGACCTCGCTTGGCTTGTTCGTTTCCGGATTCGCAAAGTTGAATTTAATTGCCTTGATCAACATTAATCACCACTGGCTAGACGATGCCTAACGAGTCTTGAGCCTGCGTTATCGTACAGCACAGTAATATCTGCATTACCCATTCCAGGAATGCTGAAGTGCTTTAGCGTCAGAGCTTGAACGGCGCCCCCCCCCCCCCCCCCGAGAGTGACCAAATCGACACTTTCTACTGCCGCGGGACCACCCAAATGGGTATGTATCGTCGCCCTCTTCATCACTCCCTCCTTTGCCCATCCCCCTGTAGCGGGTATTGCTCTCCAACCCTAGATCGACCCGTACTCGCCCATGAATAACCCCACCCACACTCCGAAGAGCAAAAGGCGCGTGGTGCGCTCAATTGCAATGCTCCAGTGCAAATCTCGCAACCAATCTCATACCAAACCACGACACCACTTGTTGACGCACACGTGCACGAATCAGCGGGTCCTCCGTATTCCCGGTTGCCCCCAAGAAAAGCAACACACACCATCAACCCCGCCATAAAGCATCACCCCCTCCCCCTCTCGAGATTTGTAATTCGTCGCCTAGCACAAGTGTTTTGGGAGAGATGTATATATCCCGATTTGGCAGTCCCCGCGGTGAGGTGGGGCAGGGCAGGGCCAAATTGTGAAGTATGAATGAGAATGACGAAAGGAGGAGGGGAAGCAGTGCTGGAAGTGCGTCGGGCGTGCGTTGGGCTGCACTTAGCTGGGGGTCTACTCTAGACTGAAGTGAGGAAGGGCCCGGGTGTTTCCACGGTAGCGGCTCTGGCGCAGGTGCAGCGCAGATAGGGTAAAATTGCTTGCGTGACGCAGTAGTGGCCCCTATTGACTTTTCTATCCAGGAGCTCGGGTGCTATCAAGAAATCACAGTTCTGTGCAACCAACTCCATAAAATCAATCTGGCTTGCTTCAAAGTTAGATCGTGAATAAGTCATGGTGAATGTGTTGACTGGCGATTGCATGCCGAAGGAAGGGTCATTGTGAAATGATATCGATATTGTTGTCGCCTACCTGAACCTGTTTGTTGCGATGGTTATACAACTGGCAAACCTTCATGCAATGGGTAGCGACGTCCCCAAAAGCCAGAATGTTGCAAACTTGGTTGATAATGGCATTTGGAGATATTGCGATTCCAAAAGAGAAATTAGGAGGTCCGTTATGCTGTGTACAAGCCATTAGCTGTATGTGCAAGCAGTCATACTTCATAAACCAAGGCATCGCTCCTGCAGAAATATAAATTTCTAGCTGAGTCATGCCGCAACCGCAAATGAGAATGGCAAGCCTGTCTCTCCACCACCCCCTCCGTATATCCCTATTTCTAGCGAATTCCACTGACTGTCGATATCACGGCCACGTATGTAGGCTTTTAGAGTTCATACCCCCAGATCAAGCCTTCGTTAAGCAAGAAGATTCATTTACCTGCGTACTTAGCCCCTCCACCTACCCCGCACCAACCCGCGTATGACGAGCCAGCAGCATGCCAATATTGTCGTGATACAATTCCTAACGCGCACCCCGCGAAACCAAAAGCAGTCAGCCGCCCCAGACCCGTTTCATGATGTTCACTGGTAATTTACCATACCTATTCCGGCCGCCCTCAAACACCCCCCGGTCAACCACGAGAAGCACCCCCGGCCCCGGGATCTTCGAGCCCTGTCCTGCACAGCAGACGTCAACCGCGAGCCACACGTCACCAGCACCCCCGTAGCGTCCGCTTGTTTGTCGGTCGCCAGAACGTCGCTACTTATAGGGCATCTGCCCGGCCCCTTCGGCAATCGTGGGCCCTGGTTGGCCGGCAGTGCGTAGAGGATCATATACACATAGACCAGCATGCACACAACGTGCAGACTGCAGCGTTAGGGTGCATCCAAATTCAGCCGCGCCGCGGGACCCGATTAGGAAAATCACCACCTCCGACACCGAAAGCGCACAACACATCGATTGATGGATATCGCCTAGTGTGCTCCTTGCCGGCCCCTTCTAACGACATCTGTCGGGAATCGGAACCCCCGTGCCTCCCACTCGGGGGCCCGAGGATGAGATGAGATTGAGCTGCTGGGTTGGTGAATCACGTAAATCGAGCCGACAAAAGAGTGATTATTGGCGACAGCACATTGCACTCTACGTGCGCATATGCACTGCGTATGCGTGGCCGACTCATATTTCACTGAAGCACTGAGTCAATAGATCGTCTCACAGCGGGGAGAACGAGAAGAAACGCGATGCGATATGATGTGATGGGGCTCGTAAGTCATCATTACCCAATGAACAAACTCAGAAACTCTCGATATGAGTGATATGATATGAACATATAATTCGGCATTGTCCGTATTCATGAATCATGCAGAACTTCGGCCATATAATCAAAATAAACAAATTAACAAACACCTGGCCTGGGATCATGAACCACAGCGCCCCAGCGATCAGCTTCCTATTGGTCGCCTAATCTCGTCCTCACGGTTTATGATACTGGCGTCAAGTCATATCCAGTATAAAAGAAGCCGCTAGTAAATGGTAACCTATAACCGGCTAGCATGACCTCGTTGCATGACCTCGTAGAGTGTATTTGCGTTCATTGCGGCTTTTGTCATGCAGTGATAGCGTTGTGAATGTGTACTATACCTTCTCCGGCGCATGCATATAATTAATCAACTACAATTTCCTACCCGCCTTCGCTCAGTCTATTACATGAGATAATTATTGGCCAGCAGTCGTATGACGATATTTATTCCTAGTGTGCCCTAGATAGATATTTCCATAATTGACCTCGTCAGTTGCCTTCACGACACTGTAGCCTCCAAATTAGGAGGCAAAGAAATGAAATGTATCATGATCCGCATCCATCCTAATATATCGCATAAGTGCTCCACGATATGGGAAGCTTGATAATTTCGATGATCGGCCCTGATGCATATGCCATATGCACGCTGTTCCATTTGTCGTGTAGGCTTTGCTTCAAGACCATTGTTCTCTAGCACCTATTGATGCCAACGCACATCCAACTTCTGAGGATCGCCGTAGTACCGCCAGGACTCTCAGCTAAACTCCAAATACTCGTGTAAAAAGAATTGTAAGGTTCACACATCAAACAGTCATCCTGCCTTTTCTGTCCGCTTTCACTTGAACAGATTGTTTCTCTAGCCTAGTTTTGGTTTACCAGATCGTACTATAAATCACAGGTGTACAAAGAAATGTCGAAATTATACCTGATTTGTGAGTTTGAACCCTTCGCCTATGGTTAAGCGGTAAGCCATGCTTGCCGAGTTGAACAACGTGGATACCTACAGCTTAATCTAGTTAGTACCATTAACTGTTAAAAGCCTTGAAACCAATTGAAATCCAAATTATCCATGAAACGAAGAAAGCCACGGTGTCGGTACTCACGAAACACATGCCAGAGCAAGGATTCCACTTTCTAGCATATTTATGAGTTGAATTTCTGTATTTCGTACATATATGTACCCTGAGAAGTGAACTTTGGAGAATGCAAATTCTACTAGCTTTGATTGGTTTTCAGAGTGAAGGCAACAAATTTAGTCTGGTTGCACTTCCCCTAGTAGAATTGAGAGACTATGTACATATCGCTAAGCCACATACCCTATCTAGCGGGAATTCATTTGCTATTAGTAATTGTAAGATAGCACTCGGCGTTAGTTTACCAAGATCTGAGAGCCAATCCTGTTGCTCAATTGAAACTTGTTGCCGTTTCCGGGAAAATTCCATGATCTTATGCAGGTATTTATTAGTCCCTATTGAGATTCTTCCCACTTGCAAATACAATTATAAGGTCTCTACTCCAAATACATGTTTGTATAAGATCATACTACACGAACGAATTCAGACCATCTTGAATACTTGTATCTGTCAACTACAGTAATTGAGATCCTCAGGGTGTGGATGTATATCCTCGGAATTTATTCCGCCCCTCTTTTTCTGCTCACAATTGTTTGTTGACATTGATATTTACCAGTGAGATGGATCCGTCAGCATAAAGTGCAACCTCCACTTGGCAGCTGAGTACGAGCAAGCAACCCATCTCATTTATTCCCTGCCATCTGCTGGTATCAGTACCACATGTACGTATTTTCGCACCCGGGACTAGCATTTTTGACGGTCAGAGATAATGTGCGACTAAGAGCAGAAGTAAACGCCAAGTTGAAACAATTAAACTTTAATTGAATTTGCTACCTTCCTGCTTGCTCTTTTGATTATCGCTGGTTTTTCAAGTCGAATAATTATTGGGAAGAATGTATGGACCTGCTTATCGATTGCTCGATCGATCGACCGATCACTCAGGTGGCTGCCCATCTAATCACCTTATACCAGATATCGCATCCAGGGATACCTCAACTGTATACAGCACGGTATACCTACCTATTTGTGCCGTGTCACAAGGACTGATAACCATTGGGCGCAGATATCACTGCCAATAAGACCTTTCAATGGTCAGAACAAGGTATATACTTTGCGCAGATAAGGTAAATGTTAGTTGGGATCATGATCGGGAGCTGTCATCATGTATTCTAAAAGGGACAGAAATATTTGAGCAAAGGAAAAATTGGAATATAGTCCTGTGCTCTTTCGAAGGTAGAATACATTGCTCTGTGAATGCATGCCTTAGATTTGTATATGTCGAGTTTTATGTAAAATATGATCCAATCGGGCTTAAGTAGATTGTGTCCAGGATGTCGATATACTCGATCCGCTAATCAATTGCAAGCCTCATCTCAGTCTCGTACGAACGGTTTAGTCATTTTATCTGCAATTTAAGATCATTGCAGCAGATGAGTTTTCAATTTTGTTCTCACAAAAATAATTTTTCCTTCTGAAACTCTCCTTTTCAGTTTTAAACTAATTGACATTTGAATTATACAAAAAGGCGATAGATATCATAACTATTGTAAAACTTGATAGAAATCTGCAGTGCTTTTGAAGGGATTGATAATAAAAGGTGCCAAGCTCTCTTTATGGGGCATAGTACATGGCATACTTTCTTCCATTCTCTCTTTATATTGTTCGTAAAAACCAATAGTGCGTGTATGTGCTTTGTGTGTGTCTAAATGAGGACAGGCGAGTATAGCTGATAGTATGTCATGAAAGTATACCATTGACAATCGAAGGCGAGTATTTATCCAACTGCATTTAGCTATGGAATACACATGTATGATATAGTTTGCAACTCATTCGGGATAGACCGTACAAATCCTGTGCCAAAGTAGCCAGCTGAGTCCCACCGACGGATATGTGCGCACTCCCTATCAAACTCTTCCACAAGTAATTACCATGACGGAATTACACCATTTTGCCTCTCCTTGCTCTTTTATCACTGTCACTGTACTCGTCAGTAACGCTATCGCCTGTAACCTGTAGCCTTTCGCTTCATGCCGTTCAGTGCAGCACCAGTATAAGGTCTCAAATTTGTCCTCATCGACGTAAATGGTTGTATATTCTACTTTTCCGAGCGTAACAGATTGTGTGAGTTGTCTGCCAACTGTACATCTGTCTCAGCTTATCGGGTGGTCAGCATACGCCCTGTAGTAGGCAGCTAATCCCAGACAGAAATTCTTCTCTAGAAAATAAATAGCAAGCACACCAACATTTTCATTTATCTTTCCTTGTCATTCACATGTCAAAGTTGATTGTCATGTGGATGCTCGAGAGCCTGCATCCCAAGAAGAGGATTACGAAAGATAGCTGAATTTATCATATCCTTGAGAAACAGCTAAAGAGTTGTATAGGCGTTTTATCATCCAGAGGATGATGGTCAAGGTCCTAGAAGAAGTGTGATATTCATTCCTAGGTGAATTAATTTGTCATAAACGTAGTATGGAATGATGTGTGCCCTCTCTGCGCAATATCGTCGGTGGCAGCCCGAAGACACTATACAGCTTTGGATTGTCACTAGATCGCCTAGACACTTCATAGCTGATAAAGAGTAATAGCCATGATTCGAGACGTTCGTGACTCGCTCCTGAACACCTGCCATACTGTGAGCATGACTAAAGAGTGTTGACGCCCCAGATCGGTTGATCGTGAGAGGAGAAAAGCATAAATCGGGCACCGACAGGCATAAGGCCTCTGTTCGTTATCAGTGGCAAGTAGCTGAGCTTCCGTTCTCGATGGCGCCTATTCCGGAAGTCTCCGATGACAGACTGATTGAAGGTACACAGACTGCACCTGAAGAGGTTGTGGATATTGTAGCTATAGGGCTGTTATCAGTCTAGGTTAAGCTACCACTCGCTGCATCTATAGGACTAGAATAACCCGGGGCTGTTAACCGTGCGAGCGGAGTTTTCGCTCCTATTATTGTCAGTTCAGCAAGAAGAAGCAAAGCTGGCCACGAACACAACACTAATTCATATTCTCAGCGTCAATCTCGATCTCTTCTCACACTAAGGTGCATAAACCCTGGCCAAGGGCTTTACTCTACTTCCCCACTGACATGTGAAAGTCTCTTCGAGCTCGAATTAGTTCAATCACGTCTTTCTCCAATTTTGTTGAAGAAGGTGAACTAATACCTATCCATATACTATCTCTCAACGTAAACGATGTATCGAGCACATGCGAAGTTGAAGTACCGTCTGTAATTTCCTCTTTTGGAATGGCCTGTGACTGACTGGGATAGGCCAGGAAGCATGACACTGTAGTTAAGGTATGTGACTTTGACTCAACTCCAAGGCAACGAAGACTTTACATCTGTCGGAACGAGGAATTCCGTCATCACCACTGTGATTGTGTCCAATTCTTACATCAAGCATCTATCTGAAGCATACTATGTGTTCCTATGGGGTTTGAATTCGAGGCAGCAGGACCCAAACTTTTCTCCGACAGGGTGCTCAATTGGAGGCACCATTGATCCTATCCTATCCAACCCCACACGTCTTGAAGTCTATCGTGTGGGGGATGATAAAAGGGCAGTTGATATTTGGATAGGGCGCACCAAGCAAATTGAGGTCCTGGAGCGGAAAGCCGCATGTCAGAGTTTCACGGTATTGAACATCACATGGAAAGCTGTGTCGCAACTCATATGAGCAAAACTTCCAGAAATTCCATGAATCGATCCGCTTGGGGGCAGCTGTGGGAAATCCACTAGTGAGGCAAGGTACCTGCAGCAGCCTTCAAAGATAATAATCTCTCGCACTTGCATTTTATTCTGTCAGTTAGCCGCCCTGGAATGGAATGCAACCACCATGCAGTGTACACATGGCAACTGGCCGTATGTCTCCAATAGGGTGCTCAAATTTTTTTTTTTTCCGCACGACGCGCCAGAGTAAGGAACGAGTCCGTGGGATCGTAAAAATTAGGACGAGGGGCAGTCCAAAACGGGGTAACTCAGGGGGATGCCGCACGCGGTCGGCGAAGCAGATCCGGAGAAGACTGACGGCCATCACCAAGGGACACTCGCAGCGCGGGCTCGCTTGCAGGCCGCGAAAACGGATTCGGCCTCAGGAGCTGACCCTCCGCTTGTGAATGCTGATTACCCATTCGAGAAGGTTTGCATACCGCATTTGGCATCATCCCTGCTCCTGCAGCATTCTGGGCTCTTTTGACTCGTTTTTTGAGCGCAAGCCCCGGGCTGCAACAGGGAAACTTCGCGCTCTGGCTGCCCTGAGATGTGAGATGTGGCCACAACGGGCTTCGAGTGAAGTAAGATATCTTGCAAATGGCAAACCTGCCATCTCCATGTGTCCCAACCTACCGTTGAATTTGGCACCCTGCACAATGTGAGCTCGTGGACAGTATTACTTGAACAATATGGTAATTACTCGGCAGCACAAGCCTTCACGATACATTGCTGCATTATGTGCAACCATTGCACTGTCACGGCCCACTGTTGGATCCTGGTGCACATTTATAGGATATAGATTCATCGCTTGTTGACAGCACGGTGAATTGGATGGAGCTTCCTGTCTCGTATCCGTGCCAAGGAATTGTGCAGCAGAAGACACAGTATATCCTCTATTTAGCAACACCCGACTCAGCGTGTCCTGAGGTCCCGATTCTGGGCCTGGAGCTGGTAAAGCAATGGCGTACACGTACGCGTATCAGATGATTTTCTTTCCTGCTGCCGATCACTCCTGATGGCCGCGGGATTTGCCCAAAGTCGTAGGGCCAAGCGTCAGCCCTGGGGCAAGACAGATGGATCAGCCTTTTGTTGCTTGATTTAACATCGTAACTGTCCTCGATAAGAGCAATCCAGTGATTTGGCGCGGATAAGGTATGGGTATCATTGGCCATCGTGGTCGCGTTTGAAAGCATATCCCATTCCATGCCTGTGCTCTATCCATGACTAGTCTTATTGCCACGGCATTCTACGTGAATATCACGACGGACAAAGTTTGACATACTTAGGCATGTCCATCAAATATGGAAGGAAAACTACCACTCAAATTGGTATCCAGGCTGATTGGAAAGCATCAAGCATGAATTGAAAAAAAATATCCGTTGGGTATATTCTGGAAAAATTAGGCCCCAGTATTCAGATGGATATCAGCACAGAGCTTGGATACATACATCCAATATGATAGGTACATATGCACGGCTAGTGCAAGGGCGATATAATTACAGCAAAGAAAGTGTCACGCGGGTATCCTTGCTGCTCATATAGCGGAATAGAATAGTCATCAGCAAGTGTCTGGGAGCAACCATGTGTTAACACCAAAATGAACGAGAGCAACACAGGTACGTACCTGCATATATACTTTTGTATAAAAAGTTACAGCAGTTCAAGCAATGGGCATACTTCAATCTGCAGGATCACCCTCTGGAGATGCGCATACACCATTGCAACACTAACTGCAACCGGTGTAAAGAGGGAATCCAACGTTGCGGAATTTCAGAAAATTACCTAACTACTTCATGGGTGCCCATGGAGGAGTCATAGCTATAGGGGAAGTTAAATGAGGGTGGCAATAGTAGGATTTGAGATGCATTACACGTTGGAGACCTGTCCTTGGCTGTGAAGGGTGCGACCCAGGACTGACCTAAATGCTGATGCTGGCTTCATGCTGGTTTGCTGCGGGCTCTTAGTAAGAACCAGTCATTGCATGGCCAACCTCATCACGAATCTCGCGATGTGATTGCAATCAATTGAGGGCATATTGATCTGGCAGTCAGGATAGATGCTTGGTCCGCGGAGCCCAACGAGGAATGGAGGAGTAAGCAGACTACGCATATGGAAGAAAAAAAGAAACGGGGGGTGGGCCTGGAAGGAGATTCCTGTTTGTTTCCAAATCTCCGAATGGGGCATTGAAGGGGTATAGCAGAGAGGCAACTACAATTACTAGTTATGCAGATAACAGAGCAAGAGAAGACGGGGCTTGCGGGCTGGTTGGACAGCATGCACGATCGAGATGCCCTGAGTGGCCCAAGCCGATAGAGCATGCAAACGACTACCTGTGCATCACCAGCGAAGTAGGACGGGGCACCAGCGCTGGGCATGCGCCCGAGTCTCTCCTTCTCTTTATGTATGCCGTGCGTGGTACAGCATATTCCAGCCTCGTGTCCCAGGACCAGATTATACGCCGGGATGACAGGCAACACTCCATGCATACACGCAGAAAGCAGAGCACAGTTATCCACAGTGTCTGATACACACGACCCCACTGGCAGCTCGCAAACTGGACCACATGTCCCAAGTCAGCCATCCCTTACTCGCCCTCTGTCCACCAACCGCAGTCGATGCCATTCGTTGGCAGTAAGAGGCCACGGCCACCACGCACCGTGCTGTGACTAACAAACCCTATCCAGCATGTCTTGGTGCTTGCGCTCACTCTCGCCCTGCCATGCAGCACTTATCACCGTGGCAAATAGCGGTGCCGAGGCTACTTATCACCAGCTATCAGAAAGCATTCGCAAGCCAATGTATTGTACATCGTCTTGGCCGTAGTCGTTGTGATTGCTGTTCGCAACACGCCGGGAGCCGGCACTGCGCACTTTCACTGGTTGGCTCTGAGTTGGAGTGTGTGTGGCTGACAGGCTTCAGATAGTATGGCGGGCCGGATTGGAGCGACGGTTGTATCGAGGACCTGGCGGGCACCGTGGGGAGGCCCATTGACGGCTACAGCTACTCCATCCGCCGGGGGGCAGGTGATTGGCCTGTTTCTGCCGAATCAAGCCGTCGATAGCTGGTGGCCGCAAGAGGGAGCAAGAGGGCGTCGGCGAAAAGGGCACAGGTGCGAGTGAGTGCAAGTGCGGGTGCGAGAGCGGGGCGTGGGGCGACTGGTCGGCAGCCAGCGGCGGCGGCGGCGAGAGGACCCGGAGGTACGCTGGGCCCGCGGTGCGCAAGTACCTGCGGCTGCACAATAAATAATCTGACGCCATGCAGCCTCCGCGGTTCGCTGGCCGTCGACTGGCCGCTGCCCCCTCCATTTTGCGTCGCTCTGTATGGCGCACCGCCCCCCCGCCGTGCATCGCCCCATGCCACCCTCCTCTGCCCGGCCCCGCCCCTAGCAGCGCGCCCGGTCCGTGGATTCTAACGCACACCCAGAATGCCATGCTGCTCAGTCCTCACCCTCAGCTCCCCAACTCCCAAGGCGCCTCGCTCCCCCCCCAAGTGCCAGAGCCCAGAGCCCAGAGCCCCCCTCCGCTAAGCCATTCACGCCAGGTGTTTTCCGAAGGTCTCAGGGCGTTTTTCCTTGCTTCCCTTCCCGAAATGCACTTGCAAGCACAGCAGTGCGCTGTGTTGGGTGCTCGTCTTGTCTTGATTAATACCACCTTCAAATGGCGATGGCTGCCTGCATGACGAGAAAGAAGAAATTTTTGAAGGAAGCAGCAACGCTGACAAGAATCAAGGAAAAGCACAACTAAGTTTACAAGAGCTTCATGTTCGTGGGCGAAAGCCACCTGAATCATCTTTGGCCACAGGGTACAAGTCACCCAAATGCTCTGCAGAGGAACAATGGGTAGGTTTGCATGATGAGGTACTCCCTAGTCCTAGCAGTCCTGGCAGTCCTGGCAACTCGCATGGGTGCAGAGAACAGGCACAGGCGAACGAAAGACATGCATGTAGTCGCACACCACCTTTTTTTTTTTTCAGTTAATTCCATTATTATTATTTTATTATTTTTATCGAAATACAATACGCAGCAATATGCAGCAACGCGCGGGCCAATCGCATCTGAATTCAATCATTGCTGAGGTAGGCTTGCTTCAAGAAGGCCCTGAGACATTCCGGATATATTGTTCTTGTGCCCGGATATATAAGAAATTCTCGATGCCCCTCCTTGCTAACCTCGTTTCCCGTTTCCTCAGCAGCATCCTCCCTCATATATTATGCCACTTCCCTGACACAGCTTAACTGTCTAGTATATATCGTTAACCCTGTCAAGAACTCCTGGAGCTTTTGACCTCGTCTATATAACCACTTCCTTCACCCCTGAGAAGGAACAATCACAATCAATCCTCACCTATCTAATGTTCCAACACTTGAACATTGAAATGCAATCTGACTCCAGCACATCTTCAAGCGGCTCAAGCCGGCGACACAGGAGCAAGTCACACAAGAAGACGGAGAGGCACGCATATTATCTCTTTCGAAACGTGAGCGAGACGAAGCCGTGGGCTCGTGCTGAAAGGATGGAACTTGCCATTAGCGACGAGCAGCTGAAGAGGCAACTGGCTAGGAGCCAGGAAGCTGGAAAGGAGCCTGCTACAATCATGAATCAACTCCCTTCCACCCAGCTCAAGCACATCACAAAATTACAAGCCGAGAAGAACGCGCAGAGCTCTAAGTACGAATGGCGAGTTGTGAGTCTATGGCATGACAAGCCTGATCCGGAACATGGAAACGTCCCTCAAGCAATGTGGTCTATCCTGAAGCGGGAAAGGAAGGAAAAGTTTAGCACACCATCATCTCCCAAGACTGAGCCCACGGAGGAGGCAGGGACACCATTGACACATGAGGAACTTCAAAAGGTCCTTGCTGTGAGGTATCTTCCAGCCACCCCATCCTACATTCAGCCAGGCGGTGCCTGCGAGTCAACAGTATACTACCCAGCCCAACCAGCCATCCATACAATCACCTCGACCCCATCAATAGGCGGCATCCACTCTGCAATGCCCATTTTCCAGCCATACGAGGCTTCGCCCACGACCCCTTTGGACAACGAGCCATCCGGCTACTCCAGTGACACTGAGTCAGTCAGCAGCAACCTGACCTCTGGGTCCTCCGCCAGTTCCGGAAGCAACACCAGCATCGTGACCCCACCAACCCACCACGCCCCGCTCCGCGGTATTCTCCGCAATGCCAACCGCGGACCCTCAAGTGAGGTTTCGATCCAGTCCGACTCCCCCTCCGACTCCAGTGCCACTAGCTCAGAGCAGGAGTGCAAGGCACTTGCACCGGTCGTGTGCTACAGTGGCGTCAACCCGAATCCATTGGCACGTAGCTACATTGGGACTGCGCCCCATGCAAAGCGGGATTACCGCCGTGCACGTAGGTCCGGGAGGTTATCTGAGTACGAGCTTGAGACCGCGACAACTACTTCTGCTTCCTCGGTGACGAAGAAGACGAGGTTCTCTGATGAGGCAAGCTTCTGCTTTGCTTACGATGTGGTCAGCGGCAGTGAGGACGAGTCAGAGTCGGAGTACATTGGGTACTATAAGCCAGAGAGGAGATATAGGAGGAGCTATGAGCCTGGTGCGCTAGCTCATAGCAAGTATGTGCAGTATGGGTCAGACTGAGCGGATATGGGTTTTTCTTTCTTGAATACTTTCCCTCCCTTCCTGTCACAATAGTTTTTTTTTTTCCCTCACCTGTCTCTTCTCTTTGGGATTTTCCTTCATGTCTTCATTTCACCGGTGTCTAAAACGGTCGGTTCGGTAGGCTGCTTGCTTTGTTGTTCAGCTGTCTTCTTCTCTTTCTCTCTTTTCAGCGAATACCACATTTTCTCCTTTTACCTACGACAGTTATCTCCTATGTTCCTCATGCATCTACGCTGGGTTTGGGAATTTCCTTCGGTGTTTTTTAGCATTTATTTTCCTTATGGGTCTTTTTTCCGTTTCTTGCTCATTCCTACTTTTCAGTCCTTCTTTTTTACTTTCGGCAAGGGAGGGAATGGGGATCCTGGAAGCGACTTTTATGAGACACGAATTTATGATATGGTAAACATGGAAAAAGGATGATAAGAAAAGGGCACGAAACATAGGGCTCTTTGGAACAAGGGATATGAGGGGTACTGGCTACTTCTGATATCTTGATAACGAATTGACGAAACTAGTGCGGGGGTGTTTGGGAGTTGGGGATAAAGGGAAATATGGAACGAGCAAGGCTGTCGGGAGAAACTGGGGGGAGGGCACTGTAACACACATTTTGCTGTTTGTGTGGCACACTTACTTCTTTGATTTAAGCATTAGCATTGCTAGCTATATTTAATTAAGCTTCCAGGTGCTGGGGAAGGGCGCCGGGGGTTTGTTTTCTGTCCCAAACAAACACTGTTTCCAAATTAAAAGTGAGAGTGAGAAAGCTGTACGCTAAAAAGTGTGAAACCCTTAGTTGATTAAGTGATTTGAACGTTAAGTGTTGTTTGGAGTTGATGGAGTTGTGGAGTAGAGAGGGACAAGTAGAGTAAGGAGGGCCTCCTGGATATGGCGATGATCCTAGGCAATCGCAATTGGGTTTAGGTCCTCTGGGTAGGAGAAGGAATTGAGACCTGTATTTGCTGTTTTCGACTTGGATATGAGGTAGTAGCTATAGCCCTGGGGTGTATTGTTTTGGATGTTGTGGTTATTTTTCTTTCTTTCTTTCATCCATTCATTCATTCTTTCTTTCTCTAATAATTTTTTACTTTTTAATTTTTTAATTTTTTCAAGTTTTATTTATTTTCATTTATTTTCATTTTTCATTTTTCATTTTTTCATTATTTATTTTTTTTTTTTTATTTTTTTTCCCTCTCCCCATATTTATGTCAACCTAAAACGTTCAAGGTGCAGCGTATACGTACCTTCGTGCAGTGTTGTTGTTTCACAAACAATATTATCGTGCTACCTCCCGTTAAGCTTACTTAGCATTGCTCCCCAATAAGCTAAACCCGCATCCCCATCTTCATATACTCATATTCCGTGCATAATCAATATCTTTTGTATCGATAAAAAAAAAAAAGGCGATTACGTAGATAAAAGTGAGTCCATGGCGTTATTAGAGAGGGGTGGTTGATCTTGAGGGTCTGTGTGTTTACATCCGGTAACTGTGCACTGGCATGGGCACCTGGGTGCTTAGCGATTAGCTTTAACGTGACATATCTGTGACATGAGTCAGGGAAGGGAGTAACGTCAAGGTACCGTAGTACCTGTGTTTTGAACATGAGGATAGGAGAGGGGAAGGGTTGTTTCAGCAGCTCTGGAATTGAGAGCGGGGATTCGAATATATATGAGTATATTGGCGAGCTATTTCGATTCCGATTGTAGGCGGTATTTTGACGGGTATGGTTGTCCGCCCCCTCCTGCGCGCGCGAGCGCGATAGAGATTAATTCTATATCTCAGCTGTGCAAGATGAGCCGTAAGACCGGGGAACACTGAAGATGAGTTTTTGTGCGATCCATGTGAGACTGGAAGAGCATGGAGATCGGGCGCCCGGGGGGGGGGGGGGGGGGGGCACAGAGTATTGATTGCGCAAGTCGTCAGTTCATCAATAAACAGTCAAACAAGGAAATAAATAAACAAGTAAACAAGTAAACAAATGAACAGATAAACAATTTATCTAACCTTGTAAATATTGATATAGTGGGCCGGTTGAGAATTCCGTTCATGTAGGTGGTGTGTCACCCACCGAAATTTCAAACACTAAACACAATCCGGTTGCTAATGCCCCCATCCCCCCTCATCCCCCGTAAACAAACAGGAGAGGTCCGATATCAGTGTCACGTTAGCGAGGATCCCACAAGCCCAAAATTTCTCAGCCTTAAGAGGGCACCTGCAGTACGTCTGCAGACCACCACCACACACAGTCGCATGTGCAGGAAAAAAAAAAAACCCCGCAATCTCCGGGAACTGGAAGGGGTGAGGAAATGAAAGTATCTGATAGCTGTTGTGTGTGTTGTTGGAGAATATTAATTATTGATTCTCCAGCTAACGCGACTTGAAAATTCACGGGGCTGATCAAGTCGGGGCCAGGAAACTCGGGGGAAAACCTGAGCTGGGGATAATTTTCCAGACATTCAAAATGCTGAAATTAATAGTGAAATTGTTTAGCAATAGAGAACTTATTCCTTATAATCTATTTCCTTTTTTTTTTTAAAAAAAATACATACCTTAGATACGTTAAACACATCCATGTCCCCTTTATCACCGCTTGTGAATGCGTTCGAACACGGGAGTCTCCTGCCTCTTTGCACGACAATTTTTTTTTTTTTTTTTGCTGCATAATGATGGTTTCCAGTTTGATTCGACATTCCTCTGGATCGCGTCTTCCAGGCTAACATCACCGCGAATTCCTCATCCTGGTCCCAGTATTCTCATCTCCACCCCAAAAGCGCCAATGTCCTTCTACGCTCGTTTCAATGCCATTCCCTTTACTACCTCCGACGTCACCATACCCACTGATCATCTCCACTTCTTCAGCCTTTGCGCCTTCCCCACCCTCCCAGCCTGTCTACCCAATTTTCAACTTCCTCTGATTTATGGTCCATCCATTCATATACAGCATATCTCTCCATTACCCTCAATGAAGCCTTCGCTCTTCCATTACCCTGAAGTTCCATAATCTCGGGCTCCCACACACATGTCCAAGATGCCTTAACTGTAATCTGACACTTCCCGCTCTCTCAGCATTCAAGTACCCTTCCTAGTACTCGTGCCTCTCATCTCCATCGGCGGTTCTCCCCCAGAACTTTGAATTGAGATCATTGGTGCCGCTTGAGGGTAATCCTGCCCAAACATTAAACAACCTGACACCGCCTCACCATCTACCCACCATTCACTCGTATATATACTTTTAGTGTCACCAGGCCTAGGTCTCCACAACCATTATTTTCCGTCTTTCCAAACATTTCTAAGAGCAAAATCGATTTCTCTTATATTGGTTCGAACTGTTGAACATCCCATACACCTTGAACGCCTTTGATCAAAATAGATAGCAACAATTCGCAACCCACTGCAATACCATCCAAGCTCTTGAATCTCAAATTCCTTCCCTTGTACAGTCGACTTTTTAATCTGCTTGATTTTTTGTGCGTGGGCCCAATGCCCTACATCCCCCCTACCTTCCACACCATGAGTCCATCAATAGAACTAACTAGCTTCTCATTTTCGATCAACACCAGAGCCAAGGGTATATCCCAATACCATTCACTATCGACCACCCACAACTCCTCATCTGAGTTGCTTGTCCCTATGTTTCCCTGTCCCCCTCACGTCGAGTAATTCCAATGCAGTGACACGTCATCACTTGTGCTCGTACTCGTACTCAGATCCAGGCTGGCATAAAGTTCTCCATTGATGACACCTCTCCATTATCAGCATTGACAATAATTTCCCAGTCATTGCAGCTTCATTCGGCTGCACTTTCTATGCCACTTGATCAACTCCATTGTCCCTTCCATTCCATTCCCGGCTATTTCAACCTGCCCTATCCGGGTTCTTCCCTCTTTCCAACCTCGCAAGTATAAACAAACCCAGTCAACCAATCACTCAATCAATCAATCAAGATCTCCAAAACACCAACCGCAAACGCAGAACATAAAAATAAATTCCCGGATACGGCCAAGAAGGCAATTCCCCGCTTGACAAATGCAATCATTGCTAATCAAAACTGGACAAACCACATCAAACGTACTCATGAGCCTCGTGCATCAAATTCACTTCTTAATTCACCAATACCAAACTTGCCCCTCCCTCCTTGTTTTGTCCCTCATTTCCCACTGGGCTCGGACTCCTGCTTCGTTCCCTGCCGCTAATTTCCGGGTGAGGCGACTTCTGTCGTAGTTGTTGCTGATGCGGTGTTGCTGTCGATGCTACCGATAGGTCTTGGTTACTATTCTCCATTACATCTTCGTCTCTCCCCTCTTCAGCCTTCGCTTTCGGTTTCGCCTTACGCCTTTTCGCCTTCGATCCAGGGACCGCCTTCTGCGTTGTTGTGTTTGTTGCCGCCACGGTCGTATTTGTGGATATAGAATCGGCACTGCCATTGGAAAGGATCTTTGTCTCAGTCTCAGTGGAAGGTGCTTCCCTATCAACTGCTGTTGAGTTATTGCTATTACCATCCTGGGCCTTAAGATCTGCACATCTATTATCTAATAGAGACGGCGATAACGATGTGGAGCGTTCTAATTGTATCTCTATAGAGAGCTTATTTGGCTTCGATTCTTCCTGTACCCTGGAGAGATCGGGTATCGAATCCTGCGGCTGTTGAGTCAGGATAGGTTCGGCTTTCACCTGGTTTGCTGATAATGAGTCCGCCTTTTCCCCAAGTTGCTGTCCGTTCTCTTCGCCCACGCCCTCCCCATCTCCCCCACCAGCACCCCTCTCCTCTTCAACCTCATCGCGCCCTCCCATTCCGGATCCCACCCCATCTGTCTTCACCAACTCCCTCAGAAATTCCTCCGCACTCCCACTCAATATCCTATCCACATCAGTCTCACTCCCAAACTTACCTCTTTCTCCAAAAGTCCCATAACACACCCCTTGCTTCGCTTCTTCCATTATTCTCAACTCCAACTCTTTCTCCCTCTCCAACCTCGCCCTCATCGCTGCCTCCTCTGCCTCTATCCTTCTTCTCTCCATCTCCCTCACCTCCTCCTCCGAAATTTTCTCATAAAACAACATAAATGCGTTCGTTATCGACCTTATCTCCGCAATCGTAACCACCGCAACTCTATCATCGCTGATCCTCCACCAGCGCTTGCCCGTTTTCCTATAGCAGATGTAGTGTCCATTATGATGACCCCCATAATGTGTAATCACACTCTTTAATTCATACAACACATGCTCCTGTTCTCCACTGTCATTAACAGCTCCAGAAGATATTGGCTTCCCAGGGTCTACATCCATTCCATCCACCCCTGTCACCACATTCCCCAAATCCAAAAACCTAGGAAAATGCACTGCCGCAAAATTCTTTCTTGTTACTCCACTCACCATATCAAACTGGCTCCTATTAATATGTAGGACCAGTATCGGTGGCGGCCTTGCAATCATTGTCTGTTTCGTTTTCGTTGCCGTAACCTTCAGTGATGGAATAGCGAGCCGTCTAAACGTAGCTTGTGTAAAATCATCTTCGGCAAGGGCTTGGTTCACCAGTTCGAGGCGCTTTGTCACGGTTGCTTGGAGTTCAGGTGATAACTTTGCTTTTGAAGTAGGATTTGACGTGGCAGATGACGATGAGGAAGAAGCAGAAGAGGATTGGGCCTCACTTGGCGATAAACGAGGCCCTCCCTCCTGATCAAGTAATTTTTCCAACTTTCGTTTCTGAGCAAGGAGAGTACACTTATCGCATTCCACCTGCTCAATTCGTTCAATAACAATGTACTCGTTCAAGCATTCGTCAAGTGTGCACTCGTACTGCATTCAACATCATCAGTACGGAAAGTAAGGAATTGCACAGAAGTGGTGGGGCAACTGATACCGTCGATGGCAATGATAATGACAAGGTTGTAAATGCCTGTAACCGTATTGCTTCTACATACCCGCAGCGCAAGCACCCTACTCGCTGCGCGCTTAAACCTTCAAATGGGTTCTTGAGTTCTTCAGGCATCAGTTTGTCCTTCAATAAACCATCCACAATTTTCATATCTGGTTCTCCACTCAAAAGTAATGATGCGGATTCTAATCCTGCGACATGTTTCACCCTATTCCAGTATCTCGTAACCTCCTTTTCCACTGCTGCTGTAAGCCTCTGGAAGAATTCTTGAGCATCCTGCTGTTCGTTAAACATCCAACCGGAATTTGTCGTATCTACAGCCCTAATTAAGTGTGGTACGTATACTGAACGATGGTTCCTGCTAACAGTATTCAATGTCTCAAATAGCTGAACCAGTGCGGCCGATGGATGGAGATCCTCGTCGTTCAGAGCCTCTGGTGAAGACAGAATCGCCAGATGTGATTTCAGGTATCGCAACGATGCCATAGCCTGTAGTACCGAATTTTGATAACATGTATTTCCCATGTTCCATAGCCCACCCACTACCTCTTCCCCGTCGTTCCCATAAACATTTCCCGACAATAACGAATTCGCCCTAGCCCGTATTCTTTCTACCATCCCAGCACCTCCCACTCCATCACGACCTATGTTGGGCCCGAACAAAAATTGTAACCGCTGCCTTGTCCCCTCACCCATAACCGTTCCAACCACCATGATGAAAAAGTCGAGAATTGAAGGTAATTCAGGTACCTGGTGTAAGAACAAGTAAATAATTGTGAAAGAGACAATGACAGTGAATATTAGTAGCTGAGTGTCAATTTCTACATTGAGAGGGAATGGGTCAGAGGAGTTGAGCATCTTTCAGGATTGAGGTATCGGGAGGGGAGATTGCGGGTGATGAGGCAAGCCCGCTGGCAAGAAGCAAGAGAGCAGAGGGGTTGAGCGGCAGTGGAATGCTGTGCACGCGAGGATGTGAGAGCTTATCGAGTAAGTTTCGTGTGGGCAGGTATGCGTCACTATATACGCCGGAGCTGTTGAGTCTAATACTTTCAGAAAAGTTTGCTTGTCCTGATGGAGATGGTCGCAGGTTCCTGTGGGGGCGAGGGGGGAAAGGCACAGGAAACGAAGCAGACGCTTCGCGAGAGGGAAGGACGCAGGTTAAAAGAACAGCTGAAGCGCAGACGGCCGCCGCGGGGCAAATCTTATCCAGGAGGGAGGGTCGCACGGCGTACTTGGAAAGGCCTAGGCTCAGCTAGCAGCATGCGTACAATGCGAGGCGAGCGGAAGAAGAGTGCCGCAAGGGCGATAAGGCATTTTAACGAAACGTATTCAACTTGTGTGGAGCAAATGCGATGCTGCTGCGATCCCCGGGCGGCAGTACAAGGTACAAGGGCGCCTGCAGCATGGGGTTGTGCAGGGGTCTCCTCGAACGCGTGCGCCGAGCGTCAGGCACAGCGTAGAGCATGCAGACAAGTGAGGTCACGACACTCGGAGACAGAATGCTGGCGGCGCCGCGGGCGAGCGGTGTGGTGGTTCGACGCCTTGAACAAAGTGTTTGTATAGCCTTGCCGCGTGCTGCGCTTACCTCCTTCATCTGCATCTCCGCCGCCCACGGGCCACTGCTGGAGACACATATGTGGAGGAAGGCACTGGTCAGACTCGAGGGGGTGTATACTCGCCCGCTCAGCCTGCAGGCCTCTTGTATACGTAGCTGATCCCAGCCTCGGGATGAGTCTGCTGCCTGCTGCTGCCTGCAGCCTTCCGTCCAGGGGCCAGGATTCTTCTATCACCTTCGTTCTTCCCGAGCCTTAAGGCAGCGTCACTTGTGCCATGTGCATCAGCGCCAGAGGGAATCATAGAAATGGCTGGCTCCGTTCATCTGGCACTGCTTTCTCCGCCATCCTGCTTACTTGCCTAACGATCGTTAACTCGCTCTTCACTGAGAGGGCAGCTCTTGCATCAGCCAAGCCAAACATGGGAGACCAGCGCCTGCAGGCACCACGTCGTCTCAGCTCACACCTGTGATCCTCAGGGTAACAGCTTGCGCTGCATGCTGGCTGGTGTAAGCGTGCAAGCCGGATCAAGTTGTGCGTATGCAGACTTGCGTATCGCATCCGCCGTACTTGCAGCATCCTGTCTCCACGCCAAGCCAAGCGTCCCAGCCCAGCCGGGTTTGGCACTGCATACAGTGCAATCTCGACGTCGAAAATCACAGCCCTCTCGGCACCGCAGCAGCGACTTCTCACATCCTTGGAATTCCCCGCGCGCCATACCTTCACTGCCTCCCCCTAACTCGTTCCCCATTCCCCCATAGCCCGCGCAATGGTTGCTCCGAAAAGGCCCCGTACCCCTCACCCGTTCTTGGGCCACCTCGGCCGAGTCCTCTTCATTTACAACGAAATTTACACAAACCAGGTCATATACTCTCTATACCGCTCGTTACAGGTACGCTCCTCTCCCGCCGCCAATTGTCCCTGGCCTGGCATGCGCAAGCGCGAGTGGGCCTCTTTGGCTTTAGAGGGCATATCACAGAAAACTAACTCCGGAACGCCATCCCCCATGCCAATTGGCTTCGGCATTGCTTCTCATCAATTGCTAGAACAATGCTGCCATTAAACAACTCATGTTTGTCGGCAAACAATCTGTGCCCGCCACTCTTCGGAAGGACCGATGGAGTCCTCTCGCTTGTGTCCACTTCCCTACGCCTCAGTTCGGTCTCGACACCTACCGGCTGCTCCGCGAGTTCCGAATAATGCACGAGACTCAGTATGACCCTGCCCTCTTGAAGCTCACTAAGGAGAAGCGCAAGAAGAAGTTACAGGACCAGAAGGCCAACAGCATTGCAGATCTTGCCCAGGCAATACAGATGGAGTTGGAGCACTTGGAGAAGAAGAATATGCGCACTGGGGATGAGCAAATCGTGATAAAGTGGCAAAATCCGATCGATGGTGAATACGCTAAGTCATGGCCTGGAGAAGTGAGACATATGCAAGGAAGCCGGCCTGAGAGATATACATTTGCGAAGGCGGACCTACCGGATGATATGCAATTGCTGCTACCGCAACCCCCTGAGGGAAGTCTTCTATCGAATTGGGGCACGCTCTTAGATGGACTGGACTAGGACAATGGAACCGGGGATGAATTGGCTACAATGATTATGAAAGAAGATAGTTGCGGGAAATATGGGGGCAGGCGCTAAGGAGATGTTCGCCTTGTTGTACCTAGAATCTATATCCTCATGTTTTCCTATTAAGGCTTCTAAAAAATCTTTGATGACGCAGCATTGCGAGCCCAACCGTTTTGGCGTTGCAATTGTATAGTACAGCATAAAATCTAGTTATATTGATTCCTCTCTGGTATTTTGAAGGCTTTGAGAATATTCCGCATGTGTAAACTGGCATGGAGCAGGGGGTTACACCAGCCTCGAAGTGGAGGGTGAAAAGAATCAGATGGCCGCCGGTTTCCAGCATCGTGCGCGCACCGCACAACCTTCTCCGCCTGTTCCTGATAAGAGCCGCCGGCTTATCACCACCCCACTCCTCATCGCCGCTGAGTGACAAAATCGCAGCGTATTTCATCTGCCTTTGCTCCTCCCACACGGCCATATACAGGTCCTTCGGCTTTGGCAGTTCACTTTGTACGGTGCTGGCCGGTTGCCCTCTTGCGCAGGATCGCGCCGTACTTCACGATCAGTTGCTTGTACATTGCCAGCTCCGCCGCCCCGCTGCTGCCAGTGCCACCTCCGCCCGTCCACCGCCGAGTCTCTCGGGAACATTCCGCATGAGCCACTCTTCCTCCCAGCGCTCTGCGATACAGCAGTTCACCGCCTTCACCCAATGTTCCGAGAAAACTGCTGTTAAGGTGCGTAGTCTCCTACTTGACTTTTTGCCTGAGCTGGGGCAGCTATTTGCACTGAACTGTGTCGTGTGCTCTCTTATAGCAACCGCCCTCTCGGGTGTCCCCTCCTATTCATCATCCCGCCCCGCGCCACCTCCACCCCCATCCACTACAATATGCCCACATCACTCCCCACCCCCAACACTATCCAGCCTCAGCTGCTAGCTTCAGTGCGACATGATGGTGTGCAGACCATGCTGATTCCTGGCTATTAGTTCCTGCGGAGTCACTCGTGGAATGTCGAACTTGCTATTGACTCGTTAGTACCCCCTCTTACCCCTGCCCATGTACTCCTTCTTCTGTACCATCTATCTCCACTCGCCTCCTGTCTGTCTTCTCGCCTCTTTGGATACATCCTCCTGCGAGAATAGACTTAGACCGTGATCTTGGAGCTACTTCTCAGCTCGGACTGCCTGGTTATCAGTATCACAGAAACGACCAGCTTCTCGGCACAGTTCACTCATTGCTTGCTCCGCTGGCCTGGCAACCAACCACAATCCGTCCGCAACACCATCCCCTCCAGCACAGATCTCCGATACTTGACGCCAGCGGCAAGTCCCACAACTGATTGATCTACGTAACCCTGCACACTTTCCCCTTCGCTCGCCCCATCTCGTCGCAAGCAGATCTAGAACGTTCCTACGCCTAGCCAGCCAACCGCGACCCTCATACGACCTTCTCGGAGTCCGCTCCAGCCAGCTGGCCAGCAGCAACCTGCATACTCCAAGCGGGTACCTTCGAGCACAGCTTTTACCTTGACTGCTTGCTGGCTTGCAATTTTTTATCCTATTTACATTTTGAAATCTCCTCTACTTCTTTATTTTTGTTTGAAATTACCCCTGTTACCATACTACATCCGAGTTTGGAACTTCCTAGACAAGCGCTTCCAAGCTCGACAGTTCATCCGCCCGCACTTGGTGACGACGATTAGCTGACAACCATGTCCTTTAACATACGGCGAAACAGATATTTCTCCTCCAATGCGGCCTCACAAACGCCGCAGGTTACAGCGGCAAATGAAGCCAGTATCAACAAGGTTTTCGATACCTATCGAGGTAAGCTTATATCAGCTTGAGTATTCATCATCGAGGTCTTAGTGCTAATTATTATGAGCCTTGATGGCGGTGGAATACAGAGAAAACCGATCCTGAAAATTCAATGAACATCAATGGCACAATGGCATACATAGAAGCCCTCGGAATGAGTCTGGACGAGCCAGCTGTCCTTGTTCTATGCGAAGCCCTCAAGGCACCTACAATGGGCGAGTTATCGCGGCAGGGGTTTGTCGAGGGATGGAAGGCGATGAAGTACAACTTTCTCCCCCTTTACTTTTCCCCTCCCTTGCCTCCCTGCTTTTCACACCCGAAAATCTAATTTCGTTTGTGATATGTTTCAGCTGCGACACCATTGAGAAAATGCGTGCTCAAGTCCCCGACCTCCGCCGCTCGCTCGCGCACGATGATGCTGTGTTCAAACGGGTCTATCTGTACACATATACGTTCGGTTTACCGACGGGACAGAAGTCACTACCACTGGACACGGCGATAGAGTACTGGAAATTGCTGCTGGGCGAAAGATGGAAGAGCCATATTGATGTGTGGATTGAATTTCTGCAGAAAGAATACAAGAGAAGCATTGCGAGGGATACATGGAACATGGTATGGGAATTTGTGGGGTGGTGTAAGAGGGATCCGCAATTGAAGGAGTATGATACGGAAGGTGGGTTTGGCCAAAGGGGTGGGGGTAGGATGTTATAGACGAAGGGCTAATGTGTCTTTCTATTATAGGTGCCTGGCCATCAATATTGGACTCGTTTGTGGCGTATTACAGGAAAAAGAACGAGATGGATACCTCGTAGGTGATTTGTGCGTCGATTTTATTAAAAATAGTTGGAAGTGGTGCTGTTGAACGTGAAGCTGGAAAGGGGATTGGTGTGAGGGATGGAGCTGGTAAAGATGGCCGTGATAATAGAAATGTTTGGTATGTAGACTCTAATGGAGAGCTCTCGCGTGCGGATAGCTCGTGAGTTGCTATTACTTGTGAATCAAAGGAATTAGTTTATGAGATTGGAGGAGGTGAAGGTGGGGATGAGGGTGGGCCAGAGTGGCTGGTATGTCGAGCAGTATTCAAGGGACTGTAAGTAGTCGAGTAACCCAGCAACACCCAATATAGATGAACCAGAGCCTTTTCAAACTATACACCTTCAAATCTGCTGTCACATGCCAAGACGCGACATGCGGGCCAGTATCGCCATGAGTACTGTAGAAGAGGTGAGTGTGATTCCGTTTGCTAAAGAGAGCTGGGGTCTACCTACATATATGCGCGAATGCGCTCTTTTGCGAGTAGGTATTATAGCTCACCAACCAGGCTAATGGCTCGCAACGTGCCTTCCTGGCTTTGACGGAGCCGGTATGATAACTCGCACGCGCTCTGACTCTCAAGTTGAACCATCCACGTAACAGTCTGCATGCAGTGTCGCCTTCTAGATACGAAAACTTTTGCAACTTCCCAAAGTGACGTTGGCACGCAACTGAAGCTGGGTGCGGGGTATCATGTGATGCAACGTAATAGCCTGGTCACGAGGTAATAGCATGCCAGTTCTCAACTGTAAGTTGAGCTGGGATAATATCGTTGAGATTCCTATAGATTATACCGAAATGTTCTATACCACACAGAATACTTTGAAATATTCTTTTGAAAGGCCTATTCGTAAACACATGGGAAAGCGCACATCTAGAGAAGTGCAGGAGCATCATCATTATCAGGCCGGTAATCTGGTTCGAGACTTATCAGCCCACCATCACCATACTGGTGCCCAATGGAGTAACAGAGAGGAGCCGGAGTTCGATATCAAAGTAATTTGCCCACAGTTGATGCCCACCATATTCGAAACTGGTTGCCAACCCGTTGTAGGGCTAGCTAGCCGTGCAATAGCTGCTCTCATGAAGCCTTTAGTAGGGTGGACGGGAGAAGACTTACCGTACCGCTACTTGGGCTTGCGGGGATAGCAAGCCATTACCCCAGTTTTGGCTGCATTTGGTAGAGACCCATCACTTATACTGGCCAGTTCAAGTAAAACTTCTGAAGATCAAAGATAATGCAAAGATAAGTATTTTTGGAGAACTTGGTATTCTTGCTAGCCAGAAAACTTGCATGTAAGCCCTCTTTACCATTACATCAACAGGCCGTATCATACTTACTCAACCTTTTCTTTTGTGTGCGTGTGTGTGTGTTGCAAGAACACCCGGGAGTGTAGTATCATGCAGAGGAAGTTTTGAATGAAGAAAGCGGCTTCTGTTTGGCCAGACTATCGATCCCATCTTAACCGATTGGCGGAGGGAGAGCGAATTTTCATGAACTGAGCGGGGGCCCCCCTTGCATTTAGCTGAGGGGGCAGCCCGAAATGTAATGAACTTGCATCACATTGGGGGACGAAGCTACATATGGGGGAAGAGGGCTAGGGTCGAGGGCGCCCGCACGCGGACCGATCGCAGTCGCCCTGCGTATTCCTTATTCCGCGGCCCCTGCGGCTGGCCGTTCCCAGAACCGCACGCGTACTGTACAGCACGGCGCGCATCTAGCCAATCACAGCCGTTACACGCCCCCCCGTCGCCACCTCTTGCTTCCAAGACCCTGTGCAGCAAACAATTGATAAAACATAAACTCTGCCCACCCCCCGTTCCCTAGTCTCGTAACCCGTTTCCCCCCGATTACAAAGGGCAGCACGAAAAGAGGAGGGGAAAAAAGAACAAGGCTTGTCTCACACACCCTCTTACGAGAATCACACGTCAATCAAGGTCACATTCTGGCCTCCTCTCTTCTTCTGTCCGCCCACCTCCGCCGACCCTATCACACTTTTCATCTCAACTCAATTTCTATCTCTACTTACACAACCTCACCGGGCCCAGCAAATAGAAGCAGCATCTATAAACGACCATGTCGTCAGGTCAGAAATACGGCGACGGAGGCGCTGCCCCGCAGTGTTTCGTCAATGACGATACCAGAAGCGACTCTGGCTACGGTTCGATCGCTGGTGATTTGACCTCAGAACAGCAAACTGTTCCCGTCCAGATCCTGCAAGGAGAGGTTTGTGAGTAGTTTCCCTCACTCCATTTAACATTATTACTTGGTTAAAACATTTCCTAACATTTTCTTTTCACAGCGGATTCCCAGCGACGTCAATGGTCAAGCCATGTCCACCAGCTCCACTAGTTAGTCAAAACCCAGTCACACACTCCGTCATCACTATTACAGCCCGTGCATCCAAAGCTAATCACTATATAATTATAGCAATCAAAATCGTGTTACCCTCGGACGTTACATCAATAACACGATTGATTTGTTGAAGGTACGGAAGCAAATCTATTCTCATTTTTTCGGTCGGCGAAAAGCGGGGAGTTTGTGGTTGCAACGCTCACGATACTTACCATTATTTTTAGGAGTTGAAAAAGAAGAACGCAAACTCGCCAGCATTTTACCCACAGGTCCAGAAATCCGAGCCAACGTCACTCCAGCGAGCGCAAACCGACATTGCCTTTGGATCCGAAAAGCCACAGCAAGTTCGACGAGCTTCCACCACCATCGATTCCGGTGCTGCCCTAGCGCCGACAAAGACCCCAGAGCCCCGCTTAGTCACTCCACAAATCGCTCAAGAATTTAATGTCCTAAAACTAAACCTAAAATCGAAGTTTGTCAACTCGCTAGAGAAGTCTGCCATCGCTTCCTTCCTTGACGAAAAGGTTTCGGAATCCATCAAGCACCTCCAGGCAATCGGAGAACGTATTGCGGATACCTCCTCGAAGGTTCTTGTCACGGGTGACTTGAACGCCGGAAAGTCTACCTTCTGTAACGCTCTCCTTCGAAAGAAAGTTTTGCCCGAAGACCAACAACCATGCACCAGTATCTTTTGTGAGGTTTTGGACTGCCAGGAGAACGGCGGGGTTGAAGAAGTCCATGCAGTGCACCCAGATGCTAAGTACAGTCGGGATGATGAGTCAACTTATGACGTCTACAAGCTTGCTGATTTAGAGGATATTGTTACTGAGAACGATGGATACCCCCAGGTTAAAGTTTACGTTGAGGATGTCCGAGCTATCGATCAGTCGCTGCTCAGGAACGGTGTTGTTGATATTGCATTGATTGATGCACCTGGCCTCAACATGGACTCCATCAAGACTACTGCCGTCTTCGCTCGCCAGGAGGAAATTGATGTTGTAGTGTTTGTCGTAAGCGCCGAGAACCACTTCACGCTATCCGCCAAGGAGTTCATATGGAACGCTGCCCACGAAAAGGCCTACATCTTCATTGTCGTCAACCGATTCGACAACATCCGCGACAAGGCCCGCTGCAAGCGCATGATCTTGGATCAAGTCCAAACCTTGTCTCCCAGGACTTACCAAGACGCGAACGAGCTAGTCCACTTCGTCAGCTCCAACGCCGTTATTGACGGCATGGACCAGGCCAAGATTCGGGAATTCGAGACTCTCGAGCAAAGCTTGAGGAGCTTCGTTCTCGAGAAACGGGCGAGATCGAAGTTGGCGCCGGCCAAGACGTATTTGATGAACTTATTGGGTGACATCGAGACGTTGGCGCGGTGCAACCAGTCGAAGACCGCAGCAGACTTGGACAGGATCAACGCGCAGTTGGCGGAGCTGACGCCTGTGTTTGAGGAGGCTGTACAGGCAAGCACGAAGGTGACTGATGATGTTGATAGGCAGATTGAAGAGAGCGCTGGACACGTATATAGGTATACTAGGAGGGAACTCAATTCGACGATCGCAAGGATGCATGAGGTTCCGAGTGTGCCGTATACGGGCATCATTGATGCGTATGCATATGCGGAGGCGACGCGCAGGGCAATGCTGGATAAGATCCATGAGAAGGTGGTTGCATGTGAAAAGTACGCAAGGGATAAGACGGTACATGGTGTCAGTGGGATTAGGAGTTTGGGGCTGTTGCATCTAGGTGATGACTATGTGGAGAAGACTTTTAGGGCGGACCTCATGTTCTCGAGGCGCAAGGACGCATTGGTGAGGACGATTAAGACAGATGTGGATTTCTTGGACTTTTTCGACTTTGATAGGCAGGAGAAGGTGGCCGGGTTTGGTATGTCCTTCACCGTGCTCGCTACTGTCGGAGGTAAGTTCTTGGGAATTGAAAGCTGGGTTGATAGAGTTTTGAAGACTACGAAATTCTTGGGATACGAAAACACCCAGAAGCTTATTGTGCCCATTGCTATCCTCGCTGGTGTCGTGGGCGCGTATTTCCTTCTCCCCGATATCCCCAACGCGGTGCCGAGAAAGCTGGCAAAGAAGATTAGGAGGGAGCTTGAGGGAATGGACTACGTGCATGGGAACAGCGAGAGGATTAGTAAGGAGGTGAGAAAGGTGTTGAAGTTGCCGGCGGAGGACTTGAGGAACGGGTTCCAGAGGGTTGTCGAGAGGAAAGGTAGGGAGAGGGAGGAGCTGAAGAAGAAAGCCAAGGAGAGCGAGGTTGCGATGAAGTATTTCGGGAACTTGTTGCGGAGAGGTACAGAAATTGGGAAGGGGGTCGAGAGAGTCGATCTGGAGAACGTGCCTGCGGTGGCTGCCCAGTAAGGGAGCGCGGTGGGATAGGCTTGGGGGAGGGTATACATTGGGATGGGGAGATAGAGAGGGGGAGGTGCTTCAACTCACCTTCTCTCAGCCGAGCCTCACCTTTCTCACTGAAACCTTACTATTCAAGTAGTTGGTCACTTACACATTTCCTTTGTGATCATGCTTCTTGCTCCCGATGTTTTACATGTCGATTACTTTGAGTGCACTTCTATTCTACTCTTCTTTTATGGTTGCTTTTGTCTTACGCTAAGTTTAGTTCCCTTGTGGCCACGTGTGCCTTTTGTTCAGTAGTTCATGTTGATTTTTTCTGTTTGCGAGGTTGAGGGGTTGACGGGGACGATTGCCAATGGGCGGGGGGGGGCATGCGTTTTACTGGTTTTGCTTTCACATCTAATTGGATACAGGCTGAGTTGAGGCGAGAAGTGAAGATGTGGGTGACTTCGGGTGACTTCGAAAAGAGGAGTGGCGTCAAGGGGCATGGGGTTTGGATTTCTTCTATCTTATTCAAGTACGTACGTACACCTTACATTTTCTTTTTTCTTTTTTTCTTTCATATGTCTTTATCTAGTAAAGAAAAGAATAGAAAATGACTAAAACAGAACAACATATGGAGTTCTCAGAAGTTTTGCTTTTTATAGTGTGGAGAAAAGAATTGTGAGAGGAGCAGTGCGAGAGGTTGGATATAAGGTTTAGCACATCTATATCGCACATCTAGGTCGAGGCCACGGACTACGAAATCAGGAACCACGAGGGTTAACAGCCTTCTACATCGATTTCCGTACGCAGCAAGCGGCATTGTATTTTGTTCGGCTTCCAATTGATACATACTTATATACCAGCTCGGCTCTTCAAGTATCCAACTAACGATAACGTCGCATTTGCCACTGGAGCCCAACGTTTTCGAAGCCTATGATGTTCATTCTCTCCAAATCTGACCTCCCTCTCTCCTCTCTTTCTCTCCAATTACTCTTTTGATGTTGATATTTTGCTTTCCTCTTTTTTTTTTTTTTTTTTTCCCTTGAAAACTCCACTCAGTCTAATGTCCGGAGGATATGGAACATTCTTGGTCGCTATTTGGGGTGTGGGGATGGATATACTAGTACGGGGGAGGACCAAATCGGACTTGCAATTGCATGAAGGGATTCGATATATATAGTGTGTATGTTCATGGACTTGGTTTTGGTTTGGGAGGTTCTGGGATGGGGAATGGAGATTAGGATTAGGATTGGGAATCGTACATATATGATGGGATTGGAAAAGGAAGAGATGATTTATACAAAGAAGTAACTTACTACTTAAGTTGGAAAAAAACGGCAAGATAACACTATCTGGGTATTCAGAAAATCTACATACTATACTTTATATTGAACCATACTTATTCAAACTCACTCTCCTTTCACTATAATGAAATTCAAAGCTCAAAAGGTACGATATATCTATATAGTGTGTGTGTGTGTGTGTGTGTGTGTGTGTGTGTGTGTTGACGTCAATTTGGTTTCTTGAAAGATTTTGTTAAACTTGCTACAATTTAATAAAATTAAAATTGGAAAGGATATAGGACAAGACGATAAAAATCTTCTTTTTTGGCAGGGGGATGAAACAAAGAAAGGAATATATTCTTTTGACATTGCCGGTAGAGCGCAGTACATTGGTTAACCACTCAGTTGGTTGTAGGTTACGTACTTGTATGTAGATAAGTACTTTGGTAAGTTGTCCCAAGCTCAAGGATTCGATATTAGGAGTTGAGGTGGACCGACGGTGTGTTGTTCAAAGCTTGATGAAGGAGAACTCTGTTAACCTGTTACGGGAAAAGTCGAACAAGGAGGAGGTAAGAACGGAAAAGAAAATAAGAAAAACGGGCACGACAAGGATGAATAATGAAGTCGAGATGGACGAGGAATAAAACAGAAATCATAAAATAAGTTGTATTAGACATGAGTGCATCGGGATGAAACACATCAAAGAGAACAGAAAGACCGCACGCAAAACGAGTAACACACATATAGTGAGTATATCATCATTCTCCACTTCCTTTAATCATCCCTCCTCAAACTATCCAATCTCGCCTGCAAATCATCCCCATCGTCATCCGTCCCTCCACCCAATCCACCTCCTCCCCCACTCCCACCAACACCCATGCCCACCGCGACCCTACCCCTCCCTTCCTTCACCCCCTCTCCAAGCCCCCTCGGCACATCCTTCAACGCCCCTTGAAGATCCAGCCCCAGCTCATCGAGCACCTGATTCACCACCTCGTCTGTCTCTTCCTCTTCATCCAGCCCGGTGATGTCGTCGATAGCATCCCCCATCATCTCTTCCCGTTGATCCATGATGTCGTTCTCGCGCTCGAATTCCATGGCGATGCGCTGGAGGGCGGGGAGATTCATAGAGCGGTTCATGCTAGACAGGAGTGTGGTGGCGCCTTTCATGGATTGCATCATTTGTTCATTGGAGCGGACAGTCTAGTGAGGGGGAGTTAGTGGGTGATGAAGTGGGGTAGAGGGGAAATGGGGATACCTGTATTCGAAGGGAGACAGCTTGCAGCTGTGTCTTCATCTGGTAGAATTTCTGGATATATCTGTAGTTTACCCTGATATCAGCATTCTCCCATCTTCACCTCACCCCTTCTGCGTCCCCCCTCCCGCAAAATCCAAAAAAAATGATTGATAAAGCTCACCTCCGCGTCCTGACCAGGTCCTTTGCTTGAATCTTACACGCACCCATTTGTCCATTTTTTGCGCTCTTCTTGATCTCGATGATTAGTTTCTTCTCTTGAGCTTCGAGCTTTTGGCGCTCGCGATCGAGTTCGCGTTGGGCTTTCTCGAGTGCGCGTTGGTGCTGTGGGTGGTAGTGGTGGTAGTGTTAACGAGTTTGTAATATCGGCGGAAGGGGGGAGATGAGTACCTTCCGCAACCTTTCTTGGGGCGTCTGGCGACGGCCGAAGGCCCATTCGATGACCTTTGGTCAAGGTGGAGACAGATTAATTAGCACCAACTCTTCTGCTAGAAAAAAAACGATGGAATTTGTCCTCGGCTTTCATCCAGCTACACCTTTGCAGTGTCCACCTATGGTGAGGTATCTCCAAAATCATCAAAATTATGTACCTCCCTACAGCTTCCTCCTATTCTAGTCACCCTACCAGAGCTTTCATAACTATACCGTAGGGAGTATAATAAGACTAGACTCACATTCATTGTTTAGCGCAGTTATGTAAAGAAATCCCGCTTTGATGCCCGTAGTGCACTCTAATCAAGCCTAAGCTTCTTTACCCGCTGGTATTGGTTTGCGCCTCAGTCCTGCAAGTAACTATAGGAATAGCTGAAGCGTCCTATCGCTCTGTTGTTTTATTGCCGTTCCGTCCAGTCCAGCTCCCAGTCCACAAAATCCTAATCTGAACCGTCGTGGTCGTGAGGGTCTAGATGTAGCTGCGGTAGCTCCTGTGACCGGCCAATGAAAACAGCAATCAGCTCTAAATTCCCTCCTCTAGATGGGTATTCGTCAATGCGCGTGTTCTTCTGTAAGATGCGATGCGAATGAGCGATGCTTCGTTGGTAGCTCGCCGATGTAAATTGAAGAAGCTATCTTCGCCGATGACGATAGCCAAAATAAGCTTGAGCCGCGTACTCTATGTATTCCCTCCTTGTCCTTGCGCTGTCCCGTCCTGCCTTGCCCTGTCCCGTCCTGCCCTGTCCAGTCCCTGGTATTCGTATGTATCTGCTAACTGTGTCCAACAGGTGCAGCGTCCGGGCCCCACTGATAATGCTTGCTGCATGTGCCTGGCCTGTGCTGTGCTTGCGTCGGCACAGGTACGTTAACTCAAAAGCTGTCTGCGTAAAGCGTATTTCTCGTCCCGGTGTTCATTCGTGAACAGTGCGTATATATCAGCACTATCTATCGCCAATTGAGTGGCTTATCCCGACGTCACTTCACCCTCTGTGGCTCAGGGAGAAGCTATATCGCAAGAAGCTACCAGGTCAATATTCCTCCCTTCAAACTCGGTCTTTCATTTCCATTTGCTTATATAGTTGCTACTTAGGCCCATCTAACGATTTGTCCACACGCCCCTCACATAGCACCCGCCGTACCACACCCGAACCGCTCTTAGCGTCACCAATGTCCACCCTCCTCAGCTGGGCGGCCTTCGGTACCCTCCCTTTCTCCCCCTATCTCCCTTGCGCCCTCCATAGCTAACCATTTCCGCTTAGGAGCCGCCGTCCGCTGGTGGCAGCTCGGCATTCAAATGCGGCCCTTCTTCTCCCGCGAAACCGCGCTCGGCTACCCCTTATACATTGGCGCTTTCGGTGCCTTCGGCTATTGGCTTCAGGGCGTTGAGATGAATCAAACGAAGATCCTCGAGGAAAGAAAACTGACGTTGCTGGAGAAGAGGAGGAAGGCGGGGCTGGGTGAGTTGAAAGGGAATTGGGGACCCACATACCCGGTGGAGGGGGTGAAGGGGGTGGGCGGGAGTGAAGTTGTGGTGGTGTAGAATGCAATGGGGGAGTGTGGTGTATGCGGGATTGGAAATGGGAAGTATGAGAGGTATATGTGAATAGAGGAGTAGATGCGATTCCCCAGGGGTTGATGGAGATCTAGAATGATCAATTGGAAGTTTATTTTTGATTTACTCTATCTTGCCTCCTCAAAGTTCGTTAGGGCTGTGGTATTAGCCAGTCTGGCGACTCAATAATCTGGATAAAATGCTACATTTGTTCATTTTGTGGATGTATAATCCAAATGAGTCAGGCCAAATACATTGAAATATAACTACAATGAACCAAACATCTCCCACCTCATCCTCTTCCCCACTTCCTCTGCAAAACTCCCCCATTTTGATCTACTCCACCTTAAACGCCCATGTCTTCCCCTTCACCCCCGCAATCTGATCCAGTCTCTCCCCCAACTTCACAACCGAGAACTTAATCATCCTTGGGTCCAAACCCAAAGTATTTCGTACCACCTGTTGTGTCTGTCCGCTCGCATCGAACCGCATGACGAAGTAGTGGCCATGGCTGTAGTAGGCTTGATGTTTCCTCGCGCGTGCGGGGAGGAGAAGAATGCCCCAGTTGGTGTAGCCGCGGACGACGCCGCCGGAGTTGAGGACAATCATTCCGGCAGTTTTGGCGATTCTGGGAGGCAAGTGGGGGAGGGGTTAGTCAGGGATTGGCGGAGTGGGCGAGGGGAATGCTGGGGTGGGGCATTACTCTCGGACTTCCATCAGGTTGCCTGGACGGACCTGTTGAAAATGGAAGATAGCGATTAGCCGAGTAAGAGGAATGCAAGCACATGGGAGGTTATTGGACGTACAGCGGCGATAAGCTCGTACAGCATCTTTGCGGCGTATCTATTCGCGGGTAACTTCGATTTCAAATTTTCTGCTGTTTTTCTATCACCATGGTCCGAACACAAGGCCCCCTATGGTGCACCTCCGAGTCTACCTCAAGATTCCCCGCAATGTGAACTAGCAATTATCTGTCGACTTCGTATACCAAGCGGTCGTTGCTACGCTGCGACACAATGTAATGCGCTCCTTCCCTCCCTTCGGCCTTCGTTTCTTCAACGTCGGGTAGAGTCGTTAAGGAGACCCAGCTTGGGATGCAAAGCCAAGATCTCAGTCCAGAGGGACATCTGCCACTATCTAATCTCATCATGTAACTGCAATCTAATCTAATCAGATCGGGATTGTCACAACTCTGCAGTACGAGCCGACATTACCCAGTCCAATAGGACGCCGCACCGTCACGATCTCAAGATTGAGGTGTGATTCGGTTCCTGGTTGACGTTTTTCTTCGTCTTTCGTCAATCTCGCCACATTCCTCATCCAACATCTTCTCTTCGCTCTAGAATTTTTTATCCTATCTAGTTTGTATAATGTGTAAGTGGAATCAAATCCTAGTTCTTGTTGCAGTGTTGGAATGCAAGATACCAATATCGCCGGACGCCGGACTGAGATTGCATCCGCACTGGCATTTGGTATCTGCAATTGCTTTGTGTGTTGCCCGAATACCTGATGCGAAGTGTAATCATACCCGGGAACGAGAACAATCATACCCGGCCAACTGCAATTGATAGGAAATGCTACTTTGTTCGCATGGACTGTTATCTGGCTGGTTATCTACCTCGCGATGTCTATCTGCAGACACCCACAGGCCCTAATATCCCACAAATTCCAATTACTAACTCTAGATCTGTGTACTACAGAAGTTCGATTTGGTCTCTTCCACCACTACACCACTACCTTCAGGCACTGTCGCACCGTTCTTCCTTCCCTAGACTTCTATTCATCTCCGCCTGCTACAGAGAAACGCACATCCCAAGTGCGTTCTGACCTGACCCACCGGAAATCCAGATTCGCGTCACCCTCTTTTCCGGCTCCCTTAGTAACAATGGCTACAACAACTCTCCTCCGCCCACTGATGCGCTCCTCCCTGCGCTCCTTCGCCCGCACAATACCCATCACTACCACCACCTTCCGATCATTCTCCTCCGTTCCCTCCGGGGGTTCCGTGACGGTACCTTCCTTTCCCTTCTACCCTGACCTGTTATTAATTCCTTGCAGTCATCAGAAAATACACCCAGGACCACGAATACGTTCACCTGACCCCTCCCTCACGCGTTGCTACCATCGGCATCACCAAGCACGCCGCCTCCGCTCTCGGTGACATCGTCTATATTGAGCTCCTGTCGCCCTCCACCCCCATCACGGCCGGCGGCACCCTCGGCGTCGTCGAGTCTGTCAAGTCCGCCTCTGACATTCTCTCCCCCTTGTCTGGGACCGTGGTCAAGGTGAACCAGAAGCTGGCGGATAGCCCGGGATTGCTGAACGCCCAGACGGCGGAAGATGTGGGTGAGGACGGGGGCTGGATTTATAAGATAGAGGTGCCCGAGGGGAAGGAGGCGGAGGCGGAGCTGGATGGGTTGATGCGAGAGGAAGAATATGAAAGTTTCAAGAAGGGGGAGGAACATTAGAGCGAGAGAAAGTGTAGTTTATATCTAATGGAGGAATAGCGAGAGACGCAGTTATGTGTATTTTTACGTTTTACTGTCTCCTTTTTATTAGTCGATTTTTATTGGATTCTCATCGATCTAAAGACTTTGTTTTTCGGTATCTTTTTCTCGATAAATAGATCTACTGTTTGTAACTTATGCATTGAATCGTTTACAGAAAGTGCATTGTATGTATATTCTTAGTTAAACCCCTCCATCTATCCCGTCTTCTGTCGCATTCATCTACCCATTCAGGGTAAACAACACCACCACCACCACCACCACCACCACCACCACCACCACCACCACCACCACCACCACCACCACCACCACCACCACCACCACCACCACCACCACCACCACCACCACCACCACCACCACCACCACCACCACCACCACCACCACCACCACCACCACCACCACCACCACCACCACCACCACCACCACCACCGCCACCATCACACACCACATACCCTTGAAAAACCAAACCTCCACGAAGCTTGAAAAAGATAACATAACATGCCGGTCTAGTATAATATATATTGAGTTAGGTTAGGGTTAGTTAGACGTAAGTACAAGGTAGTGGATTAAGCATACATAGACAGTTAGTGCATACATACACATACATCCAGACACATAAGTAATTACATTGGTAGATTTAACTTATATATTTGTAGATAGCTCTTTTAAAGAATCGTCTTATTTTTTTATCTTTTATTTTATTCATTTTCTTTTCCCTTCAGCTCTAGATTCTAAGCAAAAAAAACACACACAAAAAAAAAAAAAAAAAAAAAGAAAAAGAAAGAAAGAAAGAAAGAAAGAAAGAAAGAAATACGAGAATAAATGAGCATAACACCACTTTCTTTTATATTGTCTTATTTTACTTTTTATTTTCTTACAAAGATCTACATAGAGTAGGTTCCATCCCATAGCGCCTATCGTACATTCAACTTCGTATATACTCTAGAGGTGTCTTTGACTGGGAGCCTTCGCAACTCAATTAATCCTTTGTCCGAATGAGTATACAAGGTAGATTAGATAGATAGGTTGAGTTGACAGATAGCATAATTTGCACATTGATGAATGATGGTATTCACCTGCGATATGTATATATGAACCCCACAGGAAGACAAGGCAATAAAGCAAACAAAAAACTGTATCGAAACCAGGAAACAAAAACAAGTACATACCTCCATTCTCCAGCGATAATACACATGCACACACACAACAATATCCGCAAAAACTCAGAGTCATACCGTTGAAAAGCCCAAACTGTGTACGGTTCACAACAATAGCAAAATAAAAAAAGAAAAATGCCAATAATATAGCTCTGCGTGCATGTATATGCCTTCCAATCTATCGAACTGTAAACAAGAAAAGCATAACATGATATTTTGCTAAATCTTGACCGAAACATTCAAATATGTAGTCGTATCACATTAAAGGTTCAACAAGTGAGGAGGAGCAAGCAGCACAAAAAAAAAAAAAAAAAAAAAAGAAAAAAAAGAGAAAGCCACCATCATCCGAAAAGCAAATGCAGTGTATCAAAACAAAACAGAACATAACAAAGGAAAATCTACTTTTAACTTATCTCTCCTCAATCCATCTCTATAGTCCCTCACTACACACTTCAACCCCCTAAATCACAATCCCCTCCTCATCCCCCTCAGACCACTTCGACCCCCTAATTCCCACTCCATCAATGTAGGTCGCACCTTCCTCCAGAATGAGGGGCAGCTTCTCCACCCTCCTCATTCGTATCCCAATTCTGGATCGTAATGATGGATCCCTAAGCAATGCCCTATCGAACCTTACCCCCAGCCTAGCGTCGAATTCCATCTTTTGCCTATCCTTCACAGCGAACTGCATCTTCAATATCTTCAGCTGCTGCTCGGTGCTGTGAATGCGGAGCGAGCGTTGGAGTTGTTGGGATGGCGGGGACGGGGACATGGACGCCGGAAGTGAATTGGCATTGTTTTGGATGGTGCCTTCGGAGCTGGATGGAGTGGGGTCGTCGTCACCATCATCTTCGTTTTTATTTCTATACAAGTCATAGTCTGTGTCTGTGTCTTCGTAACCATGGAGTGAGGACTGTTCCCGTGGCTGTGAGAACTGTGGATGAAATTGCTGCAACTGTTGGTACTGAAAATACTGTTGATATTGTTGCTGCTGCTGCGATTCAGCAACCCTAGCCGCTGTCGCCATGTCCGCCATCCCCATTCCCATCACCATATTCGCAGAAGACTCAGGCAATGACGAAGTCTTCTGTGGAAGCTGAGTGTGGAGAGGAACAAAATCTGGAAGAGCGCCAGTGCCTTGGCTAACAATCGGATCTGACACTCCACCAGGCTGCGCGCGCATTTGTGATCCACAAGATGCTACATATGGGTAGTAGCCTCCCGCGGCCGTGAACCCCTGAACTTGTGCACCCCCTTGCATTGCAAGCCATGTTGTGGACGGGGAATATTGAGTAGTATCTTGAGTTGGTTGTAACATTTGAACATTATCTTCTCGACTTAACCCATGAGTTCCGCTGCTTTGAATGTAGTCGTAAAATTGCGACGGATCGAACTCGGATTTAAAGGTTTGTGGGATTTGGAAATGAGGGTAAGTTGGGAGGAAATTCTGTTGACCCGCATTGTAATTACTATACCCAGCAACCACGTTTGAATCGTTAAGAGATATCCCAGTAACATCTTGAGTTATTTGTGCCGCCGAGTGTTGCTGTTTTGTAATCCTCTCACTTATCGCCTCTGCCGCCGTAGCCCCAAAATAGCTCATATTGAATGGTGTTACCCTCAAGTCGTCATCCACATTCGCTGCAGACTCCGTCTTCTGCTCCGTAGCCCACTCATCAAGCTCCTTCTCTTTCAATTCCTTGATTTTTCTCGCATCCCTCGCTGCAATCTCCAACTCAAGCATATACTTGTAGCGAAGGAACTTTGCCATCTCAAGATAAACAATCCAGTTTGGCTGGGCTGCGGCCTTGGCCTCGGCTTCCGCGTCGCAGAGAATCTTGATGTCTTTGACCATACCGTCGAGACTGGCAAATGACTTCATGTTGCAGTATGCATCGAAGTTTTTGCATTGGAGACAGTATAAATACTTGGGGGTATAATGATCATTGTCCAGCCCAACCTCGTATAGCCAATTGGGGTAGCCATTAGGGGCGGGCCTACGTCCACAAAGAGAGCAATAGAAGCTTTCAGGGGGTACGATTTGGTTATCCATATCTTTGAGTATTCCCAACATAGGAAAGTCTCTTATTGGCTTATTCACAAATGCCGCTAACGGAGAAGAAGCATTGTCTGTTATGTGAGATTGTAGATCTGGACTGGAATTACAGGGAGTCTCTCTTTTTGCAGTAGCAGAGGGCTTTTCATGTCTTCTTTCGAGATTTTCCCACTCTGAGACAAATTGGTGAACTTCTAGACTCCAGGCTCCGAACACCCTATCTGCTGCCGTACCTGTGGCGTATCTTCGTCGAACAGAGAGTTCTTTCCCATAATCCTGTTTTTGCTGAGCAAGCCCTAAAGCATACGGCGTTAAAGGCACAGAAGCCTCCCTATGGCCGTTTTGCTTTCGTGGAATAAATGGCCATTCAGGCAAAATCCTTGTCACCGATGGTATATTTACAAGCAATTCTCGTGCTTGTGTTAAACCCTCAGATTCCAAAGACATCTTGGAATGATAACAGACCGAGTTTCAACTCCGAACTCGACGAATCAAAACAAAGAAAAAAAAAAGGAATCTGTCAAAAAAACAGATAAAGAGCGGAAAGGCTGCAGAAGTATTTGAAATGGGGTCAGGATATCTTTCGTAGGTTTAGGGGTATTGTATTTGTTGGTATGATGGAGACAGTGAGGAATGATGTTGTTATTAACGAAGGAAAAACATTTGTATGAATGCAGATGTGGGAGTGGTATATGTGAAAGAAAAAACATTCCCTGAATTTTTGACAATCTGTCCGCTTATGTCGTCGAAAGCATATTGTGAAGATCGTGTGAACTTCAAGTTGGATTTTTCACCCATATGGATACTCTTACTTCTCTCAACAACTGCACACAAGAACACATACCGCTGCAAAATGTCCAGACAATCATCATTGTACTACACCTCTGGTGGCTGGATGGATAGACTGATTTATTGGTGAAAACAAAGTAAGGCAAATCATAGCGGGATGGTGCCATTTCTGCACGCAAAACTTCAAGAAAGTCCTGCACCTGCTTTATACTTTAGTTTTGCTCACACGCTAACTTACCTTTTTACCTAGAATCGCTTTCTACATCTCTTCCCCCGCTGTGGATGTATGTAATTGAGCCTCTGAAAGGAGAGTTGGTACTCCGAGTATCCTTTTATTAGTGTCTCCTCCCTGTGGGACATTTCACCGTCGAAAACTAAATGTGATAAAATGAGATCACAATTTCAGTTTATCACTTGTAAGAGACGCAGAAGGTATCAACTCTGCTTCCGCCTCTGGTCAGTGTTCTCATTCCTATTTTCAAAGCAAGTTAATTCAACACGAAAGATGTGTGTATGATATGAAAAAATAAGAGTCTTCGAGTTTGCCTTTAAAGCAGATTAGCGTCGATGTCCAGAGGCTAATTAGGGGCACAGCTTCTCTAACCAGTTCGCCTGTAGCAAATAAATCAATCCTCGATACCAGTTGCAGCGAGCTCCCTGTTCCGCGCTGACAAGAATTGGGACTAAGCACCTGGCCATAGAGACATCCCGCATTGACATATTAGAGTCTCATCCGACCACTGGATCTGCCGTCAATGCATTGCATGGTCGCAAAGCAGTTTTCACTCTTCTGTACCCCACATGCACCACACCATCCGCAGCTAAGAGGCCGGTAGCGACACGGTGACGATAATCGATATCGGAGATTTGCGCTATTCGTTTTTTACGCCCGCCCACTTCCTTGTCTAGTGTACCTTGCATTGTTCAGGCTAAGCGGTTCCACAAGGGCATGCAGGCGCGAAACAGACAAGGGTTTTTCAGCTGGCCTCTGCGAGTGAGAATCCGTTGCAGAGAGAGAACAACAGCACTGCTTCCTTGCTGCACGCGCCGGCAATCCTGGGTTATGTTTCATGCTGTCAAAACGCATCGGTACAGTGGGAATTTAAGTCCAATTGGCTTTCAATGTTTGCGTCCCATGGATCTGTCGTAGGTCAACGCAATGGAATCGATGGAGTGATTTTGGAGGCATGAAGAGGCAGTTTTGTACATCTCCGGGGGTATCGCCAGTCTGCAATTGCCTACTCTGCCTACAGTGATTGCCCTCTTGGTCCAGACTGCTCTCTCAGCACTCTTGGGGATGTAACTTGGTTCTCTTCCTCGATCACTGCTAGCAACACCAACCAAGTGCGGGCTTTTTGTAAGGACCCCTTCTCAAGTGCCTTACTCTATGGTCTCGCTGTTATTTCTCACTTCTTTCCATTCTATACGGCTAATTCTGTCGCATGCAAGCAGAAAAAACACAGCTGCTGTCGAAACTGTCCGATGCTTCTGACAGCAGCTGCCCACTTCCTGCAACATCGGAATGGGAGTCGGCCGAGCATGCTGCCCGACGACTTGGTGGGGCGGCCTCCGTAAGTCCAGAGTGCATACTGACGAGCCCCGCTGGAGCGTAGCATGCTGCTGCACTGGTCCGTTCCTCGTGCTTCGCTCGCGCTGCACAGAACAGGTGCATGGCCGAGGCCGCGATTGCAATTCGTGCCAGCCCATCAGGACAGGGCGTGCTGCATGCGGGCCTTGGCTGGCCTCCAGCCGCAGCTATCGGCAGCCGCCCAGGTGGTGTACGAGCTGGCCCCCAGCCGTGCGGTCAGCGTGAGCGCGAGTGCAGCGCGAGTGCAGGAGCTGGGCGATGGGCAGCACCACCAGGCACAGGCGTTCTATTGCGCTACGCCAGTGGGGGGAATGCTCGACGAGAGCAGCCAGGCCGAGGGTAGGGGATGCGTGCCATGCCTGCGGGCGTCGAGACTGCGGCACCGAGCCGGCTCAGCTGGGCCTGGCCTCTGCTCCAGAGCAGGTATAATATGATAAAACTGCGCTTACTCTTTCACCGTTCACCTCGGCTTCTCTCACAGATTTACGATCCCTCCCCCGGCCAATTTGCTTTTTCCTTTTTTTTTGGTGACTTCCTGCCCTCGCCTGCGCGGCCTTGTCGAGCTTCCCCAACCTCCTCAACCAAAACATCCCGGCGTGTCCCCCATAGCCGCACCTGTGAATTAAGAAACGGCGCAGAGGGCGAGCAAAGAGCAACGTGCAGAGCTACGCTAGATCAAGGGAAGTAGCAAAATACCAAGCGCGGCGAATACTGGGACCCACGCCGTCCCCCTCCCCCACCACCGCGAGGAGCCACAGCGCCCGCCTCACCCACCACCCCCCCCACAAGGGACGAGCGGTCCCATCTGTTCTTAACAATCGTCATCTGCAGCGTCTTCGAAAATCTGTGTTCCAATCAACTCCCATCCTCAATAGAGCCAAACTCAATCGACATAGCAACCGCAATCGCTAAAAGAGTTCAAAAGACAAAAATTAAGCATCAAGGGAAAAAGAAAAAAAGGCGCAAAGGTATGTACATTTTCGAATATTTCCATTGAAAGTGCAGCAAGGCAACAGCAGCAGAAGCACTTTGCCCGCCCGCTGGTGAATTATTTCTCAATTGCCTGTGAATTCCCCTGGTTCGACTGTAGCGCATTACCCCCCTATACTTCCACTCAATTGGCTGCGGTTGTCCCGTCGATCCCTTGCTTGCCCTCGCAAAGAGAGCTGGAGGGCAAAAAAAAAAAAGAAAAAGAAAAAAGAATAGAACAACAACACCTCACAGCAAGTCAGCTACATCAATCGCAACCCGCCCCGACTGCCCATCCATCGTTTCACTCGATTCCCGAATCCACATCTTGCATTTCCTGCTCTTGCCGTATTTCTGCTGCCTACCTGCTCGTTTGATTGATTACCGCTGGATAGCTTGTTCTGACGTCGACTTTCAGAGCTAACCCTTCTTAATTCACAAGCTTAGTATTCTGCTTACCAAGGTTTGTTTATTTGTTTTTCAAAATCGGATCGCTTGAACACCATCGCTCACGCATACAGAGCTCAGTAAAAAATAACAATCGCACAAACACATCCGCAACCATGTCGACACTCGTGAAGTCAACGAAGAAAATTGAGAAGACGGTGATGAAGAATTCGGATAAGGTGAAGGGGGACTCCTACATCGCCGTATGTATACTTCCTGCACTTGCGTCGCTCGTTGTCGCAAAAAGCACATCCACCTTCGTAGTTACTCTGGAAGTCTCACACGCCACGTGCGGATCTAGTTGTACCTCAAACAGCTCCAGACCAACCCTCTGTTCGTCTCCCTTCCTACAACTATTATTTTCTATCGTTCTATCCAGTTCCCGCGCGCGCCAGCAAACTAACATGCTCCAACCAGGCGCACTAAGATGCTTACTTCTGGCACTCTTCATGGTCTCCAAGAGCTTCTTGCATCTATCATCGCAAAGGATCGTCCCAAGCATGGCAGCTACTTTACACCGCGTGTTCCTAAGATGGCTCTTTACGGATCTTTCATCTCCGCTCCTCTTGGCCATGTTCTCGTTACCTTTCTTCAGAAGGCATTCGCAGGGAAGACTAGTACAAAGGCGAAGGTTCTGCAGATTATTGTTAGCAACTTGATCGTATGTTTCTCACGGAGCCTTTTTGCTGCATCGACTTTTCTTATCCTTCTGATGGGACTAACTTTCGCAGGTATCTCCAATCCAAAACACCGTCTATTTAACTTGCATGGCCGTAATCGCTGGTGCACGTACCTTTCATCAGATCCGCGCAACCGTCAAGACAGGATTCATGCCCATAATGAAAGTCTCGTGGTGCACGTCCCCCTTGGCACTTATGTTCGCACAGAGGTTCCTGCCTCCACACGTCTGGGTGCCATTTTTCAACTTGATCAGCTTCGTTATCGGGACCTACGTCAATGCTATGACTAAGAAGAAGAGACAAGCCGCAATCTTAAAAAGGAAGAGGGAGGGCAAGAAGGATCTAAGCTATCCCAGGGAATAAATGGCAACCGCAAATATTGAAAAACGCTTACAAAGAGAAAGGAAGCACAATATCGAGTTCATGGTCACCATTGATACACACATCAAACAGAGTCAATACCAAAAATGTCAAGCCAAGTCCGAGTTGTCACGCCTAAGCCCTGAGTTTATGCATTTACGACTGAGACACACTTATCTTCCTAATATGTTCATTTTGATACCTTTTTATTTGCCAAGGGTTAGGTGGGAATAATTTTCATGGGCTACAAGATTTCTGGGTGTGTGTCACGTGAGTTTTGTTTTCGGGGTGTTTCCTCTTCTATTTTTCTCCCATTACCCTGACTTTTAATGCCAGAAAAATGCTTTGAATTGTTTATGCGAAAGAAGTGTGATGTTGCGCTTTTGTGAGATGATGTATATGTTTGAGTGATTTTCCTAATTTTATTGGAGTACTGTTTGGGACTTGGCTGTGGGATAGGGGCTTGTGGGTGGACCTCTGATTAGGTAAGCTTTCTAATGGAGTTTTGGAAGGGGGATCTAATTGGAGGGGGAAATGGGAGGCGCGTGCTGAGGGGTGGGGTTGGGGGTGGGGGTGGGGGTGGGGGTGGGGGATGAGCTGCTTTTTCCTTTCCCTTGCTTTACGGTTTCCTTCTTATTGTTGTTCATGATGGTTTTTTTTGTTTTTTTCCCTATCATGTAAACGGATTTTTTTTGTTTCTTGGACATTGACACCGTACCATACCATACGACCATACCAACTATTTCATGATATGATGTGAGATAGGCAATAAGATAAGGACACAGACAAACAGACACAGAAAAGACACAGACACAGAAACTGGGGCCGAGGAGGACTTTAATGTAGTCATAGGGGAGAGCAAGGAGTAAGAGATGTGGATAAAGCTTATATTTAGTTTAGTTTACGGCTTTAGGTTTTTTTCCTTTTAGGTATTACATCATATTGTCAACTCCTTTTAGAATTCTTCTAAGGAGAAATAAAACCCAATCTTAGCATGTATGCTAGCCAACGAGCGGCGACGTTTAGAGAGGAGAGGTGTGAGGGTAATTTATATACATAATGTAGTGTAACAGCGAAGGGTGTCTGAATTCGTTCAATGTCCCTCCCTATACATAACAAACAAATATGGTTACCTGAGTTTTGAAAGTAACAAAAACTCTCCAAACTTGTAATAAAAATATATATCACTTGTATCAAATTTTAATAGAAGACATCAATTCCTTTTTTCTTTTTTTCACTCCTGTGAAAACCTATAAATCAGGGCGCGATTGAATCATATGGGATTCTTCCAAGTTGAGTGTCGGTTACGATGACTAGCCGTTACCCTCATTTAGAAAAGTGTAAATATTTAGATAAACCGTATCATACCTGGTAACCTCTGAACTTTAATTCGGTCACATGCCTGAATACCCACGCTTGTAACATTGCGACCCGCAAAAACAATGCAATGCAAAGTTATGTATCGGTACCACTAACATTCCTGGTCCAGCCGCAACACAAGTTAGCATGCCGAAATCATGAACACGATGGATAAGAAAAAGAACGAAAATGTCTCATCATAAGTTACAACTACGGGTAATAAGGAGTGACAGTGGCAGGCCGCAACTCAGAGTTCATAGTCGAAACATAGCAATGATTACTAGTTATGTTAAGGGAGAAAAAGAAAAGAAGAATGGTACGTCCCTGAGTGTATCTCTATATCTTTGACCTCCCATCAGCAGGTGCGCTGGTTTATCAGATTCTGCATCCCATTCAGGAGAAAAGTAATCTACAAACCATGGGAGGAAGAAAAAGAAAAATAAAGCAAAAACATCTAAAATGCCCTCCGCGTGTCTCAGCCGATGATTTTTACCAAGCTCCTTACTGTGGAGATTTTAGAGCGCGCCTGCCACCTCTAAGTGTAAGATGTATATAATTCCCTAGTATCTACTAATATAGATTACTTATCTCTATCTATATTTTTGTGTGCTCTATAATTCTCATCATGTGTCTTTAACGTGCTCTTACAAATACCGCTAAATACTTTATCATCATGACGGATGTTACTGGTACGAGTAAGACATATAGGGAGGCGTCCTGAAAGACAGGGGGAAAAAAAGTTTTCAAAAGTAACGGCAAGAATCTGATATCACATGAGCACATGGACTTTTAGATCTGCCGCTTCCGTGCCACTGCCTTCTGCTCATCACGCAAAGTCTAAGTACATTCCCTAGTGGTAATTGCGATCCGAGCGCCCGCTGGTAACATGACAAAAATTGCAATATCTCAATGATCTCAATGACAAGCAACCCGCTACTTGGACTGCAGATAGCATATAGGGTATGGCAAGAGTTCTGGTACAGGAATTAGTTTGAGTGCAAAAGTGTTGAGTGTAGTCTCTGGGAAAAGTTCTAGTGACTAGCAGATTATATCCAAATACTGCTATATGTTGAAAGCCTGTAAATTTCCATTATTAGAATTATATTCCTAGTGATAAATTTTTTTGATAAAAAAACATACTCCAAACTTCATAACTCTGGTTATAGACTAGTAGAAAGGATTGTTGTCCTAGTGCAAGAAAATCGCAAACCATAAGCATTGCCAAGACTACCAATTTCCCGTACAAAATGAGGCTCAAAACCAGTATCTATAGATTTGAAATGTTGTACAGCAATCATAACACCATGGAAAAAATATTAAAAATATGAAATAGAATTGGGTCAGTATGTATTTTTATAGCAGGTATTATCTAGTGCAAAAAATAATGAGAGCCAAGTTATTATGCAGCCTAGTATATATGAGAAAATACTAATATTTAGCCCTTTCATGTAACGGATGTGGTATCATAAACGCAGAGAGTTACCGTCCGCCAGGCCAAAAAGACACTTGACTAGCGATACTCGCTAGTCCTCTGCGTAGCTCATATAGCACATTCGCGACTGCAACGCCGGCGCCCGGCTGTCGCATATGCGCATATTGCGCGCGCATCCACCGACCGCCCACCCTATGGTTGCGGTGAATCCGTAACATTTCAATAATAACCCAGCTACAGCTATTCTAAGTACTTATTTTTTATGATACTTTTGACAAAGCTGCATGAATCACAGGTGCAAGTTCTACAATTGAGTGACGGGTTATGGAGAGATATGAAGGTTAAAAAAAGCATTTCGAGGTGCCAAGAAAAATGGCGTTACCAAGACTTTTGGCTAGGGACTGTATTTAGCTATACTAACTTGACGAATCAGATCTTTAACCCAGCTCGGGACGTCCAGCTGCACTGATGAGGACAGTCCAGTCGGTCGAAGGAATCTGATAAGTATGAAACGTACTGGAGGAGCTGCAGGCTATGCTTTTACACTGTTATTGTTCGTAGTTCCTTCCCAATATTCGAAATCAAAAACTTGTAGTGAAACAAAATATCGTCGCATTCTCCAAAGCTGAAAGTTAGGTGTAATGTTTGAAAGGTCATGGGAAACGTTCTCTGTATTTCTCAGGTCGTAGCTATAGGAATTACACAAGTGTTATGTGATGTAACCGAAGGCTTATCAGATCCTTGGACATGCTCTGAATAGCCAGGGGGTGAGGAAAATCGAATTCCTCAGTTGAAAGTATAATGTGTAGGTTGTAGAATCAGATAAGACCCAGGATAGTCGGTTGAATGCCATGATAAGGCCAAATGAGTTGTGTTGCTCGTGCATCGCTGGTAAGTAGCATATCAGATCCTCTCCTCTGCCCAGCTATTCCTCAGGACTGCTTTTTCTCCCAACCTGAGGTATGCATACAAGCAAAGAGTTAGTCTCGTTACGCAAGGGGCTTCTGAGATACATGCTGAATTAGTAGGAGAATCTGATACGATAAAGACCTCCGAGTTGGGGCTATAGTACCCTCTTCAACAAGGATCACTGGCGAGGTTCGAAGGTGATTATTTGAGCTTAAGTCCCCGAGTTCAAGCCCCGAGAGATTGACACTTAGGAGCTTCTAATGCATCGAACTCCGCTATTAGGACAAGAAGCGCATCATTAAGATACATACATATCCGGTGATTGTTCATGAGGCGCAGCGGATGATGTAGCCGACCAGACTATGGAGATAGACGTTCTGATATACTAAGTAGATATGAGTACCTCGGCAGTTGGCACTGGACAAAGTACTCATCAAATACCTAATCTGGTAACTATTTTTTAGGTCTAACTCTGCTTTTTTATCTTATCAGATCTTCTGATGGAGGTCAAGTTGCCAGTGTCCTGGACCGTTCTCTCGCTAGAGTCTGGGCACGTGAACACAGGAAAGCTTGAGTTCACATACGAATCTTAGTTTGCACGAACATAGAATTTAGCGTAAAGTGCTAGAACAAAAGGATTTTGTTGGTATCAAAGTTGACTAGTATCAGACATTCAGCAATGTTCATCAATGCAGATACTGAATTTTCTGAATTCTGTCTTTTGATGAATTATTAATTGAATATACGCGTATTATATATAGAAAATCAAAGAAGCCTCACACCCATGATAGTTACTTGATAAGCAGACAAAATATACATCCAAAAACGCCGTAGCGGGAGGGGAAAGAACGAGAAAGAGGGATCTAGGCTACTACACTCAAGAATATCCCAAGCTTTCCATCGGATATTTCCATCATGAATACACTATTAGGTAAATCATGACTGGTGGGGTGGTATCAAACCCCGCTAACTTCCCGCAGGGCACCGTTTGCGGAACGCCCGGGTAACCCCCTCCCTCCCTTATACCCTGTAAACACCCAGAACACCTACGCAGACAAGGAATATGAAAAATAAAAACGATCAAGCAACTCTCCACAATCTAAACTTCCACAATGGCCTCCAACACCTCCCGTATCCGTTTAACAACCTCAATTTTGATTGCGCTGTCGACGCTTTCAATTGCTTCCCTTTCTACAGCTGCATACAGCGAGTTATAATTGCCGATTTTGAGATCAGGGTCACGAAGTGCGCGGTTGCACGATTGGAAGGTCTGTTCGCGCCAGCCAGATTCTCGGAGGAGCATATTGAGGTGCGCTGTTAATCTGCAAGATTGTAAACCATGGGTTAGCTTAAACTGGAGACTAGTTTTAAGATTGAAACAAGTGGTTGGTAAAGAGATTACTTTTCTAATTCGCCCGATTCAAGTAGTCGGCGGTTGATGTCTGCGCGTAGAATGGCATCGGATGCCGGAAGTGAGGTGGTGGAACAAGTTGGGGAGGTCGATGTGCTGAGTGGTGGAGATGCAGAGGATGAAGCAGAGGATGAGGAAGAGGTCGCGGAGGTTGCTGCAGGCATCTTGTGGGTTGCCTTTAGGGATGAATTTTGTATTGAGGGTTGACGGTTGTGATTGCTCTGAGACAGCGTGGAATACTGATGCCCACAGTAAATTCAGAAAGCGGTTAATAACCGATTATAATTCGAGATTGATAAGGAACGTTATGTAAATACGTATGTGTGCGTGTGCGCTTCAATTCAATAGGTGCCCGACCTCCCGTGTAGTGGTTACCTTAGAGAAAGTTGTAAAACAGGGGTAGGGGAAACTCGAGATATGACCAGCGATACAGAGCGTTCCCACTTAGATTATTGCGTACGATGGGGTATAATATCCAGAATTAATGACGAGTGTATACAATAGTTTGAGAGCCAATCGCCAGTGGGGTGGATGATTGAACGAGCTATTAAGGAGCAAACAGTCGTCTCAGGCGTCGTATTCGAGGCTCTGGAGGCTGCTAGACTTGAGTCGACGTCGCGAAGTCCGTGTTGGAACGCGCGGGATTAGAGAGCAACCGGTGCTGATGGTGGTGATCGCGCCAGACGAAGAGAAGGAGGCGGGGAAGGAGGGGAAGTGTTTCAAGCTGCCATGGATGATTTACTGAATCTGGATGCGAGCCTGCAGCGCGCAATGGGTGGAGAGAGCTGGCCGGGGAACTCTGAGGATGACTAATCATTCCAAAGTAGGCTGTCGATGTTCATGCAAGCACCCACGTGCTTCTGCTCCCAGCGATCTTGCTCTCTTGCACTACTCATGCACATACGCAAGAGCTTGGGGGTCGGGATGGACAGGTTTGATACACAGGGTCTAAATGTTACGTTCGCTGACAGAAATGTGAGCTTCGGGACACAAGGCAGCACCATACAGTGCCCTGGCAGCGGGGCGCCTCGACTGTTATCTATATCCTCTAGCATTAAGGCCCAGAGATCGAACCTCGCCACAGCCACATACTGTAAGGTACCAGCGAAATTTCAGCCACAAGGAGAGGCAGTCGATCTGGGTTTCATTTGCCACCATCTGCCCCTGGTCAGTTCTGAAGCACTCAAGACTAAGAGGCTCATAGCCCCGCTTCAGGGTCGTGACAAGTAAAGTGATTGACTTTCAAAATCCGGGGTTTCGTGTTTAAAATATACCCTGACCTGAAGCAATAGCAGGCCCCGTGTTTATCTAAAAGGAATGGCTGCCTATCTAAGCGGGGTCAACTCATATCGGGGAGAAAAAGCCATTGCTCAAGATGCCAATTATGCTTCTGGAAATCAGATCAAGTTGAAAAAGCAATTACCCGCTGCTTGCACTGCCAATGATGTTATAGAGATAGCCGCGGACAGAATATGGGCCTATGAAGCAAAAGACCCTACCCTCTCCCTCTGCCTTCCATCAGTCTCGAATTAAACGGTTGTTTAAGGGATTGAATACGCTGATACCGGATTGCAAGACGGCCATACAGGGCTAATACGGTTTCATACATTTCGTCCCTTCAAAACGTTCGGCGAAGTTCAAACGATTGGGTGACGGCTTGATAAACCTGGAGCTAGTGTCACCATGCTACTTAGGCGTTGTGCATTGTACAAAGATCGAGTTTTGGAAGACGACTTGATCAACTCGCGTAGTTCTTTTATTCGTCAATGTCCCGAGAATCTTCTAGATACCTAAGGCCGCTGTTAGCTCAAAAAAAAAAAACGGTTTCCATCTACGCATCTTTTAGTCACCTCGTGAGATATGCATTAGTCTGGTTGCATATTCCTAATCCGTGCATATCATGTGAACTGAGAATTGAGAGAAGAGGCGGAGTACGAGATCAGAATTAGGCTTCTGTGCTGTCATTACGGCTATAACAATTTGTACCAAACAAGGGTGAAAGATTTGCAGGAACTCGCACGCACAACTGCCGTTGTGTCAGTCGAATTGTGGATATGCAAGACTATGTAAATGAGCAGGTGCAAAGCTTTTAGGCCTATTGCAGCTACCTTATGTGTCTAGTAGTAAACAACGCCTGCGTGCTTACAGAAACAGTGAGGGTCCTTGTGCATTGGCTTGTGATATGATACCAGGGGAGACCAGGAGCGGCAAAGCTAGTAGAGCTCGGTACGCCCAAGGGCTGTCATGGGACCCGGCAACTGTCTGTGACGTGGGGTTAGTGCCTGAGCAGTTTGTGTATTGTAGTGAAGCTGGAAGCTGTACGAACCGGAACCAACAAACTGGGATTCGGGGCTAGTGGGTGATTGTGTCTGTTTCGAGTTGAATCTATCAGAACCTGGCTACTGGACACTGGTAGTTATCTGCATCGGAGAGCATGGCAGGCATGATATTGCAAACAAGGCTGAGCACATCGAGCCCAACAGTTTTCTTGGATAAATTCTCAATTCTCTTGGATATTTTGCAAGGGGATCTTCAATCAAAAGTTGGGCATTGCCTGCGTCGCTAGCATACACCACAATTTTTGCATCGCCTCTGGTGTAGGGTATAGAAAATCATCTGGGCACGAGAAACAGTGTACTCCTACAGCATGTCCCCCTTCTAGGTATGGCGTGCAATGCTATAAAGCGACATCTTATACATACTTGTGTTTCATTAAAACTCCCATATCTATTTTATGTCGCATATAAGAAGCCGTTTTTTCTTGCATAATCCCATATACTGTCGTATATGTGTAACTCGAGATTCGCAATTGAGTACGAACTGTTGCCGCGTTGCCGGTATTCCACCGAGCCAGGACTTGTGTTCATGGAAACTTAAATACAAAGGTTGCTGTGGCACTAAAGCCTACTATATATAACCCCACAACAACCAGATCGGCAACCTTACACTTTCTTTCGGAAAAAGTAAAGTTGAAGAGGTACAGGCCGCCGCTCTCATCGTATGCGGCCAGAGCCAGTCCAAGTCCTCCCGCATCGGCTAGCTGCGCTGGCGAATCACCAGCAGCCCCTCGCAGGGCCGTGCCTGGCTGCGGGCGTGGGGACTGGCGGGCGGCCAGCGTGCGCCTCAGTGCAAGCACTCCAAGCACTCGCACTCGCACTCGCACTCGTACGAGTACATTACCCTCCACCGCACCGTGCCCGCGCGCCGCCGCGCCTGCCGCTGCTGGGGCGGCTGCTCAATCGCCGCTCGTCTGCTCCGCCAGACAGCGCAGCACAGCGCAGCGCAGTGCCTACGTAGTGCCTCCGCCCTTCGCGCATCCGCAGCTCGCTCGCCCACCGTGGCTGGCACTCGCTCGCCCGCCCGCCCGCCCGCACGCCCCTGTGCCGCTGCACCCTAGCAGCCCTCGCACTGCTTCAGGTCCCGCTGCTGCACCACGAGCCGCCAATCCCCCCATTCCCCCATTGTCTCCGGAGTGTCCTCGCACGACACGATCGCTGCCCACCGCTCAACTGAAAACCCACGGCATCCCACTTAGCCCAAAGGCACCGAGTCTTGTCGACACAAAGCGGCACTCCTGAGAGCGCGCCGGCTAAATTCATTCGCTCCGCTAGCATCCTCCCCCACCTCCCTCCCTCCCTCCCTCCCGCTACCGCCCCCCCCCCCCCCCCCCCCCCCCCCCCGCGCCTGAGCAGCATCCCCCCCCTCTCTTCTGCCTGCTGGAGTCTATTTCTCCAACCATCCTGTTTTGCTCATATTCATCAAAGAAACACAATAAGCTACAAACTCTCTGCGATCATTGCACCCTCATTCCCCTGCGTTATTTTCAATATTTCCCACCCCCTGCAACCCTCCAATATACCAACCAACCAATCTCCGGGTTCCGACTTTGTTACGCAGCACTACGATTAAGTTCATAAATCGGAATTTCTGAGCATCTAGTGGGATTATCATCAATTCTATAATTCTCCGGAGTTCAACACCCCATCATCTGATTTTGCAGTCGCCACACAGCATAGAAAAACCCAAAAACAGTATACCTAAGGTCGAAGTCCTCGATTACGAGGCAACTTAGGAGCACTGGCGTTACCAAGTTTTCCCATGACGATGGGGTCCCCATCATCCCCAACAGAATCTGAATTACCCGGAGATTCTGACACGCTGGACGTGCCTCACGGTCACGTTCTGGATTGGGATGTCGATGAGGTGGCGGACTATATCATGTCAATAGGATTGGGACAGTATCACAAGGCATTTCTTGGTAGGGCTTCTCTACGCTGGAGTCAATGGATTACTGAGCTACACGTGGGGATGCAGAGCTGATTCAATTTTCGCCTTGTGATAGAGAATGCCGTTCGAGGGGACACATTGGTACACTTCAATCATGAAGAGTTGAGGGACATGGGCATCAGTAGTGTTGGACATAGGATCATCATACTGAAGAACGTCTACCATCTAAAAATTGTCCACAACGTGCCAATAGAGCCAGAACATTACGTCCCAGTTTGTAAGTGCTCACTTGTTTCTTACAGTCCCTGTTGTTTGCATCGCTATCGGATACAATATGGGCCATATATTTCCTAGTTTGGATCTCCAGACCAACGATTTCCGGTGGATCCCTTGAGCACTAGTCGCTGACACTAGAGTGACACCAATATAGCCATCGACGCAGATGCGAAAGCAAGCGCCAATCAAGCAGCAACCCAAAGCGATATTCAGCGACTGGTAGCACACATCAAACAACGTGACGAGCGTATAGCAAACGCCGAAGCCGAGTTGAAGAAGATGCAAGACTTTGTTGCTAAGCTGCGGGAGGAAATATTGCCACTTTATAGGCTTGTGAAAGAGAAGGCACCATTACCTACACCTTCAACGACTTCTTCTACTACCAGAGCACCTATTGGTCAAGATGCTCCACCACTACAAACACCTTTAGGCTATGTGTCGGACCCAGCACCTAGTCGAGGTGATCGGGAACGAGATGATAGGCGGGACCGGGACCGGGACCGGGGAGATCGAGTGGAACGAGAACAGGTAATAGATCCTCAACTACAGCCCCCGCCCTCGGGAGGCACTTTGATGAGAAAATTTTCCACAAAAAGACTTTTCCTTGGGGCACCAAAAAATAAATCACCTACTCACCAGACTTATCAGGAGAAGTCTGAATCGGAAGCACTTACGCCTAGTATGAATGGGTCCTATGGTACCCTTCCGTCGCCAAAGTCTCCACAGAATATGCACCATAATCTTGCTCATCAGAGTTCGTCGAATGCGTTGACGTCTAATAGTAGTGGTGGCGGCGTTGGTGGCCGTCAAATGTACCGACAACCGACAGATTCCCAAATCGAGACGAACCCGTCACCTGGTGGCGGCAGCTCCAGCGGCGGGCCCTCAAGCAATAATAGTGGTGGGCCGCCGACAGTCGAAATATTTAAGTCATTCCGAGTGTCCATGGAAGATCCATGCTATAAGGTACTGCCGGCAGCGCTCAAGAAGTATAACATACAAGCGGATTGGAGGCAGTATGCATTATATATTGTATATGGAGATCAAGAGAGATGTTTGGATTTGGACGAGAAGCCATTGATATTGTTCAAGAAATTGCAAGGTGAAGGCCGAAAACCAATGTTCATGTTGAGGAGGAATGCGACGGCAGCGGAGGGAGTTGGGGGAGGGTCATTGTCGGGGTTGAGGGCGGATGGTATTAATATACCCCCAGGGGGGATTATATAATACACTTTTTTGCTACATTTTTCCTTTTTTCTTTTCACCTTTTCTGATGGCATGTTTTACCTTTTTTTTCTGTGATTTTTTTATGGTTTTTTATATTTCCTCTTTTTTTAAAAATAATTTTTGACACATTTTTTTTATTTTATTTTTTGAATAAGGGAACCTTTTGTTTCTATCGTTTGGAGCAGGGGTTGTGTGGCGAGAGTAGAAGAAGATACAAGCCATATTTGGAGTTTTCTTCTTCTTTTTTCTTTTATCTTTTTCTTTTTCCTTCTTTTTTTATGGCGGTGTGATATTGAATGAATAACATATGTTAACTAGGTGAGGTGGGGTTGGGCGGTTGGGGGTGAGGAAATAAGGATTACTAGTATGCTTTGGCCAGTTAGCTAGGGCTATATATTTAAGTATGCTGTGAACGGCATCCCCATTACAATGGGCATCCAAGAAAGACAAGAACAAAGATTTGTTATATCTTCAACTAATCATCTCTTTCAAACGTATGGAAGTAGGTGTATCGTATGTAAGTGAACTTTTTCCTCTGGCGAAAATCTTAGGTTAACTTCAGGGTAATGGTGCAGGTAGGCTTCGACTTTTGCTGGGTCCTGTTGATCTCGCTCAGCGTACATAATTACAGTCAGTGGACAAAAGTCTTGTTGAAACCATTTTCCTTGGCACCTCGAATTTGTACCAGAAGAGAGTCTACCGCTCATATCTCCATAACCAGCAGATCAATTTCAACGCTTATACCTGTAAGTTATAGAGGTATGTTTGCTGTTGTTTTGCATAGCAAAGGTGGTAGTTGTAGGAACAATAGTAGCTAATTCTAGATGCGATTACTAAAGCAGTCGTTTTAAGACAAAAATTACACTTTTCAAAGAGTAAGTCTCTTGTAGGAAAATTTTTTTGCAGGTCAGTAGTTTCTCCTATGAAAATAGTTGATCAATAGATTCTATTGCATATTTTTATCATTTTTTTACCTAGCGTTGTGCATTCTCTAGTAAAGCTTTTTATTTTTCAGATACCACCTTCTAAGCCTCAAAAAAGGCATTTTGTATGGGAAAGTGGTAGTTCTTGGCATTCCTCCAAGTTTATTTTTTTTCACAGAAAGCTGGAGGACCTCGACAGCTCTTCTACGATTAAAACTGTAAAGTTTGCAGTCATGTCTATCATAGAAAAAAAAAAAAAAAAAAAAAAAATCCCATTGTCACTAATCGTAGTAGGACAAGTACTGGATCTATGGACGTCAATAAGAGACTCTAGCTATTAGAGACCAAAATGCCTCCACTGCTCTATCGCTGTATTGTAATATATTCTGCATCATCTATACTATCACCAGTTCAAGTTGGAGGTCAATTGGGTTTCTCGTTGCTGAGATATGTCAAATTTTTGTTCATGTCAACCCTGTCGCCACGGGGCGCTCAGATCCCTTTCACCAAGACTTTTGTCCACTGACTGTATAAGTACATGTCAGCTAGTATCTAATTCACGAGAGCTATCTAACATTCAAACCGACAAAAAAGCGCTACCTAATATATAACTCAACAATAATACAGATGCATATATGCTGGACTACACTACACCACACCACAAATCCATCCAATCCCTGCGCTGCGACGAGCCTTCCGAGATCTCTCTGTGCTGCTTACCTTACTAGAAACTTGTTTACCGATAATCCTCAATGGTATACTAGTAGCTTCGGAGTGACCCCACACATACATACGTAAACAAAAGCACCAAGTAAGTACAAGTAAGTAGCAGTAGCACCGATCATTCAAGATATTTTCCTGCTTCCAAAAAAAAAAAAAAAAAAAAAAAAAAAGTTCCAACCCGCCAAACCCCCATCACCAGCACCCCCAAAGCCATAATATACCTCTAGATATACATGATCCAGCAAGATTATATCCACGTACTGGCGTTGTATGTAATGTATGCGGGGAGGAGGTGGAATAAGATCTGGTTTTCACATTACACAGTGTATACAAAACTATTTCGTCCGCGTTACCCTCAATCAAGTTCACTGTTCCCCCCTTAAGGCACAGAGTGAGTACATAACAGTAAACAACTCCATTGCCTCTCAGATTATAGAGATAGGAAAAAAAAAAATTTTCTCTGTACACATGTATTTTTGTATTTTTGTATTTTTATTTTTTCACATAGTTGCGTACTAAATACCGCATATCCTACCAACTTTTATAACCAAGGAGTTTTGACTTTCACAAATCCTCTCTCTTTTTCTACCTTCGCTAGATAATATACAGATACAAACTTCATGTAAACGGTTATTAAGCATTTTCTATATTTATGAATTTCTCTATATAAACACAAAATTCCGTCGTATTTTGGTAATGTTCTATATCAATAACGGTGCGATAGGTTCAAAAATAAATACAGTAAATAGAAGTGAAGGGGGACTATTATATGCCAAAAAACAAAAACTCAAACACTCAAAAAGTTGTTAACACAAACACAAAAATACAAACCAACTGTACAAAACACCACAACACAAAATCAACAATACAGCACATGCGCGCTGTATAAATTCTCACTCACAAAAGAGTCAACTTGCGGTATGACTCACTCATTCCCTTCTTCCCTCCTCCCTTCTTCCCTCCTCCCTTCTTCCCTCCTCCCTCCTCCTCTCCCTTCATCTTCTCCATCATCTCCTCGACCTTTTCTCCCCAACCCTCTCCCCCGTAGATACCATCCACCTCGCGTTCCCTCTCAAAAAATACCTCTCTTTTCTCCCCCTACCTGCACCTCTGTCTCCACCTTCCATCGCCAGCCTTGCTGCCCTTGTACTCCTCCTCGCTTCCCTCCCTCCATTACCACCCGCAGACAACAAATTACTCGTCTTGATTCTCGCCTCCTCCCTCTTCTGATCATATCTGACTATCGCTCTCGTGTATGGTGCGATGTCGAGCACGAGTTTAGGTAACGGGCCGTGGATCGAGGTTGTCGTGATAGCAGTTCCAGAAATCGATGCACCGCTAGAGGAGGTGGAGGAGAGGGCGGTTGTAGTTGCGGGGGGCGCGGCAAGGTGCGTGAACGCAGACTGTATGTACTGGGCTGGAATGGACGCAGTTTCGCGTTCGGTACGGAATCGCGCGGAGATGGCTTGGACGATGCGTTGGGGCGTGAGCATGGTGAGTTCAGCGGAGGGGGGTAAGAGTGCGTTAGTTTCGCTGGCGAGGAAACAGCGGGCGAGGGAGCGAATGCAGGTAGCGAGGGAGGTGAAGGTGCCGCGGGAGGTAGGGTTGGAGGGCCATGGGTCAGTTTGAAGCATGGTGTAGCCGAGCAGATCGTCGATGGTTGAGGAGGGGGAGCGTTTGGGTTGTGTTGGGTCGAGGATGGGCTGCAGTGAAATAAATTATTAGTTAAGGAAAAACATTGACAAAAGAAGTGAAGGGTACAAACATTCTCGAGCGTCCTCATCCCCGGCCCAGCATAGACATCTGCATCGCTCAGTGCTTCCGCATACACACTAAATGCATGTGATGCCAGACGCTTGTGTTCATACGCCTTCAACTCCCCAATCTGCTCCGTCCATCCTTCCATCCCCCTCATTGGCCCCTCTCCATCTGTACCCACGTCAATGCACCATTCCTCCCACACAGACTTCCAAATATCGTCCTCGCCCAGCATCCTTCCGGTGCTCTCTTGTGGCGTCACACCGTCGTCCTCTTCCTTTTTAGGGACCCATCCCATTCCTCCTATATAAGTATTTTCTGAAATGACCCGTTTTCTTTCACCGTTATCGTCGATGTCGCACCCAACAGGGAACCTCTGAAGGATCCAGTCTAGCCCAGCACGACGATCCCCTATCCCCATCTGACACCAGAAATTGAGCTCCATTATCATAGCCCGCAAGTCTCCTTTCATGGTATTATAGAGAGCAGAAACCTCACTCCGCTGTAACAGATGCCCTTCATTTGCTGCCATAAGGAGTAAATAATCGACCGCAAGATCCTCCGGGGGCGCGGAGAGTCGTAATATTGCATGTAATGATAAATCGTCGATTGGCAATAATGATTCATCATTACATGTCATCACAATTGGACGTTTTGATTGTCCCATTAATGTCATTACTGTTGCCCAAAATTGTTTATCCTCCTCATAGAGCAAATCGACTTCCTCAAGCAAAATCAAGGACTGAGTCTGCTGAGCCTTCTCAATGAGCTCTTCAACTTGTTTCTTATTTTTTCGCCTGTTTTTGGTATTTTGAAAAAAATTTGGATCAAGTGGATTGACCTTTTGTTGGTGAACTAGATGATTTTTGCTCATTTCCCCTACCTGATCCAATATGTCCTTCCCACTGCGCCGAGTACCTGGGTTGACCTCAAAGACTTGATATCCCATTTCTTTAGCAACAGCATACACTGCTGCCGTCTTACCACACCCATGAGGGCCGCTGATTACAACTGCATTTACCATTTTACCGTTCTCGCCCCCACCTATGGCGGTGAGCCCTCCATCTGGCACATAGCCCAGTTGAGCAGCGAGTGATGCTCGCTTGTCACCTGTTCTTATAGCTGATTTTTTGGACTGAGCACTGAAAATGCCTGGCACACCAGTGGAACCGTTATCCTCAGGATCGGTTATCTCATCCATTTCATCCTGTTCTTCATCAGTATCTACTAGAAAATCATCGAGTCCATCCCCCTTTGTCCTCTTCCTTTTCTTCTTTCGCCGTCCTCCTTTTGCGTTCGTTGCGACATTTCCAGCTCCATCCCTGTTCTTCTGCTTTCGTTTTTTCTTTTTCGGGTTCCCAGGTACCTCAGAGCCTGAATCGACTGCTAGTTTCTGCATCCAGTCCCGCAAGACCTCCATCTCTCGGCCAACTTGGAGTACATCCGCAGAACACTGTGGGGCATATTTATGTGTCCATAATAGAGACTCGTGAGCTCCAATATCGAATGGAGTGACAATGGTATATAGTAAACGATATAACCATTCTAATGCAGAATGTAGCCTTTTTTTCTCTGTTTCTTCTGATACATCTGAGGCTACGGAGTCTTCTCGGGATTCCGGTATTGTCGCTGGCCCTGGATAGGGTAGCCGTGTAACAGTCCGCTTCCTTATTTCATCTTGCAACCGTGATCCAGTCATTATTGCTCTTCGCGGCAGCTTCAAGGTTGAAGACACACGGAAGTATTCTTCTTCACGGAAATTTGGCTCCATCAATTTCTTCATGCATGTTTCAATATGTAACGACTTGGATAGATTCTCAAGTAGGTCTTCTGCTGCCGTAATCTCTACTTTTCTTGTTTTTAACTTTCGCTCTGTACGATATTTGGTGCCTATCTGACTTTGAAAAGCCATGTCCGGAGAACGCTGTCGAACATGCCTCTGTTGTGCATCAGGCCATGGAGTCTCCATAAGCCCTGACAGCCTCAAAACGGCTCTACTGGCTGGACTAAGTAGTGGTTTCGAGATGCCCTCCGAAGATGGTGGCACTGAGATTGGCATTTTTTCCTTTGATGTTGAAGAGAACTTCGGAACGATATTCACGGCAGGGATGGTATTGGATGGGGAATCTCGCTTAGGAGGATTCTGTATCACAAGTTGTGTAGCCTGCTGCTTCTTCATACCTCCTGGGGCGAAGAAAGGATGGACTGGTTTGGCCTCCGACTTCTTTATACCTCCCAGAGTGAAGAAAGGATGCACTGGCTTTGGGGGTGGAGCTGGGTTTGCGGCTTGAGGAAGGTCTTGCTCCTTCACAATTGGTGCTGGAGATTCATTAGCTGCATTGGGCTTCGCTGCATCTAGAGCTACGTTTGGATCAGCCTGTTTGTCATTGGAGACCACCTCTGCTCTCGGCGAATCAGCCATCTCTATGTCCTCTGATTGCACATTGACTGCTTCAAGTACGACAGCCTCACTCTCGTGTGTAGGGGATTTTTTCCTCCGTTTCCGCCGCGAGTGATTCAGATCCACAGCTGCTTCAGAGGTATCCTCCTCCAGTATTACACTACCTACATCGATCTCAGCTTCTAATTCACCACTGGCTGTGTTTCTCCTCACTGGTGAATTTCGCTCAGAACGTGAGGCCGACCTAGTTACTCTTGAAGAAAAAGCTTTGATTGCCTCGGGACGATCAATAATCTGCACATCATCTCCATCTTCATCCTTTTTCTTGCGCTTACCCCTCCGAGGTGTGGGATTTTTCGCAATTTCTGTAGCTGAGGTTTTAGACCGGCTTCTTCGTGCCTTCACTGATTGGGTATCATTCTGAGTCTCCTGTGCTGAATCCGGGGGGGTGAGCGCTGCGGCCGCTGAGGCAGTTGGCTCTTTCTTTCTCGATCGTTTCGACTTCTGCGCCGCCGACTGCTGTTCCATGCATTTCTGTACTGATTTCAGAGTTAAATCAGAAGCAAAGGGAGTGTTTAGATAGATGGAGAGGAGAAAGGGAGTGAAGCTGGAACATACGCCCTTCTTTTGTGAATATGGAAGCCACCGGGCGGGCAACGACTGCAGTCGAGGCCATTGCTTGTGCTGGCGGCGTCTTTGTACTCTTGGCCTCCGGCTCGGTTGTGGACATTCTTCGGTATCGAGGGGTTGCGCGGTGAATGCGAGGGCAGCCCGGAGGGAGCCCGGCGCACTGCGAGATTTATAGCAGCAGGTCGCTTTGGACGTGGAATGGACGTGTTGCAATTAAGCGACGCGCCGGAAACTCTTAGTGCGTCAAGTGGCCTACAACAGCACCCCAGTCAGCACTCTGCGCATCTCCACAGCGAGGGCATCTGCCCAAAAGCCACTCTGCCCCAAAGCCACTCAGGAAGAACTGCATACGCTGCCGCGTCTGACTGCCGGAGAATCGTGGGCCTGCTCTCGCCCGCGTGCTCCAGCGCAAGGTGGCGAACGGCGTCGGTCAACGGGCAGCCGCCGCGTCTTGGCGTTTAGCAAACTTCGCCGGGTTCCTCCAGGGTATTGCATATTTTTCAGCATCTACATACTTGCATCTATCAGTCTGTGATTCGCGCCTCATGAGGTTGCATAGGAACTAAGGTACGCTTGCTGCATACGAGCGCATACAAGTAGTAGTGGCTGTGTTGTGGCTTGAAGGACGGGGTGGCGGGGAGATTAGTCCGGTGCATTTGAACTTTATTACTAGATTCAGTATCATAATCTCGCTCAACTACGGTGCGAGGCTACTCTGCTAGAGCAACCCAAACCGAGACCCAGCAAAGCTAAGCAGTTACTGTATCTGGCTCGAGACTGACCTCCCCTCATCATCAGACAAGACAATTGAGACCAGACCTTTCATCACTTTACCCCAACTTCCGCTTCGTACATCACTATGCCTTGGCCAGCAATAATTCCCAAAGCATATGTCTAGCTCAACCGGATGGTCGGATATATGAGTGGAGTTTTAACGGCCCATATAATGCGCTGCTCTTCCACTTGTTTTCCGGTAGAAGAAGAATATATCATTGATCCACACAAAAAACACGCCCAGAACAATCGGAATCTGCCGATTTCACGACCATCTTCATTGTTACATACAAAGAACATCCAGTCTTCTTCGTCGAAATCAGGCCTTCAGATCATATCAACAGCATTTATCCTGTGCAGCGGCGGACAGAGAGATGAGAGAGACTTTTAAGAGCCTTGCAGACCGTGTTGATATCCCTATCTTGTACGGAATAAGTGCGATGGGTACGAAAGTCTGCTTTTACACATACGATAAACAAACTGGAAGTCTTTCCGCAAAGGTTATTCGGAGTGATGGAGAGTGGGTGATCGATGCAGCACATGCATGCCGTTGGAGCCTTGATATCATGACGCCTGAGGGAGAGGAGAAACTTCACCAAGTGGTGAGTCAGATTAAGAAGATGTGCACCCAGTTGTAAAGGTCAGTTCGAGCTTCCGTTTTCATATTATTTTTTTGAGGTTTACTGATATGCATTAAGGGATTTGGTTGAAAGCCGGGCCACCATTGGAATGTGTGGTGAGTTATTGCCGTTTACTGCGAATATGAAGGTCGGTTTGTAGTTGTCATTTATAGTAGTGGGTCATCACTGGTTTGATTGAAGGTTGTTGGATATTTTACGGTCGGAGACTGTGTGTTCGGATGGAGAAAGTTTGTTAACAGTTCAACTCTTAGGTGTTAGATAGTTCTGGGATTCCGAGCGATGTTTGCTTACTGCCAAGCAACACGAGGCCAGCTCCGGTGCGCCAAGCTTCCGGCTTGCATGTCCGAGCATTGACCGCCGAATAACTTTTGCCAAGATCTGCAACTTGCCCAACCGTACCATTCCGGTGCGGTCCTATACCAACAGTCCAGGCCTGTCCCTCCCCATGGCTGCCAATGTATTTCCTACTTAAGAATCGAAATGATACTGCTGAAGATAACAGTAAAAAGCTCTACATAGTAGGGCGTCTTCGCCGACTCGGAAGTCAATTGCCACTCCTCTGATCTCTCAGAGGATAGATGGTTCTCAAATCAGCAGTCTGACAAGGTAGTATGCCACTATAATGAATCCTGCAACCGCAACCGCGAAGGATATTTTGGAGCTTGTTGCCGGCCGTAGATAGCTTGTAGATGAATGAGCTGGCATTATGAACAATCACATCCAACGATATCTGTGATATTAATCTCTACTCTACCGGTATCGGCCCTGCTCCCAATCTAACAGGAAGCCAGTCCATCACCTTCTCACCGTTCCGATGTAGTCTCTCTCAAGCCCTCTGCAGCGTTTGTTAATCCTGTTTTCACAATAGATTTCTAATTGTCACCTTGCCAATGCAAAATTAATATCCTACACGCTACTTACTATTATCCCATCACTTCTTTCGACAGCTCCCCACGGAGATATCATTCCCCAGTGCTCCACGGAAAATACTCTCTCTTCCAAGTGGCAGATGCTATTTTTGTGCATGCGGGAGTAGCAGCAGCGGCGTGGAAGTCGTATGCAAGGTGGCCCCAGGGGATATAAAGGTGAGACTTTCTGCCGCTCCAAACAGGGCAGAATGGATGGACATCAGGCGAGGAGAGAGATGATCATGCTGAAAAATGAGTTGAGAAAAACGGATGCGCTATTTTATTATTTTATGACTTGGCTAGGACAGCAGGATCTTTTTTTTTTTTTTGAGCCTTCTTGAACTTGCCCTCCAACTGTGGAAATGAGTGTTGTTACCCTGAACTATAATTCACACAGACTTCGTGGGCATTGCAATAGTGACTCTTCGTACTTATTTCCCCTCATATATTTAGCGTCACACAGTTTTCTCCTACCTTGGCATGACGATGGTTTGCGGCTCTAGACTCCTTTTGCCAACACTTCAGTTTGCCCATCAGGGAGTGATTTTTTGCATCCTGTGGATTTGGTGGGGTTCGGGCTCCTGATGCATGGTGGTCTTTTGGATACTCGCTTTCACTTTGCGCTCACTGCTATCTGGTGAACGGACCGACCCCTGTAATTGCTAGATATGTGTATACTGAGCTTGCACACTATTGAATAATTGTAGAAAGAAGCAACTTCGGCGGGCTGCTGGGTGCATTAAAATGCTAAGCTTTACGGAGTATATACATAGTCCATTGCCGTGGATGAGGCTTGATGCAATAGACAGGTTTTATACAAACCCTGAAATTTGCGGGTAACTTAATTAGTACCCTGAGAGTGCGTCAGGTTTTGTAAGTTAGCCTAAAAACTCAGGAATTCACTACCGGTACACTACAAACGTTGTGATGTAGGTTGTGGTGTACTAGTCGCTGAATTGACAACTGGAGATTGAGAAGTCCGTGGAGGGTGCCCACAGCGTCGTACAGGGATAGATTTTTTTGAGTAGGTAGAGGAGTGCTATGGCTCATTTTTCGTGTTTATTGGATGTAAATATCTTTAGAATTGAGTGTTGTGGGAATTTTACACTCTTAATGGTCAGTTTTCCGGATTTCGGAAGGGAAATTCTCAGGACTTGGTATAAATATACACGTTGTTGCTAAGGCAACGTATTTTTCCCCCAAACCCTGAAAAAAGTTCGGGGTTTATGAAACCCCTCTAATAATGTTGGTTTATCATTTGTGCTGCTGTAGTTTTGTAACTTGGAAGCCTTCAGAATGATTTTGATGAAACAAGTGACGCTCGTGTCGAGATTCCATGTCTAAAGTTGGCTGAATGACCAATTGAGGAGTTGGATACAACAGAAAAGTAGCGGTGTGTTATGTGTTGAAATTTTTAGTATAGGATTGGCGATATAAGCTGGGATGGCAGCGGGAGATGTTTCTCGGTGGCACATATCCAATTGTTGTTAGCAATATATGAAGAGAAGGAGACGGGACAGGTGATCATAAAACGGAGACGGAAACTGTCTCAAGGACATCGCATTCATAGCTTGGGGCCTCTATGGCCGGTAAGTCATCCAGTGCACAGCCCCTACCATAGGCCAGATCTGCTAAAGCGTGGATAACCCGAACTCGTAACATGAGCATCACAATTCTATGCTCTGTCTACCTCATCCTCTTTGCAGTCCCCAAGCCCAATTCTGACCAATTCTACCGATTAACAGGTATAAAGCCCGTTCATGATCCATTACGGGCCACTGACGGCTTCATTAGAACACTTGGTGATGTGGTTGGATGGCAGTATATGTTGGTTTGTTGCTGAACTTGTTAGGGCTAGAAGAATATTGCCGTGGCTAGACAAGTGGCCGTAGAGGAAGGACGACTACTTCAGGTGCTTTTGCAGTGTTTATTGCGCCGTTGGAGAACATGGGCCTCCTGCAGCGCCAAACGGTAGTGCTGGGACACCATGGTTTTGGGAATGTTGTGTGTTTTGAGAAGGGCGCCTTAAGCCGTATGATAGTGACATGTTCTAGAACAATAACGTTTCCTAAGTGGCAGTATCCGCCAGGAAGGAGGAGGGAGGCTGGATCGCTATTCAAGTGTTTACAGTTAGCCCTGGTTGATTCACCACTCTCCGTATGGTAGGAATGTCGCCCCTCCGAGAGGCTAGTGCAAGCAGACTAGGTATGTCGTAGATGCTACATACAGCCACACGCCGGCCGTTGAAGCCTCCAACTCTCGCAAGAGCCCCCCCAAACAACCCATTCTGCCTCATAGTCAAACAGGCGCTCAATCCGACTCGGAAACCAGCCCCATCATTTCCAGCAAACTGTTTCAAAATCTCAGGTGTCGATCATTCAGCGGCTAGAGTACTCGGTACAACACCATTCAGCGCCCATCGAATGCCTGATTGAGTCAAGATCTGCGCAGAGCTCTGCTTCTTTGCCCTCTCAAGGGAACCAACAGGCGAACAGGGATTTTTAGTTGGGCCGGGCGAATGCATTCCACGCTTAGCTTTTACTTTACAGCGTTTGGTGTATTGCACTAAGGTGGTTTCTGGGAGTCTCTCTCATTGAATGCTAGTTGTTCTGCCATGCTGTGGACACTTCTTATCACTGCATGGAGCGACTTCCTGTCAAACATCTGCAGGCTTCATCCTCTCGGTTGGGGCTCTCAATTGAGCAGTGTGACGACGGCGACATCTCGGTTGGGGTTCTCAATTGAGCAACGTGACGACGGCGACATGCTAATGCTAATGCTACTGCGATGCAGTCAGACTAGCTACTCTTAGTCTGGTTGCACTACCCCTCGTTGCACTACCCTACGAGGGGTAGTGCAACCAGACTAAGCCACTCTTACAATAATACCGTTCCTAATGTGGACCGCAACTGGCGCCAGTGTCTCTGATGCAACCAAGAGGTCTATTCGATTGGCAACAAAGTTTGATACTCATTTTACATTTTATATTATTACGCGGAGAGGGAGCGTGGCTGTACGGTGCATTCAGTGGTATGAATAGGTATCTGGTGGCAAATGAGCCTAAGGCTACCGTCAGCCTATGTTGCTGGGCTGTTTCGAAGGCTAATAGAAATTTTGTAGTGAGACAGGTGATTCGTGAGGGATTGATGGGAGAAATATGATGGCAACGATAAATGTCACGAGAATATCTTTGGGCGGACCAACCACTAACTATGCTTGGAGTATCCCTTGGGTGCACAAGACATGCAGTGCGCGGAGACGCCCCCTGTCAAAATCATAGCAACTCAACCAAAATGTGTTTATTTGAATTCTGGAAAAGGAGTTGAACTCTGTAATAGTTATTTATCCGGTATAATATTTTTCTGTAATTTTTATTTTATTTTTTGCTATTTTATTGATCTTATGTTGATTTTTCCTGAGCATTGCTAAAAGGTGGTTTTTTGGTGTTGAACAGGGGGTGGTCTCGGCGGTATGTCTCGCGCACCCAAGGGATATCATACGAGTACAAAATGCACAGGCCAGCTCAGGTGGGGAGAAGCTTTTCCCAAAGAGTTTCCTGCGTGTACGCCTTTGAGGAAGCTATGCTCATTTTCGACAGCAAATTGTTTAGGACAGTTCCTTTAGTGGAGCGGGAGCTAACGAATCATAGGGTGGGCCAATCGCATACCCGCAAAGCACGGACAATAACGGTAATAGTCTGGTTGTAACGGTGGCTATGAGACATCGGTACGCAAGCCCTCGCCGTCTATTGTTGTTGATACCATTGCTTGGCTGATGTGATGGACCCTTCACCCTCCTACCAATACGAGACATCTCGGTTCATCTCGAATATATGAAATCTAGGCCTCGCATATCGACGACATGCGCGGCCTTGGACCCCGAAAGTGAGCAGGTTTAATGTCACTGATAAGGTCGCCAAGTGTGTTGGAACATGCCGTGGCGCCGTGGGATTATGTGCAGTGATTGGCGGGAGGGGTATGCATGTTGGTTGGGCACCCTGTCAATTCGCCATCTTAGTGGGTGCAGTCAAGTGATGAATGTGGGCAGCGCTAGGATGGGCAAGGGCCTTCTGTTTGAACGACGATATCAGGATTCACCTCTGGTGGGACGCGAGTGGAGAAGGTCTGAGTCAAGACCAGGTACCAAAGACAGGATCAGAAGGAAGGACTCTTGGGACGTAGAGTACATGCACAATGATACGGTTAAAAGTGGGCCCAGGGACGCTGCTATTCAATTCTACATCCGCACAAAGCATTTCCACTGTGACATTTATTTTTTACCTGGTCGGCATTTGGAATAAGTCAACGTTGGTGGAAACGGTGTACCTGAGCTATACTGCTTCATATTATAGGGCTTTATCCAATACTTTACGCCTCCTCAAACCGGGAGTTGAAGTTGTCGATCCAGGCACCACCGAAAAAGATCATCGCGACCACCAGCGCATCCATAAGCGCCGGCTAAATCTTAGGGCTTCGTTTTTCATCCCATCAATCTAGCTCCTGGGAACCTACCCTATCAATATTGAGAAACGCGCTTGCAGCCCTCGTCTGTCGTTTAAACGTTCCCCTGCAGCTGACTGCTACAGGGCTCGTTCTTGAGTGCGTTGTGTGGGGATCGCTTTTTTCTTCATATTCGGAAGCTCCACACATCTACTCATTTTTTTTGTGTATCGTTCGATTTCCTTAACTTTTATATCAGAGAAGCTTTCTTTCCGCCTGATTTTATTACTCTTACTCCTTCGTTCATACACATCACCATCGACTCTTTGCAGTGCATTGCCGTAATTCATTCTTCATTCGTTGTACCCTAAGATTTTGATCTTTATATCTGTATCTATTAACTTCCGCGATGTCTCAAGAGCAACCTAATGCTCACTACGAGATGTACACGCTACACTCCCCACCAGCCTCACCGCAACAGGCCCAAGGCCAATTTCAAACTATGGATTACCATCAACCACAACCACAACCACAACCACAACCTGACATCTCCTCTGAGCAAATCGTCTCCCAATATGCCTACTACGCCCCCCAAGGAGAAATCAGCTACACCCACCAGGAGCGCCATCCCGCTCTAGACTTCCGGACCGGATATATCTCACCGGGACTTCCTCCCCCAGGAACAGAGCCACCTTACACTTCTCAACCCAACTCACCGAGCTTTCCTCCTAAACCCTACCAGCCGAAGCCGGACGGGAACATCAACGGCAGCACCAATCCGCGTATGCCACCACGGATTCATACTCGTATTCCCTATGATGCGGCGAAGGATATAGCGGCGCTGCGCACGCCAATATACACACCGGGGAATATTGCGGGGCCGAACGGGGGAATTCATGCGCCGGGGCAGATTTCGCATCCAAACATGCGGACTGGGGTGACGGAGAAGTGGGCGAATAGTGCATGGGCGTGTTTTGGCGATTGGGAAGTTTGTAAGTGCTATCCTTAGCATTTTTACTCCTTACATATGCACTTGGGTTTGCCGATTGCGTCATGAGCGTGATGCTGTGACTCGAGCAGCTGCAGATGCTCGTTAGGTACATGAATGGGTGATCTACTTCTGCGCAGCATATATAAATGCATCATGCACAATGGTTACTCAACTATCACTTTCGCTCAACCAGAATAAACTAACTCAATCTTCTTCTACAATCTAGGCTGCACTGCCTACTGGTGTCCATGCATTCTGTACTCCCGCACCAAACACCGCCTCAAAACTGTGCCCAACTCCAACTTGAATAACTTCAGAAAATGCAACCCGCACTGTATGGTATTTTGTGCCGCAGGGCCTTGTAGCTGTATGTAGCCCTTATCCACTCCCTCTACTTCCTAAGGAGGCGCAGACATAATCACGCTGGGACGTTGTGGACTAACGCGTACGTCACATCTGAAAAGCAGGGATCCTGACCTTCCTCCAACGTGCCATGATTCGCGAGCGGTACAAACTCGACGGGAGTCCGTGTAGTGATTGCTTGCAGGGTTATTGTTGTTCCTGCTGCACGCTGATACAGGATGAACGGGAGGTCATGTTACGCGAGGACGAGAAGAGGCGGTTTGAGGGTCCTGGGAACGGGGTGGTAGGGGAGGGGTATAAGAGGGTGGAGGGTATGAAGTATGGAAGGTAAATATATGGCGGGGCGGGTAATGTTTGGCCGTTGGATGTGTATAAAGTTTTATGTTTTTGGTTGGGTGGGTATAACTTTTTTCCCCCTATTAATTGGTAACTTTTTTCTTCATTTTTTTTCTCTTTATATATATATATTTTTGTTCTTACTTTTCTTTGTTGGGTTATCTCCTTTTTTGGGTTATTTCTCTGGCTACTTCTCTGGCTTTTATTTTATTTTCTTTTTTTTTCCAGCAAGGGTAAAAAAATGGGTATGTCCATGTATATAAAATATTTTTTTCTTTCTTTCTTTTGTTTCTTTCTTTCTTTTTGGGGGTTTCCTGGGGGGGCGGCGGGGCCGCGTCCATGCATAACTTCAACGCCCTGTGTATAGATACGGACTCTTGATTTTTATATATTTTCACAAGATGTAAGGGAGGAGGAGGAGGAGGAGGGATGTGTGGTGGGGGTGGGGGAGTTATCAGGATTTTTAGTTCCTTTTTTTTTTTTTTTTTTTTTTTTTTTTTTTTTTTCTGGTTTTCTGGTTTTCTGGTTTTAAACTCATTGGATTTTATGTCTGCACAGTTGATATTTGTCGCACGGGTGTATTTTTTGGGTTGGGTTGGGGGAGGACGGGGCGGGGCGCGGGACATTGGTTTATTCAGGCATAGGAGGAGATGGGGAAAATGGAAGGATAGCGATTTCAAGAATGTATTCAGGGTAAATGACGAGAGACTTTTTTTCAGCAAGGCTTTTCCCGTATCTACAAGTGAAAAAAAATGTTTCTTTTTTCTTTATGCAAGCTTTTTCGTAAGCGGGGAAAGGAGGAATATAATAGAGATCTTTTCAATCGTTCTGTGTAAATATCCTATAGCTAGCTTAGCTATACAAAGCCCCCCCGCCCCCACCTCCCTACTCCACCCTTTCCTCCCCTACCCCCCCCCCAATACCATACTCTACCATACTTTTAGATTATTATCCTCCCGCCCACAAATATCTGCCAGTATTTTCAAATTTTAAAAAACGTTGGAAAAAAGTTTCACAAAAGTTCACATTTTTCACATTTTTTTTTTTTTTTTTTTTCCAAATTCCTCATCCGCACATGACATAATACAGTTTCACGACTGTTTTTTTTTAAATACATGTCCAAGGCACTGTATCCGTCTAATCTATACAATGAATTCATCAAAACCTACCTTTCACTTCCCCGTTCTCACCCTTCTCATGGCCATTCCTACACTTCATGCACTCCTCCACGTCGACGCCACCCTCCCCATCCCCCATCTCCTCACCGCCTCCTCAACCCCTTCCATCTTCCTTCTCTCCTCGACTCCTCCCGCCGCGCTGATCACCACCGTCGCCCCACCCTTACCTTTACCAAGGTTTCTCACCTTACCCGTAAACACCGTCTCCGCAACTCTGCGCACATCCTCCATCGTCACCATCTGAATCTTCTCGCTCATCTCCTGCGCTCCAATCTTCCGTCCGTGCACTTGCACCTGCCGACCCAAATCCTCCAGCTCCACCATGCGCGACTCCAAGTTCATCAGAAGGCTACTTCGAAGCTGGTTCTTCGCGCGGGAAAGCTCCTGAGGCTCGATGGCCGCAGGCCCAGAAGTGGCATACGTGTTTCGGAATTGGCGCATAATAACGTCCACGAGCGCGTGCCCCGCGTTCGGGACGCAGCTGGCGGCGATGCCAAAGAGACCTGAATCTGTGTACGAGTTGTTGAAGGCAATGCAGGATTCAACCCAGCCGTGTTGGTTCAAAACTTGGGTGTATAAGCGCGAGTACATTCCCTTTCCTGGGCCACCCGCGGAAAACGAGCCTCCACCGCCGAGAAGGGTTTGTAAGGTCGCCAGGGCATAGATGTCGGGGTGGCTGATCGGGAGCGCTTCGAATGCGATCTGGAGGTGCGTGAGGGCGGGATTGTGGATTGAGGGGCGATTGGTAGGGGGAGGCAGGGAGAGAATGCCGCCTGTGTAGTGAGAGGGTTGGGTGAAGGGGTCGATGGTATTGATTGGGGTAGGGGACGGTGGTGTGGATGTTAGCAGAGAGGCGGCGGAGGATGCGGTGGTAGAAAGAGATTTGAAGAAGGGAATTTTGTTGAGGAGTGCGGGCGAGGAGGAGCGGGAAGGTGGCGGGATGGGGTAGTTTGTGGAGAACGATGCAGAGGTGGTTGATGCTGCAGGACTGATGGTAGGGGAGGCTTTCATGTCCCCAAAGTACTTCTCGGTAAGTTTTACTGCTGTGTCGTGGTCCACACCTGCAAAGGCAATGACAATCCGCTCAGGCCGGTACATCAGATCCCTGTACTCCATTATCAAATCCCTATTAATCACGTCCAGTCTATCCTCAGGACACAACAACGGGTGCCCTAGCGTATTATCCTTATACGCTGTCGTGTGCATCAATTCCGGCAGTATTAGGTCCGGCTTTGCCCAGATCTCGTTAATCTCGTAGGCGGCAGTCTCAAGTTGCTGCACGACTTCCTCCTGGGTGATAAGCGGCTCTCTGACGGTTTCCGCGAGAAGGGCGAGCATGTTGGGAACCTGGTGGTTGAAGACGGCGGCTTGGTACATTAGGGATTCGCGTGAGGAGGCGCATTGGATGTTACCGCCGAGGGATTCGAGGGTTTCCAGCATCTTGTCGGCGGTGCGTGAACGGGTGGACTGAGAAAGTCATCCTGAGATTAATTTGATTGTCCAAAGAAACAGTGCGAATGGGAGGTAGGAATTTGCAATGAACAGGGGATGCTTGGTGAACTTGCCTTGAAGGCCAATCGATCTATTAAGTGACTGACCCCGCGCAGGCGGTCAGTCTCATACCGAGAACCTGCATCTATGTAGACTCCCAGCCCCGAGAAGTGCCCCGGGAGAGCCTCGGTTGCTACCTTGATTCCATTGGGCAATATAGTGACCGCATCAAGTTCTGAAGTATCCTGTGATTGAGAACCAAACCATTAGAAGTGTTCCGCTTTTGAACTTCGACAATATCATGTCACCAACGGTCCAATTTCACAGGGAAATACAAACACGTGTAGGCAATGAGGTTGCTGCAGATGCCAGCGACCGTCTCTGTGTGCAAAACCGCGATGATACGCTGTTTGACACTGGTGATGGGCGACGGAGAAGGCGGGGAATTGCCTTGCTGGCAGAAGCTGAACGCAGCATGTTCTAACGCTACCCAATGACAGCCCCACGGGTCTATTGTTCGGTATATATCTCTGCTAGAGCAGGGCTGAATCTAAAAGAAACGGTCCGCAGGAGCAGGGGAGGTCGGTTGTTCCTGTTGTATGGGGACTGCAGTGGTGAAGCTTGTTCGCAAGCCAAGTGACGGTGGGTTGTGTAAAATTTCCACTGGAGCTCCAAACTGGGCTAAGTTTGGGCATGGCTTGGCGGCGTCCTGACCCCGATACAGGTCACGAGGGGGCGCTAAGAAGGTCAGCAGTCATGACCACCCCTCGAGGACCGAACACAGCTTCAGGCCGGGCTAGGGTGTGCTGACTGCTGCAGATCGCCACTCTTGTTGACTCTCCGCAATATCCGAATTATTAATTGATTGATGAAAAGCCTAGGGCTCGGTTTCGGGTGTTGAGGACGCGACAGCGCCACCGAGTCATAGACAGCACACCTCAGCGTGCTGCTCCCGTCAAAATATGGAGGCAAAAATCTGTATTCTACAGCTCAATTAGTTTTTTGCCTCCGCCTCAATGCTTCCCCAGGCTTGGTAATATCAGCTATGCATGGTGATGTGATGGTGCTGTGGATCCTGGTCCATTGTTTCTAAGCCAGTGATCCTGATTGTGGCTTAGGAAACCTTAAAACAAATGAAAAGCAAAGAATTTGGTAGGTAAGCCATTGGGAAAGAATGAAAAATGGCCACAATCGAGGAAAATGTTTCATCTCATTTGTACCGTTCGTGTTTGTATGTGGGAAAGATCAGCTTTAAATAGATAAATAAATTAAATTTAAGAAAAGGAAGGAGGCACATGTAAAATTACATGTAATCTTCAAGCTGGCATCTGGGATGGGGCGGCATGAGACAAGTAGAGTATCGAGAAATGCAAAGAACCTAAAAAATCGTACTCCCGCTGCTGATCCATCTAGCGGAAGAGACGGCTGAATATGATTGAGCACTGCGCAGATAAGAATCTTGTTACGATCTTGTCGATGCATATCATCATGAGGCACTGATGGCATGTTCTTAATGAAGTATCCCCCCGCCTGTGGGATGTACCGGAAATGCTGCAGGTCTCTGCTTTTTGTGTAACCGATTTCGTAGGTCTAAACACATGACAGGCATCGAAGATCCTGATGGGCGTATCTGCGCTGGCCCATTCACTATGAGGTTTATCCCGCTCCAACTGCTGTTTCATCCCTTTCCCTTCCAATTCTAGGGACTCACTATCCCGTTGTAACGCTTGAGAATGTTACGGGATTACAGTCTTGACGACTGTATATTAGAAAGCTACTCAATGTCCGTCACCCTGTTCTCGTGCTTGTAGAGAGTAAAATTACTACTCTTTGAGCCCTCTCTCAATAATGAAATGACCTCTGCGAGGGATTATGCAGCTAGATCTAAGTCACAAAAGAAGGCAGCAATGTAGTCTCATGCCACTAGCAGCAATGTATCTTGTGCCAGCAGCAGTGAAACTTGGCTGACGGGGGTATGATATGCATGGAACTACTTCGTAGGTACAAAGATGAGTGTAAACACGTCTAGCGGGTGGCTTTATGTCATTTTTGAGCCAATCGGTAGGAAGGCAATAATGAGTCTAGCATCCCTGGGCGGATTGTCTTTCCAGCGGCACCAACTCTGGGCACGTTTTTCTCCTCCATGGATCCGCCCATGTATGGGGAAGCCATTAGGAAGGTCACCAGACAAATCGCACCACCATGGCTAGAAGATGCCATCACCACTGGACTATCGCACCACTACTATTTCAGGGGGCTAGAGGCAGCAGGGGCATACTCCTAGATTCGACATTATCATGTACATGTCGTTGGTCGCCTTGTAGATCTACAGTAGTACATTAGTCACCTTTGAGTTTGCCTCGGACAGTGCTGTTTTTGCAGGAACTAAGGACAAGGGCTAGGATATGGTGTTCTCCTTGTTTGCGGATGGATGGTTAGGCTGGGCTATGTACTAGTAGGCGTGGCGCACAGCTGCCAGCATCCTCGTATGTTTTGTGAATGATTTGATCTGATCGGCCACTGGACGACTAGACATGTCAGCAGGGGAGTGAGCTGCTGAAATAAGCTGTAACTCAAGGTTTCCAACTGGTCATGTCGTTCTACAGAAGTGATCATGGGCAGCAATGGGGCTCAAGCACATCTGCAGCATTAGGTACTGTACTACAGGCTGCGAAGCGAGTTCTTCTAGCTACGCTCCGCGCACTTGGAGGCTTTTCCGTGTTCGCAGTGTCCGCAGTCGCAGAAACAACGCCGTGGTGGAACAGCGATCTCTCCAACCAGACTAATGGCAGGCCTCTCAGTTTGCTGGCGAAGCATGTGCAGCAGGCAATGGCGGGGGGCGCTGATTCGGTCGCTCTGTGCACCAGGGCCAGCATAGCATGCATGCTTTCAATCTACATTCGCCAGAGAAGCCTTCGGTGTTCTCTGCAGCGGCCGTGCAATGTAAACGTGAGAGCGTGGCAAGCGGTGCGCCGACCAGTGAAGCGACAGCTCAGTGACCGTAGAAGCCCGGGTTCTCGCCTGGGCTCAGGGTCCATGTATCATCGCATGTGGCAGGTGCGCACGTATCGGGGGGGGGGGGGGGGGGGGGGGGGCGCTGCGGCAGACAACCACCGCAGCCAGCACCGCCCAACACAGGCTCTTGTATGCTCTTGCGTGTATGCGTGCTCGCGCCAGTGGGCGTCCAAGTCGATAGATCAGGCAGGCAGGCCATCAGTCAATCCGTCACTCGATCAGCAGCGCCAGCAAGCACGCACGCACGCCAGCAGGCCAGCCAGGCGGGGCGCGAGCATATCAGCTGGCCGGCGGTGTAGAACGGCGTGACGAGCGTGTGTTTGAGGTGAGGGGGGGGGGTGGGTGGGTGGGTTAGGAAGAAACGGGGAGGGGGGCCGCATGTCGCTGTCTGTACGGTGCTGTACTCGAGTACTGTAGGGTATAGCTGCGCCGGCTAGAGCGCCTGAGGCCATCGGCGGTGTGGGGGAGGGGGGGGAGGGGGGGGGCTAAGCCTGCCTCGCTGAACCGGAGGGCGACAAGCACATAGCGAGGAGGAGGCCGGCGCGGGGGGGCAGCGGAGGGCAGCGGAGGGCAGCGGAGGCAGGAAGCAGGAGGCAGGAGGCGGGCGGACGTGCGAGGGCTGCGGGCCCGTCTAAATACACTGGCTTGGTGCCTAGCAGTTGAGTGCGTCGCCGCAGCCGCAGCCGCAGGTGCGCAGGACGAGGAGGGCCGCCGGCACCTCCGTCGCCCCAAGCCGCCCTCTCCGTTCCCACGGCTCCGCAGCCCCCCCCCCGCCGTCCTCAAGTATTTCTTGCTCCCCCCGTCTGCGGCCCCAGCACGCACGATCGCTGCTCCCACGTCGCCCACCCCCGTACCCGTACCCGTACCCGTACCCGCGCGCGGCATACTGACGTCCCCCTCCCCCTCTCCCCCTCCCCCAATAGCACCGGTACCAGCACCGGCGCGAAAACCGCCAGGGCACTATCTCCGTTGTGGCTCCACCGCCCGCCGGGCACAGCTGTAGCAGGGCCCGCATCCCTCTGCTTTCCCGGCCCCTTCCCACGCCCCGCCCGCCTCCCCCCTCACGCCCAACTTGGCCCCCGCTGGTTCAAAAGCAATTGCCTGCTCACGCGGGGACAGCACAGACGCAAAGCTCTCGAGCCGACGGGCATTTTCCAGGCTCGCTTGTCAGATCCAGCATAAAGGCAGATCCCGCACCACTTACGCCCTTCCTCCCTGCTCGTTTCAGCAGCAAGTAGCACAAGACCTCACTTTCCTATTCTCCACCACCGCAGCCACACCCCTGCCCGCCGTCCCTCCCCCCATCGATATACACGCCCCCCCCCCCCCCCCCCCCCCCCCCCCCCTTCTTCTCCAGCATTCGTCTCCCCTCCCGCACCCCCCCCCCCCTCTCCCCTACAATCCACTACAGGTTTCCCATCATCGCCTCAGCAGTCGGCCTGTCCGTTCGTTGTATCGACAACAAAGCGTGCACACTGGCCGCCAGTCTCCTTTTGTCCAGTCACAGCAGCCTTAGCTCGGTAGAAAAATACAACCTCTATATCATCATTCCCTGCTCCGATTCTGCATTTCCCTTTGTCAGTGAATGAATGTCCCAATAATGTCCGCAATGCCGACTGCTGTGCCCTCATCACCGAATTCGCACGCGATACCGACAAATGCTTCCAGCTCTCCTCCTGGTAGAACCAGCCGTCTCCGCCTGTCATACTTACGCTCCAACTTCAGCCATCACCACCACCACTCGCATTCCCCGGCAGCACCTACAGTAGTTACACCAACCAACGCATCTACGGCCTCTGCGGCAACACAGGTCTCCCAGGGCACGACGGCTTCCTCTGCAACTCCCGGTGGCCGACGATCCTCACCCGCCGAGCAAGGTTCCAGCACCACTTCCAATGCGTCTACTACCGCTCCATCAAATGCTTGGGTTTCTGGCTCGAACGGTAACTATATGCTCATCCGCATAGCTACATCACCCACCTTCCAAAATTTCTAACTCGCAGATAGCAGTGATGAACGGCCATTCGACCACTTCGGCAGCCTCTGTTAATACCGGCCATTCATCAGCAATCCGGCCTCGGGCAGATTCTTTGCCCCAGCTAACGCAAGTACGATCTATAGATGAAGCCCTGTCACCACCACCCCCCGTTCCCACTCTTACACCGTCAAACCCTCCACCAGTTCGAGCTCCAGCTTCCAGTGCAACGCCAGCTTCACCAGCTCGCACAAACGGCCCACCAGACCCTCCTGCTGCCTCCATACGGTTTACTCCACATATAGACATCCGCTCTTCCAGGGAGGCGCTTACATTTTCGCCGGTTGAGCGCATTCTTCGGACAGGTGATGAAGTGATCCGAGTAGGAAGGTATTCTGAGAGAGAGAATCAACCGAACAATCGTGATCCCTACGGCTGTAATACAGCTCCAGTTGGCTTCAAATCAAAGGTAGTTTCTCGCCGACACTGCGAATTTTGGTACGATAAAGGGCAATGGTATGTCAAGGACGTCAAATCAAGCAGTGGCACTTTCCTCAACCATATCAGACTTAGTGCTCCTGGCGTGGAGAGCAGAGCATATCCTATCTTCGATGGGGATATTCTACAATTGGGAATCGACTTTAAGGGTGGAGAGGAGCCTATATTTCGATGCGTGAAAATTCGAGTCGAATTGAACCGAGCATGGCAGAAGGGACTGAATAATTTCAAGTACGCATTCTCATAAAAGAGCCTTCTTCGAAAAGTCGCTAACATATAAAACTAGTATGTCTGCTCATAAACGCATTCGGAATATGGCTGCAAGCTCCCGACCCCAAGGTGATACAGCATCATTGCATACTAGCGAATGTTCAATCTGTCTCATGTCTGTTGCTGTATGTCGAATCCTCATTTTTAATTTACTGGATAACTGCTGATTGCGGAAACAGCCTTGCCAAGCCCTATTTGTAGCGCCATGTTCCCATGTGTGGCATTACAAGTGCATCCGACCGCTTGTTGACAAGGGATATCCTGTCTTTCTGTGCCCTAACTGCCGGGCAATTGCCGATCTAGAGCGGGATATTGACGAGGACGAAGTTTTACCCTATATTGAGAGTACTCGACAGGAAGAGCAAGTGGCAGCTGCAGAAAACCAACCCACTGAAGAAGTAGAAAGGCCTGAAGCAAACGACCCCGATGTGGATGGAGATGTTGCAGAGAGTGCTGTTGGCGATGCTTCAACGGAAGTCGGTGTGCGGGGCTCAGGGGATGAACCCAATGGCTTGGGAGAGGGTGAAGGATTGGAACGGTCAAACAGCCCTCAGCATACCACAAATGGACGACGCGACCAACAGGGTTCACAAACTGATAACGAGTCCTTAGAGAGTGGAAGCAGCAGCGACAACCTTTATGGAAGGAGTCGGGAGGATGTGAGTGATAGCAGCCTGATCATAACGAATGGGAATGGCAGTGGTGGGCCAATGACCCCGCGCAATGACATTGGCCCGTTTGTATTTGTTGGTGCCGCAAGAGATAGAGGACGAGACAGTGAGGAAGCATTGGTTGAGATTTGAGTGGTGAAAAGACAAGATAGATGGGGAAAGGGCTGCTGAAAAATTCATTCCTCGATTCCCGGCGATAATAGAAGTAAGCATAATGAATGTGACGTGGCGATTGGAGTATTGAGGTGTTATTGTTCAATTTTTGTTTTTTTTTCCTTCTTTTTCTTCTTTCTGTGTTTTCCCTATTTGTTTCTTTCTTTCCCCTTGTTGGACTGATAAGCCCAGTTCTGGCTAATGAACATCCTTTACCACCTCTCACATCCTTCCCATTCATCTCCCCTCTCCCCATCAACCTCCAACTTTTCATTTATACTTGCACCATTTTTCGTATACTCAATTGTTACACATTTATTTTCTTCGTGGTCGAGGCATGTTTCCATATAGCGTTGCATAGTGGCATTCATGATTAATATTGATTGTAGGCTTCAAGACGGGGCACAGAATGCAGGCTAAACGGGGAGGATGAGAAAGGCGAGGGAGAGGAAGAAAAGAAAGGGCTTAGAGATTGAGCATATGATGGAAGTGGAATTGGGAGAATGGGAAAGCAGTGCTTCAGATGACAACACTGCAATCTATGTACGTGTGTTTTCTTATTGGTATGTGCATGGTAGCGAGGAGAGGGGGCATAAGATGTTTGTGTCAATAGGAACAAACTTCATTAGATGGGGTGGTCACTTGATTTTGGAGGTGAACTGGTGAGTGGGGGATAGCGGCAATATTCGGCTGAGGGTAACTCGGGGCTAGTGTTGAGCCATCTGCTGTGGCCATGCAGGCTTTGCTTCATTTCTATCTTATTTTTTTCCCTTTCTGTTTTTTTTGTACTTTTATATTTTGCATTCTGATCTCTTGTCACCTTGTTTACCCACTTTTTTACGAGATTATGACTGACGGCTGCCAAAAATAACATAGATTGCTTTTCTTCTTTTTCTTACTCAAGTTGACGCCTTTCAAGTGTTACTAATTGCAGGAGTCGTCTGGATAGAGGCGGGGGTCGTATATGGGTAGATGGTGGCTAACACTAACGTTCAGGCGGTTTCTTCTGCATGTCGTATCCGCTTTCGACTAATTTGGTGGCCTTTCGTGATACCGAGATTTGATTAAATGATACCTGATGATATTCCTTCAATTGTTGCATGTATCAGGGGTCTGATATAGAATTACGTTAATCATGTGATGTGGTATCGTGGAGACGACATGGGGCACGTGGTCAGCATTCTTTTTACGCTGCGGGAGCCGGTATTACTGGCGTACCGTAGTCTCATAACCAGGAGGCTAGTCCTCGCGACAGGGTGTAGAGATAGAGATACAAGGTGATGCAAGGGAGATTGAAGATGGTTGACCATTTAAACTATCGAACTCTGATGTATAAAACTGCGTGTGACTTTCTCCGCTCCAGAGGCGTTTACTGAGGGGATACTCGCATTACATATCACCTTCCCCCAACTATTCTCGCCCCAGCTTCTTGGGCACATAGGGACCTCTGGATGTAAGTATCCTTCCTTGGGTGTATCTGCACGTGACTGCCATGCAGGAGAAGCGTTAAAAAACAAAAAATTAAGTTGAAATTACCGCGTGCAGATTCCCAATTTTCTGCCCCTGATTCTTGAGTCGAAGCAATTATTAGGGCGATGTAAGTGAGAGCTGCGATTGGGAGTCTCGTGCTGATTTGCTGCCGGTGAGCAACGCTGGAGCTGCCGTGCAGTCTATAGGGGCTGGAAGCTTCCATAACTGGGTCCTGCTTTTGTAATGCAGTATTATCTGTGATGGAGTAAGATGTGCTACTGTAGATTCTGAGATAAAAAGATGTGTTCTACATGCCTTAAGGTTCTTTGCCTTGTTTTTGGACGCTCCACCTCTGCGCGCAGAGCAGGGCTTTCCACAAGCCCCGACTCCGATTCTGCCTCTCCCGTTACCTTTTTACTTCATCTGCAGACGCCTTCTCCCGGTAGTCTGGCCCTCCCAAGCGCGACAGAACCGCGACGGACGAAAGCGACACTGGAACCCGGTTAGGGGGGGGTGGCGTTGCACTTGCTGCTTATTCCCTTTTTCTTGCCGAGCACCGCACACGAGCTGATTCGAGGACATCCTCTCTGTTCTAATCTTGCTCAGTCCAATCGACGCCCATCACTTCTGCTCCAATTCCACCCTGTGATATCTTCTGGATTTGCATCATATAATTTTAAAATCAGTACTTTTGCTGTTAGTGGTTGGGACGGGCAGTAAGCAAAGATGAGCCGGCAGAGAAGGAGTTCCTCCTTTGTATCGGAGTTGAATTTGGGGGACACTACAGCTCCAGCGTTGTCAACAATGAGGGTGACTTCTGCTCAGGTATGCGACACCATTCCTCTTCTCCCTCCGTCTGGCCGCACCACATGGCGGACCGTGCCTCGGGACAGTTCGCTAACCTAAGTTTATTCAATGACAGAGAGAAGCATCACGGAGCCGGCGGAAAACACTGTCTCTAAGAAGGTCATCGCGGACAAAAACGTTCTGGGCTTGGTATCGAGAGACTATGTACCGGCACACATGGGGTAGCGCTCTCTCCCTCCCTTACACGGCAGAAATTCCACCCCAGCAGGAAACCTCCAGCTAATCACTCGCTACAGTCAATCCGTTGGTTTTCATGCTCGTGATAATTACTGGATATCTGGTCAATCCCAGGGATAGCAACCCATTGAAAGCATGCATATTCCTTTCATACCCTGTTCCAGCCTCAGAGACCAAGTCTGGCGTGCTAGAGTATAGTAAAGGCAAGAAGGACTTGCTTTTCGTGCTCTTCTATACGGCATTCTTTTCCTTTACAAGAGAGTTTATTATGCAGCGCCTTTTGCGGCCCCTAGCTATCAAGTGTGGAATTAACAAGAAAGGCAAAATCGCAAGGTTCATGGAGCAGTCCTATACAGCTCTGTACTGCTCCGTGTTCGGACTTTATGGGCTCTATGTCATGTATCACACACCAATCTGGTATTTCAACACCAAAGCATTTTGGGAAGGGTATCCCCATCACACCCATGTTGCGATTTTCAAGGCCTACTATTTGTTGCAAGCATCCTTCTGGACGCAGCAAGCGATTGTCCTAATGCTGCAGCTCGAGAAGCCCAGGAAGGACTTTAAGGAGTTGGTCATGCACCACATCGTCACTCTTTCTCTCATTGCCCTCAGCTACAGGTTCCACTTCACTTACATCGGTCTAGCTGTGTACATCACTCACGATGTCAGCGACTTCTTCCTCGCCACCTCCAAAACCTTCAACTACCTGGATGTGTCATTTATTGGGCCGTACTTTGCCCTCTTTACCGTTTCATGGATCTACTGCCGCCACTACATTAATATTCTCATCCTCAAATCTGTGCTCTTTGAAATGAGAACTGTCGGTGAATGGGGTAACATTGACTGGAGTCGCGGATTTTTCAAGTGTCCGTTGGCACAAAATATCACGTTCGGCCTGCTAGCGAGCTTGCAGGCCCTCAATTTGTTCTGGCTGTATTTGATCTTCAAAGTTGCGAGGAGATATGTCTGGCCTAAGCAAGGAGAGAAATTTGAAGATGTAAGAAGTGACGAGGAGGATGAGGGTGAGGGTGATACCGGGACAGAGGGGTGAGATGCTTTTCCTCCATGGCTGGCATAAGATGTGCGGACTGACAAATATCTAGGTCACCTGTCGAGGCGACTCTAAATGGCAAGACAAAGCTTAATAGCGAAATTAACGGCCCCATCAAGGAAGAGCCAAAGAAGGAGCTTTAAGTTAACACTCGAATACCATAATCTCTGAAAGGAAGCGCCATTGGTGTCGTAGTTGCCGTGTTCGAATTGCGCGAGGTTGTTATACATACTTATCTATTACCACATTTGAGTTTACAGAAACACTTTTCTACACATATGCTTTCGAATGCACTGCGCATGTTTCAAGGAGAGTAGGAGGGATAGTCACTGGGGCTAATCGTGAGCTCGTGAGAGGTGTCGAGGGTTGGGAAAGTTTGGGAGAAGGCGTTATCTTTTCTTTTCTTTTCTTTTTTTTTCTTTTTTTTTCTTTTTTTTTTTCTTTTTGCGTATTGATTTCCTATGAATATCCGGGGGGGTGGGGGGGGGGGCAGAGGTTAATAATTATTTGGGTCTAATGAGGCATGAGCACACCAAACCTGAATGTCATACAACATATTAGCATAATTGGTATATAATATTGATGAAAAAGTTACTTTACACAGCATATCTATCTGGGGCAGCGTGGAAGATGGGGAAGGGGGGAGGGCAAGTGGCGTAATGTATCTTTTGTGGGTTTTGTAGAGGGTGACTTGTAATAATAGTGGTAATTAATGTGATGAAGATAGCTGTGAAATGAGGATGCACACGTTTCGAAGCTTTGTGAGTTGCTGTCCACAGGAAGCATGTCCTACTTGTGCTTGTGCGCTATATGTGCCGTGAGCAGAAAGAAACCCCGTGACCGGAGGGCACGGTGTCGAGCTCTGGTAGTAGTCTCTGCTGCACATGCCCCGCCAGCATCTGTCCATACAAGCAAGCACCTTAAGCATATCGATTGCTCCTGTACATTCAGTGTGACTCGGAAGACCTTTCTTAATGCAATTGAAACGCGGACCGTCACACAATTGAGCTTTCTCCATAGCCTGTGTGAAACAGGATTGTCAGTTGGCACAGCCGTGGCCAGTGATTATCCGCACCTGACTTTCTTGTGCCATTTGGTTCAGCTTCAACCAAACTATGTATATACGAGCTGACTACTCCGGAGAAAAACAAGCAAAGATTGGATTTTAAGAAGTTCATTGACGATTTCTCAGCGCCCTTGAGTCTGAAGCCTACGAAAGGGAATTGGGCTTAGGAGACTGCATAGTGGGAAGGATCTAGGCCAAGTGCTGTACTTTACAGAGCAGGTGATTGGAGGTGGATGCGAGAAAGCTTGCGGTAGCCGAGAATTCTACAGAGCTTCAAGCAGAGAGCTAACTGATATCCTTGCATTTTTTTTTTTTTTGCTTATTCCAGACATTGAACATTTCTTGGACTGCTCCATCATCACAGCGTGCTTCTGCAACCAACAAGACTACTCCGTAGTAGGTTAACGCTGTCCCTGCCGCTGGCTGCATATAGAGTTCCCCCAATCCGACACGCATCTTGACGCACAGCTACGTAGCGGTAGCGAAACACAGCTGTGATTGCCTCCAATCCGAATTACAACTGCACACAGGAGAGCCGCTGGAGGACTATCGATCGAAGGTTCAGAGTTCCTGGAGAGGAAAAGCTGCGGCGTGCGCTTGACAAGCTTGAGCTAAGGTGGGACCCAATTACAGCAGAGATCTGCTTTGGGGTGTCTGGTTCTTGAGTGTGGGAGTCGTTCGTTCTAAGTCATACGTCTACCCGACTGGGGGGAGGGGGTGGTGGTGTTGTTTGTAAGGCTGGGGGAGGAAGATAAGATCACCATTGGAGAACCAGGCAAAGGGAACGGACGGACTGCGCTTGCTCTTCATCTCTACTCCAACTTGCCGCTTTCTAGGCTCGTGCGCGACGTACGAATCGCCGGCAACAACTCACGCATCACTAAGCAACGTACATAGGCTGCCGAAAGAACAACAATAAACACGCTGCAGACAACTCAAGCTCAGGGAAGCACAGAAAGTCTAAGAAGCTTGGTAGCGTCACCTTGATAACAAATCGCATACATAATAAACAACTTCCCGCACCGAGATGTCCCTGTTCGGCAACTCCCCGCCAGCATCTCCTAGAGCGAATCCACTCTTTCCTGATGATGTAGACCACAAAGGCGGCGGATTGGGAGGAGATATTCTTCGCACTTCCAGCCAACCCGTCAACGTTGGTGGCGGGGGAGGATTGTTTGACGACATGGGAGACGGCGATATCTGGGCGCTTCCCGCGCCGCGCAGTCGTAGCGTTGGGCCTATCAATTCTACATCTGTAGGCGTCCCTGGAGGCCCATCAATTTCGAATGCATTTGGGCGACGAGATACTGGACTCATTAAGACGCTGTTAACGGAGGCGAATTCAAATCTGCCAGCTGCGTATGGAGAGATGTTTGAGCGGGTGATGGCGGATTATCCAGCGGGAGGCTTTGCGGGTGGGATTAGCCCTGCGGGGGTGAAGAGGATACTAGAGGAAGCTGGACTAGATGAGGACTCTGGAACGGGTCGGAGGATTAAAGAAACAATCATCCCACCTGGGATTTCGCCCGGCGTAGAAGTTTCGGTCGGCAAGGGGGAGTTTAACGTATTGCTGGCAATGGTAGGGCTAGCGCAGGAGGGGGAGGATGTGAGCATCGATGGTGTCGATGATAGGAGAAAGAGTATGCCCTCGACCCTCTCGTGCTATTTGACGTCACAAAAGCCCTAACATGTTGATGAAGATCTCCCGATGCCAAAGCTGAAGACGTATCTTCCAATGCCGCATTACTCGACGAGTGGACAGAACGGCGGCTTCGATTCACGGGAAGCAGAGCCTGTTCCAAACTCCACAACTTCAGAGCATAACCAAGATCCCATGTCGTCCAGTAACGCAACTGCAACAAGCAGTGGCATCAACTCTGCTACACTTACAGGGTCGACAATTAATAGCACTGCTCCCACAACTGTTGACCACACATATTCGCCTTCTGCCAACCCACCCGTAGCAGGGGCAACCAAATCCTCGAACATGCAGGGCCAAACAAAAGCCCGGACCCGCGTGGTGTCAAACTCAAGCTACACACGAACCGTAATGGCCGATGCCGCGGAAGACCCATGGGGCAGCCCAACGCTCCACTCTACACACAGCCAAGCCCACCAAAGCGCAAATAAGAATAACCCATTTATCTCCCAGCCCTCCGTGGTCGCAGGGGGATTTGGGCAGAACCCGCACGGGGAAGAGCATGAACCCGATGACTTGCAGGCTGCGCTCCGCGCGCATGCGGTGCCACCTATGGGAGTCGGGCGATCATCGACAGCAGCTTGGGGAGGGTTTGATGGCGCCGTGGCATCACATCCCCCGAGGATGAATACGGGAATGTTGGGCGGGTTCGGTGGCGCGCTTGCGGGGGATACTGGTGGGTTCGGTAGTGGTGGTGCGGGCGCGGGCGCAGGAACGGGAACGGGAAGTGGTGTAGGGGGCGGGATGACTACTCCCCACCTGGGCAGCGGGAATCGTCTAGGTTCATATGGGGGGATAGGTGGTGGCATGTTGGGCGGTCCGCCGCAACAGACTCAGAGCCAGCAGCAGAGACGTGGAACGGGGATTAGATTTGAGGATGGTGTGACGGTGACGGCGTTGCCGGAGAAGGAGGGCATGTTTTTGTTTCAGCATAGGAATTATCAGATTTCGAGTGGGAGAAGGGGGAGTAGGGTTGTGAGGAGGTATAGTGATTTTGTGTGGTATGTATTGTCCTTTGGGACCTCTCATATGGATCGAATGGTGGTTAACTTCTACGTTTATAATTCAACAGGTTACTGGATTGTCTACATAAGAGGTATCCCTTCAGATGCCTTCCCTTGCTACCTCCCAAGCGCATTGCTGGTATGACTCCCTCTTCCAATCATCTACCTTTCCTGTCCTACCTCTCCTCCATTAACCCCTCCCCCACCCCCTCCTTCCCAATTCCCTATAATATCAAAACAGTATCCTCACACTCCATTTCTGGCACCCTAGTTAACGGCGACCCCCTCTTAGCCGATAGTGCCTTTCTCGAAAACCGCCGCCGGGGCCTTATCCGTTTCACCAACTTCCTCGTCCGGCACCCTGTGCTTTCCCAGGAACAACTTGTCATCATGTTCCTTACGGTACCCACAGAGCTGTCCGTCTGGCGCAAGCAAGCGAATCTCTCTGTCGTCGACGAGTTTACGACCCGTTTACAAACATTGACCCCGCAGCAAATCCGTGAGATTGAAGCCTCACTACCGGAGAACCTTGAGCAGACGTTCGAGACTGTGCGGAGTGGTTTGAGAAAGTCGGCGGAGACTTATATTGGTCTATGTACGCTCGTTGAACGCTTGGGTAAGCGGCAAGAAGGGGTAGCGAGCGAGCTGGCCCGCTTCGCTACGGCGCTCGATTCGTTGACCGATGTGAGCGAAGCCACGTACGCGGTGGATACTGGGGATATACCAGGTATGAATGAGGGACTGAGCTGTGTTGCGCGGTACCTGGGCAATGCGCAGACGCTCATGATAGACGAGGCACGAGGGTGGGAAGAAGGACTGTTGGAGGATCTCAAAAGACAAAGGGACGGGTTGGTGGCGATGAGAGAGATGTTTGAGAGACGGGAGAGGATGAAGGATGACCAAGTCCCCGCGCTCGAAAAGAGGATCAAGGCAGCTGAGAAGCGGATGGAGGTCGTCAAGGGCTGGCCCGATCCTCCTGCGCCGTCGCAGCCCGGCGATAACTCCGGCGCATCCACGAACGGGGCCGTCGCAGCGGACGCTACGCGGCCAAAGAGCACCACGTCCTCGCTTTTTGGCTCCGTCACGGCGCCGACAAACAAGGCGGCCGAACTAGCCAAACTACAAGCACAGATTGCGAAGGATAAGCAGAGCATCGTGGAGGCAATGGCGAGACGGGTGCTGATCAAGGAGTGTCTGAGGGACGAGCTGCACACGTTCCATAGTAGCCAGTATCACGTCGCGAGGATGCACCAGGACTGGAGTATGGAGCGAGTCAAGTACGCGGAGCTGATGGCGGATAATTGGAGGGGGCTGCAGGGGGGCTGGAGGGGATGCCGGTGGGGGAGTGAGTATGTGAGGTGGGAAGGGCTCTGGCGGGGTAGGGGAGTGGGCGGAGTTGGGGGGAAGAGGGGGATGAAATGACATTTAGGGAAAAAATTCGTTGAAGTATCATATCTTCTGCTATCATTTGTTTTTTGCTTCCAAGCATTTTGTTGCCTTGTGGAGGGGATCAGTCATTTTTCCATTTCATTATTTCCCTTTTTCACCCTTTCCGTCGTTGAATCGCCTACGCCCCTACCTAGCAAAGTTTGTCACTTTGCTTTCTTTTTTTTTTTTCCCTGAAAAACCCTCTCACTCATTAATTCAATCCAGAGGAGGCAGGGGCGGGGCGGGGGATGTGGGGTGGGGGATGTGGGGTTGGGGGGGTGCTGGGATAGGGGAGAGAGTGGGGTGGAGGGTGGGGTGGGCAAAGTTGGTAGAATCGAACGGACAATTCGATATCTGCATACATGTATGTTATATGGTTTATATATGTTATGTAGTATGTAGTACTTATTTATGTACTCCAGTGGTGGTGATGATGATGATGGTGATGGTGGGGTAGGAAACAACAGTATTAATAACTTATGTTTAATTGCAATCATAATAGTATAATATGGTATAAGTATTTCTTTTTTTTTTTTTTTTTTTTTTTTTTTTTTCCTCCCTGAATGAAGGAATGTGGTTCTTGTAAATTCTCCTCTCTCTTTTTTTAGAGAGAGAGGGGGCGGGGGGGGGGGGGGGCTTTTTTTCCCCTTCACTATTACATTTAGTTTTCCCCCATTTTTAAGGTTAAACAAATACAAAGACACTCAAACTATCAATCTCGCAAGTGAATTTGGGAGCTTTGCTAATAGCTATAGCACAATCCACAAAAATGATTCACTTAACAACAGTTCAGCAATATAAAAAATACAAAAAGTAAAAAAAAATGCAAGTCATCACTTTCATTGTCCAATTTTTTTCCCCGCAAGAAGAGCTACCAGAATTTCAAAAACCTTCCGTTTCGGCTTCCTTCTCCATGATATCAAATAGCAACTGCTCACCCCTACTTCCCACCTAATGCTCTAATACGCAAACACCTCCACCCCCGCTCCAGCAGTCCCCATCCCCAACCCTCCAGTACCTCCCGCTTCCTCCATTTCTAATCCTCTCACTTCCGCACCAAATACCCCCCTCACCCACTCCCAATACGCAGCCCACTTCTTCCCTCTCCCTGCCGGATTGTCTCCCGCCAAGGTGGCCCCACACTCCCTATTCACTGCCACACTTGCCCTCAATGTACTCCTAACCAACTCCGCATGCTTCTCCAACTCCTGCTTCACTGCGTTCTCCTTCGGCTTGAACCCCAATGTCGCCCTAAACCTCTCACTAATCTCATCCACTCTTGCCACTGTCTCGTCCCTCGCAAGCACCGTCAACTTCGTCAGCATTAGATTGCATAACACTCTAATATCGTGCTCATCTTCCAGCCCGGCAACAACCCTTGCATAGAAATCCACCGGATTGATGCCCGAGAACGAAGTCTCCAATAGTGCATACAGCGTTTCGTACGCAGACTTGCGCACTTCAAGCCCGTCGTCGACTTTATGCTTGAACGGACCCATCTGAACTTCCCGCACCAGCTCTGGACGAATTACACTCTCGCGGTACACCAAAGGAAGCAGCTTTTCGAGATGCGGCATGATCAGGTGCGGTTTATTGTGAGCTGCCGAATTCAGCGCCGTGAGCGCCAACCTCCTATTCTCAAACTCCTTATCCTCGACCATGACCGTCAAGAAGTCGACGACAATCGGCCGCAGCAAATCGTCGTACGAAGCAAGTGTATCTGTGAATGTGTATCGAATAGCGGAGATGACCATTCCCCTCACAGAGGAATCGGGAGAGTTCAGGTGCTTTTGCAATTCTGGGAGGAAGCTGCAGGGATCGATGATGGTGAGACGGCCAACGCATTCGGCGCCAACGGCCTTCGAGTCATCGTTCTTCGCAATGGCAAAAAGCGAGGCCCACATTTGTTTGGCGTAAGGACGGATGTCGGCGGTTTTGGTGTTTGAGTGTTGGATGATCTGGAGGGTATTGTTATTAAGAAAATCACCATATATATTACTTCAAACATTTCTTTTACCTCTTTCAATGAATGGAGCAGCAGATATTGATCCTTGGGATGATTCGCCTGTAGTCTCTGCATGATTACCGGAAGATACCTCTCCACACTGCCTGCGCCTGCCAACCCAAGAGCTACCGCTGCTGCAATCGGCACGTCCTCGCTTTTTGCCTGGAATTGCGCCAGGAAAACATCTGGGCCAATTGGAAACGCCGGTCCCCTAAACATACTGATCAGCCACTCATCCACTCATCCAAGAATATAGAGCCTACATCTTCAAGCCAGCTTCTCCCAAAACCATCAACGCGAGGCATTTCCTATGATCATCACTTGCAGTATTGATTTCGGTGACAAAGTCATCTACTCCGACACTGAGTCCACCCTCCTTACCACCGCCACTGACGAGTAAGTTCCCAATGACCTTAGCTACAACCGCAGTCTCACCAAGAACTCCAACGTCCTTCAGTAGGCCATTCATCAAATTATTTCGCCCCTCCTCATCCACCGTGCCAATAGCATTCACCAGCGCCACAACATTGTCCAGCGTATGCCCACTTCCCTGATGTGTCTTCACCAACGAGCAAACCGCATCCACAATCGGCTTCGTAACCGGCACCTCTTTGGTCTCGATAAGCAACCTCATTATCACCAGTGCAGGGCCCAATAGATGTAAATCATTCAAGGTCAACAGCGGCGTCAAAACCCCAACCAAATCCGACCTCGCAGCAGGCGTCAACAACTTCCTCCCCACTTCATTTGAAATAATGCTCTTGAGGCCGTCCAGACTTGCCCCTCTCAGTGACCTATTTGCCTTCCTCAGCTGAGCTCCTAGCTCAGTGACCACGTCACTAACCCAATCCGCCCGCAAATCGCTGGTCGTCTTTGCATTCTTAGCTACCAAGTCGATAGCCCGAGCGGCTGTTATTCGAGTGGTCTCATTTCTCAGCCTCTCAAGCAGGATATCCAGACCAGCTTGGAGTTTCTCTCTACTAATTACGATGGTGGAATTAGAGGTGCGACTAAGTAGTATTCCCATTCCATATATAGCTCTTTCCCTCACTTCCAAATCTGTCTCGGAGCTCGAGATTTTGTCATATATCGCATCATAGAGCTGATTCAGGTATTTCGAACCGCCAAGTTTAGTGAGTTCAGCTGTCAGAAGCTTAATTATTTCTGCAGACGTCGTCAGGGCCTGACTTGATATTTTATAAAACCTCTCCTTGATAGCCGCGACGACCGCAGGGACAAGATCTTTGAGATATGGCTCAATAACTGAGCTGTCATGCTCAGCACAAATCCTACCGACCAGTTTCAGAACCTCAATCCTCAGGCTCGATGATGTTGCTGAGGTAGCAGTTCCTGCACCAGAAACACCGCCAAGGGCCGTCGAGCCAGTTGTGTGACTTGATCCAGATAAGAAAGCACTTCCGCCCTTAGTTGCATCTATAATAGGATCAATGAATGACGGAAGAACATCCTGCAAACCGCCATGTAATACATCAACGATCGAAAGTAGCAAGGTTATAGATGATTGTTTCGTAGAAAGAGAGGTGTTCTTGCCCTTGAGATTCTTCGCTAGCGCCTTCGAGAGCCTGGGGACGAGACTAGCAAGGCTTGCTGCTGATCCAGTTACTTGCACTGGGGTCGCTGTCCGCTCCTCCATCATAAAGTCAATCGCAGATGCATCAGAACGCTCTCTTCTCCGCTTTTTGCTCGGAACTTGTGGAACAGCAGGGACCAAGGATGCAGTAATTTCTCCTGTCTTCTTCACCAGGACATTTGCAGTAGCAAGAATCTCCAACCGCACATTCTCTTCCCTCTCAGAAAACCTATCAACAAGGACGGGAGCTACGTCTCGGTAGAGGGTACCGTCTTCAAGAAGATCGCCAGCACGGGTTCTGATAATAGTGCTCAGTAATTTAGCTGCGCACCTCCTGACTTTCCACGATATATCATCATCATCACTGAAATTGCCATCCTCTTCAAAGTCGTCTCCATCAAACCCATCTTCCTCTTCCTCATCTGCATCATCCATATCTTCGTCTCCTTCCGCAGTATCAGCATAGTTTGGATCATATTTCAGGAATCTAATCCCAGCAGCAAGAACCTCTTCCGTAAATCTTCTCATCTCCCCGGGACACATGCTCTGAAATGCTTCCAAAGCAGCCAGCGCTGCTTCCTTAACCTCATCTTGCTCCATATCTGGTTCATCTCCAAGCTCTTGATCCTCAAGATCCTTTCCATTCACTAGCGCAAGAATGAATGGTGCGAGTATTTGTAAATAAGGGCCAAATCTATCCGGAATAGCCCTAGCAAGCGCTCCAGTCACTGACACATATAGCCGAATCCTTTGCGGTGAGGTTCCCTCAATCTTGAATGACTCAATCAAATGTGATATATAAGAGGAGAGGAGAATGTCAGGGGAGTAAACACAAAGAAGAGACAAAGCTGTCACTGCACGCTTCTTGACTACACTCGTGGAGCGGTCGTTCTCAAGAATGCCCATGACCTTGACTTGGAATTGCTCTACTTCTGCGCCACTAAGAACATTTCCAAAACAACGTAGCACTTCAATCAGAACGTCCACACTATCGATATTTGTACCCTTCTGAGTATGTGGACTGAGCATTGTAAGGAGTTTTGGAACCAAGTTGCGGGAGATTGCAAGGGCAGCAGCTGCTGCTAGTTGCTGCTGTTGTGCGGCCCCTGGCGGGACTGCGGTAGCATTGGCATTTGTGACGCTCAAAGGTCGTGGGAGATTGGAGATTACTGTCCGTAGAGCAGTAGAGGGGATCGAAATGTCGCTGGATGAGAGGGCAAGCTGAGCTAGTCTGTCCAGTATGGGTGGAATCTGAGTATCCTTTACTTTGAGCACGAGAGGTCCTAGACTGTTTACCAGTCAGCTTTAAAAAGAATACTGAATCTAAAAGTATTTTCCACCCAGTGATACACACCATTTAACGGCCAAATTTTGCACCTCTCCATTGGCATCGTCTAAAGCCTTGATAACCCCGTCAACTACTCTCGAGGATAGCCCAGGATCTGCATTCAGTGGGTTGGCATTGGTGGATAAGAATCCGTGCAAGTCGTTCAAACTCATAAAGCGGAAGTCCGCATCTGGGTTGCTCAGCTTCTCCAGAAGGGACTGGATCTGAAATGAAGGCTGCTGCGCCATTGCTAGTGACAAGAAGTGCTGGGACGTGGCCGCGGGCGGGGGGTCAGAGAAGTGCAGCAGCTGTTGGTTACTTGATTGAACAGGTCAAGAGCTTAGCCGGGGGAGAAGAGGGGAGGAGGGGGAGGGGTTGGAATAGCTCTGATAAGCTTAAGTGCTCTGGCGTGGGAGTTGGCGGCCGCAGAGTATCTGCCAATGACGCACACTGTGCCCCTCGTGCAGGGGGATGGGCTTTGGGTAGAGCGGAGCGGAGGGCAGTGTACACAGGTAGCAGGCGACTGCAAGTAGGTTCGGCGGAGGGGTGCAGCGCCCAGCCGTCCCGTGCCCCGCGCTTGTCACGTGGCTGCAGGCTTGGGATAGAGACTTGGCGACTTGGCGTGTGGGTCGCTTGCTTGGCTGCTTCCATTGCCCACTATCAGATTCTTTGAGGTGCTGGGTACGTAGCGGGCGGGCAGAGGCCAGCCGTTACCGCAGCCCCGCGCCGCCGGCGCGGCCCACGAGTCCAAAGCAATGCAACTACTTATGTAGTATGATAGGAGTGCAGCGGGCCCATCGCGCAGAGCACACCGAAGGGCCCTCCGACCAGCTGCAGGCTAGAGGCTTTCAGCTGCTATGATAGATAAGCATTCACCCTTCACTGGTGGATGGCCTGGTACACATATGATACACTTAGACATACATTATGTAAACGCCACCGCTCGCATGCTATTAGATGTACCTTGAGGTGCCTGCCAAGAATGTCGCCTGTCTTCCGATCCGAAGCGGAGCGGCAGGAGCGATGGTGGCTGATGCCAAGCCAGTGCCGTTGCGGCCTTTAATGTGTCCACAGTGTGACCTCATAGCCGCTCGCAATAACTGGCAGTTAAACTTAACCGTGATTGAAGAAAAAAGCCGGATCCAAGCTCTGCCCCAGCCAGAGCCCTCTCCTTTTCCTTCCTCTCGCCCAATTGATCATTCTTTTCCTTTTCCTTTTCCTGAGCCCTTTTTCTATCTCTCATCACTCACGCTTTAGTGAGAAAGACCTCAATTGGACCTACCTGTCAAATACACACGATGCAGTCCTTCCTAAGAACAGTTTTGCTGAAACGCGGCCCCGGGCTGATGGCTCGGTCCAGGCCAATTGGCCGGAGAACCTATGCAACCCATGTGGAAGCAAACAAGTCGAGTGACCTGCCATGGATCGTTGGCAGTCTTGCTGTTACCGTTCCTGCAGTATGTTCCTTTATGCCTTCGCTTGTGACTTCCGCTTCTCTTTCCCGTAGTTGGGGAGTGCAATTGATTCAATTGGAGACTTGCAAAGCAGGGCTTAAAAATTGTTGTCGCTGTAGCAACGAGTTGCTAACCCACAGCTCTTCTCGAATGTCACTATAGGTTCTTTATTTAATGTCTGGTCCTACTCCACATAAGCCAGATGTCCATAAGGCAGCGTACAATGCTGCTTCAAAGGCACAAGCCGCAGTTCCCTATTCCGTAGCTGAAGCAAAGCAAACTGTGTCAGGCGCCGCATCTACGGCGTCTGAGGCTGCTTCTAAAGTTACTCAAGCGGCAAAAGAGAAGTATGAGGAGGCATCTCCAGCAGTTAGCTCCACTGAAGACACTGAGGAGAAAGCTGGAGATGCGTATGAGTCTGCAGAGGAGACCGCACAGGACACTGCAGAGGAGACCGCAGAGGGCGCTGTAGAGGAGACCTCACAGGACACTGCAAACGAGGACACTGCACGCGAGGCTACTGAGCAAATGAAAGAAGAAACTCCCGAAATGTGGGATAAAGTAAAGGCGTCTGCAGAAAATGTTCGAGATAAGGTTACTCCTGATCAGCCTGAGGTAGATAAATATCCAATTCCTTTCAATAGACGTGTGAACTTTGCCAAAGTTTTTACGAAGCATTTGCTGACCAATCACAAATAGGCTGTTCCTAAGCCCGAGCGTACTCCACGCCTTCAAACGGAAGCTGAGCGGCTTGCGGAAAACAAGAAGCCTGCAAAACGTGACCTTACCCACACCGATATGGGACCAAGTGCTGCTACAAGGGAGACCAAAAGTATGAACGAGATGAGTGGGAAGCAGGAGGGGATAACCAGCGGTCCAACGTGGCATGCTGTAAGCCTACCTTCTCAGCCGCTTCAAAAACAGCTTGAGGTGCTGACCGGCAATTTTTAGGAATTTTACGATGGAAAAGGTCCGGGAATAAGTAAAAAGTCAGAGGGTGTCCATGACTCAGTAAAACTCAAGGGCACCGTTGATCCAGGGAGGGTTCCGAAATAAAGAGTCTCCAGTGTGAATTTCAAGGAGTTGGACATAGGGAGAATTGCGTTATCCGGAAGTATTATAGTAAAACTCTTTTTTTTTTTTTCCCTTTTATTTTTTTCTCGTTTTATTTATTTATTTTTTCCTTTTCCCCCATCTTCCGCGCTTCCGATTCCTTCTGGTCTTGGGTTACCAGCTACTTATGTATATTCTAGTCCACCACTAGCTTGTGCTGCTATTTATCAAAGAAAGACCTTCAATGGAGAAGCTTAATGCCAACAGGCTATATCAAGCACTATTTCGTGGCGCACTCAGGTCGGCAGGCGTGATGCTGCGTCCATTCTTTCGCACCGAAGCAGATGTCGTATGTAAGGATATTGGAGTTATCTGCAAGAATGTTGACCGGGAGAGATGCCCGACAAGCACTATGTAAACATGCTCCCTCAGCATATCCGTCACTACGAAAGGCCTTTGGTCTTTCCAGCCCCACAAGCACTTTGTCTTCCACAGGTGCCTCTCAGATACTCTCTTCAGCGGCTCCAAGGAGGAGCAATTGCCTGCCGAACTGAATCCGACTAAAGTATCAATGCCGGCTTCGCTTGCTAACCAGATTCAAGCACAACCTACAGCGCGTAATGCCACTTCCAAGCCAATGCAGCAGTCGTCCTCCACTACCATTGATCGGACAAGCTTCAACTTCGCAGCAAATTTTGGTCCCCCAACACCCGGCTATGATTGTTCTACTAACCGTCTTTCACTCGACGTGCTCAGTAAAATCATTGGATACCTCAATTCGCCAGCGGTTGCTGCCTGGGTTAGTCGAATTCTTCACTATCTCGCAATATCTTTTCTTTATACGGAAGTCCGCTTGCGGGGTAGGAGCCCTACGAATTCTTCTGGAGCGAGACGTGAAGAGAAAGTTCATGGGAGGAAACGAAAACGAGATGAAATTGATGGGGATGACTATGATTTTGAAAGTAGCAGAAACAATGAGACTGTTACATCCAGTGGCGGAGGCCAGCACGCGAAGAGGACAGGATTGTCGCTATTCCTCGTGGGCTTAGCTACTTTACAGCGGCCGACAGTCTGTCAGGTAGTCAAAAGGCTGGTATTGGAAGGAGAACTCGAAACAGGAAACTTTGCGATCAATAAGGCATCCAAACAATTGAGTGGACAGGGAGTGATGGCATGTTTGGTTTAGCCTTTAATGGTACAGTTTCTACATTAACGGAGCTTCAAGAGCTGAGGTATGTTCACTGATCGTTGTTAGAGCAGGCTGGCCCTTGGTTTAGCTGGGAGCTTGAAAATGCTTATATTCACCCTATGCTCTGGTACTCTTTTGCTCGGCATTTAAAACTGCATACATTTATATACGTTCGCCCGCCTTCATGTCTGCAGCCGTCCCATGTCCCAACAACGTTCGCTGCAGCGTTTCAGAACCTCACATCATTATCAGTGCTTGACATCGACGGGGATAACTCCCCAGATGACTTTTCGCGAAGTGTATTTGGGGATTTAAGGAAGCTGCGGAAGCTCAGGTTAAGTTGGGTAGACAATGAGTCTTTCCAGGGGAGATGGCTAGTTTACGTTTTTGGGGCGAGAGTGAAGTCACTAACTGCTCTGAGCCCTGCTGGGGCATCCGTACCGAATATCAAGAAGTTGAAGCTGCGGAAATTGAAGCTGATGAATTTATATATTGCTCCCGGGGATCTCGCATTTGAGTTTTTGTTCGACCGTACCTCAATCGAATTACTTTCCTTGCTGAATTGTCATATATGGGAAACTGGCCTGCCGTGTTCAGCACAATACCATCTCCAGTGGTGGAAACCAGTCGTGGGAGCGCGGCTTCACCAGGAACTTCGATCACTCCCAACTCTCGACTCAATCCAAAAACACAGCCCGCATCACCGATGCCAAACCTCAAGACCCTCCGCACGGAATCCTTCTCACCACACATGTACCATCTTCTCTCAGTAACACGGGACCTGCGGAACCTCTACCTCCTTGACGGACCTTCTTACCCTCTTCGCCCCATCCCGCGATACTCGCGCACAATTTCTAGACGTTATCTTCCAGAATCATACCTTTAGTCTAATCCGCCTCCGCTTTACATCCCACTTTTGTCCTCTCGAAAGACGAATGCTCCAAACTAGTGCGCCAATGCAGCCCCGCCTTGCGCGAGCTCGGCTTCGCAATTGAAAGACCACAATGGGCATACCTGGCCATACTTATACCCTTCACAAGTATCACTTGCTTCCATCTGTTGCGGCCACCACACGTTCAGCACCCTCAAAACAGTCTCGGGGGCCTCTTCGCCGGGACAGCGCCAGAGGTGGAGAAATGGAGCGCAAGTTGGTGGATTCATGTTACAGGGAATTACGTTTAGTTGTTATGGAGGAGTGCTGTTGGAGGATAGACAGTGTGGTGTCAATAGAGGCCAAAAAGCCGATCTGGGGTAGGGGGGCGGGATTGATGGACCTGGTTTACAGTTGCCGAGCTTGCGACAAAAGGGAATTGAAGGAAATCCGGGTATGGAGGCGGAAGAATTTGAGGAATTGGCACATGGAAAAATTGAACATGTGAGGACGCCAGAGGAGAGAGACGAGGAGTTCATCAGGCGGGAGTTAGATGGGACTGTGCCAAAGAGGATGACAAGAGTGAAATTAGAGGATGTGGTGGAGTTTGATATTATAAGGGAAGGTCTTTGGGGGTTAAGGCGTTTGGGCATCCGTTTTAATGTTTTTAGATTGCTATAATTATATTTGTGGAGTTTCTACAATTAACGCAGTAATTTATACCAGTATATTCTACTCTCTTGCTGAGAAATATTTGGAAGTTGCCCAGCTGAGGAACGTGAATGGTAAAGAACCTAGGAATGGAAAACGTTGAACCATTACAAACTGGCGTAATCTGAGGTTTGAAAATGCTTCTATCTAATCCTAGGTTCGAAGACAGGAAGCCATCAGTGTACGTGCTATGAATGCTACCCTAGTTCTTCACTGGCACCCATGCATTTTCATATATCGGTGTTTTCCAAAGTTATCTTGGAGACCAGTTCTACGTTTGGCTAACGTCCATGCGCAGTCCGGAACATATCAATGCCACGAGAAATGGTATTTGAGATAGAAAAGGCCTGGCCGCTAGATTTGCAGGTGCAGAGCTACCTGCTGGAATTTGACTTGTACTTGTATCTCAATTTCCCCTTTGTTAGCCACGAGGCATGCAGATTCCTGACTATGCCATATATTGAATGTTTGTTGCGGGAAAGATTGTGGAAAATTATAAGTGGAAAGTAAAGTATTTTTAACTTTTGGTGTTAGAATATTTTTATGCGTCTTAATTCCTCATATCATTGTAAAAAATTTTCTCTTTGTCATGCAGGTGGCATGCAGTTAGATGGTGGGAGATCATAGTTCAGGGTAATGTTCACATGGAGGCTCGGTTGGGCCCAGAGAAGCAGCCCGCAGGTGGTGATGCTTAGGTTGTACTAGGAGCCTCATATGTCAAATATCTGGATGGCGAACAGGTAAATTTTGAGTTCACAGGATCACTGGGACATGGGTGACGTAAGCTTTTGTGGCGGTGCACATGATCATTCTGTACCAGGCACCGAGGTGGAATCGGTGAGGCGTCCTATGGATATCTCGGGGGACGCGTGGATCTTGAGTGAATGCTTATTTTCTGTTGCAAAGTATCAAAGTTGATAGATGTCTGCCATGGATATACAGGGTTCATGGTGAGACGTACATCTATTGACCGGAAGCGCTTCAAGTACGTAATAAGCCGACGGGTTTGTCTTTTCTGGTGCCCAGAAATTAGCTCACTTGATATCCGTAATCTTTATTTCTTTTTGTAGAGATGAATTATATGGCAGTTTGTTTAGATACAATACTTTTTTAGAGGACGGGGCACTTAGGTGTCAGGGTAATTCAGTATAATAGCTGAAGGGATACCCGACACCACGTGGGGATAACGTGTGAAACTTTAAATAGCGTTACTCGGCGAGGCTGAGAGTTTATTGCATCCATCTAGTCTCGTAACAAGGCAACCGTCAGCCTTCTATGATATTGTTCTCAGCTTGGTCTGGTTACTCTCAACCCATTGTAGAAGCAAATGCATAGCACGGGACCCCAAAAAGCTGCCTCCGACCCTTGGAACTTAGTGATGTTCGTTCTCGCGTCGATCCTCCCCTATTGCGCTATCTGTCCTCCAATTAACTTAATCCAGCTATTGGACACGTGCTCATGCGGCTAGATCCGTAAATTAGCCTTTTTGCCTTTACCTTTCAACCACCAACTGCGATAAGCTCCAGATCAACGACGGGTCCTGAGTTCCCAACAGAAATAATGATAAGTTGAATTATGTCGATTTATGGGGTTGCAGTTTTGACAATAAGTCTACGCGTATTGGTAATTTTCTCCCGTTCCAAGCTGAAGTCGAACACCGCCTCTGTGTTACGTACAGAAACTTATCCAATTACTGCAGAGTACAAGCATAGCCTCGAGGCACAGAAATGCTGCCTGGGAACGAAGCGGCTCATTTAACTAGATATTCTGCTCGACAGCGATGCCCTGCTGCTGCAGAACCAAGGCATGGTCTCAAAAACTGATATGTACAGAGCAGAACATGGCCAGTAAGCGTAATGCTGATCAAGTGCGCAACTGGATTTTGGCAGAGGAGGGTGAATGACCATAACAGGGCGAACATAAGGCTCCAGCTAACAGCAAGATGCACTGATTATTTAGGGCTGCTGAATTCAGCCAACAATATCAGCTTGAGCTTGACTTTCTGCTACTTCCGTTTGCGCAGACACGATCTGCTTAACGCGATTGAAAATCGGGCGAAGCTTGGTATGTAGAGTAAGATAGTCACGCGCATCCCAGAGTGACACCAATCGTCCCCGCGAAATCAGATGATTACCCTCTACCTTCTATTCCAAAGTGGTCTAATAAGCAGTAATACATTAGAATATCACACTTGACAAGTGGGCAGGAGTAAAATCCAAGCACTTACCAGGCACTGACCTCTTTTCTACGTAATCAGACTAGTTTTGAACTCTTTGACCTGGATGTCAAGTCTGATCCTAAATATGGGGTTGTCCCCTGTTCCGGCATTCACATTGGTGTCCTTACATCTCTTATCGATACGCGACACCGCCTTATGGTATTGCAATGCCCCCACCATGCCCCACACACACAATCAAGGTACCACACAAGTGGACTAAAACATACGTAAAATATAAGCATAAGGTTAATCACGATACCTGCAGCGTGGGGCCTCTTAACGTTACTTGATTCGACTCGATTCAACCAGGATAATTTCTATAAATTACGCCAATGCAGCTTTTCACATCAGTGTCTAGAGCTTTGTGTACGATCTTCCAAGTATTCCCCGATCATCGAAGTCAGCATCAACACATCACTACTGTTACAGCTAGTGATGTACAATATTTGCGTCTCGACTAGGGATATTCAGGATCAGAGCTCAGGGTATAAAGACACCAATATGACTTTGACGGGGTCATAAACTCGGCCGTGCATCGTTTATCCTGCTTGGTGAGGCGTAGCAGTCCCATCATGCCATTAATCAATACTCTATCTCTCGACCTCAATACCGATCTGCTCGATCTGATGCGCAACCTGAATAGCGTTCAGCCTATCAAGGGCTTTAGTCACCTGGGTAACCTGGATCAAGTGCTGATGCTAGTGATATACTCAAGATAGATTATACCTTAGTACCGGTACTAACTGCGGCCCGCAGGACGTGCGTGCGCATTCTGCTAGAGTAGCCCTAAGTCTGATTGATATTGTTAGCTACAAAGGGAAAAACTTGGTTGTGATTACATCCGCATGATCAGAACAAGTTTATATTGTTAGCATGTGCATTCGAAACTGTGGGGTGTGGTTGGGTGGGTGGAGAGATTGAGAGATTGGGGGCTGATGCATACATCGTTAGGAACCTAACCGCGGAGGATCGATAACATATAACGTTCGGAGACGGCTATATTCTACTGCATGGCGAAGGAGCTGGGTGTGGGGTGTAATTGTGGGGTGTGGGGGTTCACAAAAGGCAGCGCAGCCTGAATTCGAATTACACTGAATCCCCGACCGGCCTCTGAAAGAAGTTTACAGTACCACCGGCAACTCTGAAGTTATATTAGACAATCACGAAGTTGGTGTGACAATACGGACTACGTCACGTACTCAATTGCAATTCAGCTAGGCAATGGCATATGCATATCAGTATAGCGTAGGAGGAATGAGAATTTGATAAGATAGTCGTGGGGCCGCATGCTCTCTTACTCCACCTCATCCTTAGCCTCGTTCCCAGCCTCATCCTCATTTCCATCCTATATTGATCATCCTATCCCGCTTTTACCCGCACATAGCGGGTCCTATCCTGTTCTCCATGTCACATTTTGCAGCGCTTCTAGTTTATTCTAGATTGACAAGGAAACATCAAGCCATGCCGTATAGGGACCTTACAGTGCTGATTATGCAGCGCATGGAAAGTAGTTATGCAGTAAGACAGGGCCTTCATCCAAACAGGATTCACCAATTCCTTTGATTTTGCATGGCATACCCGGAAGCTAAAATATACTTTGTACTAGAGCATTCAAGGTATTTGCACACGTGTCAGGAGCAGCACGATCGATATACAGTACACCAATCGCTTCGATCTTGACGAACACTCTACATAACTGGTCAACTTTCTTTTTTTTTCTCATCAAGTCGTAAGTTCTTTCTTGTTTTCTGTTTCAATGGCTGGCAGGGATTGTCGATCTCTGAAAAGTCACGTGGGATATCAATTTGGGTACCTGGATACCTGACAAGGAAGGAAGCCCCAGAATGGTTACACTGTACAGGTGTGTACCAGATTAAGAAAGCAGATTTATGATTGGTGGGCATGGGGTAGCTGTCGGGAGATGGTTGGGGTTTTTGATTCGACTGATGTTTGGTTCTTTTTTTTTCTTACCACACAGCATAACCCTAAGAAACTTGATACTAGCATACTGGTCCTTCTCTTTTTTTTCATTTGCTACTCCAAGGAATTTACAATATTTAATTTTTTCTCGGCAGATATATCCTCAACATCCACAAATAGGCACACCCAGAGGATCCTCCTACCACGGTACTCTCCCGGATCCCGATCATCTTCGAATCTCTCGATCGGTTTTTCACTGTATGTTAGCTCTATGGGAGTGGGAAGGGGGGGAGGCTTTGGAATATGATTGATCTTTTCCAGCCGTAACTTTACGATCGATGGCATATTCCCTTACTCTTTTACTGCTTTCATTTATTTGCCGGCTCTCAAGCCCTTTGTAGAGCATTCAGCCCGCCCTATAGGTAGATTTTTTTTTTTTTTTTAATATATATATAGAACTTGGAAGAAAAAAAGAGGTTTTGCTTTTTTTCTCTTTTTTTTTTTTTCTTGTGTGTGTTTGTGTTTGTGCTTCGAATCACCAAAATCGGGGATGGAAACGGGTCGGTTAAGTCCTCCCTCTTATGCATTGCATTGCATTGCATGCATATGTTGTAGATCGTGTGGGCCAGAACTTAATTCAACCAATCGTTTCCTCATGCAAAAAAGAAAAAAAACTCCATGCAGCCCCCACCCCTTCCCCACTAACTGATCGCCGCTTTTTTTCCTAACCCAGGATAATGCAAGTTACAGTATCATAAAATTTCCCGCAGTTCCAAAAAAGCCTTCCACTTATCGATAAGGTAATCAGTGCAAGCGCCATCACGCTATTAGACGTTCCCTTATCGTGATAACTTTTACGGAACATTAGGATTTGCGAGATTGGGGGAAAAAGAGAAAAAACAGGAAAAGAGGAAAGGGGGCGGGGGAGGGAAGAAGAAAAGGGGAAAAAGGAAAAAATACGTTGCAATTTCTTTAGGTACTTGCCTAAATTAAATGCATGTTGCATATGTAGTAAATTGTGAGAACTTTTGGTATTCCATTACCCTGAAACCCACTTGCATACAGTTATATGTATGGCTTAGCCACTCAACGCTACATATGTAGTTCACACTTTTTGCATATAGAACATTGGTTTATGCAAATCCGACAAACACCTCCAGAAACGGGCAAAGCGGCCACTAAGTTCTTCGCAAACCTTTTTCAAAGCTGCATATGTAACTATCATGCGTTTAAGAATGCATAGGTAAAAGAGTACTACATACATGCATACATTCATTCATTCTTACGGCTCCATGGAATTGGATTGCGGAGAGAAAGGAACAATATTGTTTTCCAACAAATAAGCAAATAAAAAAAAGAAAATCTAGTCCTCGCACTCTCTCAGCTTCTCACTCACTCACTCGCATCATCAAAAGCCTATGGCATAATTCAACACAATCCTCAAAACCATGCAAGAATTCATCAATTCGTACATTTCGTACACCTTCATACACTTTCTTCACCTCGTCCGCTTCCCAATCCTTTACCCCCATCTGCCTCCGTGGCCGTCATCCCTTGAACCACGCTAACCCTCCCACCTCTCAAATGCATACATACATACAAACATACATACATACATGATATCTGTGCAAAAGAACCATTAGCATAGAAGCATACTTAAAGATAAAACGTTGCACAATGACAAACATTGCATAAAAATCTGTCACAACATTTGTATTTGCCATTAGTTCGTTCTTTTTTCTTTTTTCTTTTTCTTTTTTCCTTTTTGTTTTTATTTTCTTTCTCGGCAAATCTTTGCCATCTTCGTCCTTTTGTTTGTTTTTTTGCAAAGAAATTTCTTTTTCTCTTTGGTAAAAAGAAAAAAAAAATGCTCAAAACCAATGTGTTGATCTACTGCTCCTCCACAGCAACCACCACAACCACAATAATCACGATGGTTTTAGCACATGCTCATGAAAAAAATCAGTTAGGGGAAATAAAGCCCATGCATCCAGTAAAACAGAAATGAAAAATGAATAATGAAAAAAACACTCCATTTTTACCTCTTACCCTTATCGAGAGAAAGGAAAAAAAAAAAAAAAAGGGGGGGGACAGGATAAAAAGGGGAAAACGAAAAGGAAATAAAAATGAAAGAACCCCATAATACACTTGTAAAATAGAACAGTCAAGACCAATCCCGAAGATATGTAAGAAAAAGAAATGAGAAAAAAATGAAGATGAGGAAAAAAAATTTATCCCGTAGACCCATATCAACAGCCCAATAAAATCAAGAAGATAAGAGAAAAATATGAGGAATACATAGGAGATAGAAAAACGTTGGTTCCACATATTTCACGAGTGAAAGAAATCGAAATAGACAATGGACCCCAGGCAAAAATTGAGAACTCGCATCACAGTCTCTCTGAGACTGGGAGTTGAGATAATGATCATCGTAGACGGGGAATCTCAAAACTGACTGCTTGGGAGACCTGCGGTATCACGGAGGAGGAGCGAAAGAAGAAACTGTAAATGGGAATTGACGACAGAAGGCTGAAAAAAGAATGCAATTATCGTCCCATGCCGTATGTACTCTTTTTGATGCGGTTGTCCATGTGGTCCGCTTGCGCGCGAAGTGCGTGGCCCATGAGGCGAGTAACTGAGGGTTTCCACATCAGCAATAATTCCTCCTCGGGAATAGGGTCTGGAAAACTCACCTGGCCAAATGACCACTTTCTCGAGCAAGCAGGCATGGACCCTCAGTACTTTCGAGCCTAGGCTTCCCTCAATCGGAAGACTTGGACTCCCTCGCCCTCGTCCACCATTTATGGTCCAATCCACGGACAGCTTCATCTCCGTACTTCGTACCAGCTCCATGACTCGCATCAAGAGCTTCCTATCATCAGTCTCAAGCATCATCAAGCCCTCCAAGCTCTCTAAGTTACACTCTTCGCTTCCAAGAATGCCCATGTAAGGGCCTACCCTTTCCTGAACTGTAGCAACCCATTCAGCTAGAACCTGAGCGCAATCTAGTGTACAGAGATGTGATTGAATTGGCAGATCTCGGCACGAAGTCTCCGAAGCTGCAAATGAGCTATAGGTTTCTGAATGTGTTAATGCATCAGCAGCATAAAAAGCTGCACGACGAAGATGCTTTTCTCGTTTCGAAGCAGAGGAGTGAGTAACAGATGACTGGTGTGTTGGTGTTGTAGAAATCTTGAGCGAGTTGAGATTCGGCGAGGATATTGTAGAGGCTGGAGAAGACGCTGGAGATATCTCTGCTAGAGGAGACTCAGATCGCCCTGAAACTGAAGACGCGGACGACGGTGAGACATTGTGAAGTAAACCGTTCCGCACAGCTCCATATTCCCAACCATTTGCCAACTCCTCTGCCATGACCTCGAAATCTCTTGCCCAGAACGCTTCCTTCGAGCGTCCCATGTCCACAAATAATCGAATATATGCAAGATCAAGAAGTGGTATTGAATCAGTTGATAATGGCAGATGGAAACTGGTACCCTTTGTGTCCATTGCATTTCCATTAGCGTTCACCCATGCGGCAGACCATGCCTTCAACGCAGGCTCAATCTTTGCCTGCATATTTTCAGCCTCAGCAGCCGACCAGTTCCTATTATGTTGCCTTTGCCTAGACTCCCAGATATAAACATGCAGTGCACAAATCAACACCAAAGCGCCAAATGCACTTAGCTGAAGTCCGAAACCGGGCTGGTTGAAATTATGCTGCTGCTGGCCGGCGGAGAGCAACTCGTTCAAAGCGCTCGAGAAGCTGATTGAAGATGAAGCTGCAGCTGCAGATCCTCCTCTAGCTATCCAAACAACAGCGCTGTCAGCTGCCCACAAATCTTCATCACATGGTAAATCAAGGCGAATCTCGTTGTTCATCAAGGAAGGCTGCATGTTGTGCGCTGCCACTAGGAGACTCGACAGAAGGTGAACTGCATATAGTGTCCGTTTTCGCTCTTCTGCTGCAGCCCACACACACCACTCTGCATGATCACCAGACTCGGCCTTGATTCCCAAACCGCTCCAATCCGTGTTCGAGAATTCCAAGTCACCCATACTGACATCCATCTCATTGTGCTGCTGAGGTGGGGAGGTCCTTGTCAACCCTGCGGCTCTGGCCAAGGAAACCAAGGCCGCGCAATGGTTCATGGCAATCTCAGATGCAAGCTTATCGCCACAGTGAAGCCCAAAAATAACATTCAAAAGCATAGCCTGAACGAGCCACACAGGGGTATTGTGACTTGAGTCAGAATTGTTGGCAGCCGCATTGTTGATACCATTCATGGCAGCCGTAACATCCGCCTTGCGCCGATCTTCAAGAAAGATTTGTACGGTCTTCTTGGCAGCATCAAATAATTCCTTGGCAACGTTGATCTCGTACTCATACAGAGCACCAATTGCCGCAATCGATAGAACCAAGCAGCCACCTCCACCATTGATCCCACTTCGTTGTCCGTTATTTCCAGTTTTATAGGTATTAGTGTATATAGCGGAATCGAAGTTGAGAGTAGGAATATGAAGGAAGGGGAGATGCGGATGGAAGTGTTTGATGTATGATGCGACATATCGCTGCAGATCTCGAGTCGGCGGAAGATTGACTGTAGATTGGAATGAAGAAGCCATCGGCGAGCATGTAGCAGAGGTGGAGTAACGCCTTCTGTTTTGGGGTTGAAAATGTGTGGCACCGAAAGTTGAAGAACCTGTCAAGGTTGCAACAAGAGCTGCTCGGGTGGCATCAGTAATGGATTCTGCGGACATCGAGGTCAACGAGGAACCGCTGCCGAGGGATGTAGATGATGAAGCGGAGCGGCCTGAGGCATAATTGGAGTACTGATTAGAGAAATTGCTGTGAGATATGGAAGATGGAGATATGGTTCCGGTGCTGAAAAAGTGACCTTCACCAGACTGAGCCATGAGACTTCGTGGAGAAACTGTAGGGGGGGTATCATTGAAATTAGAAGGAAAATCTGTCGCATAATTCATATTGGAGGCATTGACACCAAGGGTATTGTTCCATATGTTATTATTGTCAAGCGTTACCTCACTAATCGCACTCTGAGAGGTAGTGCTGATTGCGCTTGGGGATCCACCCTCCTCGAGACCTTGATTCGCGCCATGCATCCACTCAAATCCGTCATCATCGTACTCATCAATAGAATAATGAGAATCCAAGGTATATGGAGGGCCAAGTGGTGACGTTGGCGTACCGAGAGGCTGCTGTTGTGGGGAGTAACTATAATGCAATGCTGCTGGATTAATAGTACCAAAGAAGAACTCCCCAGAACCCAGCTCCGGAAGTGTTGGCCCAGCACTAACAGGGCCATGCAGATCAAGACTTCCCAAGCTTGAGGTGTTAAGCTTAGGAATAGAGGGTACAGTACGGGAATTAGTAAAACTGGTCCCAATGCTTGCGATTCCGCCTCTAGAGTTGGTGTGTCCGGCATTGGCATTCGCCTGTGCAAGCATCTCCAATGTAGATGAGTCGATGTGGCTCAGGGTATTAGCTCTGGGCCTCATCGGAGCTGTCGCAGCTGCATTACCGCTGGCTGCACCGGCCGTAGCTGTAGAAACTGAATTCTTGCGTACACGACCGGTGGTTGTAATTGAGCTAGTACTTTCGCGCCGTCCGCCATTCCTTGGTCTAGAGCTTGGGGTTGTTGTCATATGAAGCTTTTGCTGATGTCTCAAGAGAAGGTCTCGTCTAGCGAAGCATCGCGAGCACTCCGGGCACTCGAACGGTTTCTCTTTGGTGTGTGACCTTTCATGTCGCTTGAGATGCTCCAGGCGAGCAAACGAACGTGCGCATGTTGCACAAATGTGAGGCCGGGGTTTATCCGTCTTTGGAGGCGGTGGTGGGGGTGCCGCCTGTGTCGTGTTAGATTTTGGTGAGCGAGTGGAAAGTGCTGTCGGAGCTGACTGCATATTAGTTTCCAACTGAGCTCATCGATAACACTTTGTACAAGGAAAAACATTGCAGTGAGGAGGTATTCAATTGAGGCATACCACTCCTACTGTTGCTCATGCCATTGGAAGAAAAGCCTGGTGTCATTGGGGAAGGATGGGCTAAAGTGGCAGATTGTATTTTATTGGTATCTACTTCGCTCATAGTAAGCTTGAGGGTGAAGTTGTTCTACTGTTAGAACAGTTCCCGGGGTAAGTGCCGTGAATTTGCCGTTCAGAAATTTGCTGCCAGTATGGCCTGCAATAGGATGTTTGGGTCGGGTCGCAATGTTGATAAGCTTTGGTGGCGTTATACTTTGCTAGTTAGAAACGTAACAACGTTTTGAGTGTATAGAAATAATTACAAGTCGTTGACACTATCCCATGAAAGTTGCTGAAGCGTAGAATGAAAGGAAGATAGCAAAATTCGAGAACTTCTACCTGTTGAAAAGGGTTGTTCTCGAGTCAGCGATTCAAAACTCCGATGGAACAATTCAGGCAAGGGTTTAAGCACAGCACTGAAAACAAAAAACCCTGGAACAAAGTTTTTTCCATACTGGCAATAAGTGACAAATCAGAGGCTTCCTTACCTTTAAACTAAATTGACAAGGAAAGATGATAGAGGTGACTTCCAAAAGTGTGCAGGGAAGTAAGCTGATCAGCCCTGAGGGAGGGTCGTAAGAGATTTCCAGCGGTAGCGGCAGCAGTAGTGGTGGTTGTGGTCGTTGTGGTGGGGTGGTGGTGGTGGTGGTGGTAGGTGGTGGTGGTGGTGGTGGTGGTGGTGGTGGTGGTGGTGGTGGTGGTGGTTGTGGTGGTGGTGGTGAGTTAGGTTGCGGTGGTCGCTGTGGTGCAGGTCGTGGTGCAATGTGTGTTCGGCGGCCCAATTGCCTCAACCGTGGTGTCCTTGCACAGTACTGTACCTGGAAATGTGCCCACCGACGAATATTCGAAGAAGATAACGGGGGGTATAGCTATAGTAATCTGCTCCTTCACGTTTCTCTGGAGCCAAAAAAATCTGGGCTCCAGTGCCTTCTTTTCTTAGAGTATGGCGTGTGCAGCCCAATAGTTTCTTCAGGTTGCAAGGTAATTGCGAAGGGGGGACAACGGGAGGGATGGACAGTGGCCAAAGCTATCACTGGCGGGTCGATCCTATGTTCCGCTGTTATTCTTTGCTCCCTTGCGTCGGCGACGACGAATCAACTCGGGTGCTTCTCTGGCCTGCCGTGATCCCTCAGCTCGGAAAGGCTTTTCCTCTCGTGGAAAGACTTTGGGGAGACCAGAGCGAGATCTGGGTGTGGGGGAGGAAGGTGGTGCCTCTTTTTTTGTTCCTGTGGGCTCGCCTGAGGGCTCAAAGGGCACACTGGAGAGAGGGACGGGGGGACAGCAAGATACTATGTAGATGAACCAGTGGATCGTATAGAGGAAGGCTCAAGACGCTGGGACGAGACCAAGCCAGCCGGAACAACCACCAGGAACGAAGGTGTTTCACGCACGGAACAGCCGGTTGCTGCCCACACGCTGCTGACTGACCCAGGGCTTCCGTACGCCTGGGTCTGCGTGCTTCAAGGTGCGAGCACAGAGCAGCCCGCCCTTCTGACGCTCGGCGTGGACGCTGGTTGGATGGGCTGGGGATGCGCTGCCAGGGTGTGGTAGGTGTGGGTGGGGGGGGGGGGGGGGGGGGAGGGGGGGGAGGGGGGGAAGGAGGACAGCTCACTTTCCTCGCTCGTTACTTTTTTGATCGTCACTGGGCTCTTCCCTACTGGCGTTTACCGTCGTTTAGGGGGGGTGAGGGAAAGGCAGGGTGCGCTCTCGTCGAGGAGGGTGTTCTGTCACAGGCTGTATGGGGGCCGCAGCTGCCCCTTGAGTCCGGTCGAGGTCGATGGCTTGCTTCTGCCCAGCGGGCTGCGCGAGTAGCACGGCAGCAAGGCCTGCGCATGCTGCGTCGAGGGCGCTGTGCTGTGCGCCGCGGCCGCCAGCCGGACTACCTAGACCGACTACCGCTGCCGACCTGGACTCGGCCTGCGAGCGCACTCTACTTGACACGCTCCTCAGCGAGCGAGCATTCCCCCCCTACCCCCCCTCCCCCCCCCCTCCCCCGAACTCGACCCAGCCTTGGCGCCAGTGGAACGAAGTGTGTGCGAAGCTGGCCAGTGCCCATGCTGAGACCTAAACGGACGGCCAGAATCGAATTCAGCAAAAGCTGGGGAAGGCCCGTCTACAGCCAAGGATCAGGATAGCAGCCCATGGGATGTGCTGTGATAAAGCCCCACAGAGATGGCCGCCCTAGTACGGTGCGTGCACACTGGTCTGTGCCTGTTATTATTATTACTCATTAATCATGCGCAATGCCTTTGCTCCTCTCGTACCCAAGCTGGCCTTCGCAGCGCGTGCGTACTACTACCGCTGGTAACTAAACGCCTGTTACAGAACAGAACAGGGCAGGCCTCCATACGTGAGGACTAGGCATACGTGCCCCGTGCAAGTGGAATGCGCACTCACACAAAGGGCAGCTGTGACGAATTCTCTAGCTACTATTCACAACTATCCCCCAAACCAGATAGAGCAGCCCACATGGCAGATGGCAAAGGGAGATATCGCCAGCTGGTAGTTCGGTGTCTATACGGCGTCATCTCAGCCCTACTTGCTGCCAGTGTAAAGCATTCCATAGATACATTTATGTAGTGGTAGCCTCGCCTTGTCTGCTTTAGTTGATCTCAAATTTTATTCTCTACTCTAATGTATGTAAAACCCTACAGTAGACCGTGCAACGGATGGCCTTGCCCTATCAAACTCGCCGTTGCCACAGTAATTGAGTTGTGAATGGAGAACCAGAGGCGGCGGTATAACTGGTGCTTAAGTCCACAGGTACGCAGACTCAGATGTAGCCAACAGTTTCAACCAGCAATCGACCTATCGTACATATGCCTCCCATTGCATGAGTATCAAGGCACTGGCTTCAAATCTTTAGCCCCAAACCTATGCACTTTCACTTTTTGAAGGATATGCAGCTGCATTCGGCTGTACTATTACTGGAGCCAGACACGAAGGTTTGCAATACCCCTAGCATAAGAGAAGGGACCAAAAAAAAAAAAAAAAAGAAGCACCTCCCCTTAGCTCATTCTGCTTCGTAACTGGTCAGTCTCCCGTTCTAGTACTACATACATTCCCTGGCTTAATTTTTCAGCCTCTTCTGTCATAGTGCCCAACTGTAAAGCATTCTTGACGAAGCGGGAGCATGCGTTTTGTCGCCAGCGTGCATCCCAGTCTGGCAGGGATATTTTGTTCCTGTTATCTGTGAAGCTTGAGCATGTCAAAGCTATTGTACCGTCCTGCTGCATGAGCACATACAAGCAGCTCTCTCGTCGTTCTTCACGTTCATCTGAACTCGTTGGAGGAGATTGTCTGCGGGCAAGGTCCCTCGATCGGTTGCTTGTCCTCTGCTATTGCTCGAAAACTTCCAAATATCTCGCAGTTTTCCTCAATTCTTGGCGTACCGAGTTCTCATTACTCCGTAGATCAGTCACATTTTTGTATTGGGGAGATGGTAGTACATCCCCCAAAACGCAGGGAGTTTAACGCAGATTGGCATGCGTTTTTATTGGTAGAACACACCTAGTTTAGATATTAGTTTGGATGAAATGCCATCTATGAGGTGCCACAGTAGATAACACTTCGCGATCTTTATAACGCATAATGTGGTTTATTATTGTTTCGTCTCTCTTACCTGCCCGTCCAAAAACTGTGTTCATCGAGCTGTGGCTTAAAGCTGCACATCCACAGAAAAAAGCGTGATTTTTATCTCATTGGTGGGATAGTATGCAGAGAGCATGAAAATTACGCCCGCGGCCAGGGGCTTCTCTTGGGTCAGAAAAGTGGTTCGAGTATGACGAAGGACAAGGATATTTCCGGAGCATCGCGTTGCCCGCATGACCCCAGATTTTTTGTACTAGAGTTGAACAGCCAATGGATTGTGGTCGGTCTGTGCATGATCATCATTGGCCAGCAACATGATTAAAGTGTCTCGCTGCCGCGGCTAGCCTCGCTCGACGTTGCAATTCTAGTTTGGGTAAAGACCAACTGTTTGGCTTGGTTGCAGAAGGTTGAACCCATGCTTCCAAAAGGTCGCTTGCGTGTGCATTAGCGTCAGGCTGGATTAAAATCAGTTTCCTCAACAAGACCCTGTCAATCACTCATGCAAAAAAAGCAACTTTAACCAACCATTCCTTGGATATGCAAGTTAGCTTGACAGATGGCACATGATTGACACATGACTATTGAGAACTGGATTCTGGAATTGCTCCGGCTTCAGCTACTGCGCCCATAAAATACAGTGACCCGTCAAAAGTCTTAGGGGTTAGGCAGTATAGGGATAAGTGTTTCCTGCAATATGCAGATCGAGTCTGCATTTATCGTAGGCTCACATTTGGCAAAAGAGATCTCTTTGCCTAACAAATACTGCATATTGCATCATACACTTACCCCAATATTGCCTAATTCCCAAGACTTTTTACGGGTCGCTGTAGATACCAGCATCAATGGTCTGTAGATGAAGAGGAATACCTTATCCACAAGGGCTGGAGGCATCAAGCCATATCACCTGCTCCCCCACAGACCAAATTCTGGGGTAAAGTGAATCAAGCTCGTGCGTGATGTGATCGAGACTGGGTAACATCAGCGCAATTTGAGATTGCTCAAAATAAACAGCCGCCTGGGGATAATGCTTGTTGAGCGGACCAATTCTGAAGTCACCTGATGCTCTGATCTTGGCAAGCGTGTGGAGACAGCTATATTTCAAACAAGCGCCCACAGAGCAATCCTCGTCAAATGGGATTTGCCGGACACGTTTTGTTTGATATTGTGCGGAATACCTTTATCGGGAATGCTTCCATTCTGGTGTTGTATAAGATTGATCTTATATAGCGTCTGGTAAAAAAATTTGGGCTTAAAGTTCTTTACCCGATCTCACAAAGTTGAAATGATAGTCGGTGCCGAGACATGCTGATCGCTGACAGGCCAGCTTAGGCAGCCGACAGGGAAAGAAATTAGTACCTACCCAGTTTCGTTTCCTTGGTAGAGCTGAATCTTGTAACCCATTGCATTAATGATCTGGTTGTTGGTATTAAACCTGCGCATGTAAGCTACTTAAACACTGTATTTTCTTTTCACATTTTGACATGTTTCTGTTGAACATAATGCCAAGAATCGAAAAAAGGGACAGATAACGGGGTTCCAGTGATTTAGAAGGAGGCAAAACCGCTAAATACTACATACCAAAACTTGTTAAATTATCAAGAGTCCTCGGGATACCGAAGATGAAGCTTGTGATGCAAGATTCGTTCTAGGTCAGTCCCTTCACTAATGCCCACGTTGTCGATCGCACTGCAAAAATCAACATCATTTGTCTGAGAGCTCCTCCTCAAAGCTTGGTTCAGCCAATGAGATGCACTATAGATTATCTATCCTTGAGGGCTTTCGTCCTTACCGTTCAAATGAGCCTAAATTCAGATTTCTTGGCATTGCTATTACCCCTAGTCATCTTCTTAGATGATGAAAGCGATATGAGTACCTAGAGTGTTTGCTTAGTGCAGTTTCCAGAATTGATGTTTCTCGGTAAAAGAAGTGCTCACTCTCAAATACCTGTAAAAGCGAGACTTATCATGCACTGAACACTTCATAGGGCTTGAAGACCGCCGTCCTGATTCGTGGAGGTATCAAGCTATTCTGCATGCAGCACAAAAGGGAATTAATATTTTAACGGGTTTAGCTCTGGTCAGAGCCAATTAAACACAAGGAAGCAAAGTGGCTGATTCCGATCCAAAGGCAAGGTTGTATTTATCGGTGAAAATGGCATGGGATACCCTTATTGGTGGTGTGAATTGCAATGTTTCAAAAGCATTATGCTCGTTGACCTAGCCTCAAGTGATATTAGTATGCAAGTGAATCAATATTCCTCTCCCATTGGATGCGGGATTTAACGCTATCTACGTTCTTGGAGCAGAAAGATTGGTCTTCGTTGACCACCTAACTATCCACCCTGCATTATGTACTCTGGATGTTATCATCTGGTTGAGTTATTATTGACTTCAAATAAAAACTATGACGTCGCTAACCATGTTGCAAAACTCACCATTCCTCCTTGGTTTCATTATGAGGCCCCTTACCCATCGATAAGCAAGGATATTCATGGAATTTACCCCTCAACTCCCCACCATGATAAAAAAGTTGCCCCTCTTTACCCCTCCATCTTCGAATCTGTATTTATTGAGGTCGAAACATTCGCTTAAAAAAAATTGAGATTTTTGAACTGTTATTTCTTTAAAAGGTATGTGATGCTTCATATACAATCTCTTTGTTCCTGGTTTTTTCGTTTTTTTTTTTTTAATCAAGTTTGGGTGATTGTTTAGAACTGGCAAAAAATTTCAAATGTTCTCGTAGAAGTAGGTGCTACAGCGCGGTCAGCAAATAGTGGGGTACGATAGCACGACATGGCAGTAGCTAATGCTTTAAAGTTGCAGGAAAAAAAAAAGTGAAAAAAGAAAAAAGAAAAAAAAAAGAAAAGTGAAAAATGGAAATTACGATATGGAAAGATTTTTTTTCTCCGAGATATTAGTCCAATAAGATTTTGTCATTTTTTGAGCAACGAAAATTGGAATATTAGGCGTTCACTGCAGGTTGCGTTGGGGAGAATGCGAAATGTCGTAATGTCCGGCAGAAAGAGTTGAGGACGTGTCAATTGATGAAATGAGGTTTGGCAACGGAGATCTAATATCCGGGTCGCTAAGCTAGCGTGTATTTCATAAAAGTAAGCGGAGGGGGGGGGAGGTAGAAAAACGTCACACTACTTCATGTTTCAAATTGGGACGATGAACAAAGATGAGCATGTGAGAGGACGCGCTGTTGTCGGGTGGATTGAGCGAACAGCTATCAATCAAATGCACCATGAACATTGCACTAACGCATATTGTTTCAGCTGCCCATTTTCCATACATCGCTGACGTCGATGTTTCTCTGGTTTCTTAAAATTGGCGAAACTTCGGAATGCGGGCATTCGGGTTTTAAGGAATGGGTACAGCGGAACCGAGTGCGGATGTTCGATGCTGCTATTTAGTGATGGTTTGGTTTTCAGGAGTAAATGTGGCAGCCAAAATGGACAAACTAGCTTTCACTGAACGTCCAATAAGTATCAATGGCTCTGAAAGACGTACCGTACCGTACGAGAATAAGAGCACTAAATGAGGTAGAACGATGATTGTGGATAGATGAGATTAAATTAGGACGATATATTGTAGGACTAGAAAGCAATTGTGATAGACGTATCCTGCATTTATGAAATCAATTAACCCCTTGCTCACGTGCTGCATGCACATGGTAGGGGGGAGTCTGTGGTTGGTCGTTTGCCTTGATATTCAAGTCACCTAGGAACCATTGCTGCCTGATGAGGTAGAAGGCATCCCGGTATTTAATATGGATGAACAGTGCCGTACCTAAGCTGAAAGAGGGCAGCCGGGTTGACTGGATCACTTGCAATAGCAGATCTGCGTGTGTGAGATCTCTGGGGCAGTGTCGGCGCATCCGGGGTGGGGGGGGGGGGGGGGTGGGAGGGTGGAGGGGCGACTGGCTAGTGGATGGATGAAAAGCTTGGGGGGACGGCAGGAAGGAGGGAGGACCGGAGGGCAGGTGGGACCCTGCATGCCAAGTGGAGGAACGCCAGAGGCACGTTGCGGTGGAAGCGGCGACGGGGTGAAAGCGGGGATACCGGGGACAGACGTTCTCTGTGCGCGGGGGCGGGCGGCGTTCTGGAAGCCGGAGCCAGGGGCAGCGAAGCTTCGATGGGGGCCCCGTTGCAGCGGCGCACCGCCGGGACGGGGCCACGCATCCTTCCGCGAGCCTCGGCAGTCTAGCGGCGGCAGCACACAGCATTGTGGCTGTGCGCTTGCACGTGCTGCAGAACGTTCAGCGCAATCGGTGCAGTATGCATATCAGCGCAAGAGCAGACGTGATGCCTGTTTCTTTAGACTATGGACTATCGACTATGATAGTACGGCAGAGCGCAATCGCTACTGTGCGCAGGGATGCCATCCCAAGCCTTGCCAACAGCAAGCGCCCTGCCAATCGGCTCTCGTGCCCGTCCTTTCTGTCCAGCGGACTTTTGCCAATCACAGGTATGCATACCAGGCTGGCCAGCTGCCGTGACTTCAGCAATTCTGGCCCGCGTGGATGGCCCTGCCGCGGTCGAGTCAAGCTTTGTGCCAAGCCGCGCCAAGCCGGCCTGTCCGGAACCTCGCGTGTCCACCACCCCGGCGCCCTGATCTGCGCCGATGCGGAGTAGAGCCTCTCACGCATCCTGTTGAGCAGCACCTCGCAGCACCATCAGCAAACCACACCCTCGTTGCCCTCCTCTGTCGCGCCCCCTATCAAAACCTCTGCCGACTTCCTCTGAACTCCCTCGCACACAGCACTCGCCCCACCTGCCCGCAGCTTCTGCATCCCCCCCCCCGCTCCAAGCGTACACGGCGTCGATATCCTAGGGGCCACCAAGCCTGGAGCAAAGCAAGGCTGCACCTCAGCATCGTTCCGCCCAATGTGCTGCTTGGCTCCCTGTGGCACATACCCCAATGCCTCCTGATAGCAAAGGCGACTGCTACCCCTGACGAGTCACGCCTCCATTTTGTCCAACTGAACGTTACTCCGCGGTGCTCAGAAGCAGAGCACACCCCTGCACCTCCTTACAGAATCCTCGCTCGCAGGCTTCTCCGCTGTTTGTTCATCATCTTAGACCTGTAGGCAGTATCTGCACGATCGTCTCACAGCGGGAATAGTCCTCGGCTTCTCCACTGACATACTCCCCCTCCTTCTCCCGCGCCCAAATTTGAAAGGCAATGAGCCTCAGTTCAAGCACAACCCCCAGTATTATTACTGGGAGTCCCAACACTGGCCCAGCTCAGGCGGATATGCGTCACTACAATTGGCGAGCACCCCCGCAAGTCACGCATAACAGTCGCCCAAAAGACCCACATGACCCTTCAGAACAGCAGGATGAAGGCTATCTGGATCCATGTATGCCAGTAACAATCACTACCGACATCACTCTTACTTTAGCCCACTCAAGCACCGTGGTGGTTCCACAGGTGGTAACTTATACCCCAACATGTTTATCAGATAGCAACAACTTGGAAATTTCACCAAATTCGGGAACAAATAAGGCGCCGACAGATGACGATGGTCCTGACGGCACTGATCTTCCTGCATCTTCCCTTCGGGACCCATTCTATGCATCAACTATACCAATGGCATACTCGATTGCTATGACCATAACACTTTCTTACGTTTTATTATTTCTGTTATTACTTTCTACACCTCGGCCGTGGCTTCAGAAGGTTGCAACGTTTACAGTTGTGATATGTCTTACTCTAGCATTGGCAGAAACTACTAAGATACTGGAAACAGAGTATTCATTAATGGGGGAAACTTGGACGGCCGACACCGAAAGCGGCTCAGCTAAGCAGATCAGAGAAAAAGTCGTTGCAAGTACCGAAATGCGTATTGGACGAATCATCAGCGATACCTTCTTATGGTTAGCACAAGTTCAAACTTTAATAAGGCTGTTTCCCAGGCATCGGGAGAAGATTGTTATCAAATGGGCAGGTTTTGCATTGATCGTTCTGGACACCATTTTTTCTATTCTAGTGCATTTTCTATCTCCCACGACAATTATGTCTCCTGAGAACTTTTTGGATGCTATACCTGCATTATCATATCTCTTTCAAATAGCCCTTTCATTACTCTACGCCTCATGCGTTCTATATTACTCTCTATCTTCACGAATCCGTCGCTTCGCTTACTACCATCCAAAGGCACCGAACAATATTCTCATTGCCATTCTTTCCCTTATCAGCGTGCTCATACCAATGGTATTTTTTTGTTTGGACATTGGTCAAAAAGACCTTGCTGCTTGGGGTGACTACGTGCGGTGGGTTGGAGCTGCAGCAGCCTCCGTTGTAGTGTGGGAATGGGTAGATCGGATTGAACGACTGGAAAGGGAAGAAAGGCGTGAGGGCGTGCTTGGCAGAGAAGTATTTGATGACGATGACGGTTTAGTGGAGGACATGGGCATATCGGAAGGGGATGATAACAGAGACCGCGATAAAGGAAATGGGAGTGATAGGGGTCCTGATGCGCCAGACCCCGAAAGAGGCTGTGCTTCTGGAGCTTTGCGTGGACAATCGGATGCTGCGACTATGGTGGTGAATCGGCATTCTAGAAATTCGGTAGCGAGCTACCAGTATAGCAACAATACTTCAGGTGCGCCTACCATCGCCCCATCGGTTGTATCAGCAACCAGAAAAAGCCTAGCTGGGGATCATACCCCAGGCCAACCACAACCAGCAGATATTATTAGAACGGGCTCTGCAGTGACAGAGGACAGCTCTGATAGCGGTGCCAGGAGAAGTAGCATCAGCTTTGTTGGATTGAGGAATGATCGACCAAGCTATTCTGAGCGCAGCACACCCGGACTTGCGAGTAACAGAACTGCAGTTAGGGGTGACGATGATGATGATGATCGTGTAGCTATTGAGGGAGAGCAAAGCTTGGGATCCCAGGGGGTTCGTGAGCTGAACGAGAAGGTTGATGCGGATGTCGGGTCCTCTTCTGTTACAGCACAGCCCTCAAGCTCGAAACAGGATAGAATTCAAGAATCAGAAAATACTGGAGGCAATGGCATATTAACCACGCTCAACCCGTTTAAGCGAAAACAGCCGTCGCACATATCTACGGATGAGAGGGGATTTCAATGGAGGTCACTAGTCTCCAACCTCCCCTTCCGAATCCCCTTCACATCACCAGACCAAGACAGCACTTTTTTCCAACTTAGATTTGGAAGTAGAGATACCAAAGATAGAGATACAAGTGTAAATGGCCGGCGTCCACTTCCAGTAACTGTCATTCCTGCCCCGCCACGTGGACGAGGGATCTCGTTACATGAGCTGGAGGAAGCACGGAGAAGTGGGATCGGGGATGAGAATGTGAAGGGGGTTGGGGTTTGGACAGGAAACTCGATGCGGGCCGCGAGAAATCTGGGGAGTGTTGATATGTATGAAAACTCGAATCAGAACCAGCAACATCATCCACGGCAGACGATGGTGCAATTTCAGGAGCCAAGACAGTATTATCATCAGTCACAGCAACGTGGTTCCTCGTTATCTTCTCCAGTCCAGACTCCATCTCTCCCACCACTTCCGCCATCCTCAGCAACTGCGACCTCATCGTGGGGTGGGAGCCAGTACCATTACATCCAGCAACAGCCACAACAGGACTCGCTACACCTCCGGAGGTCAACGTCCACATCCCTACAGACGGCGTCAGCCATGGCAATCTCCGAATCGCCGTATACTAACCCCAGTTCGCAGCCGTTACCGTTGATGTCCGGGGCTTTGCTGCAAGATGGGTATGAGGGGCCTAGCCCATCTTTGACGGGGTTGTCGAGGCAGGGGGGTTTGAGTGGTGGTGGTGGTGGTGGTGATAGTAGTAGTAGCAGTAGTAGCAGTGGTGGCGGTGGGTCTCTGTCGGCAACGAGGAGGAGTGTGACTGCGACGAGCTTGGGTGTTGTGGATGAGGTGGCGGCAGTGCCGGTATCGCTGGCACAAGGTAGCCAGAGTATACGTAATGATGCAAGGAGTGCTGCTGGAGACGGTGACCCTACAGCTACAATAACGATGGCTACGGAAACTGGACAAGGACAAACTGGGAATTCAAGTTTGTAAAATAAGTCATGGCGCTTCGGAAGGGGATCTTTGTTTTTTTTTTTTTTTTTTTTTTTTTTTTTAGCTCTTGGGATATCATTTCGTTTATACCCCTAATCTATTTTGGCATTTGGTTCGTTTCTAATTATTTATCGCATAGCATTGATTTTTTAACCTTTTTTTTTTTTCAAGATAAAAAAAAAAAAAAAAAAAAAAAAAAAAAAAAAAAAATTAAATGAATTGGGTTGGGTTTTTTTTTTTTTTTACGTTTCCATAATGAATTTATCTTCATAAAATCTTTTATTTTTATTTATTTTGGAGGGTATGAGGGGAGTTATACAGTATTTTAGGGTGGTATATTTGTATAGATTTCATGATTCCGTACAATATAATATAGTTCTTTTTATTTTTATTTTATTTTTGTTTTTTTGGGCGGGACAAATTTGCAGTATATACCAGATAATCTTTTTGTATAGAAAGGTTCTTTGGTTGTTTATGGATGTATATATATTGTTATCTGAGGTTTTTATTAAAGTCATAATCGCGAGGTTCTTCCGCCATCTCTACTGGAGTGGGGTGGGATGGACGAGGGGCTCTTACCCTCAACCCCCGGATTTTGGAACCTAGGTTCATCACAAGTTTGATTGGCAAAATGGCACAATATATAACTGAACTATAAAAAAGCAAAAAGGAGTCCGTTTTCGTCTTTTTTCGAATATCATGCATATCGAGTCGATGGGTCCCTTCCAATAGAATGGCTACTACTCTCATCTCCCCCCTCCTTCTCCCTCCCCCCGCCACCCTCATATACGCTTACTTTGCCAAAGGGAAAAAAAAGATTTCAACAACGCCGCCCAAAGCTTTCTATTTATCCCCCCTCCCTGCCCGCCCGCCTCGCGTCTCCTGGAAAAAGGTACCGTCTAGAGTGTTTACCCACCACAGAAAATTGAAACCTACGCCTTGGTAGCAGTTGGAATTGACTGCTGTTATGGAGAGGGTAACAACAAGATGCCAAGGTTGACGGCCGTGGCTCATATTTCTCATGCCGAGCAGAGGAGGAGGGAAGAGGGTTGTCAGGCAGCATCTTAGGAGAAAGCTAATAAGAATGCTCCGGTTCTAGCGATGACCAATTTAAGCCGGGGGGGTTTAACTCGTTCTTTTTTTTGGGTCTCTGTTATTTTGTAATAGTGAGATGGGGGAGATACGAGGTGCCGCAGTCTGCTGGAGGGCGGGTGTGCAAATGTATCGGACGTTGCAGAAACGCAGAGTAAGGGTGAAGTGAGAGCTTTCCGGCTCATTCATCGTCTACATTTTTTACCCTCAACTGTATGTATCTCTGCCGCGGAATTCCAAAGTTCCAGGACGTCTAAACTACGTGGTTACCCTCCACTGCGTTTACGTTACTAAAGTTTAACTAACACGCTGTGTAACTTACCTTCAACTACCTGCATTCAACCTCAAGCGGCGCAGACCCCATAATGTCACGTGATCTAATTAAAGAGGAAACACCCGGAGCTGCGCTCAGGTCCTCGGTCCCAGCGCTTTTGGCTCCTGGGCATTCATGAACATGCTTCTGCAATATATTTATTTTTTCTCCTCATAAAGCTTTTTGATTTGTCTAAAATCTATTCATACATTTTTTTTCTCTTTTACACAAGATTTACCCTCAAATGTCATCGCCCAAAGCCCACTGTTTGCACCTCTATCATTATCTCCTCCCAGTAATCGACCCCCATAACCTCCCAAAGAATCCCTTGCTTTCTGCTTCCACTACCACCTGCTCCGGCTGCACCTTTTCCAACTGCTCCTCGCGCTCCTCCTGCTTCTCCTCCGTCGCCTTTGCTTCCTCCTCCCTCTTCCTCCGCTCCTCCATAACCCGCTCCCACTCGGGCCTCTCCATGCCCCCGTTCGCGAAGATCTTCAAGCGTTGCTGCTCCATCCACATATCCCAGCCTTGGGCGAACTGCTTAATCTGGTCCTCGCTCAGCTGTGGGTTCTGCGCAATCATGTCGTCGCGGCGCCGCCGCGCGGTGAGCTCCATTTGCTCAATGTCGTAGGCGATTCGCGAGGCTTTTAGGTCGAGCTCGCGAGCGGCCTGGAGGCGGGCGTGGTTCGCGGCGCCGGCGGAGATAAGGTCGGCGAGTTTCTTGGGACTGGGGGTCGTGGAGGGTTGAGGGGCATGTTTGGTGGGCGGCTGGGTGGGTTGAGGAATGGCGCGGGCAGAAGATGGGGATGGAGGTCTCGGGGTCGGGGTCGGAATGGAAGTGGAGGCGATGGCGGCGGGCTTCTCTTTCTCCGGCTCCTTTTCCTCCTTGTCCTTCTCAGCTTTCTCCTTCTCAACCTTCTCCTTCTCCTTCTCAGCCTTCTCCTTCTCAACCTTCTCCTTCTCCGCCTTCTCCTTCTCCGCCTTCTCCTTCTCCGCCTTATCCTTCTCCGCCTTCTCCTTCTCCGCCTTCTCCTTCTCCGCCTTCTCCTTCTCCACCTTCTCCTTCTCCGCCTTCTCCTTCTCCGCCTTCTCCTTCTCCACCTTCTCCTTCTCCGCCTTCTCCTTCTCCGCCTTCTCCTTCTCAGCATTCTCCAGCTCAATAGCCTTCTCCTCCACTTCCACCTTCTCCCTATCACCTGCCTCTTCCTTCTCCTTCGCCTCTCTCTTCTCCCGCTCCTTCGCCATCGCTTCTGTCCGCTTCTCCCCCAAATACCTGTTCAGCGCCCCAAGGACCATCTCTTTCTCCAACCTCATCCTCTCCAGCCTCCTCGCCTCCACATCCAACCTATCAAATTTCTTTTGAGCCTTTTTCATTGTTTTTGCCTTCGCATTCGCCGCCTTGAGCTGCTCGAGTTCCTCCTTTGCGACTGCCGCCTCAGCCTTTATCCTCTCCTCCCTCTTCAACAACTCCTCTGCGCGTTTCGCTTGCAATTTGCGCTGTGCCTCCTCCTGCTCCTTCCTGCGCCTTTCCTCTGCGACCCTCCAAGCCTCCTCAGCTTTGCGTTCCTGCTCCTTCCTCTCCTCTTCTAACGTCCTCAACTCTTGTTCCCGTTTTCTCCTCTCTTCGGCCTCCCTCGCCTCCCGTTCCCGAATCTTCGACCGCGCCATCTCAGGATCGAACGGAACAGTAGGCCACCTCTTGCCTGTCGCCACTGCCTCCTCTATTGCCATCTTCAGCTTCTGCTCCGGAGTCGGTTCCTTCTTCCTCTTCTCATCCTCCGCTTCCCTTGCAGCAGCTTCCTTTGCAGCGGCCTTCTTCGCAGCAGCCTCCTTCTGTCTTGCCTCTTCTTGCGCCTTTGCCGATGGGGCCACTAGCTCCCCCTTCTCCACCGCAGCTCTAATGATCGACCTGTTGATCGGCTTTCCTCTGTTCTCAATAATTTGCGTCGCAATATTACTTTCCCACGCCATCAGGACCTGCATACTATCCGGCCTATCACTCGTCGCAACCGCTATCCCGATCGGCACGGCACGATGCAGACTTACGACCGTATCCCTTTGATGCGGGACGAGCTGGGAGATATATAACTCCAGCCACGGTTCCATGAGCTCCTTGACCCAGTAGTAGAGGATCGTGTCGACGTTGGCACCGTCACGGCGTCCGTCGAGATATAGGGCGCCAACGAGCGCCTCGAAGGCGTCGCCCTGCGCTTCTTCGCTAGATTTGCAAGGGATGTTGTAGATGCGGGAGAAATAGGCGAATTGGGCGTTGCAGACGAGGCGAGCTTTGAGGCTCTAAGCGGGGCGGTGTTAGATCCTCCTATGCAGATGAAAAAGGTGAGTGCGGGAGAGGGGGGAAGAGAGGGTGGCTTGCCGTCATGACACCAGCAATGCAGTAGTATTCATTTATAAGCAGATCTGAGACGTGTTTTCCGACGACGCTGTCGCCCAGAAACGCGATGCGGTCATATCCTTCGTGCATCATTCTGATATGATGCGGGGAGGCCATCCAGACACTCGGATGACACTACAAATGACTCCCCAATAGGAACTCAATTGTTAGTCCCCACAGTTCCATATAGATCTCAGTAACAATACAGCCTAGTTGATGGCAATTACCTTCGCTATCTGCTGATTATCATTACACTTAAACCTCGGCAAGGGCGGTGGATAATTCCCCCTCGACATCAGCTTCTTGTCATATTCGGATGCCTCCTCGCTCCAGAAGAACACGCTCGAGATCTTATTCTTTTGGGGCTCGTAGTCTAAATTCTTAGGGGGCTTTAAGGTCGCAGGCTGCAGGCCCATGCCAATGTGGTATAGTTCTAAGGCCTTGGTCATTCGGGCTCTGGCAGCGAGACGGAGCGAAGCAGGAGCAGAAGGGGAAAGCGGGCCACCGGAGCGATTGATGGCTTCAGAGACAGCGGCCATGGCTTCGCGGTGGACGCGGCGGGCTCGGCGAGTGGAGAGGGAAGGGGGGGTAGTAGAGAAGGGGCGATGGAAAATGAGTGTGGTGCATGGTGAGGTAGGTTTGTCTGAGGGTTCCAACGTCCGGGGCCTGGAGGTTAGAGATAGAGAGGAGGGGGAATGTAATGGCCGAATTGAGGTTTGGGCGTTTGAGGAGGCTCTTCGGCTGGAGGGTCCGAGATATGCCTATTGGAAACAATGTACCTTAGCCAATGTGTGTCATGTCAAACAGAGCAGCCGGGATTTAGGATGTGCAGTTACCCTCCTAGCAGGGCCCGAGGACCTGGCGGTGACGCTCAGCATCTCCGGTTTGACCTGGCCTGGCCGAGCTCAGCTCAATTGAATACTGTACGTTCGTGGCAGACGATGCTGGGATCGAGTGTCAGGCCAGTCCAGTCGCAGAGGATATGGTTGGAATTGGGCAATTGACGTTGGGACTTGCGGGGAGGAGTCCAGATGGTGATCAGGATGCGTGCTCCCGGAACTCGGAGAGCGTGGCAGGTTGTGGGGCGGGGGGAGCTGAATGCGTCTGGTGGGGGTGAAAGTGGGAATTGGGCGGCGGGAATGGGGGTGGGAAGCGTACATAGACCTCAATTGCAAACCACCAGGCACGTCAAGCGAGGAGATGGACTGCACTGAGACTGCCCCTGGCCTTTTCCCTGCTGCTTTTCACTTTGTAACTCTTTTATGCTTATTTTTTCTGGTTCCAGATTTCCAACCTTGAAATGTTTCTGTCCTTTTTTTTTTTTTTTGGAGTGGTGGTGTAGCGTGGTTGACTCTTTTTTTTTTTTTTTTTTTTTTTTTGCCCCGCGCTAGTTGGGCCCCAGGGACAGCGCCCTGCCGAAAATGGCGCGCAGGGTGTGGCGCCGGCAGAGACAAGGCCTCAAAACATTGCGGTAACACAGCGCGAACGAAAAAATTCTGCTGCTGCTTGACCCATTCACCATTCGCCTTTACAGAACAGCTGAGGATGTCCTGACCGAGGAGATGATTCTTTCTTCTCTCATGGCGCCCATCATTACGATTAAGGAACTAAACTCTAATATACACGAAATTATCCCCCTAACCCCAGCTGCGAGAACAGCCCACGTGACCAATTCGTTTAGTGGTGGTGCATTGCCAAACTCCTCCTGCTCTTCTTCGCCTTACCCGCAGGTGGCAAGACATAGTCCTTTATCCACTCTTTTTCATTCTGCAACTTCCTGCTAATGGTCTTCAAATCGAGTTTGAGCTTATTAGCGACAAAAAATGCAACCTCAGTGTTGTCATGGTTGCCTATAAAGTCCTCATGCCCAGGTCCATAACCAAATAATGACACATCCACGGCGCTGTGGCCGGTAGTAGCAAAGTTAGCTCCAGTACGCTTGCTCAATGCGTTTGCAAACACGAAGCTAGCGGTCACAGCCTTATCCTTGGCAGCCGTTGCCGCAGCGAGTTCCTCAGCAGACGGGTCGGAAACACCATATTTGGAGAACAGCTCAACGAGGTATGCATCGGGGGCTGGTCCAGTATAAGACTTCCATTTCCCGGCAATGATTTCAGTGCTTCCAGTAGCATTTTTCAGGGCAGCTGGTGCCCACCAGTAATAAGGTGAACTGTCAAGAACCTTTCCGGCAAGGGTCAATCCACCGCATTCGTGGTCGGCGTTGGAAATCATGATAGTTGGACTATCACTGTGGCGGTCTATCCACTGCGTAATGGCCTTCATGGCGTTGTTGTATTCCAAGATGTCGTAGACATGCCCCGCCGGGTCGTTGGCGTGACCAGCATGGTCCTACACCATGAGGTAAATATTTGAGACGAATCAATTTTGCCTGCTAATACAACACTTACAATTCTGGAAGCCTCGATCATAATGAAAAAGCCCTTCTTGCTGCTCTTGGTAGCAGCGTAGAGGTCATCAAGAGCCTTGATTGACATTTCGGTAAGGCTAGGCTCTTTCTTTGCATCTCTGTCAATCTCGTAAGACATATGGCCTGTAATTCATGTTTAGAAAACGTTCTGTCGCCTCTCCAATGAAATATGTGATTACACACCCATAGTGAACAAGCCGAGATATGGAAGCTTCTGCTTCTTGTCGAAGCCAGCCCTATCCAAGAAAACGGAGAATCCGTACTTTTGCTCCGCGATTTTTAAGGCATTAATATCATCATCTCTGCAACTTCCGGACTCTGATTGAGGGATGAAGAAGCATCTGCCGCCACCCATCAATATGTCCACTTGGGGCCCAAATGGATGGGCATATCCAATCTCTTGAAGGGCGATGTTAGCTTCCTCATCCCTATCCCAAACGTGAGCAACATATGATGCAGGTGTAGCCTGGATTATTTTAAATTAGTATATCTTATCAAAAAGGCAATTGAGCACATACGTGAGTGATCCTACTTGTCACAACCAAGCCAGTCTTGAACCCCTGCGCCTTTGCTGCCTCCAAAACGGTTCCGCAAGGGACATTATCGTCATTGACACCAACAGCCTAGAGTTGTTAGCAGGTGCCGACAATTCTTTTCGCAGGAAATATGACATACTCCATTCAATGTTTTAATACCGCAAGAGTAAGCGGTAGCGGAAGATGAAGAGTCAGTGACAAAGGAGTCACTAGATCTCGTGCGAATGCTTCCGATCAACAGCTCATCAATTGGGAGATGAACGGTATTGTTGTTACTCCAGTGAACGTAGTCTCTTGCCATGGTTTCTGAAGCAGGCCCAAAGCCATCTGGGATCACCTGAAAGAGATATGAGTACACGAAACAAATATTTGAGAAACGCAAGATCAGGATGAATGTACCATGATGAAGTTGCGTGGTTTCTTTGAGCAATGGTTCCAACGACTGGCACCAGTCGTACTGACAAAGCCACTGAAGGCGAGGAGAAACAATCCATTGGCGAGAAACATAGGTCAGAAATTGTTGCTACTGAAGAGGTACTGCTGGTGGAGGGTGGGCTGCCTCTGGGCGCAACAATATAGATAAGGAGCGGCTTGCTGGATGAGATCTGCCGCCGAGGGGATGAAGGATCTTTTATACCTGTATTTCAACAGCCTGCGGATTATGAATTACGCATAGAATATATATAAGTCCATACTGTCCTCCTTCCGGAGCAATTTGCCATATGCGAACACCCATGCAAATAGCGATTGGAGTAGTACAAGCAAAGCAATGTTAGCAGGAGCATGGCAGCCTCGTCCATCTGGCAGCCGGTCTGCCATGTCTACGCCTTGGCTAGCTATGCATGGAAGGTATGGTCTTAGAATGGTGACCGTGCTGCAGTGTCGGGTCTCCTCTGACGATAAAGTGTTTGTACCAGTAGTATCCCTTGGATTCGCAAGACATGCATCTGAGCGGACCCCACTTGCGAAGACACAACTCTCAAAAGTGCTCCTTTCTCGAATTCTGACAAAAAGATCTGGACTCTCTGATTGGCTTTCTGGCGAAGGGTGCTGAAAAGTGGCGCTGGGGGGTCCGCTGCGATGCATGTCTCGCGGCTCCAAGGCATACGGGGCGGTCAGGCAGGGCCGCAGCGAGTGCGACCTACTACTAGTAGTATGGCTGGCAAAAGCTGCTGTGGCGTGAGGTCAATTCGGCGGCGATGCGTGTGATAAGCGTATCGCAGAGCTCGTGCGCCACGGGGGCCAGGCGATTGGCTGGGCCCACCCCGGCTCGACTGCAAGCCCGTTTGGTGCAGGGTTGCCAAATGCCTAGACAGGAAGTTCGCATTACCACACGTGGAGCGGAATTGCTCCAATACTGAGGCCTCGCCTGCTCACGGGAGGGCGCCTTTTGCGCGCAGGTGCCCTCTTTGAGGTTGCATGTGTACTTGGCAAGCAATTGGGAAGATTCTGCCCTGTCTTCCGCCTCGCCGCGCAGCGAATTCAAATGAAAAGTGCCTATAATAATTTATGCGGTCTCGGCCACATCAAGCGGGCAGCAATTGCATGAACCCCAATTTGACAGCACATATGTAGGTACTAGTATCCCAATCGCCATTTAGCGTCATATTTCATGGCTGCGGCTATATGAGACGCCGTGCATCATGTGCCCATAACCCCACACCAGGAGATGTTCATGTTCCAGTCATGGTGATGCGCCCAACCGCACGTGATTGGATCGGTTGGGACGGCTTCCAGGTATTCGTCGCAGCGTCAAGTTGCATCTGGATAAATTGACTCAGGACAAGAGATAACGAAGGCTTCATCAAAGCACTGACCCCACGCCACCACGTGCTTTCTTCAATCGCTCCTTATTTGCTCATATCACTAGTCTGGTTGGTGATATCACCTTCGTGTTGAGAACTAATATTCCAAGGGAATAGTACAGGATGGAATACTAGTATCTACCCTGTGTCGCGCTCCGTCCGCGATTGCGTGCAAGGAGTTGAGGGTTAATAGTGGGGGTGGGTGGTGGGGGGTGCATCAGGGCTCGTGCACGAGAGGGGAGCAGCTCACAACACCACGTGGCCGTGAAGACATGACGACCATTAGGAAACTCTGAATCGACCGTTGGAAATTTGAAAGGGTGCAATAAACGTACCCGTTGTAATCTTTCCATCCCAGACAAGCGTTTGGGTAGGGATGCAATGCGGCGCGGGTATCTAAGTGTAGAAGATCTGGTAGATCTCGGAAGATAGGCATATCATATCATAATGCTGCAGCTTCTTCGTTCGAGGGTGTTGCCGGCAGGACGGCCTAACCCTCTGCACTCCGACTTAGCCCTCTTAGCCTCGGAAGCACCTTTTTCCTCAAGTAAATTAAATCAAATGATCGATTGAGAATTCTGGTGGATCACCTTATTGACGTTTCATCCCACATGCCCTTAATGAGCTTGCGCTTACAAGTAATACCTCAATTTCAACAGAGGCATATTTTCACTAGTGGCATCGTTCCTAGGGTGGCAGGGAAAGTGAGGGTGTGATTTCAATCAAGAGGGTGCGGATACAACCAGACTAGCGGGAATACTTGATTAGGAAATCCCTTATGAGGAACGGTTAGACGAGTAGATGTTGTAGTCTGGTTGCACTACCCCTCGTATGGAAGTTGTACAGTAGTGGTATTCAGATTAGGCCAACTCCATACAGAATTTTTTTTTTTCCTTCATGTTAAAAACTGGATAAACCTGTTCTCGTTCCCACATTGAGATTTAATTACGAGCTGCGCTTGGCTGTTCACCTAGCGGCCAAATAATCCTTTTAACACGGAGCACCTGACCAGAGAGGCTGGAAGAGACCAGATTATTTCCGAGAAGATTTTGGGACAACTGCATACAATGTTGCGTACACGAATGTATGTTGCATCGCTCACACGTGACCTTGATGCAATCAGGGCGTGCATAATCTGGGTGATTTTTGGACCACAAAAAAAAAAAAAAAAAAAAAAAAAAAAAAAAAAAAAAAAAGAAAGATTTTCACAAGAGGGTGCTAGGTAGTACGCAGACCTCAGAGCGGTTTGTCTGCCGGCTTTCATTTATATGGAGACAATCTAATCTGCAGAACGCTAGTATATAGAAGAACTGAGAGCGGGAGGTAGACTGAGCGGGAGGTTACCTCCGCCCTTAAACCTGCCTGTCTTCTTTCTGATTTTTGCCATTTTGTAATTGGTAACTAGAGTGGACTATAAAGTTGATACAGTGCCTAGCAGAAAGTCTTCCTAGATGGTTTCTCTATGCAGCATAACGGAAAGCATGAGGTCCACTTTACCAAGTATCATATCCTTTGGAGTCAAGAGACATGCAGCTGAGTGCACTCTCCTTGCAAAAACAGAACAATTGAACAAAAAATACTCAATCTTAGATTCTGAAAAAGATTCAGATTCTCCAGTGTCCATTCATGCGGTCTACTATTTTTCTGTAATTTTTGTTGTTAACTCATTGATTTTTTGTGACTTTTCTCATGATACTGAGAAATAGTGCAGGGGAGATGCGCTCGGCTGCATGTCTCAGGGAGGAAATAGGCACTGTAGCAAATGCCAAGCCCTAAGCGAGGCTACAGATCACGAGAGTAACATCACGTGCCTTTCTGTTGCCAGAGTATCGAGATTCACTTGATAGTGTCAGCCAGAGACCAGAAACCAACTGGCACTCCTGTGTTCCACCAGTGTTCGATTCATCCGCTTGGCAATACCATTCATCCCTCGGGAATAGGGCTGAGTTACGAGTGTTTCAATGCCTTTTTGTTGCATATACAGTCTACCCTTGCTATACCGGATCGCTAAAATCTGGCAATTTTTGTCCGGTATAGCAAGGTTCCGGTATAGAATAAAATGCTTGGCAGACAGGGTGGTGATAAATCTAAATAATTACTGAAATAGGAAATGAATGAAGTAAACATCACCTTGTTTACATATCTAGCCAAATACATCACTATGTATTACTCACAATATCTAGAAAACATCGGGCCTTAAGTGTGCTTTACAAACATCAAATATCTAAATGTTGACTAGAACCAAAGTATGAGTTTGGTAAACATTTTTGAGATACATGGTAAGATGACTGTACTTCCTATGATTTAGGGCTGATCAGTAGCTGTATCTACTTTGTCAGATATCTTGAAACAAAGTGATAAGTGCTTAACAATTAATCTCAGAAATGATAGTACATGGAAAATGAAGCAACGAAGTGCCCAGTTTCCATTACTTGAACAACATTGTAGCAAGTGATGGTAGCAGCGGTAGCAGCGGTAGCAGCGGCAGTAGCGGCAGTAGCGGAAGCAGCGCAGTGGTAGCAGCAGTGATGGCAGCCAAGTGTGAAGTGGGGTAGTTTAAGATGTATTAGTATTAGTGTATCCAGTATAGCAAATATTATTTGTATGGAGACAGGGGGGTACTTGTCCGGAGGTTTCTGTCCGGTCCGGAATTGTTAGGGCGTCCGGTATAGCAAGGGCGATTTGTATGAGGAACGGATGTCGCAGGCAGAGGCCATCCGGTATAACAAGGTTTCCGGTATAGCGAGGTCCGGTATAGCAAGGGTAGACTGTAGTTAGCTGAAGTCGACATTATAGGAGCGGGGTTCGGCTATTTTTCTTTTCTTTTTTTTTTTTTTTTAAAAAATAAGGGTTAATCATTACACGTACACCGCCTTGGGTGCTATGACGAGATATCAAGAAAGGGGATAAACTCAACTGGGTATCCTCGATAGTAGCCTTCTAAAAGTCTTCAGGCTCGATTGGTGGAGGGGAAGAGATTGGGTGCATTAGGCTAACTGTACATATTGGGATATTCATGAAATAGAAAATCTGGTGTTCGCGATGCATAGACATCCTCTCTGCGTTGCCATTAAGTTGGTCGTCTCAACTCACGCCTAGTAATAAAAATCTGACTATACCGAGACCACTTTCACATTACCAGTTGGTGTGCATGGCATGAGATTAACATTTCCTTCGACCTAGCTACTTTTTGAAAATCAGATTATGTTATCATAGCCACCTCTCTGTCCTTTCAGGCCTCTTCAATTGCTTTTATCATGACAAATTCAGCTTTTGACACAGATCTGCATTTTCAAGGGCTACAGGACTACACCCTAACGGTCTTCACCGAGGAGCCTCGCATTGGACAGGATATTAGCAATAGCGGGAATCAAAGTCTGCGGGAATCTCAGGGTAAGGTACCAGTCCAAGGTATGGTCGACGCGCGCAATTTCCTAACCTCGTCCCCAGCAATTTCCGAGCAGTTACTGAACGTACTACGACATAAACTTTTCACCTAGCACTGGGGATGCACGTCATGCTGGGGCTGCAGCGCCGTGCTGAGAACAGCTGGTTCGCTTATGATAGATCGAGATTATCTAGCTTCCCTAACTCAACTGTCTCAAACCACGGCCGACACAGCATGACGGCGCTTGCGGCGGACCGGGAAATCAAAGCTCCATTCGAATCCGAACTTGTTACACAGATAATATCTCACTCGCATTTTTAGGGATGTTAATTAATTATTCCGCTCCATGCATTACAAAACTGCGATCGTGTTACACGCAACCGCCTTCCGTATAAATCTCTCGGGCGAGAGTGATTTCTGATTAGAACCTTGCAATAAACGTACCCTCCCCTACACTGATACAACTACTGCTAGGGCAATTTGCGTTGTCCGTGCTCGAATGCGGGGCTTTAAGTTTGGCAGCACAGACCCCAAAGCTTCGCTGAGGGGATTGTTCCATGACGTACATATTTTGGAAGTACAGTAAGTATCCTTACGACGTGGGTTTCCCCACATGCATGTTTGCAGCAGAGACATGTACGTACCTACATTTGTACTTTTGAACGCCGCCAGTCAACGATGCATCACAAACCTGCCTGCGGCCGACTCGGCCCGACCCTGCTTGTAGTTGCTTTGTGCAGTTCTAATTTGCCTCAGTTTTAAATTTCTTTTACTTGCAGAGTACATGTTTGAATTGCACTTGGAGTTGCACGACATACTAGCCCAAGGTCGTTTGCACACTCTAGTGTGGCACGGTAGGTTGGATTTCCAGATTTGCACGGGTCCCAACCATCCATATCACAGGATTCAGGTATTGGGCACTTTCACTAGGTTAGCCTTGTCGCTCATGAAATACGTACACAAGATCATTTCCTGCCTCATCCAAACCGTACATACTAAGTAATATGTAGTAATTGCTAGCTGGTGGCCGCAACTTGAACACGCTTATCAGGATTCTGGTTTCTGTTTGTCGATGCCCACAGCTCGTCCGACCCTATCAGTGTCTTGGCTGCTTGGACGGACTTGGACGCACCCGCGCCCGCGCCTGCACCCTGCGCACAACGGCATACTTAAAAGCCTAGGAAGTATATGTATTGCTCAGCTGCCGGTGTTTTGATTTGCTGGGGGGAGAGACATACAGATCTAGATTAAAGTTTAGAGACCGGAAAAAAAAGGAAAGAAAGTAAGAAATTTTTTGATGGGGCAGAAAAAAAAATTTGAAGATGCGGCTGTGCTACCTACATCCCGCATCACACCATGATTCCCGCCCTCAGTCACTCGTTGCAGTGATCACTGCTCCCTGCTTGCGCTGCTGATCCCACCGATCACAAAAAAGACCAATAACCTCGAAAGCGCCTCCCCGTTGGCGGGTGCATCGGCTTCCCACAATTTAACTCAGCACCCATCGGCCTAGTCCCGACATCCCCCCCCTCCCCAAGTCCTTAACTGCCACAACTCTCCCAACTACCCAACCACCTCCAATCTTACATCCCTCTAAGGAGTCGCATTTCCGTAGACGCCTCTTCTCCGGCCCAGAATTATTACGCTGCTGTGTATGCGTTGCTGATCTAGGTGAGCCGAATGCTACTCTTTTGGAACCACTTTGTTCGTCACAGGTGTCCGGACTGTTGATTGCTCTTCTTATCTTGGGTTCGACATCAGGGCACAGACCGTGTAAGTGCGTCATGGCTAACAATCAAGATGGATAGTTGTCGTCTAAAACACTTACGCGCAGCTTCTTGATACTTCCACACCACTCCAAACAGGCAGATCCATCACTCACCGCTGTCATATATGTATTGAGCAACGAACCTTACCCATCTTCTCTTTGGACAACCTGTTGACGTCGTAGAAATGGCGTGGGATCACCTGTCGGTAAGGATAGCTATTATGTGCAGCATGCACTGGAGGTCGTTATTTCTTCAACGCGTGCCTAGCATTCTTGGAAACTTCAATGTCTTGTCGAATACTTGCGATCTCTTGACAGCTAAACAATCGCACTTGGCATTGCTTGCATTCTTGGATTTTTCTTGGGACATGAAGCATACATGGAAATTGCAACTAGAGGGCCAATGACCAATGGCAAGGTCTAGAATGCAAATTGATGTTGTGGAATGCCTGTGTCAAAGGATGAGAGGAAGCAGTTTCGCGTCCTGGATCTCAACTTGTGGCACCCAATGGATACGGAGCATCAAACGAGTGTAGGAATGCTGGCTAACTTCTTCATACTGCATACAGATTAACCGCCCTCATCTGGCGTATGCTATCATTGGAGGATTTACTTCCCTCTTTATGCTGGTTTCTCTCTTCGTAAAAGAGAAACTGTATATAGGCGAAGCTACAGTTGCCACAATATGTGGGATAATATTTGGGCCATACGGGGCTGGATTATTTGATCCTGGGACCTGGGGAAACGTCGACCAAATTACTTTGGAGTGTAGCAGAATTGTGCTTGTCGTGCAATGCTTCGCCGTTGGTGTTGAATTACCGAAGGTTTTCTTTTAACTTCATTCGCAATATCTTAAATTGGTATTTTCGGCTGACGTTTCTCTAGCAATACATGACTCGGCATTGGCGTTCAGTGTTTATGCTTCTTGTCCCTGTGATGACGTTTGGCTGGCTCATCTGCTCGGTTTTCATTTGGTGGATGATACCAAAGCTTAGTTGGTTGGAGTCACTTTGTGTAGCTGCCTGTATCACGGCTACTGACCCTGTTTTGGCATCCTCAGTTGTTGGGAAGGGCAAATTTGCAAAGCGTATCCCGAAACATCTTCGAGATCTTCTTTCAGCAGAATCAGGATGCAATGATGGAATGGCTTTCCCGTTCATTTACTTAAGTTTATATTTGATTGACTACAGGCCAAATGCCGGAAAAGTCTTTACCAACTGGTTCGTGCTCACAGTTCTATATGAATGCGTATTCGGATCTATCTTGGGAATAGCTATCGGTTATGGGGGGCGACATGCAATCAAATTCGCGGAGAGGAGAAGTCTTATTGACCGAGAATCTTTCCTATCGTTCTATTTTGTGCTGGCACTCTTCTGTGCCGGCATCGGTAGCATGCTCGGAGCTGACGATCTCCTGGTTGGCTTTTGCGCTGGGGTTGCGTTCAGTAACGACGGATGGTTTGCGCAGCGGACCGAAGAATCTCATGTTAGTAACGTCATTGATCTGTTACTGAACTTGGCGTATTTTGTTTACTTCGGCTCAATTATACCATGGAGCTCCTATAATAATGCTGAATGGGGCATTACTCCGTGGAGGTTGGTGGTGATCGCTATTTTCGTTATCTTCTTCAGGAGAATACCAATTATGGTCGCCTTGAAGCCTTTTATTCCGGACATCAAGACATGGCGAGAAGCATTGTTCGCAGGCCACTTTGGGCCCATCGGAGGTACTTGCCCTTTAATCTGTTCTTGACATTACACAGCTGACTAGTCATTCACTCGCAGTTGGTGCTCTATTCGTTGCCATCCTAGCTAGAGCCGAGCTAGAGACGGGTGACACGACTCCGTTAGCAGAGCTACCACCTCCAGGATCGGTCAACTACATGATCATTGAACTGATCTGGCCCATCGTTACTTTCCTTGTCGTTTCATCGGTATGACACTGTTTCCATGATAATGTGGATAGCGCGCTAACTAATATTAAATAGATTATCGTGCACGGGTCCTCCATTGCCGTTTTTACGCTCGGAAAACATGTGAATACAATGCGTCTCACGATGTCATTTACTACTGGCAATGATGATGCTACATGGTTTAACCGTTTGCCCATAATTGGCAGCAGAAGTACTTCAATGTCTTTTCGAAAGCCTGATGCGTCTGAGAGCTCGAATGAGAAGATAGTGGACACTGCAACTGCTGGTGGGCTCCTCAGCAGGGCATCAACACGCGGAAGAGATGAAAATGGAAGAGTCTCGAGCGAGGTACCTAGAAGACGAAGAGATGGAACTGGACGTCCAGTTGGTGGTGTCGGACTAATTCCTCCGCAATCCATATCTCCACGGCCTGCCGTCGAAATAGAAACTGAAACTTATAAGGAAGGGCGAAATCTCATATTTGAGGATAAGCAAGGCGATGTAATTGCCCAAGCGAAGACTCCCCCTCATGATCACCATGTGCATCCGCTTGACACAACGGCTATCGCAGAGAAGTTGAAGCACTCTGCTGAAAGAAAACCCAAGAGAACTGACACAAATGTCTCTGTTGATCCTGACTATGAAACTGGGAAACACAAGCCTGCAATGGCTTTCCGTTTCGATGATAATATCATTGTTGAGGATGCCGATGGTGAAGTTATCAAACGGTACAAGATTCCCAGAACAAAGACAAAGCGTGGGACTGGTGATGTGGAGCAGGATCAGAGCTCTGGAGGAAAGGGTTCAGTCTTTGGTAGTTGGTTTGGTTTTGGTTCCAAGGAGCCAGAAGAGGATTTGTCTGAGCTCGGAATGATTACCGATGAGGAAACGGATGAAGCTAAGGTCCAAGGAAAACGTATTCGACTTCGAGACCATAAAGGGAGAAAATTAAGCAAGCAGCAATTTATACACGAGCTTCTGATGGACCCTCATGCACGACGGGCAATGACGAGCCAAAGTAGCTTCTTCCCAGAGAATGAGCCCAGCGGTAGTAAAAGCGGCACGTTTCGCACGGTATCAGAGAGACCAGTATTAAACAAGGCACAGACAGATCCGCAAGGTATCCCAACTGAGAAGTCAGTTGCGTTTGCTACTGGAGTGAATTCGAACATCATGGCAGACGATCTCACGGAGGGTGAAACTGCTGCCGAAAGAAGAAGGCGTGAGGCCGCGTTGGGAATCACGGGGGATGACAGTGACAGTGATGACGATGGTGCGCCCCGGGTTGTTGGTCATCCACGAGAAAAGAAGACAAGGGAGATTCGGTTCGCTGCTAAAGAGAGAGGCCAAAGACAGCGGGAAACTCCAGGCGCGGAAGCCTCCAGCAGCGGCAGTAGCAGTGAGGTCGATAATGGCAATGGAGGTACGTCTACACCGGGACGAATACAGTTTGCAGAAGACGCGAAGGGGAAGCAGAAACAAGGTTAAAAGAGTAGGGAGTCTTGTGCGGGTTTCCATCCCCCAATTCTTCAGCTGTGTCCTTGGTGATGTTCAAGGTTTGTGAAATATCTGGTTTGTTTCCTTGAGTTCTTGATTGGCATTACCCATGGTCGTTTGTGGTTGTCTTTGTTTTCAGATTTTCATGAATATGAGATGGAATGGATGTTGAGGCGCCTTTATATGATGTGGTATTGGCATTAGCACAAGGAGTAACGTGTATGGGAACGAACTCTGAACACGAAAATGTTAGATGAATGCTTGCATGTTCTAATTTGTTGTTTTGTTGTATATGCTGCTGGTAAACCTTAGCTGCTAGCTTTCAGTTGCTTAGAGGTACCTATAATGATCTCAGACCTTGCTTGCTTGCCTTGTTATTTTTATTTTATTTTATTTTATTTTATTTTATTTTATTTTATTTTATTTTATTTTATTTTATTAATTTAATTTATTTTATTTTTTGTCTTTGAAGTATTATTATTGACTTACAGTCTCATGATATTGACGTTCGGATTCCTTCCTCTGGGTATTGCTTTTCCCTTTTTCTTTCTCTCTTACACGGGCTATTGCGGCTCTCTACTTGCTTTTTCGATATATTGCTGAGATTTTTTTCCTCCTGATTCCTCAAGTTAACTCCCTGTTCTGGTATACATATGTTTTGTCTTTTGGGAGGCCTTACAAGGTTCAGAAAATAGTTCCCTCAGTATCTCTTTCTTTCTTTTCTTCTCTTTTTTCTTTATTGCTTCCCCCCCCTTCAGCTTTAAGTTTCTCAACATGTGCTTACTTTTTCAAAATGTATATTTTTCTTTTGCCATTTGTAGAGTGAGCTCTCAAGGGGCTCTTAAGATGCCGTATCTGTGTGCCGATCTATCTTTGAACCGCTGTAGTAAGATCGTTACATGGAGTGAACGTGCAAAAACTGGGATGCATGTGGATATGATATGCATAGGTCGAGACTGGGCGTGAGACTAGCGACGGTTGGGAATATGCTTGCGATCTGAAGTCCGCGATTCGACAACTTTGGGTCAAACTTGGAGGTACTGGTGGTATATGCACATAAACATTCTATCAATGAAGTCTTACATGTGCCAGTTTTTTCCTTTGATACAATTGTTATTTGCATACGTATGATACAGCATGGGTCACTGAGCGGCAATGACGGTAGGCGTTGCGCATGCGCAGGATTGACTTACTTATCGGAACGTAAGCTGCTGCGGGGTAGGAATCGTTGGTGGGGTGGGAGAGGGTGGGAGTCGCAGACGACATTCTACTTCCTTCTTCTCTGATGTTCCTCACGCATTCGTCGGCACCTTCGACTAACCGTCACAAGCCCTGGGAAAACCAAGAGCCGCAGGCCGCTGCTGCACGACAGTGCTGATAGCGGCAAAAATGTGACTCCAGCACTGTTACGGATACTGTTCGTGTCCAACCCGGGGGGCGGCTGTCGATCAGTGGAAATGAATCGGTATTCGCGCCAATGGGCACGTTTTGTTTCATTTGTTGGCTCTGGTTGGTTTTGCGGGCGCCAAGAGCGAAGGATGATGGGTCAGGCACTCGCAGCCAGCGCCCAGCAGCCAGCACGCTGTCGCTGCGGTCTGCTGCTGAGTGCCACGCTGCGACGCCCGCTGCGTAGCCCGTGGCACGGCGGCCGACCTCCACCGCTGGGCCAGTAGGTAGTGCTCGCCCACCCCCCACCACCGCACACTGCTCAGGCCTGTCCACGCATTGCTCGCATTTGCCTCGCTCCCTCACCCAAAACCCACTCCATGGCCGTCAGCGAATCGTTCTGCCACCGCAGACGGACCTAACGTGGGAATCCGGTGCCTTTTTATCCCTACCCACCCCTCCCCTCTCATCACTTGCTCCTCGCCCCAACCGCTGCCATAGTACATACCGCTAATCCTATCACCCTTCAGCTCACTGGCCGCTCGCAATTGGCCATCGTTCTTTAGTCATCCACCGCACGCCTATTGCTCTGTGCTTTTCCACTGGCCGTCGTCAAAGGCTGTCGATATCACGGTTTTGCAGGGGTCCTCAGCACGGGAAAATTGAAAGACATCGGACCGCACCAAACTATCCGCTAACGTGAACTACGAAGCTCTTACTTAAACTCTCTGCGAAAGCGAGTCTGCCCTAAGTCAACCCACCTGGACTTCTTACCGTCGGTTCCGCACGCCGCTGCCTTGACCTCGCTTCGTTCACCTTTCCTTTTAATATCATTCCCCTCTTTCCCTTACCCTCTTGATCCTTCCCACTCTTCCCCGGTACACCATCACGCAACAATCAAATCTGTGTGAGGGTGTTTGTCCATCGGCCATCAGCTTTGCTGAACTGCTCCTCACCAGTGCCATCCATACGTAGGGCAGGGGTGGTGCATAGAGGTATTTCTGGAAACTTCTGGGATTGCATTGCAGCGAAAAGCCCCATTAATCATTCATTTCATTGATCTTCGGCTGTATAAACACCGGAGCGACGCAGCCCTCTCCTCGATAAGATAGAAAGTGAAATTTGAACGTTAACCGCGGAAAGCAATAAGATCACCGCTGCAAGCAGCTGCAGCACTGGGATAGCTGCGGGATTTCAAGCATTCGAAGTTAGGGTTGTTAGGTCTCATTGAGAAGCCGTGGTAATCTGAACTGCAGCAACTTGACTCCTCAAGTTTTACTTCTACAACTCTGATCTCGGTGACGGCATCATTGTTGTGGAACATCGCAAGGTTCAGGTTCTAATTACCGCCATCTCCACACTAACCTTATCCCCCGGTCCCTAGCCTCCGGCTGCTATTCAAAATTCCGCCTTCACGCAAGCCCTGGATGATGAACCAGCCCTTACCTACTATACCATCAGCAACAAGTTCTACAGTCGATCTTCCAAGCTCAGTTAAGCAATATAGTGAAAACGACAACGATACAGGGATGACGTCCTTACAGTTTAATGACCCCTCACAATCATCTTCCAATTATGTACCAGGAAATTCGCGATCGGATGCGCCGGGTACCCCCTCTGGATCTGGCGGAGGTAACTCATATCACCAGCAACAGGGCAGCACGTCATCAACAGGATCTGGCAGCGGACAGACGCAAGGTCAACAGTCTGGGGATTATGCAGGGAGAAGGAATAGTGTGGTTATCAAGGTCGGGATGGTTGGAGATGCGCAGATTGGGAAGACTAGTTTGATGGTAAAATATGTGGAAGGAAGCTTTGATGAGGATTACATTCAAACATTGGGTACTACATCATCATTCTCTTCGTCATATCGCGGTTGACTGACAAATACCGCTCGTAGGTGTGAATTTTATGGAGAAGACAATTTCGATTCGAAACACTGAAATTACGTTCAGTATCTGGGATCTTGGTGGACAGCGGGAGTTCGTCAACATGCTTCCACTTGTCTGCAACGATGCAGTCGCAATATTGTTTATGTTCGATTTGACACGAAAGAGTACGTTAAACAGTATCAAGGAATGGTACAGGCAAGCTAGAGGATTCAACAAGACTGCTATCCCGTTCTTGGTTGGCACGAAATTCGATCACTTTGTCAACTTCCCCAAGGAGGATCAGGAGGAAATCAGCAAGCAGGTATGTAGGAATCTTATGGACATGGTTTGAGGTTAACTGGTGGAGCAGGCAAGGAAATTTGCAAGGGCGATGAAAGCAAGTTTGATCTTCAGTAGTACTAGCCACAGTATCAACATCCAAAAGGTTTGTTTGATCAATAGGGATTGGTTTATTATGTGAGTCTAATATAGGTTTCAGATATTTAAAATTGTCCTATCGAAATCTTTCGACCTCAAATGTACGATACCCGAGATTGAACAAGTCGGCGAGCCGCTTCTCTTGTACCAAGATGTCTAAGGGTCCCGGGCGTTCCTAATCCTAAGGGAATGGGTTTTATGACTTACGTTGACATCATGCTATTCGACCACAAAAATTCCCGATAATTGATGCTAGCTATTTAATTGCATTTTCTTTTTCCACCCTCAATGATTCAGAAGCTCTTAAGTTGGCTACGGCGGAGGAGTATTATGTAGCGAGGTATGTCAACCTGGTATGGTCGACAACCGTAGGATTTAAATGGTTTATGAGAGTTTTTGATATACCAACAGGACAGAATTAGTAGGAAGGGCCTCATTCTTCTGACAACGACGAATTGGCTGCTTTCTTTGATAGTTTTGTTTATTCAGTCATTGGTTGGCTTATCTGATTTCTTGCAGCTGAAACGGCTCAACAAGTTTATATCTTATTATGTATTGTCTCGACTCTTCCTATTTTCATTTTCTCTGCATAACTCAGCCAGTTGTTGCTGTTCGTAGTCTGTTCAATCCGCGCACCCGTCTTGTTGTTCATTTTTGGTTTTCTTACACGTTGTGTTTCGTGTTCTGTTTATTGATTCTTTATTTATGATATTATATCCCTATATAAGTATTTTAGTGGACAGCATACCGGATGGGCAAGGGCATTGGGTGCAGTAACCTCGTGAAGGTGGGGTGGGTGGGGGAGATATTACGTGTTTGTTGCGGCGTGTCCCGGAAAACTAACAGGAAGAGTTGGGAGCTCTGAATGCAAGTGTGAGAAGAAATTGAATTCTTTGGTTTTTAATGACGCGTGCGTGCAGCCACTTATATAGACTGCTCTGAGGGTAAGCATGTTATACTATTGAAAGACAAGCGGAAACAATTATTATGCGGGTTATAGTTAAGATCTGGGGGCCGCGATTGGGGCGAGACTGAGCATATGGAGATCGAATACTCCGCAGCTCCGGTCCCCGTAGTAGGCAGTCGTACGAGGACGGACTGATTGCCGTATGGTACGTTGTTGTGCCCTGTGCAATGAAGCTATTCCGCATAGAGACACGGCCAGATTACCCCGCCAACGCCGCAAGTCATTGCATATGCAGCGGCCCCACGTAGTCAGGCTGCATCGAGGGGTTATGCACGGAAGGCCAACGCAGTGCCAGCGCTGGGCACTCCAACATCCGCTTAAGAGGGGATCCTGAGTCTGAGTGGGATCCTGAGCCGCACGCGTGCTTGCCTCGAATTCCAGTCCCCCGCTGACCTTGCTTGCATTCTGACACAGCCCCCATCCCTCTCCGCCCGCTTCCAAGTCACCAGAGCACCCTGGCTTACCTCTCCCCGCGGGTCGTCCTTTTCCTAAGTTTGCTTGTATTTCTCCTCGCCATCCTGGCTCCCCTCCTCCGCCTCCGCTCCGTCCTCCATCACCTCCCTCTCCTCTCCACAATCACCACAGCAGCTACGGCAACCCAACACCGCCTCCTCACCACCACTGCCATGACTCCTCGCGCGCCACCGCAGGCCCCTCCCTCCTTCACCCATACTCCCCAGTCCCTCCTTTCCGAGACTAGGGATCTCATTGCCAAGTCGAGGGCGCTTGAGGACGAGATTGCGGCCAAATACACGCCGGAGAATGCAACATTCGAAAATGTCCTGAAGGTGTTTGCAGACGATGAAAGTGACATGGCGCTGAAGACCCATATTATTGGGTTTTATCAGTATGTGTCGCCGAATCAGGAGCTGAGAGATGCCAGCAGTACTGCGGAAAAGGAGTTGGAGGTATGTTCTTCACCATATTTCTATTGCTCACTCTCTACTGTCAATTGGCCGTGGGGTTATGCTAATATTTCAGTGGAACTGGGAAATATAGGATTTTGCAATCGAATCTAGCATGAGAGAGGACATTTTCAAGCTCGTCAAAGCCATACACGAAAATCCTGCCTTCAAGGACCTTGACCCAGAATCTGCCCGCCTTCTCCAAAAGAGCTACAAGGGCTACATCCGCTCCGGTCTTGATCTCCCGCCGGAACCCCAACGCGCCCGCTTTAAGGAGATCAAGAAAAGGCTCTCTACTCTCGCCATTGACTTTTCCAAGCGTCTCAATGAGGAAAAGGGAGGGATCTGGTTCACTCCAGAGGAGCTAGCTGGTGTCCCAGATGACGTTCTCGCCGGGCTCAAGAAGGGGGAGCCTGGGTCTGAGAATGAGGGAAAGCTGTTCTTGACCTACAAGTACCCGGATTTGTTTCCAACCATGAAGTACGCCATTTCCGCAGAGACTAGGAAGAGGGTATTTTTGGGGAATGAAAATAAGTGTAATGAGAACGCACCGCTGTTCAAGGAGGCAATTGTGTTGAGGGATGAGAAGGCGAGGTTGTTGGGATTCAAGAGCCATGCGGCGTTTGTGTTGGATGAGAAGATGGCAAAGACCCCGGAAACGGTGAAGAGTTTCTTGGATGATTTGAGGGAGAAGTTGACGCCGGGGGGCGAGAAGGAGAGGCAGGTGTTGGTTGAGTTAAAGAAGAAGGAGAGGGCTCAGAGGGGAGAGGCATTTGATGGGAAGTACTATTTGTGGGATCATAGGTGGGTTTCCTTCATAACATATATATATGCGGTGGATAGGACGAGGTTGATAATCTTCTCTCTAATGATAGGTATTATGACCGCCTTCTGCTTGAGGAGTCGTACTCCCTTGACGCACAAAAGATTGCTGAATACTTCCCCCTCCAATCTACCATCGACGGTATGCTCACGATCTTTGAGCGCCTTTTTGGCCTCGAATTCATCATGGTAACGGACCCTACCGAACTCGAGGGCGTCAGATGGCACGAGGACGCGAAACTGTACCAAGTCTGGAACGATAAGCCGGAAGATGGGTTTGTAGGGTGGTTGTATTTGGATTTGCATCCGAGAGAAGGCAAGTATGGACATGCGGCAAACTTTAACTTACAGCCGGGTTTCACGCAGAAGGATGGAAAGAGGCATTACCCGGCCACAGCGCTGGTTTGCAACTTCTCAAAGCCCACGAAGGATAAACCGAGTTTATTGAAGCATGATGAAGTGGTATGTTTATACTGAGCTCATTTTATCGCGGGAGCTGATATAGACCTTTACAGGTTACCCTTTTCCATGAGCTCGGCCACGGCATCCACGACCTCGTCTCGGTAACCCACTATTCCCGCTTCCACGGGACCTCCGTCGTCGGTGACTTTGTCGAGGCTCCCTCCCAAATGCTTGAAAACTGGTGCTGGACCTCATCCGAACTCACCTCTCTGTCGTCTCACTACGCATCGGGCGAAAAGATCCCTGAAGAGCTGGTCAACACCATCATCAGGACCAAGCACGTCAACGATGCGCTGTTCAACCTCCGGCAACTCCATTTTGCCATCTTTGACATGCGCGTGCACGACGTCGACTCTTCCGAGGAAGTCAAGTCGCTGGACCCTGCGTCCCTGTACAACCGTCTGCGCACTGAGATCTCCGGACTGGACTCTCCTGAACAGGATCAGAACTTTGGAAACGGGCAAGCTACCTTTGGACATTTGATGGGTGGGTATGATTCGGGTTATTATGGGTACTTGTGGAGCCAGGTGTTTTCGATGGATATGTTTTATACTAGGTTTAAGAAAGCTCCGATGAATGGGGAGGAGGGGAGGAGGTATAGAAAGGTGGTGTTGGAGAGGGGAGGGTCGAGGGAGGAGATGGACGTTTTGAAGGAGTTTCTGGGTAGAGAGCCGAATTCGAAGGCATTTCTGGAGGAACTGGGATTGTTGGTCGGGGAGGGAGTGAAGGCATAGGTAGAGAGTCTTTTGTGTTTTGGTGTTTATGTTGCGGAACGTGCGAGGGATGAGGGTAATATGATAGGAGGAAGAAGGTACTGGATACCTAAGCATAGAATGAAGAATTAGTAGCTAGTGTGTTGGAATCGTCTTAATAGACATAAACTCAAGGAGATGTACGTACAAGTACAGAGCAGCTTAACTTATGGTGAACAAAACGGAATGGAATAAAGATTTCAATAAATGTAGGTGTTTGACTTATATAGAAGTCTAAGTATTTGAAACGTTATCTAAGATAATTCACGATGAGTTACATAAGGAGGCTTTAACTTTAAACCTTTTTTTTTTTTTTTTTTTTTTTTTTTTTTTTGGTTTGTTTTGTTTTGTTTGTGAGAGGAGAAGCGAGATATGGAATAGAAAACGGAGAAGAAAAAAAAGAGGCGAAAAATAAATAAAATAATTAAAATAAAATAAAAATTTCACTAATACGATATTTTTTTTTCCCCTCTTGTTTTATTTCCCGATTATTATGTTATTGGGGATGTCTTGGGAGTGGTTCTTCAGAATGGATCGATCACAGAAGCAACTTTCGCTCCATGACCCAGGTTGTTCTCAATCTCCGAGATGCCGATTAGTGTCAAGAAAAGGGGATCCGGTCGTCTGATTGTGATGTTTGGAGAATATGGGGTGGATAGCCAAATAATCACTGGAGCAGAAGACAGCTAACTTTACTGACTTGGGACAAATACAGATTTCGGATGAGTTGCTCATACATGGCATCATAACGTGCAATGAGGACATTGTGTTTGTTACGTGTTGCGTATGGTATGTTAATGCTATCTTGTATGAGTTCTTGAAGATAAGTCCCTCCCCACGAGAAAAAGACAATTGGATAAGGAATCAATGAAAATAGTAGAATCTGGTCTCACAACTGCTCCTGCCGTTACTGCTACCACTCCTCCTATTGCTAAGATGACCCCCGATTCTACCCCACAGGTTTGTCGCGAAATTGAGGTGCACAGAATAGCTCTAAGAAAGAGGTTAAGTACTGTTCGAAATGGCTAGATACTGCAAATAGTAATGTTGCTGGAATTCAATGGCTAAGAAAGAAAGACGTTATTAGTGGAACAGGGGAAGAACACCAGCTCAATTGTAGTGGACATGGACGAAATGGAGGAAGATTAGGAGGGATCTGGCATACTGAGAGTTTGTATTGGTAGGCGCTAGTTTGACTTTTCCTTATTTTTGTTTTGTAGTGACTGCTGTATGTGAACCATGGGCCGTGATTTTGTTCTTGCGTCTTGTTATTCTTGTTTGCTTTCCTACCTTTAACACTAGCGAGAGTCCTGTCACTTGGCCTGGTTTTGTACGTAGTTCTCTTCACGCACGTAACCAATGCTCGGTCATACTCGGGGGTACAGAGTACTAGAAACGGAAAAAAAGACAAAAAAAAGTGTTGATGGCGGCGGAGGAAATGTAATAGAAGGAAGAGGGTATCAGGTTGGAGGAAGAAGGTACCAGATACCTATTCAAGGAAATGAAGAATTAGTAGCTAGTGGTTTTGAACTTAGGACTCACACGCCGATTACGAACCAAAAAAAAAAAAGAGCAGCTTAGTTCATGGTGATGAAACGGAATGAGATGAAATGAATGTTTCTCTCTCTATTTTTTTCTTTCCAACTTCATAACTCACTTCTAGACGATCCGTCGCCACCAACAACTAAAGCCCCATTTCGTAGGCTTCAGATGCAAGTGATGGAGACATAGAGGAGTAGAATAAGCAAGATAAAAATAAGATTAAATGAAAGTAGATTATAGTCTGAGCACGAGAACAGAATATAGTGCGTGTGTGTTCTTTTTCTTCTCAGTTTTCGCTTCACTTTCCACTTTATTTGTTACTTTCCTGTTTTGGTAATTAGTTAACTACTGTAACAGGAAAGGGGGACCCCTGCACGTGACATATCTATTGTTACTATCCACTTAATTTATGCTCCTACACAGCGGCATGTCCTGCTGACACTTTTTTCTTTTGTGTCCTAGGTGTAGTGTCATAAAGGCTGCTGGCGGGGGAAATGCACGACTTGTATACTTATCTATTCCTTACGACGCAATCAGTCCGAGAGTTGTAAATATGACTACCTGTAATCAACAGGGTCCGGTCAATCAATAGTGAAGAGCAGCAGTAGAACAGGCATGTCAAGCGGTATGTCGAGCAGCTAGTCTATTGAACTGGCCAGTGAATAGCATATAATACAGCTTATAGAGTCAGCATAGTGCAAAAAGTAGCTTTGCGATAATGAATATCACGGCTATAGTATACTGAATGCGAATCTGAGCAATAGTTTCCAGCGACATACAAATAATATTTCCTACTCCCCTCACGCTTACTAGATAGCATTTGCTTACTAGCTTAAGTAGGTAACGGTATAGCTCAGTGTTTACTCACCAGTCAAGATCCTGAGCGCGATTATGTACTTATGTATCATGTCTCATGCCAAGCCCTAGCTGCTGCCGAATTTCACCATTCATTATTAGGTAAGAGCTGTAGATGATATACCCACAACGTTAGCGGCCGAGTTGTGGATGGTCCGCTGCCTAATTACAATTGGCGAGATTTGTTCACAGTATGATACAATTAGTGCATGCGCACTTTACATGTCTGTACTATACTTACATGTATGTATACGTCATGGTACAAAACTGGGGAGTGCAACCAGACTAACCAAAATGCGTCAAATTGGCGTATTTCTTCTCATGCCAAGATTCCGCATTTGATATGTGGCCCATGCATGGCTGCACTGTGGTAACCTAACTGTCCGCATGCGGTCATACTGTGCATGGCACTACTGTGAAGCATGGCAGCGCAGCAGGTTACATACCGTAGTAATAAATTCGAGAACTTCAAGACTTACAGATACAATACGACACAAGGCAGCAGTAAGCACAGCAGGAATCAAGCATACGAGTTTAGCAACTGGACTTTCAGATTTGTTGTAAAATTTCGATATTCGGTATTAAACAATTTTAACACCCCATAGCGCAAATGTAATCCTGTGATATAGTGCTGTGCCCGATGCTGTAGTAAAAGCTGAGCTCGGTACGCCAAGGTGTGGTGAGAGTACGATCATCGCTCCGTATACTCCCCGCACCTGTACTCCCCGCGTTTACTCCCCGTACTCTTTTACCACTCCAATTGCGGTATGATACTCCTCTATTTGCGCACAACTTATTGTTCTTATTAGACTTACCGACTGGTAAGTTCGGCTCAAGTTAGTGAAGTGCAATAAAGTATGCAAATTTCTTTTTTCTCCATCGCAATCGCTGCATACTGTCAAAATGTCTTCTCAATACCATCTTCTTCACGCAGGAGCATGTCATCTTTTCAATGGAATAACATACCGTAGACGAGCCAGATATGAATCGAGCTCATGGACGGTGTATATATCATCGGACTTCTCGGATTGCCAATTTGGCTCTGATATCTGAGATTCGCTATACTAATACTTTTTGACCACGGCGAGGCATTCAAGGTAATCCGGCTTGATTGGGGGATAGATAGAGAGGGGGTACACGAGGAGGACTGACGTAGAGTCAAGTTGATTGATATTATTGATGATTTAGCTTGAAGTATTTATATTATCTTATTTTATCGTGAGAGTTCAGAGGGTGCCACCAAAAGTGTCATGCAAGATTAGCGGTCCGAAAACGCCACAAAAACGCAACTAAGACTATCTCGTGCAGCGCAAAATGATACAAGTACTGGTTCTTATGTGACAAGTAACAAGAAGCGCAATCACCCTTCCCCGCTCAGTTTAGCATCTTTACTGTCCGCGTATGTGGCACATCGTTAGCCTCGCCCCCAGGCGTTGGTAGGCACAGCGTGGGGTGTTCTTAAGCGAGAGTAGCTATAGGTCATATAAAGCACTCAAATTCCCCGGCAATTGTTCAATGGTCCTTGCCGTTGAACTTATTCCACGACAGGGATTATCCAGATCTGTCCAATTTCTTACTCTCTTATTCTCAGTCGCCAGATTTTTGAGTCCGTAAATTACAGGGCATGTCAAGTAGTCTTGAACCTGACACTGAGTTTACTCAGTCAGGGTCGGTTCCCTTACAAAGCGGGTCAGGTGTTGGTGCCAATATTGAAATTGATGTAAGCAGTCCTGGTTTCTCAATATGCTCTCAAGTACTATTGCCCGCGGCTTTGGACAAGTACTTACTCGTTCTGTCGATGATTGAAGGAACACCAGGGAGACAGAGAAGATATCGACTCCAGCATTGGGAGGTAAAGAGACAAGTGCTAGTTTTGTTAAGTGCTTGGCTTTGTCAGAAAACAAAGCTAACAATTCCGAACAGTGGATTGAGCTCCTCTACAACCTCAGTCAGCTCAAGCGTTTTCTGCTTCACTTATGCCAACGGTCGCCGTTATCATTCCGACAGATTCAAAAAAGGCCAATATTTTATGCCAAATGACGAGGCCGAACAAGAGCGGCTCGATCTATATCACCATATCTTTCTCTCACTCCTGGGAGGAAAATTATATACCGCGCCTCTGGATCATCCCCAAAGAGTTCTGGATGTAGGCACAGGAACCGGTCTTTGGGCTATTGACTTCGCCGAGTGAGCATCGCGAATAGTTTAACATGAACATTCTTTGGGGATAAATAGACAGAAGCTGACTAGTTTGACCATGACATTCCTCAGTGAACACGAAGAAGCAGAAGTTATAGGCACAGATCTCAGTCCTATTCAACCCAGCTGGTCAGTCCCATCCCGCGCATCAATTCCATCTCGACGATCTCAACCATGAAGAGAAGAGGAGTATGAAACTTTTGACAATGCTTAGCTAACCATTGACATGACCTACTGATATATAGGGTCCCGCCAAACGTCCGGTTCGAGGTTGACGATATGGAGGAAGACTGGAATTTTCCAAACAATTATTTTGACTATATCCACATGCGGTCTATGTCTGGCTCGTTCGCCGATTGGGACAGAGTGCTCCAACAAGCCTATGAGTAAGTTAGGCGTACAGTTATTCCAACTACACGTTCAATTGCGAATCGAATGAAATATTATGAGATTGTTCGTTGACTCTGATCATGATGGCTCCAGCGCCTGTGCCCCTGGTGGATATGTCGAATACCAGGACTATGGCTGCCAAATGTATCGCCCTGATGGTACACTCGTGGAGGGCCTTGAATGTGGAGATCCACTAGCCGAGTATTTCTATCATATTGTTACCGCGGCGGAGAGGCAGGGAAGACCTCTTTTGATCGCACCTGGCATGAAGGCCAGAATGGAGAAGGCAGGTTTTGTAGATGTCACAGCACAGACAGCAATCTGGCCTGCAGGACCTTGGCCGAAAGATAAACGACTCAAGGAAGTGGGAAAGTGGGGCTTAATAGGAGCACTTGATAGTCTTTTTCCTTTCGTTGTCTATTACTTGACAAAGGAAGGATGGAGTGTTGACCAGGTCAAGGTGCTTTGTGATAGGACAGCAAATGCCCTTCACACGAATAAATACTACACATTAGGGTAAGTCTACCCTCTCTTTGCATAGCCATGTGCCTGGTTAAAAGCGCTAATTTCGGCTTGCCAAATAGATGGTTCGTTTATGGAAGAAAACCAATTGCGAAGAAGTAGGATGCTTCGCTCGGCATGTATTTAGTTTTAAGTTCACGTTATCGATCACCTTCTTATGATGTTTTTTGATGTTTTTATATCACTGTCGCGTACCTTTACTTAGTTTCATAAATATCATGGGGGCCTAATTAACTACGTTAGTAGCTTCGGGTCAAATCTTTTGTCCTGTTTTAAGGCCGAGTTTCGGAGTAACGAGAGTGAGCAGGAAGCGGTTTAACTGCTCCAATTACACCTTGAACACTGCATACATTTATGAATATAACTTGGTGCTTAGCAGTCATCAACTGCTTTCAGCTACTGTACTCAAGCACTGATCAACTACCCAGACAACTCATCAGCACCACTGCCCCGTCGCAGGCATAGCGGTCGGCTATGAGCGGGGTCAGAACTAATGACCATACTCTTTTTATTTTAAAGGAAAGAATAGGAAGCAAAAGTTAAGAGCAAAAATTAACAAGACAGGTTGCCCTGGTTACATTAGAAACTCATTATATGGAATCGGAACATTACAGTCCATCTTCTTAGATTGATGCTGGATAGCCCTCTTCCACAGCTCGGCGTGAGAATCGAACCGGAACCCTCAATTCTATACACTCCATGGTCTCTTGTACGTCGTAACCTCCGTCACTAGAGATTACAGACATACCACTTCAGCAAAGCTTTAGGCCAGTTCAAGGAGTAATTCCTCCCATTTTTATACTCACCGTCAACCTCCTCCCACGGCCCCGTCCCACCCCAACTTCTTCAATAGCTCCGCTCCAGCATCTCGTCCTCGAACAGCCCCTCTAGGCCATACAACAGCCTGCTCAACATCCCCTTGAACAGCTCCCCACATAGCTAGCTTTCGGGCATAATGCAAACCACTCCTTGGTAGGTTGATTACTCTCATGTGTTTTTCTTTCTTCAATTTCTTCTATTGTTTCATTTTATCCAACAGTCTATTTTTTTCCCATTTCCTTGCACCTTATACCATTGGTATCTTCATTCTGAGTATTAATGGGCTGTGCATACTAGTACAAGGGGATTCAGACAAACCAAGTCCATAACATGGTCGGCTGGGGTAGCATGATGCAGTGACCGCTGTCAATCTCAAAGTGAGAGGGGGTGAACCTCTTCAAAAGCAAGCAAAAAACTTGTGAGTGTCCGGCAGTTGTGCGTATCCGGGGGTTGTGGATACACGGGGGTTCAGTGTGGGGAATGAGCTTCTGCTCGTGCGATAATTTTCTTTATTTTTGTCAATATTCTGTATTTGTTCCATACCATTGTTCGTTGTTGAGCCATAGTTGACTTGTTTGTGTATGATTTTGGATTCGGCGATGAAAGCCCAGGGAGGGAGGTAAGAGAAGGGGAAAAAAAAAAAAAAAAATAAATAAATAAATAAATAAAATAAAATAAAATAAAATAAAATAAAAGCGAGTGGGAAAGGTGAGGAAGTACTGAATACGCTCGGGTAAAAGCAAATGAACAGTTTTCATAAACACCGGGTCCTCTGCTGGCAGGTCGCAGTGGACATAAAAAGTGGAAGGAACAAGTGGTTGAAAGCCTGCCAGCGTCGTTTAAACGACCGCTCGAACAACTCCTTCCTGCAACCTTCCTCCACCCTTCCACTCCCCATCATCCCTTGCTCGCAACCATCATGGAACTTTTTGTCCCGATCTAATCTTCGCATACTACTGCTGTGCTTCCTCGATCCAGACGTATGCTTAGTGCGTTGCACATACTTTTATTCTTATGCCAAGACCCTGAGCACCCCCTTCCTCATCTGGCAACCGTGAATCCCTATAACAGCTAGTCGCGAGACCCGACAGTTTTAGGCCTTTTTGACTAACTAGATACGTTAGGAAATTATCCATCCCTTGACTTGAGACATCGACAGAGGGGCTCGGGGCGCTGACCATGAATGGAATTATGTTCTTATGCTCAGAATACATTCTACAGACCCGGCAAATAAGATTACGATATAAGTATGGTGGGTGGAAGTTAAGGTTCTCTGAAGGGTTCGGTTGGTTGTAGGAAAGGAAGTACGTGGTTTGAAAAGTTTGGGCGAATGTATTGAAGTCGAATAGAGGAAGTTGAGTGCATCTATGATATTATCACCTGGCGGTGAAGGAAAAAATAACGGTCTCAGGGCTTGGAATGAAACTACACATATAGAAAATCTAAATACTGTTACCATCAATCGCCGCCCTGCCATAGCGAGTACCGATAAGCAGGGTTATGAGATATATATATATATTTAAAAAAAAATGAATGAAGATCAGAATTTGTCAAACTAGAGTGCTACTGACGTACAGAGATATAATTTCTGACTTTGAGTGAAACGATTGTTGCATACATAAGAAATAGATCCAAGGTTGGTAATCAAACTCTCCTATCTCGAAGCGCAACCTGACAAATGGCCCTCCTCTCACAATTTTCTTTTTCAATAAACTGAAACGAAATTTAGAACAGAGTAATTGAGACGCATTCGAGCGCAATGATGGGGTAAAGGGATGGCGCTTAGCGCCAGCTACACCTTGATATCGTTTTCAAGTTTAGAAAGGAACAGCGCTACGATCACATCGTGTCCACGCTCAGTGGCATAGTCCAAGGCAGTCGTAAAAGAAGCATTGACCTTCATAATGTCAATTTTGTCATGCGCAAGAAGCAGCTCCGTTACCCCGACGTGCCCGTTAATGGCCGCTGCATGCAGAGGGGTGTTGCCGTCCGTATCACCACGGTTGACATCAATTCCGTTAACCGCCAACAGGAGTTTGACTATCTTGCTAAGTCCCCCCTGAGCTGCTAAAAACAGTGGTGTGTAGCCATTGATTTGGTCACCCATATTGACATCGATCCTGTCATTTGCTAGCAGCAGCTCAACCATCTTGCTATGTCCGGTAAAAGCTGCAACAAGTAATGGTGTCATGCCCTTTTTGGTAGCAATATTGACATCCGTCCTCTCATTCGCTAGAAGCAGTTCGACCACCTTGGCATGCCTTTCTCGAGCTACTTTACCAAAGAGTGTCAAGTCATCTTCGTCAGCCATATTGATATCGATCATTTCATTCCCTTGCAGCAGCTCGGCCGCCTTGTCGATGTCCTCATGATATCCTTCTAGAATTGCCGTATACAGTGGTGTCCAGCCATCTTCGTTAGCTATATTGACATCGACCCTGTCATTCGCTAGTAGTAGTTCAACTTCCTTGCTATGTCCCTTTTGAGCTGCTATACACAGTGGCGTCGTACCCACTTTGTTAGCTTTATTGACATCAATCCAGTCATTCACCAGCAGTAGCTCAACCACCTTGCTGTTTCCTTCTTGAGCTGCTACATACAATGGTGTACGGCCATATTTGTCAGTCGTATTGACATCAACCCAGTTGTTCTGTAATAGCAGCTCGACTACTTTATGATGTCCTTTAAAAGCTGCCGCATAGAGTGCTGTCCAGCCATCTTCATTGGTCATATTGACGTCTACCTGATGGTTCGATAATAGCAGCCCGACAACCTCATGGTGTCCATTAAAGGCTGCCACATAAAGTGGTGTGCAGCCATCTTTGGCAGTCGTATTGATGTTGACCTCGCCATTCGCTAGGAGCAGCTCGATCACCTCATGATGTCCATTAAAAGCTGCCGCATACAGTGGTGTGCAACCATCTTTGTCAGTCAGATTGACATCGACCTGGCCGTTCTCTAATAGTAGCTTGACCACCTTATGATGTCCTTTAACAGCTGCTGCATACAGTGGTGTACAGCCATATTTGGCAGTCAGATTGACGTTGACCCGGTCCTTCCATAGGAGCAGCTCAACTACCTTGCTATGTCCCTCTTGAGCTGCTACATACAATGGTGTGCAGCCATCTTTGTCAGTCAGATTGACATCGACCTGGTCGTTCGCTAATAGCAGCTTTACCACCTTATGATGTCCTTTAAAAGCTGCGGCGTACAGTGGTGTCACATCATCCTCAGCAGCCATATTGACATCGATCTTGTTATTTGCCAGCAGCAGTTCAACCACCTTGTCGTGTCCCCTACCAGTGGCCACATATAGTGGTATCAAGCCATTGTTATCAGGCATATTAACGTTAACCTTGTCATTCCCTAGCAGCAGCTTGACCACCTTGTCATGTCCATTATATGCTGCTGCCCAGCAAGGAGTTCGAGCTCTCATACATGATCCAATAGCATTATCAATGTAGTTCAAATCGATATCTGCAACCCTTATCCAAAGTTGCCTGAGGAGGTCCAGATTTCCGGTCCATGACACCGCAGTTAAGCATATCCTCAGGAATGATCCAGGTAGGGATGGAATGAAGGTTGGATCTCGCAGTATGTATCCTTTGACTAACAGTCTCAAATCAAATATCAAAGCTGCTACAAAAACTGACCCGCTTCCAGATGCTGCGTGAATACTTCGTCCCAAGGCAAAATCTGGCACTGCTTGATCATTCTGAAAGTCCCAGAATGTATCAAATACCCTGTAGCAGTGGGAGGCATTCGAGTATCCTGTGCACCACTCCTGATCAAAGTACTTGTATAGTTTGTCTTCGACACGATCCTTCAAAGCTTTAGAGGCATGGACACCCCAGTAGCAAAAAGAGTACCACAAGAAAGGGAAATCATTACTCAGGTCCTTGCCATCCCACTGAGCATCCTGGTATGCTTCACCTCGGTCTATCGTTAAATAGGCTAGACACACAAGTGTAATGACGGAGTGTGCTTCAGCAATCAGATCAGTGGGTGAACCTGAGATATAGGTACTTGGAAGCAGTAAATGTGGATTTTTCTCAAAGAACTCTCTGGTACTATGGTGAACAAAGCGGACAATAAGCTTACTCCTAATAACCGGTTTGGTGAATGTCAACTCCTATTTTCATTATACAATGTTATGAGTTATAACCTACGCCTTATTCTGTGCAGTAGCATCTTTGTGCTCTTCCTCAATCAGCAAACCTGCACAATTGGAAAGCAAGTATGCTTTATCGACTTTGTCATCTTTGTCAAAGCCAGAATCCTCATGCATTGCAATTGCCTCCAAAAGTGCTTCAGGTTCCAACCAGTCCAAGGTAAACGTGACCAGCATGAGAGCCCTCTGGATTATTCTCCAGAACTCCGCAGTATGCTCTTTGATGCGCACAATTGTGTCATGATAGGTATGTTCTAAATTTTTAGGAAGATTTCTTAAAGCCTCTTCAAGCATTTTACGGCTAGGTATGTTGGCAATGGAGGTGATATGAAGCTGAGCAATCAGGAACCTTTATGAATGCAGGTGTTAACTGTAGTAAGAGAGTGAGAGCAATTAAGAATGAGAGAATGCTTACATCCCACATGCCTGCTGCAAAATTTTTTCAATAACCTCATCTTGGAGCTCATTGTCAGCTTTGATGAGGCGATAAAGATTTTTACCAGTCTTTGAGAATTCTTCAATCCTTGCTTCAAGATACAACCTCATATCACTGTCTTTGGCCTGTATCTGCAGGCTAGAGCAATCATTTTCCATAAAGAACTCTTCAATGCTACGGTCAGGTCGTGATGTTGCAAGAAGTTGTATGTTGGCATGGGAATGGATGAGATCGAACAAGTAGATGCGCACTAGTTCACTCTGGTGGGGAGATTCATCCAATGCATCAACTATAAGAAAGACTTTCTCGAGGGCTGAAGCACATTTCTTGATCCGTTCCATTATCTCCTTGAGAGAAAGGTTGCGTTTATGTTTTCCCCAGTATTCAGCATAAAGCTCGCCTAGATCCGGCATAACATAGCAGCATTCTTCTAGTTGGCGTAGAATGCTTCCAAGGAGATTCTGTATGGTCTGGGTCTGTCGGTCACCAGAGTTGCAAAACAAGAAAGCAATTGCAACCCGCTTCTTGCTAGATGATTCCTGCTTGGTGTCATACTTATCACTCAAACGTTGAATGACAAGAGATCTAAAGAAAGGTTTGCTTAATACATGATATGGGATAGAAAGCCTTCCGTAAGGATATACATACGTAAGTGTAGTCTTCCCAGCACCCGCTATAAGTTTGAGGATGGTCAGCTGTTTCTACCATTTCATCGCCTTCAACGATAGGAAACTGACGCATTCCGTAACAAAACAATACTCTGAACTCCCCTTGTAACCATTTGGTATATCTTTCATCCTCCAGGAGCCACTTTCCAGTACCAGGTTCGAGGTTTGCATAAAAATTATGTTGCATGCTCCAAAATGTCAATGGTGACAGCCATTCATATGCCTTTTCTCTGCTGCCACCTGTTCCATTACAAAATATTTAGTTACTTGAACACAGGTAACTCTCTTGGCCTGACAAAGTTCTACCATACATTCAAACATGCTATGCATTTTCACTGCAACAGTTCTGGTTTCCACCGCAACGTTCCTGGTATATGCAAACTTGATATCAGCAGGTCTCTTGCTACTTATGGCAAGGAACTTGGCTAGAGACATATGCGTCATGTTTCCATAGAGGCATGGTGCATTGAGGGAAATGAAACATACTTCGCGTCTGCTACATCGTTGCTAACATCAGCAATCCTAGCTTGGGAGTCTAACACAGTTTCCCTGCAATTTTTTGGCAATGTTAGGAGAATCGCATGTAAGCATCATATAAAAGTACTGAACTCAGGAGATTATGTAGGATTTCATGGCGTACTTCATTTCGGCAAACCCTTTTCTAACCTCCTTAAGCGTTCCTTCAGTCTTAGACAAACTCGCACTAAAATGCCCTAACTGTCAGCCATATATGTACATAAACAGTCCCCGACTCTACACAAGGTGACTGGATGCATACTTTACTCTTCCTACACTATTGTCTATGTCTGTCAATTTGTCGAGTACATTTGACGAAAGCTCCCTAGCAGGAGTGTTAAGTAAGATTAGCATGAACATTGACCTATAGACTATCAATTTGTTTCATGGTGGATTACATGTGCTCAAGCTGTAGTAGTTTGTGCAGGACGCTCGTAATTCTCTCTAATGACTGTAAAAGTTCTTTGACTTCAGCTTCTTGGAATGGCCATAGCCACCGATTGACAGTTGGACTGGTAGTAAAAGAATTTTCCACCATGGAATTAGAGGCTTGGGTGGACAAAGCTTGAGAGTATCCTAGCCCAACTCCTTGTTTCTGTGGTTTCGAAGCAGAGGGAGGATTCAGGTAAATTCGAGAATCCTTTTTGCCACCGGTCTTGAGCGTTGAGATAGAGAGCCATTGTTTAAACTTATCTCTCTTTCGACATCTTCTGACACCAACAGAAATGGAAGACTCTGTTTCAGAGGTGGCATCTGCAGCAGTCTCACTAATAGTTGAACTCTTAGTAGATATAATGGAGCTTGCATCAGAAATATCAATGGCAACGCTTGATTGATCCTCAATAATAGTTGAACTTTGAGCCTCAATTATAATTGCAGGGAGCTCCAGCAATTTCTGTAGCTTTGGATTTTGGAGAATTGCATTCAGCCTCTCGAGGATCTTGCGCTGCTGCTGAAGAATCTGCTCCGCTTTGTCTGATAGTTGGTTGTTTTTCTTCCTGTAGACTACCTGCTGTGCATATTCTCTATATAAGTCAAACTGTGCGATTAGTTCTTGGCAAGACTCTGGGGCGTCTTTGACGTTCTTGAGATATATAATGAGTTTGATTGATAACGGCACAATGCTTAGCGCAAGCCCGGCGCAATCCATGCTGGCTATACAGAATAATCCGCTGATACTGTGAGTGAAACTCGTGTGAAGGTGCAGGGTGCGGAGTTATAACCTTAAATGTGGGAGTGATCATTGATCGTGCTTTCGATAAGCTTTCGATTTCTTTTGATCAGATCCCCGCAAGCAAGAGGCTCAATAGTAGAAAAAGAAAAATTGACCGGGATGTGCTTCTTCTCGGTATTTTCGGTCAATCTAGGACCAATTTGGCATAGGCCAGACATCCAGCACATTACTACACCACATTCATTAGCGGTATTCAGATTAGACTGTCTCCATACAGAATGAAATCCGGCGGTTGAGATCTGAGTGCCAGTATCCTCTCGTGAAAATCGGATTGGATTTTGAAAATGGAAAACGGTTTTGACTCTGAAAATCCACCCAGATTTATGCCTGCCGAGGTCCCGAATACTGCGTCAGGGACCGCAATATGCATCATATATGCAACGCCGTATGCAGTTGTCCCAAAAATCCTAGCCTCGTCCCCAGCAAAAATCCAACCAGATTTATTTCACGAAAAAATGCGAAAATAATTCGGTTTAATCGGTTTGCAACATCAAAATACCGGATAGAATTTTTCTAATCTGAATACCGCTAATATTGTAACTACTATCACGACAGACAACAGGCCACTTTACCACCTATAGGTCGGTTCGGAAAGTAGAAAACTTGCCCCTTATTCCAGCAGCCGCAAACAGTCTTCACCTCAAGCAGGGGCCCATACATCCTCTAAAAGGCAACGAATTGACACTTGCGTGCCGTTTTCGCATGCGCATGTCCGATAAGGCCGGCTAACACAATTGTGACAATTTTGACATCGTTAGAGAAGTAGATGGTGAGGAACAACGTTTCTTGGAGAGCTAGCTATAGGAGCGAGTAGCTAAGATTATATCCTTGAATCCATGAAGTGCAGATGCATGAACTCCGAAGAGATTACTGAACCTAGCAAATGCGTTTGGAACGAAAGCTACATGTCTAATCGCACAACACCTTGTTTAGCAGTCTCGAGACCGCTTGTTTCGCTCCCATGATAAAGATTTCGAATGCTAGTGGGAAATTGCAAGCCTTTAGTATCAGTACCTGCCTCGGCAACGTTGGCACTGTGGGAGGGGTCAACGAGGAAAGTTCAATGAAGGGGAACAAGAACACAAAAAGGTAAAAGGACTAGAGATCGGGACGCAAGACGAAGACCGGTTTACTATATCCCAAGAGCACGACGAAACAACTGTAAGACTGAACAGAATAACGACCCAGTTATACTGTGACCATCCACGATGATGATGATGATCTGAGGAGGCCCCCTCCTCTCCCTCAAGAAATACCCGTTCCTGGTACCCCCTTCCCTTTTTGGTAGCCTCCTCCCCCAGGCCTTCACCCACCGTTGCATTTGAAGTGCCAAGATTCCCACAGCACCATTATGTGCGACTAGTCTAAATGTTCGACCAATGTTCAGGCTGCGACAGCACTATCGGAGGAAGTGGAGAACATTCGAGACTGGGTGAACCTGAGTGGGAAGAAGTCTTAACCTTAACATACACCAAATCAAAGGTCTCCTGCTAGCACCACAAGACAAAGCCCAACAAGAACGTGCACCCTAAAACAGTAAGTGATCGTCAGTGTTCATGATATGCATAACCGAAAGACGCTCTATGAATTCAGCATCTGTCGGCAGCAGAGGTCTGTGACAGCCTCTCTGCAGGAGAAGTAGTTGACAAAGCTCGTGGCAGAATACTTCTTTTTTAAGAATAGGTTGCTTATCTGAGATCTGCCTTCGAATTTTCTTCCTTCGCTGGCTTGGTTTAGGAGGCATGGAGTTGTACGGCGCAGCGGGAAGGAAGTATAAGGTTGATGGGCGATGGTGAATTGATTGGTCGTTAACCACATGTCACCCAATGGCCTGAATTAACTGGTTGCTACGCAATCCTGAGACCGGATCTGAACTCGAGTACATCGTGCATGCTGCAGAGACCACAATCAGCACGCGAAGGTCGAAACACACAATCTACCTGGTAGGTAGGCATCCTTTCAGTACAACAAACAGTGGAGAATTTGATCTCGGAGGAAAATCGGTGCGCAGCTAATTCCAGCTCCGTAATAGGCCAGTAGATCACACAGTTACAGTCGGCAATACCTATGAGTGACCGAGCACCTACTAGTAATCGGTAAGCGACGGTACTCATATCCTACCAAAAACTGATGAGACATCAAAAGGGGTTTTTTTTGGTCACATAACCCCGCATACAGGCTACCAGCCTATGGCAGGGAAAGCTAGTTTCAACTCGTGGCTCTCTACTGGCATTCAGATTCTGGTTGTCGCAACGAACGGATATTCAAATTAGGGAGCCTTGTGAGTGGGTATATCCAATGCCTTGAGGCTGAACGCTAATGCCAGTATCAAGTGGGGAAAAAAATACACTGATTAGCACAACGAGGAAAAAAACGTAAAAAAAAAAAAAAAAAAAATAGAAAGAAAATTTGATTATCGAGGAGGAGAAATGTCTCAGCAGGTCAATCTCTCGACGAAAGTGGCAAAATCAGACTGGAACAAGAAATACTTTCCGGAGCAAGCTCAATCTCCAGCCTGGGATACAACCCGAACTGAAACAGATAGTGAAGATGATGAAGATGAATATTCATTAGATGATGAGACTTTCCTTCAGTTTTCTGACGATGAGGAGAAGGAGAGGGAGGAAGGAGATGGGAGAGAGGGGAGGAGCAAAGGAGGGAGATATCCCGAGGACCAGTTTTCTGAAGATGAGAAGAAAGGGAGAGAGTGGGATTACAAAGGAGAGGTATACCCCGAGGAGGAAAGTGGCAGAAAAAGGCCAACAATGGTGACAAAGCCGAGGGTGACGGTGACCTTTCCACCACTGCCGCAGGTGGGAACAGCACTGCAGAGCAACGTGCGCAGGCTGGGGCGGAGGAAAGAGCTGCAGATGATGCGGAGGGAGAAGTTGCGCTGGGGCTTCGAGAAGAGCAGCCCGCTGATTGCGATTGGGGTGGAGGAAGCAGAAGGTGCGAGGCAAACGCAGGCTCGAGAAGGAGGAGAAGGAGACAAGGGCAGGATGGGCAGCATCGACACTAGAGCGTCCTCGAGCCAGGGGCGGCGCGGGCGGAATTACAAGAAGGGATACTACCAGGGTGGCAGTCTCTCCATCATCACAATCCACAAGGAGTACAGATTCGAGACTGAGGAGCGCAGCACCCCTCCCCACTTCCCGCAGGCCCTTGTGACCAACGACAGCGCTGAAGGGGCGGGGCAGGAGTCGCAGCCACCGCCGACTAGCGGAGAGGACGCACAGCTGAAACAGGAAGACAAGCGGAAAACCAAGACTGAGAAAGCGGGCACGTCACCAGCGGCAGCAGTGGGGATGGGGAAGTTGCTGGAGTTGCTGTGGGGCATCACGATCCCCGAGGAGTACACGTTTGAGACTGAGCAGCCCGGCACTCCTGCACACATCCCGCAAAGCCTTGTGGCCGGCGACAGCACCGACGGGGCGGGGCAGGGGCTGCCGCCACCGCCGTTCAGCGGGGACGACGCACAGCTGAAGCAGGGAGGCAAGAGGAAGAACAAGACGGAGGAAGCAGGTACATCACTAGCCGGAGGGCCAGCAGCAGCGGGGGTGGGAAAGCGGCGGGGATTACTGTGGGGCAGGAAGAAGCTGCTGGCGTCCCCGCTCCTGTGCGATGCCGACGCCTTTGACGCATACGAGGGGAACGGCGCATGTGAGTACCCTCTCACTTTGTAGGGCTAGGAGTCTACCCGCTAGCTGACGGTGCGAATACGCATAGTCTCACAGGCGAACATTAGAATTGGGTGAGTACTGTACTGGCACGACCTTGATGCCACTCCCCCCTTCCTACCACTCCATTCCTCCCTCTCCCCATCCCCTCGCCTCCTTCCCCTAAGCTAATCTTCTGCCATGTCTGTCTGTCTACAGCTTCGCAGATGGACTGTTCGAGTACCCCCTCCACCCCGGATATTCTTGGATCCTGCAGAGCATGCTATCAGACCCCCTTGTGCTTCCTTTCGAAGCCTACTTGTACGACGTTGCGAAGCGGCCAGAGTTCACAGTCGATTGTAGATGGTTGACGGAGAATGGTAAGCCTAAGAGGCCTGCTCTGGCAGGCTGACCGCCAAACACGAATTACCTCCGTGCACTAGCATCATGGCTAACCCACCTGGCTGCTCACCAAATATTCACAGACCTCTTCATTATCTTCGATATACTCACCCCAGGCCCGGAAACTTATGGAGCCCCAATGGCTTTTTGTCCTATCACTGGAGAGCCTGTTACTCTACGGCGTTTCCGCACCCCAAACAACCGGCCATATCTACCTCTCGGGGGCTGGACCGGAGATGTAGTCGATTCAGAAAATAACCAATTTACATATGTCGAACGCTACTTCATTTGGGTCAACCGTGATGGCAGCGGTGTTAGAGAGGGCTCTGCACGCTGGCCTCCTGCATCAGCACGCAAGAAGAGGCATCTTGAAAAGTCATCAGCTTTGCCAATATTGTCACTTCCTTCTGGAACACCAAAGGAGCAATACTCTGTTGTCATTGGGCTTGACAATGGACTTGAAAAAGATCACAAGAATGGAGAACAACCTGAGTGCACTAGGAGTCATCCTAAATGCCTCAAGACACTTGAGAAACATATCAAGGTAAAGTTAGAGACTGACAAGATATGGTTACAGAAAATGATTGATGCACCAGCATACTGGATAGTACAAGAGATAATTGCAACACTTCTGGATGGCCAACTGAAAGGATTATTGGCTGAAGCAAGAAACAGAGTCAACAAGCAGGTGAGTGATCCATCGGTTGTCATTTTATCCTTGGCTGGATAGCATCACCGTTACTTATTACACAAGCTGACTGATCGTGGGATTTAGCGCAAGAAAGCTCTGATTATAGAACCGATTGCAAGAGCTATTCATTTACTGACCAACGAAGTTGATATGATGCAAGAGTTAGTTGGAATAATGGAAGAATATATCCAGTTTGTGAGCTCATTCGAATTGGCCTATCATAGCTTTGAGGACTACTCTTCAGACTCTGCAACAGCCACTACGCTTGAAAAAGAAAAAGAGGCCAAGCAGAAGAAGCTCAAGTTGAAAGGGATTCCTCCACCAGACAAGGTTGTCAGACGTAGATTCATGATGCTACGCAAGACACTGGAGGGATATCGAGACAGCTTGGTAGATATTAAAGGGGACTTGGAGTATACAATTAACATGGTAAGTTGAGCATTACCATTCAGAGGATAGTGTCATTGCATAATGAGCGAACTAATGAACCATTCTGTGAACAAAAAAACAGATTTTAAGCACTGTCCAAGCAAATGAATCTTCAGTCTCTCTACGACAAAGCGGAATGGGTTACTACCAGGCTGAGAAGATGAAAAAGCAGTCAAAAGTAGGTCAAAGACCCAGTTCAGGTGGAAATCAAACCTAAGCTCCAATGCAGCCGAACGGCATGCGGCGTTCAACAAACATACCATCCCGACATGTTCGTAGCGAAGAAGGCGCATCTCCCAGTTCCATCCAGGAGAATGCCCCTGTACAGCCGGATGCACATAAACATCAAAATATGGAGGCGGTGCCAATTATTATGGCTGCCAGCAACGCTTCTGTGTCGTCAATAATGGGACAGCAAGACATGGATGTGATTCGAAGTAGGGACAAGGGGTTACTGAAAGACTCAGCAAATAGAGATTCGGCGCTGTCGCTGCCCCTCTTGGTTCCTAACGCACAAAATGATACCGCGAACTTAGAAGGCATGCTGAAGGTGCAGAGAACAAAGACAAGCTCGCTATATAAGTCGGTACCTACGGCCACTCCCCTAATGGCGGAGGCCCCAGCATCACCTAAAAGTCCTTCGCCTTCCAACTCTCCCCCACAAGAAGATGCCTTAGATAGAAATCAGCAACCACAAAAAGGGCCAACATTAGGGTCCCTTGTTGGCAGCAGATACTCACCAACTTATGGTGTTGCTAGTGAAACCTTGGTCCCAAAATCCCCTGCTACGCCTCAATCTCCCGGACGTTCTGAAATGCCATCCTTTGGGAGTACATGCCGTCACAACCAGACAGAGGTAACTATTCTACAGCTAAGATCCAAGGTCCATTCATACGGAAAATGAAAACTAACCTCTAATGCAGTCGAAAGGCATGCGGTGGTTGAAGTCACCCCTATCATCCCACCATGGTCGTAGCAAAGGCGCGCCCCTCAACTCTACGCTGGAAAATGTCCTTGCATGGCCGGATGCACATAAAAATGAAATCAGCGAGGCGAAGCCAACGGCCCCTAGCAACGCTTCTTTGTTGTCAACAGTGGGACAGATTGGGGCTACATACAGTTACAGCCATACTGTCGCATGTCCACCACCTACACCGCTCACATCGCACACAGCAACCACTTTTGCTCGAACTCCCCACAATGGCACACCTGGCATTCGCGACGCCGCAGGAGACCACCGATCCAGTGGTGGCTCAATTCACAATGTCACTGGAAACGACTTCCCTCAACAGTCACTATATGTCCCACCTTCACACACCCCGGGTGGTACCAGCAGAGGCACGGGTGGGGGCTTCCTTTCTCCCTCCCAAACTCACACCCCAACCATCAGCCGTCGTAACAGTGTGCCAGGCGGCGAAGAGGACGCCGAGTTTGACAGGATGATCTCTCACATAGAGGCATTAGGTTCGATGTCGTTTAGCGCACTCTATCAGCAGGGTGCAGCGTATGAGCAGCGGCCCCTGTTAGTGCTAAGGAGTGGAAGTGCAGCCCCCATTTTCGTGGGAAGTAGCGAGAGAGATGCGTATGTTGATGGGGTGAATACCGGGAGCTCAACGTCTGAGCCGGCAACGACTGGAGATGGGACTGAGAAGGAGGGTGATACTGAGGAAGGTACCAGGGGAAGGCCTCTGTGGAGACGTAAGTCAAAGAAGACGCAGAAGGAGGAGGAGGCAGTGGTGGAGGGGTTATTGAGGTTTGAACGTCCGAGAAGTTTGTGGTCAAGAGTGCCGTCCTGGTCGAATACGTCTGGGAAAGAGGGGAGCAATGAAACAGAAACCTGAGGGATGAATGAGCGTGTTTAAATAGTGACAGGCAAAAACGCCAGTGTTACGGACAATTGCAGGGTGCGAATATGCAGGTTGGATGGATTAAGGGTGCAGTGGGCAACATATTGGCCAAGGTCGGGGCGGTTTAGATTTTTCATATATAACTGAAGACTCTGGTGCTGCTAGTAGAAGAAAGAGCTGTGATATTATCGCTTATGTATCATGGGGAGAAGGTATAAAATGTCCTTTTTACTTTATTTTTATACAATATTGGGATATTTAAATACAAAATTTCCACTAGGAAAAAGCAGAACTCTTTTTTCCAACAATTTTGAAATTTCCAGATTTTTTTCGTCACCACACAAAAACCTTTCCGTGGAAAACGCAAGTACAACTCAACATCGGACGGAAATCTGTTCAATGTGTTCTGTTTATGCAGCCTCCAATAATTCCGAACTTATGCAAACTCGTTGCAAGCTTGGTCTTTTCAGCATGCAATTCTACCTGCATACGTATAGGGAGATCTCAGGAAGAGAAGCGAGGGGTACTCCGATATAAGAGAACACTTGAGTAGTACTTACCTAGCCTCGTGTGCTGCTACTAGGTAGGATAATGATATCTGCTATTACTTATTGGCAAGGTATCACTTTTGTGTCAAATTAGGAGCTCTTATCGATCTGGCCCTTCCAGTCTACACTTCCTCTCGCCATTTCCTTTTGCTGACAAAAAAGAGTTCTCCGGTCATCGTTATCTTGAGAGCAAGAAAGATCCAAGAACATGCATTGGATACAGCCTATGTCACTGCCCCAACATCAAAATGATTGAGCGTGGTTTCAAGATGTAACATGCCTGCGCTATCTGGGAATGTAGAACTGAGTCAAGCGGTTGTATAAACGTCAGAGAAGAAGTTAGACTTGTCTACGTCGATACATACTCTTCAGCTCCCTATATGGACCTTCAGTGCCGTAGTCCAATCAGCTATTCGGTGATCACGAAGATTATGACAACCACAGGGGCGATTCACCCCCCACTAGGGCCCGATATGCTGCTCTAGAGCGGATGCGGTCCCGAGTGGGCAGGATTACAGGGGTGGCCGGCCAATCAACATACCAGTGCCCTTGTAGCGGAAGCCAGAAAGGCGAGAAGCCAGACAAATTGTGTGGAAAAAGGACGACTATTCAGAACATGAAGGCTGAGTATTTGAATGGGAGGGCCAGCGTTTTGTTATCACTTAGGTACAGTACCTAAGACATGTAGCCTGGTAGCCCCCCTCTTCCAAAATCAAAGCAATTCAATACAAATCATCAATTCTAGTTTAAACATTTGAGTTACTATGGCTTGAGTAGTCAAGGAGGCATATGTTTCTCTGAAGATAAAAAATTTTTAGATTTTTTTGTTTGGCTTTCTTTTCTTTTTCCTTTTTCCCTTTTTTTTTCCCTTTTTTTTTTTTAAAGGTTACGATGTTCCCCACAAGAAAAGTTGCTCCCTTGATATGTGCCGGTAGGTGGCTGTTCAGCCGCATGCCTCACATAACTGTACCGGTGGATCAAGGCAGGGTTGGTGATTCCAATTGGTGGGATGAATGACGGACCTGGCCAGTGAGGTATGATAGGAATTGATCGCAACTCGAGCAACTTAATATAGTATACATCCACTCTTACTTCCACCGAAGAATATGTCCGCATCTCCAAGTGTTCAATCTAACTAGCTATAGGATTTTGGAATCCAAATCAGTTCAGAGTATCTCAAGCTTTGGAATTCAGAATACTCAGGCACATAACTGACACAAAACCACATATAACGGAAGAACCTCAAATATAAACAAGCTAAATGGCACAAAGGCAGACGTAAGTTGCGCAATCAACCTCCTTGGAAATTTTTTTCACCGCATTATGCAGATATTGACAATTATTCCTTTTAGTGGGCGAGAAAATCTCGTTAATGCAGTTATTGAGTTTAGCGCAATCCTATCAGCCAAGGAAAGAAACACTCTAACGCAAACCAACACCATAACTGATATTTTGGATCTGACAAAAGCCTTGCAAGATGCAAGAGTTTCGAGGAACAAAATCAAACAATGTGCAGCATTTTTGCAATCAGTCCAGCAATTCTCCAGTGTTGTGGATACGATGATTCAGTTTACTCCAGCTATTTCTACGATGGTGTGGGGAAGTAGTACGATTTTGTTATTGGTACGCAGTGCATTGCATCGATCCGAACCTACGTTCTTGGGTATTGACATGACATGCTGGAACAGACGGCTCAAATTTACGTTCAATATTTCAGCGCAATCATCGATTTGCTTGAAAGACTAGGACTTCTATGCCCTATATTCAAGGAATTTCAGGATTTGTGGCCTCATTACCTGGGTCTGCAAGATGCAGTCTTTGAGTACTACGCCCAGGTGGTGTTTTTCTGTACAGATGCTATTAAATATTTGCGCAGGTCAAGTAAGCTAGAACATATTCTTATCTCTACCTTGAAGTGCAACAAATTATGATACTAGAAGCTTGCTGATAGCATGGTCAGGGAACTCAAAGATACTCAAGTCGTTCTTGCCACCGGTGAAAGATGAACTGCAAGATGTGGAAAAAAAACTTATCTTCCAACAGAAGATTGTGGAATATCAAATTATTCTCGCCAAGGAAGATACAGCGAGAAAAGCGCGACAGCAGCAGATACTCTTTAACGTCAATTGGGAAGCGCACAAAGATGTAGAGCTGCAGGAGTGGGCGAAAACCAGGGACTTCGAACTAAAACAGAAGTTTCAGAAAAAGAGTCAGTTACTTGGCTCTCACTTGCATTAACTAAGGAGCGAAACTAACAAAATACGGATTGAACGGAGCAGTTGACGCACGCCAACAGCTACTGAAACAGATCTCTGACTATAACCATACGACCATGTTCTTGGAGTTCATGAAGGGCAGTCATCCACGTACTGGAGAATGGCTGTATGAGATGGGCGAGTTCAAAGAATGGGTACAATCTCACCATTCTTCACTCCTCTGGTGCCATGGAATATGTAGGTGTGATCTTTGACCAGGTTCATGCAGAGTCACAACACTAACTGCTGCACATGTATTGTCTGTTCCTCACCTCAGCGGGATCAGGAAAATCAGTTTTATCAACCTCCGTTGTGAAGCATCTTATGGATACCTGTTTGCAGCAAACCACCTATGAACCTGGAAAAACATTCATTGGGTACTTTTTCTGCACCTTTTCTGACTATCATTCACTTGTGTTCGAAGTAATTATAAGAAGCTTGATTAAGCAGATCCTTTCTGTTTTTCATGGCTCAGCTGAATTCGAAGAATATCTGGCTAAGTTCTTTAACCAATGCAACAACATCCCCTCTGTACATCAATGGCAAAAGCTTTTCATTCGTACTTGCAGCCTGCCCAATCACATCTATCTGATACTTGATGGGGTTGATGAATGCCATGATGACATCCAAGCGCAAATACTTGAATTGCTAAATGAAATGTTGAGCATACCACGGAGTATCAAAATCTACCTTTCTAGCCGCAAGGAGGTTTACTTGGCAAGGAACCTCACACATGCCATCTCAATATCACTTGATGATGTGAAGTGGCGCCCTGAAATTGAGGGATATATCGATGAGTCATTGAGGCAACGTTTGAATGATGGGAGATTGCAAATCGAAGATCCAACCATGGTAGAAGAAATTAAGCAGGCATTGATGGTGGGTGCTGAAGGAATGTAAGTGCAAAATCTATCTCTTTGCTCCATGAACCTGTACTAAACAGTTGCAACTTAGGTTCCGGTGGGTTACTTTACAGTTATATGATGTCTGTAGGCAGCTCAATGATGAGGAGATCCGAGAGGCCTTACGATCACTGCCTCGTGATCTAGATGAGATATACATCAGAATGCTCCAACGCATTATCAAGGAGTACAAGAAGGATATCGCCGTAGAGGCATTCCGGTGGCTCACTAGAGCAAGGAGGCAGTTATCACTACGTGAACTTGTGGAGGCAGTGGTCATCAGAGATGAGGATACCGTGAGAGCACAAGGGCTAAACCGCATTCCGACGGACCTAGGCAAAGTCATTGAGGCCTGTGGAGACTTTTTGGTGATAGAAGAGCCAGTCTGTGATTCGTCAACTGTCCGCTTCATACACTCGTCTGTAGTAACCTTTCTGCACAAATACAAGTTGCCAGTACAGCTAGAAGTATTTCGAATGGAGCCACAAACTACAGAAGCACATCTAGCCAAAAGGTGTTTACAATACTTGCATTTCCAGGACCTTCAAACCAAGAATGCCAACTTGAAAGTGTTTAGCCGAACTTCAGCAATGGGTGCAGACACAGATGCAGCTACGTCTCAGATGCACAAATCTACTTTATACGATTATGTCATCAAGAACTGGCTCAGCCATTGCCAAAAACTACCAACAACCAGCGGATCCTCCATGGATGAAAAACAATACTGGACGTGGTTCAGGAACTTGGTCTTCAATGGATTTAACTCAATCAAATTCCCATGGCCATCAGATTCACCATCCACCGTAGATTACCCTCATCATGAGCTCTTCAAATGGGCAGTTCAGAACTCACATCAGGCACTAATTCAACTGATATTTCAAGAGGTAGCCTCAGTTGGCATTACCCCTCCTCAGTATGTGGACGGTTTCCTTGTCTGGGCTTCTGCTGGCACAAAGTATCAATGCCTGGTTTCGGAGATGCCTTTGCTAGTGTCTGCTGCACTCGGATTTCCTTACTTGATTAGCTTCTATCTCAGCAAAGGCTCACAATTGGACTTTGAGTTTCATTTGCAGGAAACAGGAGAAAACCAAACAGCCCTCATGGCTGCTTCACGAAGTGGACATTTAACAACTGTAGAGCACATATTACAGGTTGGGGCGAAGCTTAACCACAATTCCGAATATCTGCGCAAAGCACTACATTCCGCATTTACTGGAGATCACCTATTGATTTTCGAAAGACTGGTGCTCGCGGGAGCTCCCGTCGACTGGAATTCTTTACTGATAGAGGCTGCCAATGCTGGAAAATTGAGATTCGTCTGTCATATACTAGAGAGAGGGGATTTTACAGCTGAAACACTTTCGGAGTCATTGAATTATGCAGCCCTAAATGGACACGCGGAGATTTTGAAACAACTCTTGGAGGCAAACGACGATCCTTCGCGATGGCCGAAAATGGGCAGCTCTAGATCTGTTGCGACGACCGTGCTATATGTAGCCGCGGGACATGATCACGCTGAGGCTGTTAGAGTACTTCTGGCAGCAGGAGCAGAACTCAACAGCTTAGATGAATCAGGTAAAAAGACACCCTTACACTGCGCTGTGGAAGGAGGCCATGTCGATGTTGTAAAGGAGCTTGTAGCTGCAGGAGGGGAGGTCAATATACGCAATCAACGTGCAGAGACACCTTTGCACCGCGCTGCAGAAGGAGGTCATGTTGAGATTGTGAAGCAGCTTCTAGCAGCGGAAGCGGAGGTCAATATAGGTGATCAGCATGGCAAGACGCCTTTACATTTCGCTGCCCAAGGATGCCATATAGATATTGTGGAGCAGCTACTAGCAGCAGAGGCGGAGGTCAATGTTCACAATAAACGTGGAGAGACACCTTTATACTGTGCTACGGAAGGAGGTCATGTCATGATTGTAAGGAAACTTCTAGTAGCAGGAGCGCAGGTTAACAGTACTAGCGAATTTGAGGAGACGCCGTTGCACCGTGCTACAGAAGGAGGACATGTCAAGATTATAAAGCGACTACTAGCAGCAGGAGCGGAGATCAACAGTATGAATGAATATGGGGAGACACCTTTACACCGCGCGGCAGAAGCAAACCATGTTGAGGCCGTGAAGCAGCTCCTAGCAGCAGGAGCAAAGGTCAGCAAAGGCGATGAACATGGGGAGACAGCTTTACACTACGCTGCTGAACTGGGACATGTCGAGGTTGTCGAGCAACTTCTAGCAGCAGGAGCAGAGATCAACAAAGTTGATAAAGTAGTCGGGAAGACACCCTTGCACTGCGCTGCAGAAGAAGGCCATGTGGAAATTTTAAAGCGGCTTCTAGCAGCAGGAGCAGAGGTCAACAGTATGAACGTCTATGGCGAGACACCTTTGCACCGCGCTGCAGAAGGAGACCACGCCGAGGTTGTGGAACAGCTTCTTGCAGCAGGAGCAAAGCTCTATGAGGTGCTACAATAATGCTTTTAGTTGTATCAAGCGGTATAATTATAGTACAATTTCGCTAATTGTACTTTCATTATAACAGTAACGTTTAATAAAGCACCTTTTATTTCGTTTGTTCCTCCGCTGCAGAGGTTGGGAAGTTAGTGCGAGTCTTGGGTGGAATATTGGGGTAGAAGGGGCCATTCAGATAGAGGAGACAGACGCCCCGGTATGGAGAAGGAGATGGATAGGAGGGTACTAGGCAGTGAGAGACCCACTCAGTGGACGAGAGGGGGAAATGGACGCTTTGGTGGAGTCTTTGAGTTTGATGGAACGGTGCTAGGGGACGGGCGATGTAGCTCTTTCTTGCTCTTTATTTATTTATTTATTTTATTTTATTTTTTTTCTTAAGTATACAGTTAATTTAGTCATAGCCCATCGGAGCGGCACCTGAGTAACCATTTTTTTTTAAAAAAGGGGGAAAAAAGTCACTATTTTGGTATTTGAATTAGGGGAATATATATCAAAGCCAACTTCTATGTTTTCTTTTCTAAATCGAGTCGTATTGGGCCGCCGTAGGGCTGCGTTGCGCGTGCGGGCAAGCCGGGTCGCAACATCCACCATCCATATGCACGGCTCAGCCAAACATTCCTCTGCAGACCATGTTCATAAACTGGTCCGTCTAAAGTCTCCGTATGCCTACCCGCAAGTTTAAGCTCTCAATTTATTTATAAGCCCCCGAGCACTTGCAAGTTTAAGCCCTCGTGCGCCCACCAATCGATCACAAGAAGAAAATTCAATGGGTATAAGAATTTGATAAACTGCCAAATATATATATACAACAAAAGCACATGAGAGTAGTCGACCTAGCAAAGAGGAATTTGTGCCGTCACCGGAGATGTTGAAACGGCCATCGGAATGGCTGCTGGGGCTGCTGCTGAAGGGGTGGTTGGGTGGAGTAGTGGGACCGAGTGGTGGGACGTGGTGGCAGGACGGACGGCAGAGAAGCCGTTGAAGGTGCGGCTGAATAGGGGGTTGTTGGAGAGAGGGGTGTAATTGAAAGGTGGTGTTGGTGGTGGGGTCAAGATTGGTTCAAGAGCAGATGGAGTTGTTAACTTTTCAAATTGACCTTTGCTTTTGCTGAAGTGGAATGCAGTGATGGAAGTAACAGCAAGTACCATGGAGAGGTATAAAATCGAGGGCCCTGGTTCAATTCTGAGCTGGGGAAGAGGGTTGTCCAGCATGTTAGAAGTAAAGAAGATTGTCTATAATGCACCGGTTCTATATGATTCAATTTTAGTGGAACCAGTGCAACTTTTTGTTTTTAAATAGTACGTTGAGAGTATTCTAAGATAGCCTGGCAGGTGTGGGTAACTGGTTGCTCCAAATCCTGAGACTGTGGCGTACTAATTGGTGCGATCTGGTTGCATTACCTCCCCACGAGTCCTTCGGTTGCCCAGGGATTTTGACTTCCTGAACCTGAGTTCCCATGTACCGATATTACCAGGAGGCCTTCCTGTGAGCAGCAGAACAGGGATCCTGGTCATTACTTCTTCTGATTCTGTCCCAAATTCCTCAATCAGACAAAACTTTATGGACTTTGAGTCCTCGGTAATGCACGCTACCGGGATATTGCGCACAACCGAGATATTGCGCGCTTCCGGATATCACAACAAGAAATCACTACGATTGCAAATGACCCTCAAGTGGGCTTAAAATTGAAACTAGAGCATGGGAGAATACATTAACCTATCCTCCGCGCATTTTCTAGGTTTGTTTGTAGCATATAAGTGATGACATAATTGGTATATACAAAATCCTATGCCAGACATACTTTGAGTCACCATGTGTCAATGATCCTACTCTGAGATCTTATAGATCTCAATTTAAATGTTTTTTTAAACTACTGACAGTGCTATCTGGTGGACTTATGTCATTGGCTACTATGGTGTATATTATATGCATAAATTGCAATAAGGAGACTCACCAGCTCCATAGTATGTAGTAGTACAACTATGGTACTCGCTGCTGCTGTTACTTATCTCATCACACATTATCATCTATATCTAATATATATACTTATTTTATGTCGCTCTCACTGCACCCTGCACACCTCCATGCTCAAGTGGTGATTTAGCATCTAAATCCATTATCTAGTGCTACCAGCAGTTCCAGAAATGCCTTGTTATGTATGCAGTTCCAGAAATGCCTTGTTATGTATGCAGTTCCAGAAATGCCTTGTTATGTATGCAGTTCCAGAAATGCCTTGTTATGTATGCAGTTCCAGAAATGCCTTGTTATGTATGCAGTTCCAGAAATGCCTTGTTATGTATGCAGTTCCAGAAATGCCTTGTTATGTATGCAGTTCCAGAAATGCCTTGTTATGTATGCAGTTCCAGAAATGCCTTGTTATGTATGCATTTCTATTTTAAAGCTTTAGAAAGTCTCCATAGAATGCTTATACACTGCATAGTAGCCCAGTATTAATGTGCATATGCATAAGTAAAGATGTATGCTGCAACATGACAGTTCCATTCTCTGCATATTAGGCTGAGTGCCGCCAAACATCCTGTGCTTTCTAGAAATAGGCAATACAGTATAAATTGAGATCAATAAGGGTGGGACCATTGACACATGGTGACTCAAAGTATGTCTGGTATAGGATTTTTGTATATATCAAATATGTCAAAACAAGCCCAGAAAATGTGCGGAGGATAATCCAATGTATTCTTCCTTGCTCTGGCATCACTGTGAGCCCACTTGTGGGTCATTTGCACTCATAGTAATTTTTTGTTGTGATATCTGGGAACTGTGCAATATCCCGATAGCATGCGTCAGCCCCGTGGCCGGAATTGCAGTTAATGACTATGGTTGGGGCCAGAACTAATGCCCATACTCTTATTTTAAAAGAAAGAATAGGAAGCAAAATTTTAAGAGCAAAAATTAACAAAACAAGTTGCCCTGGTTCTTAGAAATTTATTATATAGAACTGGAGCACTACAGTCCATATTTTTAGAAGGATGCTAGATAGCCCTCTTCCCCAGCTCAGCATGAGAATCGAACCGGAACCCTCAATTCTATACACTCCATGGCCTCTTGTACATTGTAACCTTCGTCACTAGAGATAACAGACATACCACTTCAGTAAGGCTATATGTCAGTTCAGAAAGTGAGGAATTCCTCCTCCTTTTATACCCCCCTTCCACCATCCTGTTGTGTCCCTAGTTCCTTCAATATTCCCTCTGCCAGCTGCTCCAGCATCACCTCTCCAGCAGCTGCTCGAACATCCTCTCCAGGCCATACAACAGCCTTTTCAACAGCCCCTTGAACAGCTCCCCACATAGCTGTCTCTTCAGGGATAATGCAAAACACTCCTTGGAAGGTTGATTACTCTCATTTGTTTTTCTTTGTTCAGTTTTTTCTAATGTTTCATTTCACCCAACAGTCTATTTTTTTTTCCATTTTCCTTGCAACTTATACCATCGGTATCTTCATTCTGAGTATTAATGGGCTGTGCATATAAGGGGGTTCAGGGGTTCCAGACAAACCAGGTCCATAACGTGGTCGGCTGGGGTAAAGCGTGATTCAGTTGCGCTGTCAATTTCAAAGTGAGAGGGGGGGGTATATACCTCTTCAAAAGCAGGCAAAAAACTTGTGGGTGCCCGGGGGGTTGTGGATACACGGGGGTTCAGTGTGGGGAGCAAGCATCTGCTCATGCTATAACTTTCTTTCTTTTCTTTATTTTTTGTTAATGTTCTGAGTTTTTTCCATACCATTGTTTCGTTCCTAAGTCATGATTGGCTTGTTTGTGTACAGTTTTAGATTCCGGTGATGGTAGCTTAGGAAGAGAGCTAAGAGAAGGGAAACAAAAAAGTGAGTGGGAACGGTGAAGAGGTACCGAAGACGCTCGGTACGTACAAACGAACACTTTTTACAGATCTACATTTAACAGAATGAGTTATCTGCTGAAGGTCGCAGCGAGAAATAAGTGGAGTGAACGAGTGGGTGAAAGCCCCACCAACTGTTCAAACGACCGCTCGAACAACTCCTCTCTCTACCCTTCCATTTCCCCGTAATCCAATGCTCTCAACCATCATGCAACTTTCATACGCTTTGTCTCTTAATCCAATCTCTGTGTACTACTATTGCGCAGTGTTGAATGGAAGTTATGCTCACTGTTAACTAAACTGAGTACCCCTTTCCCGATCTGGCGATCGCGAATCCCCTCTCGAGCAGAGTACAACCTGACTAGCTTATCGATTGATTCTGCCAAGTCCCGGTCGTGCCTATAATTAGCCTTATTCGGAAACGATTGGGCAATTTGGGCCTTTTTTGACGTCGACAGAGAGGCCTGGGAGCCGGATGACCATGAAAGAATTGTGTTCCTACGAACCATGATCATAATACATCCTGCAGACCCGGCAAATGAGATCGCGATGTAAGTATGGTCAATGTGAGAGCTGTGGCTCTCCGAGGAGTTTGTTGGGTGTAGAAGTAATGCGTTTGGAGATTGTTGGCGAATGTAATAACGGTATTCATAGGTTGATTTGATTTTTTTTTTTCTTACAATGATACCTAGATCAGCTGGATCCTTGTTAGTAGCATAGATTGATAGAGGAACTCTTGAGCGCTCTAACGGTATCAATTTCATTCGTGCGAAAACTGTGGGTAAGCGGAAATTGGGTTTAACGAAATCGCTAGAGTAACTTTGAATACCTCGGCTGAATACGTGAAAGTGCATACGTAAATACTGAAGTCAAATGGAAGATGCAAAGTGCTTAAATGATATTATCATCTACGCATGTAGAAATCCCAATAAGCGTTACCCTCAAGTTGCTTGCTTACAAGACCAGAATTTCGTCCATGTTACGGTGTACACAAAAAATTATCACAACCATCGCAAAGAGATAACTTTCAACTTTGAGCGTAAAAAATTGACGCATTAAGAAAAAAAAAGAAAAAAAAAGGAAAAGGTTGGAAAGAAAACCCCCCTATCTCGAAACGCATATATAAAAATTCGACAAAACGGCTCCTCACAACTTCCTTGCAAAAATAAATGAAATATAAGGCAAAATAGAATGGTTTGGGGTTAAATTTTGACGGCCCATTGATAAAACTAAGGGATCGCGACTGGAGCCATCTAGACTTTGGTATCATTTGCAAGTTTTGACTGTATCATCGCCACGATGTCGTGGTGCCCGTACTCAGTGGCGTAGTCCAAGGCAGTCTTGGAAGCAGCAGTGACCTTTGCAATGTCGATTTTGTCATGTACAAGAAGTTGCGCTGTTACACTGGTGTGTCCATGGTAAGCCGCTCTATGTAGTGGGGTGTCGCCATCTTTATTACCACGGTTGACATCAATCCTACTGTCTGCGAGCAGCAGCTCAACCACCTTGCCATGTCCCCAAGCAGCTGCTGTGTACAGTGGTGTATCGCCATCTTTGTCAGTCATGTTGGCATCGACCTGGTTATTTGCTAAAAGCAGCTCAACCACCTTGTCATGTCCCTCTTGAGCTGCTATATGTAGTGGTGTAGTACCATCTTTGTTAGCCATGTTGGCATCGACCTGGTTATTTGCTAACAGCAGCTTGACCACCCCATGATGTCCGTTGAAAGCTGCTATACGTAGTGGTGTACTACCATCTTTGTTAGCCATATTGGCATCAACCTGGTCGTTTGCTAACAGCAGCTCAACCACCTTGCCATGTCCCTCTTGAGCTGCGAGATACAGTGGTGTATAGCCATCTTTGTTAGTCACATTGGCATCGACCTGGTCATTTGCTAACAGCAGCTTAACCACCTCATAATGTCCGCTAGAAGCTGCTATGTGCAGTGGTATATAGCCATCGTTGTCAGCCATGTTGGCATCGACCTGGTCATTTGCTAACAGCAGCTCAACCACCTTGCCATGTCCCTCTTGAGCTGCTATATACAGTAGCATATAGCCAGCTTTGCCAGTTACATTGGCATTGACCTGGTCATTTGCTAACAGCAGCTTGACCACCTCATAATGTCCGTTACAAGCTGCCATGTACAGTGGTGTATCGCCATCTTTGTCAGTTATGTTGGCATCGACCTGGTCATTTGCTAACAGCAGCTTAACCACCTCATAATGTCCGTTGAAAGCTGCTATATGTAGTGATGTATAGCCATCTTTGTCACCCATGTTGGCATCGACCTGGTTATTTGCTAAAAGCAGCTCAACCACCTTGTCATGTCCCTCTTGAGCTGCTATATGTAGTGGTGTACTACCATCTTTGTTAGCCATGTTGGCATCGACCTGATCATTTGCTAAAAGCAGCTTGACCACCTCATAATGTCCATTGAAAGCTGCTTTATATAGTGGTGTACTACCACCTTTGTCAATCACATTGGCATCGACCTGGTCATTTGCTAACAGCAGCTTGACCACCTCATAATGTCCGTTGAAAGCTGCTATATGTAGTGATGTATAGCCATCTTTGTCACCCATGTTGGCATTGACCTGGTCATTTGCTAATAGCAGCTTGACCACCTCATAATGTCCGTTGCAAGCTGCTATGTACAGTGGTGTATCGCCAGCTTTGTCAGTCATGTTGGCATCAACTTGGTCGTTTGCTAACAGCAGCTCAACCACCTTGCCATGTCCCTCTTGAGCTGCTATATACAGTGGTGTATCGCCATCTTTGTCAGTCATGTTGGCATCAACCTGGTCGTTTGCTAACAGCAGCTCAACCACCTTGCCATGCCCCCTTGAGCTGCTAGATACAGTGGTGTATAGCCATATTTGTTAGTCACATTGGCATCGACCTGGTCATTTGCTAACAGCAGCTTTACCACCTCATGACGTCCGTTAAAAGCTGCTATGTGCAGTGGTATATAGCCATCGTTGTCAGCTATGTTAGCATCGACCTGGCCATTTGCTAACAGCAGCTCAACCGCCTTGCCATGTCCCCAAGCAGCTGCTATACGTAGTGGCGTTCTACCATCTTTGGTAGCCATGTTAGCATCAACCTGGTCGTTTGCTAACAGCAGCTCAACCACCTTGTCATGTCCCTCTTGAGCTGCTTTATGTAGTGGTGTACTACCACCTTTGTCAGTCACATTGGCATCGACCTGGTCATTTGCTAACAGCAGCTTGACCACCTCATGATGTCCGTTGAAAGCTGCTATATGTAGTGATGTATAGCCATCTTTGTCACCCATGTTGGCATTGACCTGGTCATTTGCTAATAGCAGCTTGACCACCTCATAATGTCCGTTGCAAGCTGCTATGTACAGTGGTGTATCGCCAGCTTTGTCAGTCATGTTGGTATCGACCTGATCATTTGCTAAAAGCAGCTTGACCACCTCATAATGTCCATTGAAAGCTGCTTTATGTAGTGGTGTACTACCACCTTTGTCAGTCACATTGGCATCGACCTGGTCATTTGCTAACAGCAGCTTGACCACCTCATGATGTCCGTTGAAAGCTGCTATACGTAGTGGTGTACTACCATCTTTGGTAGCCATGTTAGCATCAACCTGGTCGTTTGCTAACAGCAGCTCAACCACCTTGCCATGTCCCTCTTGAGCTGCTATATACAGTGGTGTATAGCCATCTTTGTCAGTTATGTTAGCATCGACCTGGTAATTTGCTAAAAGCAGCTCAACCGCCTTGCCAAGTCCCCAAGCAGCTGCTATATGCAGTGGTGTACAGCCATTGAACAATATATCTGGATTTTTCTCAAAGAACTCCCTGGTGCTATGATGAATGAAACGGACTATAAGCTTATTCCTAAGGACAGGGTTCAGTCAATGTCAGTTTCCATTCGATGATCCAACGTTTTGAATCTAACTCACGTCTGATTTTGTGTAGAGTCTTTAAGCTCTTCTTCAATCAGCAAGCCTCCACAATTGGAAAGCAAGTACGCTTTATCTTCTTCATCATCCTTGTCAAAGCAAGAGTCCTCTGTAGCAATTGCATCCAAAAGTGCATCTGATTCCAACCAGTCCATGGTAAAGGTCACCAGCATGAGAGCTTTCTGGATTGTTCCCCATAACCCCGCAGTGTGCTCCTTGATGCGCGCAACTGCATTATGATAGGTACATTCTAGATCTTTAGGAAGATTTCCTAAAGCATCTGTAAGCTTTCGGCGGCTAGGTATGTTGGCAATGGAGGCAATATGAATCTGAGCAATCAAGAACCTTCATGAGCGCAGTGCAAGTGTTAGCTATAGTAAGAGAGCGACAGCAACAGGAATAAGAGAATGCTTACATCCCACATGCCTGCTGCAAGATTCTTTCAATGACCTCATTTCGAAGCTCGATGTCAGCATGGACAAGGCGGTGAAGATTTTCACCCGTCTTTGAGAACTCTTTAATTCTTGCATCCAGATACAACCTGATATCACTGTCCTTGGCCCTTATTTGCAGGATAGAGTAACCCTGTTCTGTAAAGAATTCTTCCGTGCTATGGTCAGGTCGTGATGTTGCAAGTAGTTGTATGTTGGCGTGAGATTGGATGAGGTCAAATAGGTGGATGCGTACTAGTTTACGCTGATGGGGAGATTCATCCAATGCGTCAATTATAAGAAACACTCTCTCAAGAGCTGAAGCACATTTCTTGATCCGCTCCACTATCTCTTCGAGAGACAGGTTACGTTTATGTTTTCCCCAATATTGAATAAAAAGCTCGCTGAGATCTGGCGTAATGTAGCAGCATTCTTCCAATTGGCGTAGAATGCTCCCGAGGAGGCTCGGTAGGGTTTGGGCCTGCTGGTCACCAGAGTTGCAGAACAAGAAAGCGATTCCAACCCGCTTTTTGCCAGATTCTTCTTGCTTATTCCCGTACTTGTCATTCAAATGTTGAATGATAAGAGATCTAATGGAAGGTTTTGCTTAATAAGTGACATGAGAAGGAAAGTCTTATAAATGGAATATACATACGTGAGTGTAGTCTTTCCAGCGCCGGCTATAGTTTTGACGATGAAATAGTCAGCTGTTTCTGTCACTTTGTTACCTTGAATAATAGGACACTAACGCATTCCATAACAAAACAATGCCCTGATCTCTCCTTGCACCCAATTGGTGAAGTTTTCATCCTCCAGAAGCCACTTCCCAGTACCAGGCTCGAGGCGTGCGTAAACATTATCTTGCGTGCTCCAAAATGTCAACGGTGACAGCCACTCATATGCTTTCTCTCTGGTGTCATCTTTTCCATTGAAAAGTACTTAGCGACAGTTCTTGAGCACTAGCAACTCTCTGCTTTACAGCATTCTATCATACCTTCAAGCATGCTATGCATTTTGACTGAAATTGTATTGGTTTCCACTGCAACACTTCTAATATATGCACCCTGATATCAGCAAGCCTCTTGCTAACTATTGGAGTGGAACTCGACTAGAGACACACGTGTCATGTCTCCCATAGCGGTAGGTGCATTGAGGGAAATAAGTCATACTTCACTTCTGCCACATGACTGCTAACATCAGTAATCCTAATTTGGGAGTCCAGTACAACTTCCCTATCCAATGTTGAAGTACATGTTAGAAAAATCGCCCGTAAGCAGCTTATAAAAGTGCTGAACTCAGGTGACCCGGGATCCTATAGGGTTTCACGACGTACTCAATTTCAACAAAGCCTTTTCTAACCTCCTCAACCTTTGCTCCATTTTTGGACAAACCCGCACTGAAATGCCCTAACTATTAGTCATATAGGTCCGAAACAATGTGACTGGATTAGATGTATACCTTGGTCCTCCTACACTATTGTCTATGCCTGTCAATTTGCAGAAAACATTTGATGAAGTCCCCCTATCAGAAGTATTAAGAAAAATTAGCAATTATTGGTCCACGGACAATCAATTTCTTTCGAGGTGGATTACATGTGCTCAAGCTGCAGCATTTTGTGCAGGACGCTTGTTATCCTTTCAAAAGACTGTAAAAGTTCTTTGAATTCATCCTCTTGAAATGGCCACGTCCATCGATCGACCAGTGTTATGGTGGCAGAAGATTTTTCCGTCGCAGACGTGGAAGCCCAGGTGGACAAAGCCTGAGAGTCCCCCGCCCCAGTTCCCGTTTTTGGTAGATTGAAAGAAGAGGCAGGGCTCAGATAACTTTGAGAATGATCCTTTTTGCCACCAGACCTGAGGGTTGCATCTGCAGCGATGTCACCAATAGTTGAGCCCTCAGTAGATATAATGGAGCTTGCATCAGACATGTCAATCGTTATTCTAGCTTGATCCTCAACAATTGTCGAGCTTTGAGCCTCAATACTGATAGCAGGCTGTTCCAGGAATTTCTGTAGCTTTGGATTTTGAAGGATTGCATTAAGCCTCTCGAGAACCATGCGCTGCTGCTGAAGGCTCTGCTCCGCTTCATCTGAAAGTTGGTTGTGTTTCTTCCTGTAAGCTACCTGCTGTGCATATTCTATGTAAGAGTTAAACTGCGCGACAAGTTCTCGGCAAGAATCGGGGGCATTTTTGACGTCCTTGAGATATGTTATGAGTTTGATTGCTAATGGCACAATGCTCATCGCAAGTCCAGTCGCATCCATGCTGACTAGCTATACGGGGTATTCAGCTGTTATTGTGAGTTAGAGTCACGTTGTTACGGGGTATGTAAGGTAAGCCGTCTAGTAATTAACTAAGTAAAGAGTCGCTACGGAAGCGAAGTAGTTAAGAAGTAATTAAGCGTTATATTTGTTAGGGTCGAGTTCCGGGTTCTTACCCCTCTAACTCCAGTGGGTCCGGCTTCTTATTTATACAGAAGAAATTCTTTCCAGACGGTATAGTTAATCCTGTTCAAACGGTACCTGGGGATCAAGCCAGGCCGTGAAAATGACAGCCTTAACAGTTGACCAACCCATACATGAAAATAATGCGACATTGATAAGAAATCTGAAACGCCTTAATGCAATCTCATGCTAATAATAATACAATCATAACTGCGGCGCCTATGCAAAAGACAATAAATAAAATAGAAGAGGTCATTGCGCAACGCCTGATCACGAAATAGGATCTGCCGATTATGGTCAGTAACCAAGATTGCTAATCTTAGCAGTTACTTACACCATGCCTGACGACCCATTACCACCAGCCTACTTGTTGGTGTTAGCTAGACATCCTAGTAGTAGTGCTTAGGCAGTAATACCTCTTGACGACACCCCAGCGAGACGTTTGTATGGCATGACAGGTTACCCCTGTAACACACGTGAAGCTCGAGGGTCCGGAGTTATAATGTCAGGTTTGAAAGTCACCGTTCGTGGAGTGAATCCTCTGGATAAGCTTTGACGTTGCCGATCTCTTTTGAGGCTGAAGGTTTGAGCGTGAGGAGCCAGCATCGCGCGGACCAATCAGGATTGCATTTCAACTACATTGTGCGGCACAGTAGAATCTCGACGAGAAAATACCCTGAAAACAACACGGACGTCCTTGAAATACCCATCTAGTTTTTAAAAATAGTACTAAGAATGTCGTCACCATGACAACAACACTGACTAGCCTACTTAGTGACACTACAGCATGTTGTGACCAGTGTTCATCATCCTTGAATTCTCATTATTGTATATAAGAACTATTGTGAAAAAATGTATTATATAAGCAAAATGAACTATATCATTATTTGACAGAGATCTGTATGTATAATTTATTCATTATATATAGAGGTTATAGATGCTAACTGCGTATAGAAATACTCAGAACACGTTAATATAAGGGTTAATGCTCTCTTGCAGCTAAGATATACTTGACTACTATTTAAAAAACTAGATGGGAGACTCCCGTGTTATTTTTAGGGTATAAAAAACCTTTTCTCGAATTTCGACAGCGTCTTACAGCTACATTCAAGACAACAGAAACCTTGCAGGCGCAATGCTATGGAATATTTGTTAGTGAGATGGTACAAGAACAGTCAAGCTCATACTTTCCACCAATGTGCAAGATACATGATATTACAAAGAATTACTTACGATGCGGTAAGTGTTAATGATAAGTCAACCCATGTATATTGAATGGTTTAAACTGGTCATTAGTATATGAAAAGGAAGTAAGGAGGAAGACGAGTAAAAGCGTTCAGGTCTGCTGCGACAAAAGAAAACTTGGTGTAGAATTGCAAATGGAAACGAAATTTAAAGCTTGAGATTCAATGATGATATTAGTATCTGAGAAAAAGGGAGTTTGAGGCTTACTGGGTATGAAGTTGCTGTGGAGGAAGGATGCTCGAGATAGTTACAGAAGGAAAAAAATATTGGGGCTCGATAGTAGTGAAGCAGTTGTGTAAGAGAGGGAGCTCAAGACCATAGTTGATGATGTCGAGTACTCTACATATTTGGGGGTCCCAGAGCATACGGCGGATTATGCAGTGCCAAAGTACTCACGTCAACCTACACAGCTTAGATGCCACTTCCCGTGTTCTCATTCCTAGTCGTCTGTTTGCTTCTTCCCAGCACCCCTGTTGCTACTGGGGTGGGTAGCAGGTGATGTCTACTAGTCTCATGCCAGATACAAATAGTCATTGATCGAGCGGTCAAGACTGACAGCACTAGTTCCCTTTCCTTTTTTTGGTGCAATCAATCCACTTTTCATGGGGGTTTATAAGACTGCCATGGGGTGGTATGAAACTAGCCATGGGGGAAAACCGGCAGACTCAAATTCAACTTGCTTAAGATTGTCGGATTCTTCTCCACACTGCATTTCATCACTCCAAATAACTTGTGGTCTTTAAAATTCCTCAACCGTTCAATCCTTGAGTTCCTGGGGTCTACTACTCGTTTTGGTCTTAAGTTTGTTTGCTACCCACTTTGTAGCCCATATGTCTGCACCCCTGTAAACAGGGGCCCAGGTTGGGACATTGCACGTGAGGGCAGTTATACATTATGGATTTCTTGCAGAGTACAAAGTAGCGGTTCATGCTCTCTAACATCTCAAGATCGCCAAATACTGAAGGTATTCAGAGTTGATCTCTATGGGCCACAGAACGCCGAGAAATAGAGTTTTCTCGGATGCTTTCTCAGCTTCTATAATCCCGAATATCTCAGGATGGAACTATTAGTGTTGCTCGGTCTCGAACCAGACTACTGCTTAGTGGCTGTTGCTTTCTATGGCATAGAAAAACACTTCTTTCACTCACAATCCCCTGAGCTACTTATGTCGCTTGGCCATGGAGGGATTTTGCAACCCTGCACGTACCCCAGCAGGAATTAATTCAAATCAACACGGGTAAGACGAAGTACAGTACTGTAACCCCAAAGTGTACAAGAGTTGTTTAGAATAGAACTCCACGTGATGCAGGAATGTCACTTCATAATCATTAACTTAACTATGAATATGCAACTTGAATGCCCACACAAATGCTAATACTACTAGAGTATTCCCTTTGAACTTGATATAATGTCAGCAGCATGTATGGATCCTATATCAAGTGTAGGAAAGGCATTTTTGAATGCACCAAATATTTTCAATTCACTTTAATTTTATTTGATACTTTGATATGTTTATCTTTTTTTATACTACTAGCAGAATTGATACCGAATATGCAATATATGATGCATCTACTCTCCAAGTGCTGTATAAGAGAGCTCGATGCACGTATTCACAGGGTTTCTCACGAGAAACTTGCCCTCTTGTAGTTGTTGTGGTTGATTCTGAATTACGTCCGCGCTAGCAGTGGGTGGACTTCTCTCCGTTGCTGTCGCAACAAGTCCGTTATGATAATTAATTCCTGCAGGGTTGCAAAATCCCTCTGGCCATACAGCCACCCATTTTCATGAGACTAGCATTTTCTGATTCCAGGAAATGCACTCATTTGCTGAGTACCGTAAACACGCAATGCTACATGTCCAGGTCTTTACTCGGTATTACAGGGGTTGTAAACCACAAGAATACATATCACATGTCCTGGGGCGAGTACGTACGGCGAGGCTAGGAATATGTAAGTATCTACCTCCGCGGTAGTCTCGTAACCAGACTACCTCCGCGGTAGACTATAGCTGTCGCTCCGCCACATTGTCTCATGCATATGGTTGCTGGGCCCCACCCCTTGGCGAAAACAATCACATATTACGTACCTGTCCAACTGAATTTGAGTCACATTGCCCAAACTGTGAACTCGGAATCGACGATGCGCTGAAACATTTCTCCCCATCCCGAAGATATGCATACAATTCTACTGATCTACCAGGTCTTCCTATCCTGGTTGGTCTGGCAAACTCCTCCCGCTGCTGGCCTTACGTGTCGATCACATCTCACCGTGTGTCGCGAGACCCTTTGCCAAGCCAGTTGCAATTTGGTGAGCACAAGCCTTGCATTTGTCCGATATCAGACGGACGATTCAGATCATATTGTGCTTATGGAATGTGAGAAATTATGCAACTTCTACATGAAAAATTGAGATTGACAGGGATAATGAAAGGGGTGGAGTGCGTCGAATATTTTTGGGTTATTGCCAACCCAACAAAAAAAAAAAGTCTATGCTTGTTGCAACCAGTTTTGTATATAAAAAGTTCTAAAGAAGGCCGCAGAGGGTTGGGAAGCGAGAAGAAGCAGCTTGTACGGAGTAATTAATTAATTAATCAATTAATTGGCAGAGCCAGGAGGCTCGATGCGCCCCCAAAAAGGTGTAACCTACGGCGCTACCTCCATTTATCTAGAATCCATGTGTGCTGGAGATGCTCAAAACTTAACTAGAATCGACAAGGCAGATCGGAAAGCATGGCAACTGTAAACGAAAACCGACATCTTTGGGGCGTGAGAGTACATCTTTGGACAATGTGAGAGGGAAAAGTGGTATAGTGCGAAGAAGCAAGCAGCTGAGATGATCGTTGTCTATTGAACCCGATCCTGTTGCGATGATGCTCTCCTCACAGGCCCTCCTCAGCCACCTCAAGAAATACCCTCCACCTTCCAGTACCCCTTCCCCCTTTCAGTAATCACCTCCCCCCATACCTCAGATCATGTGCACCCCCCGCAGCATCTTGGAATGCCAAGAGCCCCCCCTCCACAGTTCCATGGTAGGTTTACGACAACACCCTACTATGTTTCCGGTCTCTCTTACTAAGCCTCCGGGGGGGTCTACCATCACCTCCTAGGAAGGTTTTAATCCGTCCGCCGAATTTTAATTTAACGTCGTACAATAAAAATCCAAAGATTCGTCTAATAATGAGGATTGTAAACAACAATAGAGCAATTATCATACCCTTCTCCTTGTCGACCGGTGGCTTCGAAGGATGGTGCTTGTTATGAGGATGTTGGTCATTGGCTGTACTGTACTGTACATTCGGTACGGTACAATTTCCACGCGGTTTCCATACGTATGATACTTACGTAATTGAGAGTTACAGTCTCACGGGGACGTATAAATTTTAAATGAAGCTGCGTCGAACGTCGACACTGCTAGATGTGGAGTCACAACTGCCTTGTAAGGCTGCGTGCAAATATGATCATTGGTCATAAAGTCTCTGGTTCGCATTCGGTGTATAATATTCCCAAAACATGAGGGCATCACAACTCTACATGTTGAAGTGTACATTTACGTTTGGATTCCTCGCTTGCAGCAGCTCAATTGGATTTATCTCGAACCGGTGATGTTGACTCGTGCAGAAAAAAAAAAGGTAAGTTTGATAATTATAGTGCCACTCAGCTGGACTAGATATTGTATTCTAAGCCTACTGTACCTCCAATTATTTTTAGCGTAATTTATAATTCTACATTCCCCTTCATCAGGGGGTATTAGCATTACACCTGGAGGGTTAAGATTGGTACCGCGGAGAGGTTCCTGGATTTTACTATTATCTGCATAGTGACCTCAGGAACGTGAACAATGGCTAAGTTAGAGTAGGCGAAGAGCGGGGATCTATGACGTAGTACTGTACAAGTCAGTAGCCTAAGTTGACAACAATTTCAGCACTAGCTAACGCGTCGAATTTTCCTAAATGATGCACAAATCAATTGTTCAATGAATGCACGCAAGAGCTCGGCCACGGGACAACATCAATAACTGGCGTCCTCACACAATCTGAGAAGTTTGGAATTGAAATTTTTTCGCAATGATGTCAATCTCATTTTGATACTGTGGAGTTCCGGTTTCGCTTTATCATAGCTCCTTTAGAACTTACCACCAGACCAGGATCTCGGAGTTCTGCATTTGGTTGCCGTTCCTCCTTTTGACAAGCGATGACAGGGGATTTCAACCGGTTACCGGGGAAATCAGTTGTTTATTTGCGGCTGGTTGGATGGACCCTCAGGATACTAGTAGGTAGGTGTCAAGCAAAGAATTGTGCAGCTGGCAACAGTACTTACTCTATCCCTGGCAATTCGGATACGAGGTCTAATACCCTTGCTGGAGCAGGGGGTCATCCAGGCTGCATTCTGCATGTGACGCGCCATTTGTAAAAGCGTTCTGCAGAATGGTACAGCCCTGATATGGACACCGAAGAAATGTGTGTATGGACGAGCTGATGATAAAGTATCATGTCTCGTGTGACATCGACAAAAGTTAGGCTTTTGATCATTAGCATAGCCTCAAAATGCAACAGGTTCGATAACTCCATGCATGTAATGTATCTATACAAGGATTATTTGTAAGCTGCGGGGCGGGGGAAGTGCGCAGAAAGGTGATGATAGTCGCGAGCGTTGAGTTGTGCACCACTATTGTGCATATGCGCGCGTGTGCGTCTCGGTTCGGTGTAGCCAATTGAGAATACCGTAGGTCTGGCAGATAGTTTGGTACATAGCGGGGGTAGGAGATCCACTTGCGGCGGTGATCTGAATCAGCGAAAAAATCGGCTTATTTACAAATAATAAGGAGGTGAGGTAACGAGCGCAAGGACGATAAAGGGGCCCAACAACCGCAGCAATTGAATGGTGGAATCGAAGGTGGATGGGCAGATTGTTCTACATGTTGATGCATGTTTTCGGAACCAATATCAGTCAACGAAAGTGAAACTTCACAATCCGATTGGCAGACATAATCGAATCGTATCTTGTGAGTGTGTATACCAATACCTTAAGAATGAATGCTAATTTCTGGAGTGGTGAATGTAGTTGAGGAAAAGTTTTCTAAAGAACGAAAAATCTAAATCCGACATAATCTGTTTACCGAAAAGGAAATGTCTCAGCAGGTCGACTTCTCGATGAAAAAGGGTTGGAACAAGAATTACTTCCCTGATCAAGCTCAACCTCCAGCCCGCGATACAACTGAGGATGAAGACGAATATTCATCGGACGACGGCACTCTCATTCATTCTGACGATGAGGAGAAAGAGGGGGAGGAAGCAGAGGGGGGACGCAAAGGTGGGGAATACCTCGAGGATGAATGTGGCAGGAAAAGGCCAACACGGATGGCAAAGCCGGGAGTAACGGTCACATTTCCACCACTGCCGCAGGTGGGCACGGCGCTGCAGAGCAACGTGCGCAGGCTGGGACGGAAGGAGGAGCTGCGGATGATGCGGAGGGAGAAGTCGCGCTGGGGCTCCGAGGAAAGCAGCCCGCTGGCCGTGATGGGGGCGATGGGGGCGGAGGGGGCGGAGGGGGAAGGAGGCGCAGGAGGGGCGGGGCAGGTGCAGGCGCGGGTGGAAGACAAGCGCAGGATGGGCAGCGTCGACACGGGGGCGCCCTCGAGCCTTGGGCGGTCGTTTCTAGGTTCGCGCCGGCGAAAGCACAGGGGCCGGTACTACAAAGGCGGCAGCCTCTCCATCATCACGATCCGCAAGGAGCCCAAGCTGGAGGATGCGGAGGCCGTCAGCACACCTGCTCATGTCCCGCAGATACTGGTGGGCAGCGACAACGCCGACGAAGAGGGGGAGGGGGAGGGGGAGGGGGAGGGGGAGGGGGAGGGGGAGAGGGAGGGGGAGGGGCAGGGGCGGAGACAGGGCCCGCAGCAGGCGGCGCCCAGCGGGGACGACGCGCAGTCGAAGCAGGGAGACACGAAGAAGAAGAAGAAGAAGAAGGAGAAAGCGGTAGCATCACCAGCACCAGCACCCGCACCAGCGCCAGCGCCCGCGCCCGCGGGGGCGTGCAAGCGGCGGGAGCTGCAGTGGGGCAGGAAGAAGCTGCTGGCGTCCCCGCTCCTGTGCGACGCAGACGCCTTCGACAAGTACGAGGGGGAGGGCACATGTGAGTAACCCCTCCCTTTGCAGCGCGAGGAGTCCACCCGGTCGCTGACGGCGCAAGCACACGCAGTCTCGCAGGCGAACATCAGAATCGGGTGAGTGCTTCACACTGGCACGATCTCGATGCCGCTCACCCCTCCGCATCCCCTCCCCCTCCCCCTCCCCCTTCCCTTCCCCCACCTGCGTCTGCTAAGCTAATCTTTGCCTTGTCTGTCTACAGCTTCGCAGATGGCCTGTTTGAGTACCCCAATCACCCCGGGTACTCTTGGATCCTGCAGAGCATGTTATCAGACCCCCTTGTGCTTCCTCTCGAAGCCTACTTGTACGACGTCGCGAAGCGGCCAGAGTTCACAGTTGACTGCAAGTGGCTGACAGAGAATGGTAAGCCTGAGATGCTTGCCCCAGCAAGCTGACAACAATCATGCATTACCTATTACCCTCTGTGCACTAGCATTTTGGCTGACCTGTTTGTTCATGGAACATTCACAGACCTCTTCATTATCATCGATACACTCGCCCCAGGCCCAGATGATCATGGAATTACAAAGAGATATTGTTCTATTAGTGGAGAGCCTGTTACTGTACGGCGTTTTCGCACCCCAAACAACCGGCCATATCTACCACTTGGGGGCTGGACAGGGGATGTAGTCGATTCAAAGAATGTCCAGTATACATATGTTGAACGCTACTTCATTTGGGTCAACCGTGATGGCAAGGGCGTTAAAGAGGGTTCTGCACGCTGGCCTCCTGCATCAGCACGCAAGAGGAGGCATCTTAAAACATCCTCAGCTTCATCAATATTGTCACTTCCCTCTGGAACACCCAAGGAGCAATACTCTGTTGTCATTGGGCTTGACAATGGGCTTGAAAAAGATCACAAAAATGAAGAACAACTGGAGGGCACTGGGAACCGTCCTAAAGGTCTCAAGACACTTGAGAAGCATATTAAGGTGAAGCTAGAGAGTGACAAGATATGGCTACGGAAAATGATCGATGCACCGGCGTATTGGATTGTACAAGAGATAATCACAACACTTCTGGATGGCAAATTGAAAGGATTACTGGCTGAAGCAAGAATCAGAGTCAACAATCAGGTGAGTGGTTTAGCAGTTGTTTTTTTGCCCTTAGTGATTGGTGCCGCTACTTTATCATGCAAGCTGACTGATCACGGGATTTAGCGTAAACTAGCTGTGAATATTGCACCAATTGCAGGAGCTATTCATTTTCTGACCACTGAAGTCGATATGATGCAAGAGTTAGTTGGAATAATGGAAGAATATATTCGGTTTGTGAATTCATTCGAGGTGGCCTGTCATAGCTTTGAGGATTGCTCTTCAGACTCTGCAGCAACGACTACGACAAAAAAAAGAAAAGGAACCAAGAAGAATAAGAATAAGAAGAAGCTCAAATTGAAAGGAATTCCTCCGCCAGACAAGGTTGTTAGACGTGAGTTCATGATGCTTCGCAAGACACTGGAGGGATATCGAGACAGCTTGGTGGATATTAAAGGAGACTTGGAGTATACAATCACAATGGTACGTTGAGCACCATGACTACCATTTAAAAGGAAGTGCCATTGCATAAATGAGTATAGTAATGAACAATTATGTGAGTCTGAAAACAGATTTTCAACACAACACAGGCAAATGAGAGTTCGGCCTCTTTGGAGCAAAATAGGATGACTTATTACCAGGCTGAGGAGATGAAAACGCAGACAGTAGTAACGCTTCAACAGGTAAGCACAAGTCCCATTTATGTGGGAAACAACTACTAAATTTCAATGCAGGCAGAAAGCATGCGGTGGTTGACGTACTTAGCAGTGCTTTTCCTACCGGCAACTTTTGTTTCGGTAAGCTTTCCTCACAGCCCAGTTCTTTTTCTCAGCTAGAAGCATGTGATTGATTGTTCTGTTGGGTTTCCCGAGATAAGACCTTGTTCGGCATGAATGTCCAAGAGATGTCGTCCTTTCCCTCAATTTGGATCTTCACCGTGATCTGTGTCCCAATAACAATTGTGTTCATTTCCGTGGCATACTGGTTCGACTCTTACCGCCATGTTCGTAGCAAAGAAGGCGCACCTCACGGTTCGACCCAGGAGAATGCCTCTGCAGGGTCAGATGCAGGTAAAAATGAAATCATGGGATCAGAAACAGTGGCTGCCAGCAATACTTCCATGTCGTCAAAGGTGGGACAGATGCCGGAAATAGCTGCGGTTCAAAGTGTGGGCAGCCAATCCCTGCCATACTCAGCAAATAGGCACTCAGCACCGTCGCTGTCACTCATAATTCCTAATGCATCAAAGGATACTGCAAATACAGAGACTATCCCAATGGTTCGGAGAACGACCGCAAACCCCCTATCCGGGTCGACGTCTAAGACCACTCCAACAATCGTGGAGGGCTCAGCATCACCTAAAAGTACTTCGCCTTCCAATGCTCCACAACAAGGAGACGCCTTACATAGCAATTATCAGTCTTTGAAACGACCAAAATTACGGTCATCTGGCAGCAACAGGTACTCATCAACTTACAGCGTTGGCAGTGAAACCTTGGTCCCTGCAACACCCCAACCTACTGGGCCTTCATTCCTTGGAGGTGCAATCAATTACAGCTATCCCCATGCATATCCACCGCCTTCACCACTCACATCTGCCACTGTTGCTCGAACTCCCCATATTGATACACCTGGAATTGGCAGCATTGCAGGGGACCGCCGATCCATTGCTGCCTCCATCCCCAATGACAGTGGAAGCTATTTTCCCCGACACTCACTATACGTCCCGTCTTCGCCATTCCCGGGCGGTACCAGCGGAGGCACCAGCGGGGGCTTCCTTTCTCCGTCTCAAAGTCACACCCCAGCTGTCAGCCGTCGTAATAGTGCAATGGGCGGTCAGGCAGAAACGGAGTTTGACAAAATGGTGTCTCAAGTAGAGGCGCTGCGCTCAATGTCGTTTCGCGAGCTATATCAGCAGGGTACAGCATACGAGAGGCGGCCATCGGTGGCACTAAGGAGAGGAAGCACAGCCCCCCGCCTGTGATCAGTAGCGGGAGGGATGTGTATGGGGTTGGGATGAATTCTGGGAGCCCGATATCTGGGCCGACAAAGGCTGGGGATGAGACTGAGAAGGAGGGTGGGAGGGAGAGGTCTCAATCAAGAGATAAGCCTAACGAGGCGCAGGAGGAGGAGGAGGAGGAGGAGGAGGAGGAGGAGGCATCGAGATTTGCAAACCCAAAGAGGAGTTTGTGGTCAAGGGTATCATCCCGGTCGAATACTGCTGGGACGGAGGGGAGTATGGCAGGAAAAGCTGAGGTATGAGCACGTTTAAAATAGCGAGAGGTACAACGCAGCTATTACGAACAGTTTTACGAGTGGGAATATGCACGTAGTATGGATGGATAAAGTATCACAATGAAAGACAGTTTGAGACAAGCGATGGAGGGTTTATTCATTCCTTTTATTGGATCTGGAGGCTGGGGCGCTGCTGGAAGGAGGGAAAAAAGCTTGATTTTGGGTATTTCTTTATTGCTTACGCATCATGAGGAGGAACGTACTCGTTATAACTTGATTATGTTTTTCTTATATATTCTTACACCACTTATATATCTATATATATAATATCATTTTTATTATTTATCTTAATGCCCGCGTGGGAAAACGGAATTCTGTTTCCAGTTTGAGTTACTCGTGTACAAGCAAAAATACCGGAGCATCAGCTGTTGGGGGTTCACGTCCAGGAAATGAATGGATGGCGGCGAGCTGTGCGTCCTGCAAGAAATGAACTCCCGGATCCACCAACCCCCCTCTTTGCTATTCGGTACTTTTACACGTATATAATTAATGGAGAGTTCCACTGTAGTTGAGTATCTAATCGCTTTTTTTTTTTTGTACAGGATATGTTTATTAATCGAGATTGCGCAAGTTGAGATACAAAATATTATTTCCAGACCCGGATCCAATACAGTAAGATCGCCCTGGGCCATGAAATTCTCGAGCCTGAAAAACATTGTTATATCAGGCTGGTCCAAGGCCAACCCCTGGCAAATTGTAAAATCAAATCTGAATGGACATTGTGTATAATCTTGGGAAATTTCCCAGATGATTTTTGGACAAAAAATAAAAAGGAAAGAAAGAATCTCCAGCTCCCGAATTTATTTATTCTTTTTTTATTTTATTTTTTTTTTAGATAGGTGACCTCTTTATAATATTTTTATTTTCATTTTCGCATATATACTAATTATTCTCGTCACTATACTAGTTATTTTATATAGTGATGGTGAGGGAGCTTTGTACTAAATCCTACCTCTGGGAGAGTTACAAGGTTCTTTAACATAGGCGCTTCTGGTGAACTTACTGAAAGTAGATGATACTTGGCGCTTACAGGGATGTGGTGACTACCGTATATGGTAACATAAACTACCCAAATTAGAAATAGTCTGATTGATTCAGGCTAGTTTCAGTCCCCTGTTGGGAACCAATATTCAAACCCGGAAGTTACAACACATCTACTAAACTTACCAGGTACCAACACTACGGAGTTACTGCGTCGGTTATAATATATGTATACGGAATAAGTACGGCTTATAAGTCAAAGACACTTACCTTCATGTACTTACTTGACAAGGTCGATCTTTATCCGTACATTGTTGTACTGAACCCCAAGTCGATTTTGATTTGATTCGATACAATTGGATGTCGTTTGAGCATGATATATACTTACTACTAGCTAGTAAAATATGTATTCGGACATAGCGCATAATGTGCATTAGTACCCCTGTCCGAATACATATTTTACTGACTAGTAGTATGATAGCAGCTGTCTAGTTTCCATAGGGCCTAAAGATGTAGTAACGATAAAGTGCCCACCACAAATGTCGAGATAAGATGATGGAATCGAGACCTTGGTTTTTAGGGACGGAAACACTTAATTATAACCCGGCCCCCTCCCCACCTTTGCAGCAAGATAATAATGGTTCTGCTGCTCATAGGAAGGGCCTCCCGGCAGCTCTTATGCAAAACCTCAATTTTCGAAGTAATCAAAAATTGACCGGTTTTTTCCTCAGAGAACAAGGATTTCCCCAGATCGGTGTATGCGGATCTTTGAGTCCATAAAGTTCAAAAATCCATGAGTACCCCAGCATATTATGCTCCCAATATCATGCCCATTGGGGGAATCTAGCCGTAGTTTTTCTACTCCAGATATCGCTTTCCACCGCATGCTGAAAGCACCTTCATACTTCTGGCCATGTCAGTTCCCGTGTCCATACATCTGATCAACTTGAATGGAGAAAAGCCCTGAGGTTGGTCTTTCATCTGCTGAGCTCTTTTCCGGTGGAATAGCAACCACCCCCTCCAACATCGTGCCAACTTTGACTCTGTTATCAACCCCGTCAGTATCAATGGTACTTCTATGACATCTTTCCCCACGTCCGCTTTTTCCAAAACTTCAACAGCCTATGAAAAGGTCCCTAGTTCCGAACTTGCCATTAGGTTCGTCGTCACAGAATTGGGCCTTTGAGACATTGGATCCCGCTGCAACTGTATTACCAGCAGTGATACATCCTGAAAGTAACCTTGATAAAAGGCCTCTCCTCAGCTCGCCTGCATTGCCAACTTCCTAGCCCTCCAACGGGGAAGCCTGTGACATATACCCTGAAGTGTAGTTGGCTTCTGTGCATGATGGCTGCTTCATATCCCTGAAAGTTCCATCATCCCCGCACAGTCTCTGGCAACTTTGCCCAGTGCGTAAGCCATGAGGTATAAAGCTGTACAGATCTTTCTGTCCTGTGAAGTGTGTACCTCGGTCCTAAACGCGTACGTTAGCCCAAAGCCCATATCTCCACCTAACTTCAGTGCCCATGACGGCATCCCCGATTCCCTTTCAACTGCAGGCCTACAGTCCATATTCCCTGCCTTGATATACCTCAATAGCTGTAGTTCTTATGTAGCTGTAATCTTCAGGCATCAGCACTGCTCGTCTTCTCCACTCTCTCACTCTCACGATTCCTCACCTCCCGCTCCAATTGTCCTTCTCCCCGCTCCCTCTTGTGATCTTCATCTCCCTACCTCAGGACTTTCATCCTCACTCCATCACTTCCAATTCTACCCCGGACAACTCCACTTCCAAACGTGCCCAACGCCGAGCCCTACGCCCAGGAAGATCTCCTGATGGTCCTCGAGCCACACAAGCCACGCTTCGTCATCATATCCGAGTTTCTTGTTTTTTTTTTTTGATAACAGCCCTGTGCCCTAAGCACACACGCACCGTCACAAACGGGGTTGGGCCGCACTCATCTCTTCTCTCTCTGCGTCTCTTATTTCTTTCCCTCGACTCTTCTCTCTCTCTCCTTCCCATCAAACCTCCTCAAACATTGAAAAATTTTCAAACATCAAAACATCCTTCCAAACATTTTCTTACAAACCTTTTCAAACGTTCTCAAAGCACTCCACTTGATAATAACGTTTATAAAATTTATTCCTTTACCTCCTTCTTTCCATCCTCCCCTTGCCTGTCGTGAAAAGAGGTCTCCCAATCTTTTCTTCAGATTGTCCTCCATGCAAATCTGTGAAAGTATGGCCTGAGACCTTCCAAAACTATCTGGTCTCGGGGAGAGGACTACGATATGAGGTCCCCATCGTTGCTGTGGTATTCGCAAACCACTTTTCCTCTTGATGATGCCCTTGGCCAATGACAACACGAGGAACAACTCATGTTCCAGGTGCACAACAACATAAGCACTCCCTTGGGTGTGTGAGTAAGGTGAGTCTTCAGTCCCTATTTCTTCTTTTTTCTTTTTTTCCTCAATGGTCCGGCTTGTTTTGAATCTGAGATCTGACATTTGTTTTGTGCAGTTCGAACCGCATAAAGGTTTCAGGATAAACACAACTCGCACCAGAATTCCCTGGGTGGCCCACAAGGCCATCCAAAGAAGTTTGGGAATATATCCTGGTGGTGGTGGCTGCGTGTGGTAAGTCTCATGAACTTTTTTAATTCTTCCTTCATCTTCTCAATTCTTTCCTTTCTCCTCTCCATCGCCTGTATGATCAGAGTTTTGAAGTCAAAATACTAACAGGTTCCTTGTGCAGATCGATATCTTGCATCTCATAAGTTGAACAGCTACCAAAAGGGCTCTACCTCAAAGGCCGCACAGTTCCCCTCCCTCCAAAAAATCTGTATTCCAGTAAAGGGTATAGAGAATAACAACGATGGAAGAGTTGATGATCGTAAGTCTTCTTTCCTACCTTTTCCTTCATTTCGTATCGAGCAACCTAGAAAAGCGGCTAACTCAGCTTTTCAGTACCTACCTACTTTCGCTGTTTCTTTTTTTCCTTGTGTACCAACACCTAGGGCCCGTGACCCACTTCATACCCGATTACTTCCTTTTTCCTGTATCCCTCATGTACTGCATTGCACCTACCTCATTTCACAAACCTGTCCCGGACGCATCCACACATGACGGCTTGTGTGTTTCGTACTCTGTATTTACTTTTCCTTCCTTCCCATCTTGCTTCCGATTCTCCGGGTCTCTGCTTTTCCATTCTTTTTTACTCCACCTCATACCCGCATATATCTGCTTACTACTTCACGTTGGTTTGCATTCTGTTTTAATTTGATTTGTTTCTGTTGTCTCTGCTGGCTGCAGGTTGAGAGGCAGTGGAGTTCAGATGTACCATTTGGTGGACTTGGAGAATGAAAACTGCGATCTAAAGATCTGCGGATTCATTTCCTTGGTATTCCTTGATCTTCATGTACCCTGTACAAAGTTTGGACGGCGATGGACACCTGTCACTCTTGCGGTTTTGTACTGTTTCTCCTTCACCGATTCCTTCCCATCCCTGCTTGCGTCCGGATTGTTCATCAGGCATGTGTTGTGTAATTGATGGGTGCAAAGCAAGGGGTGGGAAGGGGGTGGAGCTTCTGTTGGATGAGAGCAGAAGACTTTCTAGTTTAACGGAGCTGATGATGAGGGAGATTGGTGTGGACGTGAGCTGAGCCACACATGCGGAGGGGACAGAGATGCAGGCTGATTTCGTGTACTGCCTCTTTTGTTGATTGTGCGGTTTAGCATGTATCCAGATAACTCCTTGTTATATATATAAAGAGGAGTGGGAAGGGAAAAGAAGGAGAAGAAAAAGAAACAGCAAGGAAAGAATAAAAAGGAAAAAGGATGGGGGAAAATAAAAAGGAAAAAGGACGAAATGGCTGTTGCTGGAGGAGATGAGACGGGGGGAAAAAAATAAAAAGGAAAAAGGACGAGATGACAGTTGCGGGAGGAGGTGAGATGGGAAAATAAAAAGGAAAAAGGACGAGATGGCTGTTGCGGGAGGAGATGAGACGGGGGTAAAAAAATAAAAAGGAAAAAGGACGAGATGGCTGTTGCAGGAGGAGATGAGACGGGGGAATAAAAAGGAAAAAGGACGAGATGGCTGTTGCTGGAGGAGATGAGATGGGGAGAATAAAAAGGAAAAAGGACAAGATGGCTGTTGCGGAGGAGATGAGATGGGGGAACATAAAAAGGAAAAAGGACGAGATGGCTGTTGCGGGAGGAGATGAGATGGGGGAATAAAAAGGAAAAAGGACGAGATGGCTGTTGCTGGAGGAGATGAGATGGAGAAGATCTGTAGAGGGGGGGGATACAGGGGAAATAGGGAAGAAAGTGAAGAAAGGGAAGAGCGAGAAGATGAAGGGACAATAGGAGTGGAGATCCAGACGTACCTACTGTATATAGAACGTTGGTTGGTACCAGAGAGGAGAATTGGAAGTCATTGGCCTCCTAGATTCAAGTTTTTTTTTTTTTCGCAGTTGGCAGGTGAAGACGTGTGTAAAGACGTAAGCCCCTTAACAGTAGATGGCTCTCTTGAGCTGCGGACATGGCCGCGGGGGGACCGCAGCTCAGATCCGGGGGATGCGAGGTAGACCGAAACCGCACGCCATAGTTTTCGTCTGCCGTGAACGCGTTTCTGTCCACAAATATACTGTAAAATAAAGTTTTGAGTTTTTCTCCGGATAAAGATTATGAATGATGAGAGCAGGTGTGCCTAGCTAGACACCCCGTCTACAATTATTAGTCAGTGAAAATTCACAACGCTAGGAATTGAAATTGGTGACGCTAGGATGAAAGAAATTCTGGACGCTAGGGAGCAGATAGTTCCCTTGGAGATCGGTTATCGGAGGATTCAAAAAAAAAAAAACATCTACTGTAACTGCCTACATTATACTTTTCTCATGTGCAAAAGTTAAAAAATAACCAAAATCCACGGGTATATGAAATCTTAAGCCTCGTTCCCCAGACGTCAAGTAAGGAAACCCCTTACCTTTCCGATCATGTATGCATACGTAATAAAATTCACAATTCAATCCCCATCTTGCACATGGTATGCTACGCCGCCTGGCTACGTGACTAGTACGCCCCGCCATCAAAACTTCGCAAAACTGAATCAAACTTTCAATTTCAATGCTCGATAGAAAACTTATGATACTCTCACAAAATTACCCCCCACCCCTTCCCGCAGAAAAAAAAAAAAAAAAAAAAAAAAAAAAAAAAAAAAAACCTCACCTACATGCGAACTGCCCTTTCCTATTCGTCAACAACCAACAAGCAAAGCTAGAAGCATTTTAAAGGGAAAAAGGAAAAGAAAAAACTAATTAAAAAAACGCTATAAATAAAGGCTAAGATAAAAAAACGCTCCAAGACCCATACAGACATATACTAAGACAACCTAACCTAACCTAACAATTGAAAAAAAGAAAAAAGAACGATTAAAAGAATGTTAAAATCAAAATAAGAAATAAAAATGAAAGGTATATAAGCTACATGGCGCCCACACACACCTCAGCTATCACGCGCCACTACTCCCCCTCCCACCCCTCAACGCCATCAAACCTCACCTTCATATTGACCGGGAACGGCCAAAACCCACTCCAATCTTCCCTCAAGTACACCTTGAACTTGCCTTCCCTTTCCACCGCCTTCAACTCTCCTTGGATGCCTGGTGCCCTCCTCAAGTTCTTCAGCTTCCCAAAGAACTTCAACATCGTCGGGAACGAAACCTTGTTAATATTCATGCCCAAGCACTGGTGTGGCCCTGAGCCATACTGGATATACGACTCCTCTGGCCTGTCGAGCCTGATGGCATGTGGATCCGGGAATATGGTCGAGTCCGTTGAGGCGCTGATGAACGAGACAAACACCCGGTCACCATGATCGAGATGCACAGTCCTGTCGTCGTCTTGTACGGTGATTGTGTCTCCAGCGCAGTTGACGCGGCGGTAGAGGCCAAAGGTACCCGCGAGACGTGTTCCCTCGAGTGCGTACCGCAAGATCAGGTTGTCGGCTTCGGGAGTGTCAAGGCGAGCGAGGCGCTGGATCTCCGCGAGGTGCTGGGCATTCTCTGGGCGGAGGTAAAAGTCGAGCACTTGGGCAAAGACCTGGCCCTGGTTGGCGCAGGCGGCGCCAGCGGTAGGGAGGATGTGTGACCACGTGACATCCTCGGCGGATTTTCCGCTCTCTAACAAACGCTTGATCATGTGAATGCCATAGTTCCGTAACGCGCTGGTGTTCCTCTTCTTGAAATACTTCCCGCTGACGAGCGCCCCAAATATGCTGTCGACTGCCTTCACCTCAATCTCGACAAGCTTACCAAACTGCCGCGCCAGTTGCTGGGTGGCATGGCGGAGGGGGTACGATTTCGATGGATCCACGTCAAAGAAAATACACACAAACACGAGCGTCAAGATCTGGTAAATCTCCTGCTCCGTGAAGAAGTCCTTCGGGTTATCCTTCGTCTTGAGGGGCAAGCCAAAGAGAGTGGCAGCAAAGTTTGCATGGGCCAGATTATTAACGTCGCGTACGGCGTCGATTTGCCAGCTTCCTTCTCCCTGGCACCCCGGGGCGGGTACTTTATACCGCTTCTCTTTGACGAGACGTGTGAGTGTGTCTTCGTAGAACTGGCGGACTTGTTTCTCCCAGTCTTGCTGCCCGTAGATGCATTTTCCGATGAACTTGCGAAGATCCGCCTCCCACTCGCCGTCACCGCTGAGCATGTACGGCTTGCCAAATACCCAGGTGAATCCCTCCCACATCATATTGAACGTCTGCTTGTCGTCCAAGATGCGCTTGGTAGCGGCGTAGCTCCGAATAGGAACCCTAGGTTTGACGTACTTGGGACGGCTGTAGTCAAAGTTGTCTACGGTGCCCAGGTTTGTGAAGATCTTGCGGTTCTCTTCTGGGATAGTGAGCGGATACATAGCGTATACCGAGTTCCAAGTGAAGTGGTTCGGGAAACATTTGAGGAACAGCTTATAGAAGACGCATCCATGAAGGACGTTGAAATCACTCGCCACCTCCTGGAAGCCCCAGTTGGTGAGCCCCGCGGTCGTGTAATCAATGGTGTGAAACCGGTCCCCGCGGACCAACACCACTGCATCGCTGAGAATAGCCCTGGAGATTGTGAAGGTAGGCGCGATACCCACACCAGGCTCCATTGGCACCTTGTCTTCTTCGGCCACGAGACCGGGGTAAAGTTCGACAAAGTCAGGCTGGTCGTAGAGCTGGCGGAGGGCATCTGCGACTTCGGGATTGCTGTTAATGGACTCGAAAGTCTTGTGGGGTTCGAGACCGAAGAAGGCACGGAACTCGTTGAGGGAAGCGACTTTCCATTTCCGGCTCTGCTCCATACCCATGATTTCGACCGCGCGCAGGACTGCGGGAACGTTTCTTGCGCCGAACGCACCTGTAATGAATGCGTTAGTGTTCAATAGTCATAGAGGAGGGGGGGAGGGGTCTAAGGTAGGTAGGTTACACACCACAAGGATCCTCAATACCCTCTGTCAAAATCCTCACGAGGTCATCGTCTTCAAACATTCCCTTATCATTCCTCTGCATATTCGAAAACGTCCGCTGCGCTGGATCATCCGGAAGAGATGACTCCCACTGGCCTAAGCCTTTCAAGAACTCGCTGAGCGGCATGTTCAAGGGGTCAACATTTTCACCAAAGATTTGTTTGTAGAGATCCTCAGTCCAGATTTCATCCCGCTTTGAAATGCAACTATGCCATCTGTAGACAAGATTGAACTCCACGGAGACCTGGTTTCCGGTTCCTTGTTCGGTTCCGTGCGGGTTGTATATCTTGGATGGATCGAAGCGGGGGTCAAGTGTCCAAGTTGAATTCGTTCGGTTCAGATTGACAATTGTGCGGAGATAATCTGTCAGAATGATATTGATATAGAGGCCGCAAGTGACCCTAAATTAAAAGCTGTTAGCTCTCTGCAAGGGAGCCACTGCTGATCCGATGGGGCTACTCACAATCTAGCGGTTTGGAACAATTCCTCTTCTCGCTTGGCCTCTGCTTGCGCCAGAGCTTCCTCACGGTTTCTATTTCGGTGGTCAATCTTCGGGTCAAAACGACCATTTTCATTGATCGCAGCCAATTGCTCAGCGGCATAGTTATGGAATCGGTTGAACATAATCAAGATGACGCCGACGCCAGGGGGGAAACCAAGCAATCTCTTCTCGCTGTAGCAGTCCGGCTTGAGTTTTCCGTCTTTGAATGTCCTCATTTTCCGCTGATCCTCAGCATTATTTCCGTAGAGCGGAGATAGCTCCAAGTAGGAGCTGGTATCATTTATAGTAACATCCTTCCGATTTGTCTGAAAGAGATCTTGATGCTCCAAGTCAGCAAAATGCAACAAAATATATTTTAAAGGAAACCACAAACCGTGAATAATGATGCTGGCAATGTAGAACAGCATACTGCTGACATTGTTCCGATGCGGGCGGAACTCTCGTCTGCACATGACAGCGTCAAAAACCAGCCCAGGATCCGGCTGGCTCATGGGCATCATTGTCATGGGCTTGACGGTTCGCGCGTATGAGGTGCCTGCCCGCCCGAGATTGGGATACATAGGATTATTATGTCCACCATCTGGTTGCCTGAATCGATATTCGTTGCTAAGTAATGACATCGGAGGGTGTTGCAGCGTATTCCACAGCTGGTCGACTTGTAGCGCAGTGAGTTTGAGACGGTGCAACGAATCTGTCGGAAGGTGAGCCGACAGCCGGATAACATATTCCATCTACGAAACCCCAATAATTAGCCAATGCGCTGTAAGGGGGAATATCTGGTTCGCCTCACAGTATATGTTTTGTCATCTGTATATCCAGGACGCTTTTTATGCTTCGCAAGCGTTCTCAGGGTCTTGTAGGACTCCTTCAGGTTCCCCTCCTTGGACAGATATTTGATATCTGCCCATATCCCTGTATATTTCTGTTCGTAGATGCTCTTGCGCTGCTTTCCGTCTCCGTATCGATGTGGGAGAGGCTTATTCGAGGCATGTAACAAGTTTGTGATTGCGCCCATGGTCTGGTCAACATCCTTTCGGGTTGGCTTCGCCTTTGATCCCTTGTATTTGGATACTTGAGTGGAGGTTGGTACCTCCGCTGTCGCGGCTCCCTTTCCTTTCGAGTGTCCATTTGACTGTCCATTGGAGTGGCCGTTGGAGTGGCCGTTGGTTTGACCGTTGGTATGGCCGTTAGTTTGACCGTTTGTACGATCGTTGGAGTGACCGTTGGTTGCGGCAATCTGGTCGTCGTTCTTCTCCATGATGAAGCGTGCTGTGTCTTTGATATCAAGTGAACGCAGGGTATCTGGGATAGAGAAACTGAGAACCGCTTTTATGCCCCCTGTGTCTGCTTCACCATATGCCTGAGCTGGCCTGGGAGTGAAGTAAGGAGGAATTGGGCGGGAGGGGGCTGCAGAAAAGTCCTGGGAGTGAGGCTCTTCGTGCGAGTGAGAGATTTGTTGGAATTGGACGGGGGCACCCAAGGGGTTATTTAACAGTGCCAGCGTGCATTTTGGTGTGCGGCGAACAACGTGCAATGGCTGGGGGGGAGGCCCCTCCAATCGCAGCCTTGTCGTTGATAAGGCATGGAGGGCCATCCCCATCTGTGGTTCAGAGTTGCACTCGATCTGCAGGCTGAAAGTGACGGGGTGTCTCAGCAATGGAGCATCACCAACTGGGTGGGGCGAGCAGGGTGGGGAGGAGGAGGGGGGGGGAGGGCGGTGGCAGGTACCGCAGCGCACAGGCGTGTAAATTGGGGTGAATCAGAAACAGGCAGCCTGCACAGCTGGGCTGGACGGTGCAATTGGGTGGAGCTCCAGCATTGGCGCAAGGGCAGCGTGCTGGTGACGAAATTGGCAGCCCGCCTGAGGGGCTGAGGGGCTGCGGGGCTCTGGAGCTCAGCGTGCCCGTCGGCCGCGGAAGCACGCTGATGGGAGGCACTGGCACTGGCATGGGCGCCGGCCGCCTGGACGCTGGTATTACTAATGTACTGGTACTGGATATAGTACGGTACTTGCCCGCCAGCCCCGCCAGCCCGCCAGCCCCGCCAGCCAGCCCAGGCAGGCCGCGGACTCAATTCGTGCCGGTGCAGGAGCAAGCAGGCAGGCAGGCAGGCAGGCAGGCAGGCAGGCAGGCACGATGCGGCTGGCACTGACGCACAGGGCAAGTACATACATACAAGCACAAGCGGAGACAGAATGAAGGTCCTCGAGCACTCTCCTCTGCTGTGTCGCACATGCATGCATGCGACACAAGCATGCGTCGCGCAGTGCGCCCGCTCTGCTGCTTGGCAAGTGAGGTCAGCGTGCGCGGCGGCGTTGAGTGCCGTCCCTCTGCGATATTCTCCGTCCACCGTCCCCCGTCCCCCGTCCCCCGTCCCCCATCCCCCATCCCCCATCCCCCATCCCGCCAGCTAGCTCGCTGGCGTCGCTCATGCCGCTCACCTCGTATCGCTGTGCGTCCCAGCCCTCCGCAGGGGCTGGGATGCCGTCGATCCCCACCGGCAGCAGACACGAGCTTTCCCACATCACAGTGCTCTCCAGAGCGGCATAGCGCCGCGCCTAGCCGCGTCCTCTGGGTTAGCGTCCTGGCCCCCCCCCCCCCCCCCCACCCGCCGGCCTGGAGTCAGGGCGCTCGGCACACCGCAGCCTCGCACTTGGCCGCGACAGGCAATGTGTCGCAGCGGGCTGCTTAGCCTAGTCCGGGCTGCTGGCTCAAGTAGCTACTTGTACTCAAGAACCGTATTCTCCATTGGTGACACAAGCAGAACCTACCTAGGTACGTATTCCACCCACACAGGGTGGGTTTATCAATCTCGGAAAGACACTTATGGCCATTCGGCCAATAATTCGGCGGCTTTTGTTATTTCCTTGCAAGCAATTGGCTGTGCAGTAAAAGTGCTTTAATAATACCTATCCCAATTGATGCAATTGATGAGCAACATGTCCTCAGGGAAACCGCCAATGGAGTGGCTGAGAAATCGGGATAGCAAAAAAGTTCAGCTATTCAACAAAATGCAGTAAAATTCAGCGCTTGGGGGAAAAAAACCAAGATACCTGGACCTGGTACTTGCTGCACCCCAGAAATGCAATGTGCATCCGTTAGCCATGTATTCAATTGATCGTTATCTAATTATGAGTGAGTACAGCACATGGTTATGATACGAGACTATAGTACAGTACCTCAGCGGGGTAGAGTAGGTAGGGTGCAGAGGACCTATCATATAGCAGAGCATTCTATGTATGTACGAGTATTAATTCTTTATGTACTTAGTTTTTGCTGCACAAATTCACACACGTGATAGTGTACTAGTACTTGCGGTACGCACAGCAGCGAGCCAATAATTACAATTTGCTTTACTATTTTTCCATCCCTAAACGGCTAGGCTTTACCAGTACTCGACAGGGACTGTGGAGTACTTACTTTAGGGCAGAGAATAATTCGCTAACTCCTGCTTCCCGCCCCCCCCCCCCCCCCCCCCAATGCAGTTATACAACTACACTGCAGCCTCAGCTGAAAGAGCTCGCCTGAGACCCTCTACGAGGGGTAGTGCTACCAGACTACCCTGCAACAGCGTCCCAATCCAATTGGGTGGTGCTGTTCTTGGCGCCCTAAGCATTCGCACGGTCGTGCAGCCCGTCGCATGCTCCATCACGGCATTCACCTGGCGACACTGCCAATTGCATCACCTGTTGGTACTCACCGCTCAACTCTCGCTGCCTTAGCTGATTTCAAATCAATCGCTTCATGCTATCCAGTACCAGCCTAGAAAATAAATTGAGCCTGCTTATTATTTCCCGATGGATGACAGCAACGCTAACAGTGACAGGCTCGGCTCAGATGTCAGCTCACTCTGACATGCACACCTCGGTGAGGTAAGGAGAGAAATGTCTCGTGTGCTGACTGCAAAACAGGCATGTGTGGCGTCCCAACGTCGACCGTTTTACCGCTGGTGAAGAAGATGACATCTTCTGAACCTCGAATCCTGTAACCACGGGGCGTATTACGTTGGCCGAGTACGATACTGTCTGCGCAAGAAACTCCCACACAGAGTTACCTATGATATATCGTACGATCCCTGATCCCCAAATGTCACGTTCAAGGCGGTGACCAAATATTAACCTCGAAAAGAGTGCTGGAACGCTACTGGAAACGGAAACAAGAAAAATTAAATCATCTGATTTAAGCTTTTATTTTTATTTATTTTTTTTATTTATTTATTTTTTTTTTTTTTTGACATTCTTTTCCATGCAGGTCCCACAAAACGCAAAAAAAAATAAGACCTAGCTTGCTATGTATTCAGCAACAGGGTGAAACGCACGACCAAGGGGAGGGTGGGCAAGGCCTGCAAATTGACATATGCGAGAAGCCGCTGCAGGACCGTTTGTTGGTGCTCGGTAGCTGTGATGGTTAGTTAGTGTAGTTTCTCCATGGAATATGTATGGTATGCTGGGGTTCATTGAGATACTTGCGGCTTACAATAGGGGAGATAGGTTTCATTCTAGATGGAAGTCGAACTCGAGAACACATCTGCCGACTTGGGAGAAGTACAAGGACTACGAAGGCGATGCTCAGCAATCGTATGCATGTACCGAGCCTCTGAGTATCATACCTTATCACATGCATCGGCAGTTAATCTAGACATGGCCTACAGTAACTTGCATAATCTTTCCTATCAATATATGAAATACAACTTTCCGCCCTAATGCAACATTTCCAAAAAATTCAAATAACGCCATTGAGGCCTTCACGCTACAGTAAGGTACTTTCATTGCCATTTTTCTACCTGCGCTCGACTAAAATTCATCGTTAGGTTCACTGTTTTTCCTTTTCGTCTATAAATAAGTCCAAATGGCTTCTTTGGCGCCTTGATATCATACACACAAGCATGTCCAGTCTACCGCACCATCGTGGATCTTCCACCACTTCATCATGGAAATAGATATGTTTAGCTTCCCCTCTGGAGTTCTTCGGCCCTTAGATATGCCGCACTTTGATTATATTAACCTCTATGAACATACTAGTTACGGCACAACCATGAGGTTTCGCCCGCAAAGGCAAGGATGCAGATCAACAATCTCGTTTAACCAACAAACAGAACAGGTCAAGGATGGAATGCAAAAAAGCCAACAAAATAAAAGAAAATACAAAGGACAGGGAGTGAAAAAATAAACGAATCGAATAGCTTCTCGCTAAACGTCGCTAAGATACACCTCAATATGCGTTTCGCGATTTTTTCTCAGACTCGAAGCTAGGTCCCGCGCCTCAAGTTACAGTACATAGTTGCTAATTAAAAAAGAACATTGATGATGGCATTGAACAGGAGTCTGTGCGTTTTTGCGGGCATTTGAAAAAGGATTTTCTCTTACTTTTTCGATTACAGGAATTATCCGGGTGGCGCATTATCTGTCATCGTTGGAAAAAAAAAAAAAAACGAGTTCTCCGATAAGTCCGGCCCATATGGACATGGCCTGTGCGCGTCCGGAGTTTTGAACATCTGTACTCCGTACTCTTTTCAGGGACTGTTTGTTCATTCGCGCCGCGAACCAGCTCTTTGGGAAAAATATTACAGGGTCGTATGATACCCGACGCTGATGTTAGTGTGTTTCACCTAGTAATACTGGGGCCTCGTTAAACCGGAAACCTTGCTATCATATACCAGACGACCCTTAACGGTTTTTGCAATTTACATACAACAAAATAATTAGCTATATGAAATCGGATGACCCTTGACGGATTTGCAATTCACTTACAAAAAATAAGCTATACCGGACGACCCTTGACGATTTTTACAATTCACTTACATAAAAAATTAGCTATACCCGGACACCCTGTCAAACCGGACCAGACAACAAAACTATAGAACTTTCAAATTCCAATTACATACAAACTAATTAGCTGAACCAGACAAAGGCCTCAATCATGAGACTTCTTTTGTACCTTCTGTGTGTTATAGCGGTATTATTGAAGTATTCTCAATCTATGTTTGAGGTTCTGTCATATCTTGGGAGATTAAGAAGAGAATACCCCAGATGGAATACCAGTCTCCAGGCATATTGTACCCCTCAATTGGCTTAGTACGTTCTTCCCCGCCCTGGCAGGCAACCCTGCAAAATCTGTCATACCGGACGCTATCACAGGTTAAACCGGACAGTGTGTTGGATTTTGCTTTGGTAGTGAGAAAAAGGTTTTTATACCCCGGATATAACACGGACTTCCTTGAAATACCCATCTACTTTTAAATAGTAGTCAAGTATCTCTTAGCTGCAGGAGAGCGTTAAACCTTATATTAACGCGTTCAGATTATTTCTACACGCAGTTAACAGCTATGGCTTCTATATATACTGAATAAATAATATATAAAATAAATTTACATACGGATCTCTGTCAAATCATGATATCGTTCATTTTGCTTATACTTATATATATATAGGATACAATTTTCACAATAGCTCTTATATAATATAACGAGAATTTAGAATTTAGGGACGATACTTTTCTATGAACACTGGTCATGTGCTTGTTAACGCGCTGTGGTGGCACTAAGTAGGCTAGTCAGTGTTGTTATCATGGCGAAGACATATTTTAAAATAACGAGATGGGTATTTCGAGGACGTCAGTGTTGTTTTCAGGGTTATAAAAAGCCTTTAAATAATGATATAGTTTATTTTTCTTATACTTAGGATACATTTTTCACAATAGCTCTTGTATATATTAATGAGAATTTAGAATTTAGGGACGATACTTATCTATAAACACTGGTCATGTGTTTTGTTAACGCGCCGTGGTGGCACTAAGTAGGCTAGTTCAGTGTTCGAAGACATATTTTAAAATAACTAGATTGGTATTTCAAGGACGTCAGTCTTGTTTTCAGGGTATATCATAAAAAGCCCTTTAAATAATGATATAGTTTATTTATTTTACTTATACTTCTATATATATTAGGATACATTTTTCACAATAGCTCTTATATGCAATAACGAGAATTTAGAATTTAGAGACGATACTTTTCTATGAACACTGGTCATGTGTTTTGTTTAATGCGCTGTGGTGGCGCTAGTCAGTGTTGTTATGTCATGGCGAAGACATATTTTAAAATAACGAGATGGGTAGTTCAAGGACGTCAGTGTGGTTATAAAAAGCCTTTAAATACTAATATAGTTTTATTTTGTCTATACTTATATATATATATATAGGATACAATTTTTGACAATAGCTCTTACATATAATAACGAGAATTTAGAATTTAGGGACGATACTTTTCTATGAACACTGGGTCATGTGTTTTGTTTAACGCGCTGTGGTGGCGCTAGTCAGTATTGTTATGATATCATGGCTAAGACATATTTTAAAATAACGAGATGGGTAGTTCAAGGACGTCAGTGCTGTTTTCAGGGTATAAGAAACCATTTCTCGTTTGGTCGTCCGGTGTAAATAGAAAGGTGTAACTGTATTGTTCTTGCGCCGCCCAGGCGCATGGTTACGGCAAGAGTATACCAGTCAGTTTCCTTTGCTCTTCCCCGTGTTGGCGCGGAGATAAGGTTTAACGGCTATATACTCTTTTTATGCTAAATGCCTTGGGGTGCAAATCTGCGCAGCTCCAAATAGCCCAGAGCTACGTTTATTTACTCTTTAAGGGTTTCAGAGAAAGTCAAGATTGCGGAGAGATGTTAGATAGTGTGGGGAGGAGAAGATGATCGAAGGCTTGGCGATGGAAGCTGTGGGCTTGGTAATGGAAGCTATGGGAATTGCCTAGAAGGGAAAGGGAAACGTGAGGGAGGAGAGATAAAAGGGGATGAATCTCCTGTACCTAAAGATATCACCCCACTCTCTAGACGAAGAATACTCCGTCAATAGGACTTTTCCTACAAGGTATTAGGCTACAAAGTGGTGGAAACCGTAGAAACAAGGTATCCCATTATGCTCAGGGTAACAGTTTGACAAGCCACAGTATTTACGGCCAGCTTGGCCAAAGCCCACGCCAGCCGAGCCGAGGCAAACTATAAAAACATCAAGAAGCTCGCATTTGCAGCACTAGATTACCTTCAACCCACTAAGCATCACACAAAAAAAAAAAAAAACAACCACCAACTTTAAAAAACAAAATACCGTTCCAACTTTACAAAAAGATCCAAGCGAACGCGATGGTGCGCCGAGCGCCAGCAAGGAGGCCGATTGAGGACGAATACAGCCTCGAGATCAACACACTCGCACGCCAATGCGAGCGGCTCATCCACAAAGCAGTCAATGACATCATGACGGCGCCTCTGACTCGAGAACAGAAGCAAAAGTTTATCGCATGGGTGAACCAGGAGGTTAGCCGTGCCGGAATGGCTGTTTTGCGTGTTGCGACAAACCCGGAGGTGGAGGTGGAGGTTTAGGGTCGGTGGAGGTAGGTATAGTGTTAAGGTTTTGAGCGGGGAAGAATTAAAAGAAAAGTAGAAGTAGAAGTTTGGGTTTAGAGACGTTTCCTATTTTGGGTGTATATGTAAAGTAAGATTTAGGTTTTTTTTTGTTTTTTTTTTAATATCAGTACTCGCGTGCCGCCCTGTGGGCTATGGCGACGTTTGATTTAGGTAGTCCGAGTTTGAGAAATGGAGCTAAAGCCATAAAAGTATCCTGGCTGGACTCCACAACCGCACACAAATGCAAGCCCAGACAGTCCAATACTACTTCCTTGAAATTGTGTATAGTCAATCTTCTATCCACCCAATCGTCCTATATCTATAACTTATGGAGAAGAGACTTTGAGACCTGCGGTACTGGTAACTTCTTGAGGGTAGTTCATGCCCCCGCTGTGGCCAAGTTGCTCGATGAGTTTAGCTTTCTGATCATGACTCACGATGCTATCCCAACCGGACCGTGATGCCACGATAGCTCCGTGGTCCTTCTCAAGGAGGATAACATTTAAACGGCGTACTCTTTAATCCTCCATGGAAGCCAATGAACCAAACTTGCACTTTATTTGGGTTCCGAGCTTCTCCCGAGTTAGCGGCCGTCCATGGAAACATCTTTTAACGGTTATCCAGCCAGGTGCTGATATCTGAACTCAGAGTATTCAAGTAATCGCCGTCGGTGATGTATAAATACGTGCTTTATCTCATACACTTGCTAACTACCGAACATCCGTTCATCTTATACCAGTACAAACGAGCTCCGACAACTCACATCCGCGGTATTTGTTCCAAAATTTCACCATGCAAGTTCAGAATACCCTTTCCTTGCTCTTGGTCCTTTGTGTGCCAGTTGTCCTTGGTTTCAACAATGCACGTGGCCCTTTTCCCTCCAGCAGGGCAGCCATGGACGTTTCTACTGCCATCCCAACCGCATTTCCCAAGGCCGTGGACCCGCAGAGCTACACCTCCATCAAGCTAACTGCCGTACCCGGATTCTTCATTAACGAGCCTCGCGGCTCCGAGTCCCTTGATCCTGCCAGCGTTTCAAGATTAGATATGCACTTTGACCAGGATAACTTCGTGGCCATCAACGTTTCGCTAGCTGCGTCTTGGCCGTCTGAAGTGAAAACAAACAGCAGTCGTGGCCAAGTTGACGTGGCGGGGAAACTTGCTTGGAACGCCTTAAAGACGCGGGTTGGGGCCATGAATGCCGAGTCTGTGATGGTTGGGTCGAGCACGAGGTACAAAGTGCTGTTTCTGAGCAGACATGGCCAAGGATATCATAACGCCGCTGAAGCTCACTTTGGCACGAATGCGTGGGAGGTATGTGGGGTCGTTATGCCGCTAAATTCGACGTCTGAGCGGAGGTAGTAACTTATTGGGTACAGTGTTATTGGGCAATGCAGGGAACGAATGGAACCCATGAGTGGGGCCCTGATGCAAAGCTTACCCCTCACGGGATTGATGAAGCGGCTCAGACTGCTGCTGCTTGGAGGAAGCAGATTTCCCTTGGGGCACCGATTCCAGAGAGGCACTTTGTCAGCCCGTTGAGCAGAAGCATCAAAACGATGGAGGTTACGTGGAAGGATGTGTATGGGTGGCTTGGAGGAAGTACTTTGAACAGTGCGCCAAGAGAGTTGAAGCCTGTAGTAAAGGAGGTATGTTTGCGAATCGGCGAGTAAAACCTGTGGAAAGCGATTTTTGCCAACTTAGCCTCACAATTTACAGATCCTGCGCGAGACCCTCTCACTGCACTACTATGATCACCGCTCCCACCTCACCACCCTCCACCAGAACTTCCCATACCTCCTCTTTTCTCCCCTCCCGACCCAGTACTCCGGAGCCGCAGCCTTCCCCGAAGAAGACCCCTTCTGGGACTTCCACCGCGAGTCGTACTTCATGCGGGATCTCCGGGTCAAGACTGCCCTACAAGAGTTGATTGCCGAAGCTGGTGATAACGTGACGTACATTGGTGTGACTTGCCACTATGGCGTGATTCAGTCGGCGCTGAAAGTGCTGGGACATCACCCAGTGGAGGTTGGAACGGCGGGAGTGGTGCCGGTTGTGGTGAGGGTGGAGGATGGGGTGGTTAATGGCACGTCAGGTGGGTGGTATGAGAAACATGCAAAGAGAGTGGAGGAGGAGATTGTGAGGAGGAGTGTGTGTGATGGGTTTTCGGAGGTGTGGGTGCAGGGAGGGTATGTGGTTCCTGGAGGGATGGGGCCTGATGAGTAGGGAAAGATATTAAGAATAAGAGTAGAGAGGAGGTTGGGGGTTGGACTTGGTTTCCATGTGCATGTTGTAGGCTAGATATCCAATATAAATACCAGCATTCACAAGCAAAGAGAGGCTTTGGGCAACTAGCAGCATTAAGTTGCAGCACGAGACTACCGACTCTATTTGACGGATATGCGGGATGTGCGTATGTGCACTCGATAGATGTTACCGAAACAAGGCATGGAATATATCCTCTGCATTCTCTTCTATCTCGACTTTTATATTCCAGATCAATTGGACTTCATTTCGTGGAATTATGTTTTTTTTTTGTCAGTGGTGGTGGTGACTCACCTCCGGAGTTCGAGCGGCAGGAACACCAAGACGTTTGTCACGGTAGCATCCCTAACTGGCACTTGATCTATACAAGGTGTTTACTTACTTACCCATGGACCATGAGTGAGACACAAAAAGTGACGACTCGGCCTTCGGGTCGATGTCGCTTGGTACCGCTGAATTTGAAAGTTTGAGGTTCGAGGGGTCCACAGGGATTAGAGTGTTACCCTGACTATGGTTGGATCCATCCAACTAGCTTGGTCTGCCCAGTATTGTTCTATAGGACAGGTCGCCAGCATGAACCCTCCGATCTAGGACTAAGTAATTCCCGCGAGACACTGAGCCGGAACTTGTTAATTACAGAGCTATAGCTCAGCTTCGGACTGTAATGCTGCACTAACTAGTAAGAATGTCTAAGTGGTGCCATTACACAGTTTTTGTCTACAGGATAAAAAGTCCTGTAGTGGCAAATTTCTTTGTGCGGAGTAAGATTTTCTAAAAAAAAAAAAAAATATAATAAAAAATAGAAATAAAAAGAAGATCTAGAGCATTCTGGGGTCGTTTTTCTGAAGTCTTATTCATGTATATATATATTTTTTATTAACTCAATTTCTTGATCTACGAGTTTCTTTCTGTAGCTTTATGCGCCCCACGAGTTGCGGTCGGGCCTGGCAGTCTTTCTGGTCGTCATAAAAAAAGAAGGCAGGGTCTCTTGGTGAAAAAGTGGGAAAAAAAAAAAAAAAAAATTAATTACACGGTATGGAGTGCAACTTGGCTGTTTTGATACAACCTCGCGCCCCAGTATGTCACATCCTTGGGTGAGGTTGGTATTGGTATGTGTGGAAACGTGATTATAGTGAGAGGGGCATGGAATTATCGCCTCTTCTATGAGTTTTCAAAAGCCAGAGTAAAATAGTGGTTTGCAACTGGTTTAGAAATTCAGGTATATAGAAATCGGAGGATTATAGTCTATAGTATGTACTATGAAGATGCTGGACAAGACCTTTCTCCTGGCGCAAACGTGAGGATTAAAGCCGGTCCGCTGCAATACCACCCCCCTTCCTTTCAAAAACGCTAACGCCTCCCATAACAGGTATAGAATTAGTTCAGTCCATTGTAACCGCAGTATATCAAATTATATATCTGTGCTCATATTTTTCAGCACGCTGTCCGCATGCTACAAATCATGACATAGGGATTTTAAGATTGTAGAAGATAAATCTCAACCATAAGTTTTGGTCCCCGAGAACCATATTCAAATCATTCCCTGTAGGCTTGATTTCTTCTGTTAGCCTGAAATCACTGCTAGTTCTAATCACCACTTTTTCCACAGTAGTCATATCATCACCAAACCTAATCCTGAATGTACGTTGACCCATAATTGAGCACTTCACGGTCCTAGCCATTCCCCCATCTAATTTAGGTTCCCTGCTGCCTGATCAGGTATATCTTCTATACATTACATCATGTAATCCTCCGAGTAGTGCGAATTGAAGTGCGGAATGTGTTTTAGAATATGCTAAAACAAGTATCCTGCAGTTTCAGAATAATGGGACGTCAATTGCAGTTACTATTGTGAAAATTCCTATGTTCCGGAAGTGTGCAATATCCCTCGAGCTGCCGCTGGTGCACTCCAGTAGCCACTCCAGCGGCCTCTCCGACAGCTCTCCCAGCGGCTCCCCTCCCCCTCCTACTGTAGCTTCTCCCAGCCTCTCTAGCAGGCACTGCGACAGCCCCTCCGGTGGCCCCTTCAATAGCTCCTCCCATAACTGCCTTTTCCCTGGCAATTGAAATACTCCTTAGTAAATCAACTATTCACATGTCTTTTTATCGCTTATTTTCTTTATACCCGTTTCTATCACTGTGGGTCAACATTGTCGGCGGAGGAAGTCTGGCTGAGCTGAGCGTGAATTCCAAAGCGGGAGGGATGTACCTTTTTCAATAACCAAATAACTGGTGGGTCTACGGGGGTTAAACCAGTGGGCACAAGGGGTTGTGGGTAGAAAACTCTCACAGCAACATATGTTGTGATCTCTGGGTGCGGAAGCTTTGCTGGTGTGCATCTTTTTGAGGAGGCTTCGGAAAAAACTTTTTTTTTCCAAATCTAAAGCTGCATTGGTATAGAAGATGGCCCTAATTTTGAGCTAGAACTAGACAGAGTATGAGAAGCTGGTGAACAATATGTAGTATTCGATTCATTTGGCTAATCAGGGTAATGGTCGGATCGATTTGCATTTATATATTTGCTGCTGGATGTAGGGCTCACCCAGCAGCGGCGCAATACGACTTGAGTGCATGCAATATGCGACAGCTGGCGTCGCAGTCGCGATATGGCTAGGTGAGTCGCAGAGAGGCCTAGCGAGCATCGCCACTAGTGTCTGCTTACCGCGGCCGTTACATTCGAGAAATCGATCATGATGGAAAGAGTGAATGGATTAAGCTGGAGTCTTGGCTTGTTTTCCGATTGACAAAAAACTTGAGTCGTTGACGATAAACTAAGTGAAAAGCATCTAGATACACGTAGAAACCTATTCCGTACCTTAGTTTAGTGTATCAAAATTTTCAAGGTGAGCGAACGTTGTTTGAGGAACTATACCTTTAGGAAAGTACGGACACTTGAAGATCTAAATTCTGCAGAATCATTTCCTTGATCCAAGGGACAATGCAGGAGTCGCGCTAGTGAGTGTAGATGATTGCGAAGTGGGCAAGAGCTCGTATCTCGTAGGCGAGGGTGGCATCTGAATAAATGCAGTACCATTTGAGCATGCCTTATTGCACTTATTTAGTGATCGTACTTCAGGATGGTTTAGTCTCGTAACCAGATTTAGGTAGTCAGCGTCGCATGAAATCTGAGAGGCGAGCGGTATCAGTGTATCATACAACCGACAGCAGCTTGGCATAGGCGGGATGGCGACAGGTGACACGGTTAATCTTGCGCAAACTGTATATAGCAGGTTAGGATAGCTTGACCTTGTTCAAATATGAAGATAATAACCTACAATTTATGATCTTCCACACTTCAACTCGATCTACTGTAAGTTTTTCCGAGAGTAGCACAGCGATGGAGTACAGTCACTGGTCAAAAGTCTTGGTGACGCCACTTTTCTTGGCACCTCAAAATGCTCGCTTGCACAACTTCAAATGCTCATATCTCCATGATCCATAGCTCAATTTCAGAAGTTGTACCAGCAATTGATAGCACCGTGTCTATAGTCTTGCATATCACATGCAGCAATCATGAGAATAGTAGTAGTCAATTATATGGACCAATAAATCAGGAGCAAATTCTACCATTTTTTGCCTAAATTCTCTCTGCATAATAGTGTAGTTCTATACAAGGAGAATATTTTTGGGGCTAGTAAATTTTGCTATGAAAATACACATTCAGTCCATCTTATTTCATATTTTTGATATTTTTTATGTTGTGTTGCCGATTCTGTGTGGAGCTATTTATTTCCAGACACCGATATTTGACCCTAAAATGACAATTTTGTATGGGAATTTGGCAATCTTGGCGTTCTTTGAAGTTTGCGATTTTATCTCGGCAGCCACATGACCCCAACATCTGTTCTACAACCGGAACCATGAAGTTTCAGGTAGTACCTATCATAGAAAAAATCCTGTTTGTCTATCTAGTTGTGGTGCTAAAGATACATCACATTTCAAAAAGTCACAGTTTTTGTATGGAATACCTAGTCATCAATAACTTTTTGTAGATATTACACTGCAATCAGTGCGCTATAAGTATATCCTGTGCTATAGCATAAACCATACTGCTTACACTATCACCAGTTCAAGTTGTAGGTTAATTGGGTCATTTCTCGTGGAGATATCTCAATTTTTGTTCTTATGGACATTGTCGCCGCTTGGTGCTCAGATCGCTTTCACCAAGACTTTTGACCAGTGACTGTATTTCGGCTCGCTCGCGAATTCAGTCCTCTAACGAATTCAGCGGTCTACGCGCGAATCACATCATTGGAAGCGCGTTTCTAAGTTTTACTCTTTTCTTCTTTTCAGCTGCAGATGAATTGTGTGAATATTTTATTGAGTGGAGAAAGGCCAAAAACCTCTTTCCTATTTCTTTCCCTTCTGCGATCCTATGGATCGTGGTCCATGTATACGTATTGAGCATTCTGATTGGCTCTTGATGCGGGGTTGACACATTTGCAACTTGAGGCTCTGTAAGTGCTGACCAACAATAACCGTGATACCACTTCATACTATTGACATCGATCTTGCAATATTCCACTCTTAGTGTTGCTAGTCTACCAAATCAACTATAGTACTGCATTGATGGATCCCTTCACAATCGCGACCGGAATATCCGGCTTGCTCTCACTTGCTCTTGATATCACAAAAATTCTCACGGAATACACCAGCCAAGTCCAATCTGCCCCGAAGGACGCTCAAACGTTGCTAGTGGAGACCAGTGCTTTGAGCCATGTTCTTAGACAGCTAACTACATTCCTGACAAAGGAAGATAAGAAGGGGACTTTTCAACCCACTTCGATCCTATGCAACGTCATTGGTATTTGCAAGGGCAAAATCGAACATTTACACTCAACCCTCACCAAGTTTCAGCGCGCAGGTTTCAAAGACCGGCTCAGGTGGCCTTTCCATAAGCAAGAGTACCTTGAAGTGGCCTCAACCTTACATAATTGTGCTCAAATAATCGAATTTTTGCTTTCTATTGGGAATTGGTAAGGTCCATCCTATACATTATTCTAAATGTATCAATTAATATTCAATAGTGAATTACTATCGAAAACCTCCGAAGAAGTAATGATGACACTATCAGAGCAAAAACAGAAGATCGAATCTCTACTACCATTGTTTGGAGATGCATCCACTACAGCTGCAGCTGAGATGATGAAAATGAGCACCAGCATAGGGGAGGTTTTGGAGTTTGTATCGAAAATTGACAAGTTAGTTACCAAGCAGCAGGAAATCAAGAGCGGAGTTCAGATTACACAGGAATATATGGATGGTATGAAGTTCATAAATTTCTTTCATTACTTGTGCAAGCGCTAACTTCCGGCTTGTTTTCTATTAGCTGAGAATATGGAGAAACTTCTTGTCTGGTTGTCACCGCTTGAGCCACAAAAACGACATCAGGATATCAAAAAGAGTCGACTAGAGAATACAGGAAACTGGATCCTCCAGAGTGACCAGTTTCAAAGATGGATAAAATGCGAACCAAAAAGTGAAAGCGATCAGGTTTTGGGTTGTTATGGTGAACCAGGGGTTGGGAAGACCGTTCTCACGTAAGTATATATAGTATTTCTTCACCAGCCACATTTATACTAAAGGAATATATATAGCTCAATTGTCATTGACTACATCTCTGCCAATCCAATACGACAGCGAACAAGCAATGTATATCTATACTGTGACTATCGAGACCAAAGGGAACAGAATTTGGTATACATTATTGGCAGTTTTGTCAAACAATTAGTCTTGCAGTTCATATCCTCTGGAACTCAGTTACCTCAATCAATTCACGATTACTTCAAATCAACCAATGAGGAAAAAAAAAATTTGGCCATTGATGAAGTACTTTTAATGCTGAAACATCTTTGTGCAGAGCTGGATGACATCTTCATTCTGCTTGATGCACTTGATGAGCTACAGGACCAGACAAGATTAGATTTCCTCAAGGTAGTACATGGGATTCTGCACTCGCGGAGACCCGGTTTGGAAAACCAATCCATGAACCTTAATGTGCATTTATTCTTTACCGCACGTCCACATGTCCAAGACCAGGTTAATCATTGCCTGTGTGATGCCACTACGTTGAGAATAGTAGCTCAGAAGGAAGACATTCAAGCATACCTCAACTACCGCATTGACAGGGACACCATCGAGAATGGCGAAGATGCCATGAATAGTGAGCTCAAAAATGAAATACTGAAGCTGCTACCGACAAAAGCAGAGGGAATGTATGATCTATTCCAGATCCTGATATACCTTGTATGAACATAATAACTAAACTTTAACATCTAGGTTCTTGCTCTCGGTCTTGCACATCAACATGATCTTAGATGAGGTGACTGTGTCTATGAGACGATCTGCTCTTCACAGCTTACCTCCGGGCCTTTATGCAGCGTATGATGGAACCATAGTAAGGATGCAGGATTCACAGAGTCAATCCCGGTACTGCCTAGGCATGAGAGCACTCATGTGGACATACCTAGCTGAGCGACCATTGAAGGTTATAGAGCTCTGCCATGCACTCTCAGTGAAAGATGGGGATACAGCTTTGGATCGTAACAACATTCCATCCATCAACATAATACTACGCTGTTGCTGTGGGCTAGTGACTATAGATGATGAAACGTCAACAGTTCGTCTAGTGCACTACACTCTCCAGGAGTATTTCAAATGCTACTACGAGAAATACTTTCTAACTGGCCATAACGCGATTGCAAGGACCTGTTTACCTACCTGGACTTCTCCAACCTAACTACATACTATTCTATAGATGATGAGGGCGACTCAACCACGTACTACGGTTCAGCTGATAATGGTCAGAGGCTATACAAGGACTACACTTTGCTTGAGTACGCATGTTCTCAATGGGGCCATCATGCACGAAAGCAGTGTGATGAGACCACTTGCAGTCTTGCTGTTGCTATGCTTCAACGTAAATGCTGCCCAGCCCTTATGGAACTGGATTGCTGCCTCCATCCTTGGAGAAGGAAATGCAGATTTTTGAGCTTGCCTGCTGTTGCTTCGTTCGGAGTCGAGAGTATCTTCCGCACTCTACTGCAAATTTCGAATCCGAATGAGACGAGTAACTGTGGCAGCACGGCATTGCTCTACGCTGCAGCTCAGGGCCACGAGGCTATAGTCCGCTTATTGCTTGAGCGGGCCGATGTGGATGTCAACGCAGGAGCATACGGCGAAACACCATTGCGCTGCGCAGCCAGAAATGGCCATGAGGCAGTAGTCCGCTTGTTGCTTGAGCGGGCCGATGTAGATGTCAACATTGCAGAAGCATACGGCGGAACACCATTGTGCTGCGCAGCCAGAAATGGCCATGAGGCAGTAGTCCGCTTGTTGCTTGAGCGGGCTGATGTAGATGTCAACGCAGGAGCATACGGCAAAACACCATTGCGCTGCGCAGCCAGAAATGGCCATGAGGCAGTAGTCCGCTTGTTGCTTGAGCGGGCCGATGTAGATGTCAACATTGCAGAAGCATACGGCGGAACACCATTGTGCTGCGCAGCCAGAAATGGCCATGAGGCAGTAGTCCGCTTATTGCTTGAACGAGCCAATGTGGATGTCAACGCAGGAGGATACGGCGGAACACCATTGACCTGCGCAGCTGAAAATGGCCATGAGGCAGTAGTCCGCTTGTTGCTTGAACGGGCTGATGTGGATATTAATGCAGGAAGACATGGCGAAACACCATTGTCCTGGGCAGCTAGAAATGGCCATGAGGCAGTAGTCCGCTTGTTGCTTGAACGGGCTGATGTGGATATCAATGCAGGAGAATACGGCGGAACACCATTGTCCTGCGCAGCTGGAAATGGCCATGAGGCAGTAGTCCGCTTGTTGCTTGAACGGGCTGATGTGGATATCAATGCAGGAGAATACGGCGGAACACCATTGACCTGGGCAGCTGAAAATGGCCATGAGGCAGTAGTCCGCTTGTTGCTTGAACGGGCTGATGTGGATATCAATGCAGGAGAATACGGCGGAACACCATTGACCTGCGCAGCTGAAAATGGCCATGAGGCAGTAGTCCGCTTATTGCTTGAACGCGCTGATGTGGATATCAATGCAGGAGAATACGGCGGAACACCATTGACCTGGGCAGCTGAAAATGGCCATGAGGCAGTAGTCCGCTTGTTGCTTGAACGCGCTGATGTGGATATCAATGCAGGAGAATACGGCGGAACACCATTGACCTGCGCAGCTGAAAATGGCCATGAGGCAGTAGTCCGCTTATTGCTTGAACGCGCTGATGTGGATATCAATGCAGGAGAATACGGCGGAACACCATTGTCCTGGGCAGCTAAAAATGGCCATGAGGCAGTAGTCCGCTTGTTGCTTGAACGAGCCAATGTGGATGTCAACGCAGGAGGATACGGCGGAACACCATTGACCTGCGCAGCTGAAAACGGCCATGAGGCAGTAGTCCGCTTGTTGCTTGAACGGGCTGATGTGGATATCAATGCAGGAGGATACGGCGGAACACCATTGTCCTGGGCAGCTAAAAATGGCCATGAGGCAGTAGTCCGCTTGTTGCTTGAACGAGCCAATGTGGATGTCAACGCAGGAGGATACGGCGGAACACCATTGACCTGCGCAGCTGAAAACGGCCATGAGGCAGTAGTCCGCTTGTTGCTTGAACGGGCTGATGTGGATATCAATGCAGGAAGACATGGCGAAACACCATTGTCCTGGGCAGCTGAAAATGGCCATGAGGCAGTAGTCCGCTTGTTGCTTGAACGCGCTGATGTGGATATCAATGCAGGAGGATACGGCGGAACACCATTGTCCTGGGCAGCTAAAAATGGCCATGAGGCAGTAGTCCGCTTGTTGCTTGAACGAGCCAATGTGGATGTCAACGCAGGAGGATACGGCGGAACACCATTGACCTGCGCAGCCAGAAATGGCCATGAGGCAGTAGTCCGCTTGTTGCTTGAACGGGCTGATGTGGATGTCAACGCAGGAGGATACGGCGGAACACCATTGTCCTGGGCAGCCAGAAATGGCCATGAGGCAGTAGTCCGCTTGTTGCTTGAACGGGCTGATGTGGATATCAATGCAGGAGAATACGGCGGAACACCATTGACCTGCGCAGCTGAAAATGGCCATGAGGCAGTAGTCCGCTTATTGCTTGAACAAGCCAATGTGGATGTCAACGCAGGAGGATACGGCGGAACATTATTGTCCTGGGCAGTCAGAAATGGCCATGAGGCAGTAGTCCGCTTGTTTCTTGAGCGAGCTGATGTGGATGTCAACGTGGCAGGAAAATACGGCCAAACACCATTGTCCTCGGCAGCTTCAGATGGCCAAGAGGCTATCGTCTACTTATTGCTTGAGCGACGCGATGTCGATATCAATATGCAAGACGAAAATGGCATGACACCACTGTCTCTAGCAGTTGACAAGAAGCATGATGCTGTAGTCAGCCTATTGCTCCGGCGACCAGATCTTGACATTAATATACCGGATAGATTCGGCAAAACACCTCTCTCTAGAGCGATTGACAGCCAATACCCGTCAATAGTTAGGTTGCTCCGTGATCGAGGTGCACAGTCAAACCCCTCACCGACCACACCCCTTGACCAGAAGCGGAAACTGAGCGCAACTGCGGTGACTGAACGGTCAGAACGCTTGTCCTTGAAGCAAGCTGCGATGGATGTCTCTGTAGCGATTAACTACCTCAAAATCTCACAAATTTTTGCAGCTTCTGATGGTAATGCGGTTGCCATCCACTTGTCAGATATTATAAACACTGAAGAGGTCATGCACGATGTAACGGACGAGATCCAACCTTCGTCACAATCTACGGACCATGGGGGGGGCGTTCAGCTGACACGATGGCTAACCACGGATGAAAAAAAGGATTTGCAAAGGAAAAAGGTATAGAAATGGACAATGATATGAAACTTGTTGTGACACTGACCGAGCATACATTCTATAGGGTGCCAGTCATCTACATCAGTTTTACACTACTCTCCAAATTGATTGGGATATTTCGTCGTTAGTCGAACTTTTTCGCGAAATGCCAAGTATTCTCGTTGTAGTAAGTAAGCCGAATGACTTTCTTCAGGCTCTCAGTTGTCAAAGCCATGTTCATAGAACATGGGGTACGGTTGGAGATGCAGTTCTTCAGTTCCTTCAAGAGGCCTATGAGCGAATATCTGAGGTGGCAAAGATTCAGAAGTGGTCCCATGAGAGTGTCGTTGCCAGAGAGGTTTCTATTCAAAAGAATGATTTGACTGTTGCAGGTCAACTTCGTTTGAAAACTGGTGGTCAGACAACTCTCCATATTTCTGGGAGAACTTATGACTTGGTAACCAAGGCAGTGAACTGTCTTACCTGGATACTAATAGCTCTTCTACCGCTTCCAATTACTCACAGTGGAAAACTCACATACGTGTATCTAATGGTGGATTCACCAACAAAAGCCCAAATTTACTCCTACGAGGAACGCGAACCGGCAGGTCAGAGCATTCCGATACTAACCCGCAGAACGACCACTGTGAGCACCCTAACCCAGGATTCATGCTGCTGGACCAGCCTTTTCGACTCTCTGGTGATTAGTCCTAATACGGTCGATATTTTTGCTAATAGCGGCATGCATGATCCTAAAAGATTTGCTACACGGCCTGGGCTTCTGGTGGATTTCGAAATTCTTCTAGTACTAGCGGCTGTGACACATCAGGTGGAATATGAGGGTGGTATAGTATTTATCGGCTTTGAAACTGCCTTGATTCCTATGCAGGCTGTCGCTGATCAACCTGCCGATGTAACTCGCTGGCATTTTATCCACACCAACATTCCGGGTACACAAATCGACTACCGCCTTCTTGATGACGTCTCTTCACGATTGAAGGTAGCGGATGCAGAAGCTCTATACAACACCAAAGCTTGGGTTGGGTGGACCGAGTATGCAACAATGCTACTGGGCTCAGAAAAAATCACAGTTGACCATGTCACTCTCAGTGGCTTACCTCCAGTTAAAACCCAACTCCAAGGAGTGAGGGCTAAGCAATGGCTGAAATCCATCCCTATTACCGTACATATGGGCGTGCCATCGTTAATTTACATCAGCTTCGGATCTCGCCATAACCCTACAGGGGCACAACGTCCTTGCCGCGTAGCGTTCAATGTTTCATCATGCCTTCCTGGGATCCTGAATCAAGCCTCAACAATGCATTTTATTGTCTGTGACGTCTTAAGTGGCCATTCCTGGTTGGTTCCAGCATTAAACTTTCTCATTTTCGCAGTTACATGCTACCTTCGTGGCCATGGTTATGACGGACCATACCCTTCTTACAGCTCCAGCCTGGAAACAGCAGAGGAAGTTGAAGCATGCATTGAAGAGATCCTGCATTCTCCGACCACTAGCTTTAAAAAACGTGGCAGGCTTGAGATGACATTGGAGAATATTGTTCAGGAAATTTGGCAAAGAACAGCAGCTGCGAACGCCTTATTCGTCCAAGGTACTGAAAAGTCTGAATTAATTAAAAATGTACTTGTTGGCATTGAACTCTATAACATCGTCTTTGATGGAAATTTTGCGCTGAAGGAGGTGCAATGCGAATATTTCCCGTCCACCAATGCCTGGAGATTGCTCAACCGGGAATTCTTGTTGGTTGTCTGTAAAGGAATTGGTGATGTGATACTACCGAAAGAGATGGGTTGCTTATGTCCATATCAGTCTAGAGATTATCGAGGAATCTTAACTTGCATGATCAGAGATATGCAGCGTGCAAGTAAAAGGACTCCTGAAGAATGGGTCAGATATACTAGTAACGATATGAGACCAATAAGCGAAGTGGTTGGATGGCAAATTACCGGTGCACCATTTGCACCATGCTCATCACAAACACCTGGGCTGCAGAACGAGACGAACTTGGACGGGGGCTGCTGGAGTAGTTCACGGCTACAGCAAATGAGAGAGAACAAAGGTGTTGTGCAGATAATGCAGGCGACCACTCCCAATCAGATTCCTTCTCAAGGCGCGGTGAGGTTTGGGTTACCTTTTAGAAGGGTTAATAATTGCGGTAGATGATATCTGGTGCAGGTAAGCGTTTCTCAGCTCACCGTACCTCAACTGGTAGGTATAACGCCCCTGCACAACCATACTCAACTACCGGATCTGTTTACCGTTTACTGCGGGACTCGCTGGTGGAGCTGCTTGAGTGGACGGAATTGACTGCGAGACACGGCGAGGATGGCGCACATGTGAGGTTCTTTCGATCTTTCACTTTGATATTTCTCTTTGTTTTCGCTCGTAGACTCAGAGTTGAGCAGTCTCAGTGTGGATACTGCAGCTTTCTTTGATATTTTCCTGGCTCTATATTTACAAAATATGTTCCATGTATTAATATGACTGTCATATTGAGATATTTAATCGCAAAGTTTGAAGTTCCTCGGAGGGTTAAATTATGCTGAGAAACATGACGCATTTATTATGCTTATTACACGGCATGATGTTACCACCTGCTTAAAGGTAAGGTTATTTACGAGAGGAGTGTGAAAGAAGAGAAGAGAGTTTAGTCAAAGAAAATATTGTACTTTCGGCATGTAGCCTTTCAATCTACAAGAATTCATCCTTATCTAAATTTAATTCAGCTTCTTTTACGCTTCCACTCTTCCCAGCAACCGGCCGTTTTTGATCCTGCATATATGAAGTGGACAACTTGATAGTTTCTCCTTGGCGACTATTCATAACAACAGTTTCTCCGTAGCCCTTCGACGAGTATTAATATTAAAAAGACAAATCAAAGAAAAGTAGGAACAGTCTTATGACTGACATGTAACTACACATAGAAACTTAGATTCGCTCCGGCCTGCCAGTACCAATGAACATTGTTTGTTCGCGAATAGGCGTCAAGACCACCTCAGCGTGATTACCACCAGCGTATGAGTATAGGCTAACCTACTAGTATTGGGCGTAATTGATAAGCCAGCTAGTGTATAATGGTACCAGTATTCACCTTTCTTAATTCAATGATATGCAGAGGAAGTACTCGGGGGTAGGGGAAAATACTCAGAAGCAGTATGCATGCATGAATGTACGCCACTCGACAGGGGGTCAAAAGTGAAGTAGGTATGACTTTTTGTCGAAAAGTCTTCAGAACTTTTGTATGAGATTTACACACAAAAATACGACACACGTATTTTTTCTCTGCATACAAATTAATAGAGTGTTGCATATTTCCATTTGACTACCATAACAGCAAAGCCAATCTGGCAAACATCTAACTACAGTAATGACAGAACTCTTTCTTCTATCAGTGTATCCCACTCTTTTTTTTTTTTTTTTTTTTTTTTTTTTTTTCACATAACCCCGCTTGTAGCACTTGGCCATGGCAAGGTCCCTGGGCAAGCCGAGACAGGCTAAACTAACTCTCTACGTACATGGCCCCCACGCGCTGTCGCCCCCGCTCTCCTAGCTTCTAGAACTCGACCCCAGCGAAGAAATTCTCCAAAACATCATACTCCTCCCCATTCTCCGCCTTTCTCTTCCAATTCTTTTCCATGTCGCCCCACCTCTCAAAGCCTTCTGGACGGTTCTTCTGGTTTCTGCATCGGAAAGCGAGGTGCTCCCCGGTTTGCACCTCCCCGCACCTGCACTTATCCGACTCAGCCGCCCCTATCCTCTTCAACCACACCGCACACCTCCCTCTCTCCAGGCGCAAGGCAGTGAAATTGGATACTGCTATCCTATTCCACTCCATGACCTTTCCTCCTCCAAAGCCGTCCACTTCTCTCTTCTCCTTCCTCCACGCCTTCACCCTCTGGCGCACCCCACTTCCGGTGGCCACCTCCTTCCCCTGCATCACCGTCCCCTTCTTCGCCCACTCATCCGCCTTCTCATTTCCTGCGATTCCGATGTGAGCCTTGACCCACATCAGCTTCGCATCCCCTCCCTTCTTCTTCCTCCTCGCTACGGCATCCACCACTCTCCTCACATCCTCGGTTTTCCCCTTTCCCTCCCTGCCTGCCTTCTGGATCGCCATGACGGCAGCCTCAGAATCTAAACAGATCAGTACAGGGACCTCCTCCTCCACACTCTCCAGCGCCTTTCTCACTCCCCTCACCTCCCCATCGAACACCGTCGCCGTTCTCCCCACCACCTCCGCCACGGCTGCCGACCTCCCCCACACCCCTGCTCCCACCTTGCTGTCCTCGATCTTGCTGCCGTCGGAGAAAAGGACTGCCCTTTTTCTTCCGGCTTCCCCGATCGCGGCTTCCCACTCCCCCCTCGTCTCCACTTCTCCTTTCCGCCTCTCCACCACTTCCACCTCCACCTTCTCACACTCCCCTCCCCACGAGATCTCCTCCCCCTCCTCCGAGAACCTCGCCCACTGACCTTGCCAGCGGTCCAGCACTGCTTCATACCCCTCATTCTCGACCACCGCCCACTGCACCCCCAGGTATCCCACTCTTCTTGAAGCTTTTCAACTTCATTTGTGCATTCATCACGTAAAAGTAACAATTTAGGCACACTCGATGCAAGTAGTTTCTCGATTGTGCAGTTCATGCCCAAAATCTTTGCGTGTCGAGCTCGGAATTTCATTTTGCTGTTGTATGAGACTTCAACGGGGGTGGTTGGTTGAAAACAAACGTTAAGTGTGTTGCTATGTGATGGGTAGGAAATGCCTGTAGAGTGCTAAGTACAAACAAGTGGACTCTATCCTAACAACTACCCCTCTGAAGACTTACCCTTAATACCGAGTATAGCATTCTACCTCCCCGCCACCCCCCCTTGCATCGGTAGCACACACTAATCACTCTATGGCTATCCTCAACTATAGCCTTTCGCACTCCCAAGTGATTATACAAGAAGGGTAGCTAACTTAAATAGTCATAGGATAAGGTTGATGTGGGTTTCTCTGGCCTCAAAGCAGTCGCTGAAATACCCGAAAGTGTCAGCAGTGACAAAAGTAATATCGTACTGTGCACATAATATACCCTCCTACAATCAATATACTACTCTATAAAGCAGCATTTCCATACTCAATATAATCAATAGTGTTTTGTATAGCAAATACGCACTAGAGTAGTTGGTATATATTCGCTCGTTCAGAAAGTATTGGAACGGCTGACTAGCGCATACTGAACGAGCGAGTAATGAACCAATTCATTAACTAAACTACTACATTTTATCAGCAAGCACAAATTTATACCAAGTGCTACCACCTGGATACCAGGGCACTATTACTCACAATGAGTGTCCTACACATGCTAAATGCTCTGATATCCTGGTATTGTAAGCATTCTGAGCGTCCCTATAATTCTCAGTATCATAGGAATCATGGGTATTCATGACCTCCTTACATAATTCTTTCCAACGCACTGCTCTATTACTATTGCTAGATACTGAACATCCTAATAGAGGTTCTCCTAGCTACCCATTATAACGTATATGAGGCTATTATAGGACATTGAGCATTCGGACGCAATCCTACTTACTATATTGCCATAAGGAATACTTAATCTTTATGTATGGATAATCTTCAAGGCCGGAAGTCAGTGTTCTTGCAGCACTTCCACATATGTACTTGTGTGAATCGTTTAGACTTCAAACTCATAATTAGAGAAGCCTCAAAGGTCGTGCAACAGTGCAAGATACTCACTTCCATTTTCCCGTCCCTCATAAAAGATCGGCCGTTTTTATCAATATTGTACCCCTGGAACGATACGACCAAACACGATGTACAGTGCGCATGCGCGTATACTCGCGGATAAGCTTTTGGATTTTTCTAGTAGCTAGTTTCATGAGAATTGGTACTCGCCTCTAGAGTTACTCTGTGGATTGGAGGACATAAAGGGGATATACATTTCGGTGAAGGGGTCGTGGAGAAAACCGATGTCGAAGAATCAGGTTACCTACACTTGCAGAGTTTATCTGTATAGGTTTTGTATGATATTTAATTCATCCTGTTCTCGTGCCCAGACTATTATTTTCGGCCTTCGCGGCCGTACGAGAACAGATTCATCCTAGCAACCAGACCAATTGTACCTCTTTTTGAGAATGAGATTAACTCTTTTTTCTCCCACCCAAACACTCTTTTTTTTTTTTTTTTTTTTTTTAAATATCATTACTCGCATGCCGCCCTGTGGGCTATGGCGAGGTAAAAAAAATAAAAATAAAATAAAATAAAATAAAAAAAAAAATTAAAAATTGAAAATATAAAAATACCCAAACACTCGGTACGAGAATACCAAAATAGGCAACCACACTACAAAATAGGGATCCACCAGCTCTGTCTGCAGAATTAACATCAAAATTGGCAAACTGCGGCTTAGTGAACTCCAATCGCTTGTCTTTCAAGTCGGGTATACACTTATATTATTATTATCCACGTTGCCCAGCTCCCAAGGCATTAGACGTAGGTGAAAGTGTTAGAACGCCCGTACACTCTCAAAGCTGTGAGAATGCAAACTGATATTTACTGCGATGTTTTAGTGCAGCTCTGCTCCGAGTTATAAACGGTGAAATTCGTTAATACTGCGTTCATGATTCAAGAGTTGTGCTAGGCTTGTATCATAAGGCACAATTTATACGAATCCTGGCTAATCTCCCACACACAGCAATTGCTTATCTGTAGTTCCATAATCTCAAACTCGCAAGCAAGCAAGCATGTCATTTTAACTACTGAAAATAGTCGGGTGTATGTATACACTTAAATTATCACCGCAACCGTAACAGTTCTAGACAGTGCGAAGGCAAAAGTCTTCAGGACTATGCCGTATATGGAAAAACGCTTTACCAAGCCTTGGAGTCACGAGCATGCATCCAAGAGGAACCCCCTTGAGAAAACACAACAACCCAACCGAAAGTGCCCCTTTTTGAATTCTGAGACAGGATTTAGAATCTGTGATGCCCATTCATGTGGTCTATTATTTTTCTGCAATTCTTTAGCTTCTTTATTGATTTTTCAGGGATTTTTCGAACAGTACTAAAAAAGAGATGCAAGGAGGCTCTGCTCGGATGCATGTCTTGTTTTTCTTTATACTGCATAGTCCCGAAGACTCTGTATTTTATAATACTCAGACCGAAGTACAATAGCCTGGATAGATAAATGGCACTTCATTGAAAGAATCAATAATATATCCACAACTCCGGTTCGTTGCAAAAATTGCGCGTTTTACAGTCGGTGAAGCTCCATGCGCCACTGTACATTCAGTCATCTTATCTGACATATTCTGATTTCATACTCACCGCATACGATGTGAGACGTTAACATTTCTGATCCCGCACAAGCATCCCACTCTGAGAACATCCTTACACACACGAAAATAAATTGAACAATACTATTGTATGTCTGACTTTATTTACTGTACCTCAGGAGAAATCCATTGTCGCACCAAATTCGGAATCTCGGCAGGGTACAGATTGATGTTGGTGTGAAGGACAATGACATTGTACCCTCAATACACCGGTAGATATAGCGTTGTATGGCATGAGACTAAGCGATTTAGAGAACATGTGAGATTATGTGAGAAAGTTCTTTAGTGATCCATTGTGACGTACTTACATTCGAAGGCAAGAGCCCCATCTAGTATCAGAGTCTGTAGGCGAAGTGGAAGGTGAAGCGACAGTATTCTTAACCGGATGTCCAGGAAACTGTTGTGCACCTTCGGTATCGATGCACGCAGGATTGTGAACGCTCTCATACCCAGTTGCTCTCCTACCCAACACGGACTCCGTAATAAATTATTTTGTTGCTACGTGGAAATAATTCCCAAGTTTAGTCAGTCTGGGAACGCGATACAAATGACAATCTTATTTCCGAAGAGGGCAAAGAAATTCAAAAAAGTCAGGAAATAATAGGACAAAGTTGTTCTCGTGCATGGGATGAGATTACGATACTCAAGTATCTAGTCTGGCTGCACAGAGACTACTTCAGTAAAAATGAAAGTTTTCGCAACTGACAAATATAATAATGAACCCTGCATTTGAGTATAACGTTACATAAGCTCTTTATGTTCGCTCAAACAAGCACGGTTACTGGTAGTAATTTCGATTGTTATATATTCTACGATTTGAGGGTATGCATGTGATCCCAATGAAGAATACGAAACTCAAATTGATCAATGAACAACGTGCGGAGTGGGAGGTTCAAGAATCCGCTTAGTTACAGGATAAAGACTACACGTGATGGCTTGTATCATGGATGCAGAAATAGCCTACTGATGCTTCAGTAAACTCCCCTATATCATACATAGATTCTGGAAAATAATTACGGTCAGTCATTCCTCAAATGCATGAACAAGCATGGGGGCTTAAATATATCCAGTTATCTTTCCAAATCATGTTCTAAGTGTAGAGCATATTAATCCTAGGTGAACATGAGTAATTCTACACTGGATGCTCATCAAGCCGCTGAGTCAAAGCTCTACAAGGTCCCAGCTGGGGCTGAAGCAAAGCGAGTACCAATTAGCTTTTCCATTGACCTTGGCAACAGAAATCTGCATCATGGATCTCCAGTGCACTGGCAAACCTAGTACAAATCACATACCCAACGTAGCGTGTAGCCTATCTCGCACACATACGTGGCAGAAAGCCCGAGGTCAGCTATCAAGAGTTTTCCGCTTTCGTATCAGGTTATTCCCAGCTGAGATTTAGATGGGTAAACCATGCACTATACCTATAGCATAGGGCCTTACTAGGATTGGTGACCTGGTACAAATCTGTGCCTAGACCCACGGCGAGGCCACGTGCATCCTATGTAGCACAGTTGCGATGTCTTTTTCTATGATTGTGATTGCTATCATGTCCTCTAAAGTGGAGTTGAAATACCTGATTGGGCGAGCTGTAGCTAGTGACGTACAGTGCATGCTGCTACGTATACGTACATACTTCTATACATCTCAGGCAGTTGCATTGTCACTTAGGGTAGCGGCGGTCACCAACACTTAGTTCCTGCATCTTTCGTTCAGAGCACGAATTTTGCTTTTTCAGCACGCAATAGTTCCGCATATTACCTGTAAAGCTCTATAACTGACCCAATTCGAGAAAATATTACTAACTCACGACTTACAAGCTGAGCTGGTTGATTCCTGAAATACAGTAAGAATCTAGCCTGATTTACCACTGCGTTCGCTTGCATGCAGATTCGCTAACGCTAAAGCCTATTCACAAGTGTACTTAAACCACTTCAGTTTCTTTTACCGTATTCATTCGCTAATAAGACAGTACTATATAGTAGGATATCCCTATGTAAGAAAATAAAACAGGATGTCATTATCAGTGGCTCGCTAGTAAGACAGCGATGTGATCTCAGCGTAGCAACAAGCTGAATACCTCAAGGTGCGCCGAACAGGCAAGATGAAGTATGTAATGTAGTTTCTGAAATAAAATAGTATTCAGTCATAAGAAAGTACCGCAAATTTGACAATATCTTAGAGGGCTACCGGATTGCACGTTCGGTCATAAGACAGCATTCTTGTTAGCGAATTAACACGATCTTTTCTTGTACTTTCCCTAACAGGCAACATATTCATGACGGTATCCTCGCAATGTCATACATGGATATCGTGGCGAGAGGTATTAATTATTTTCTTGGTATAGGGCGTACAGGGAGGGGAAGAAACAACCGGCGTAATGAGAAGAGTAAGCACAGGACGAAATTTGCCGGGAAGGCTCGCTTTTCCTGCATATTCACTTTCTGTAATATACAGTTAATTAATGATGCTTGAAGTGAAGAATCTTACCTAAGGAGAGGAGATAATCTGGGCACGGTACCAGAGCAGAGAAAGCGATAAGCTGATCTAAAGAGACAAGGAAATGAGAAAACTTTTTCCCGCTGCCACCCAATCGGAGATGGAAGTCAATCGCCGATTAGGCAAGGAAGAGCTTTTCTAATCCTCTCAGGTCACACATTTTGCGACAGATTGGGGCTTAAGCAAGTGGAGGTCAACATGACATACATTTTGTCACCAAAAGAAATGCTTCGGAGTCGGACAAGCCTGCCCTTTCTTCTCTGCCTTTCACCTCGCCAAGATTCACCGGAATCCCGTATTTGTTGAAGGCATTCCGCTGCCCAGGTACACGGTTTATGGTATCTGCGCTAATGATCCTTGGTTATCGATAAGCTCCCCTTCATTGGCAGGTCGCTTTCTGTAATAATGCAGCTAAATTGACAACTAGCCTGCAGGGTCTGATCAATGCAGGAACAGGATTTTTTGATCACGTAAAGCTAGCGCAGGTACGGCGAAAATAGTCACGTAACTGGCGAACAGGACCAGTATGTATTCGTAGATAACATAAATGCCAACTTGCATGGATGAATGGAAAAGCAATTGAATTGAATTGGAATTTGAGTCATGGAAGGTGGCCACTCATGCAGAAGCTGCATGTGGGCACTTTGCGCTATATTGAAGAACAGACTGGATTAGGTTAATCAATATCGATTTGAATGAAGAAGTCCTCATCAGTGTAGTAATGGTGTCATTAACTGTGGCGCTTGAAAGGACCCTATGGCATTCACTTAATTCATTCCAACTATGCTGAGAATTGCTGTTTTCCTGCAGTGGGAAAGCATACATACCACCTATATGTCAACAGCATTCCATTTACCCAAGCAATACCTAGAGTGGATTTCCTGGGAGTGCCTAGGAAAGTGCTCAAAATCTGAATATTGCTATCAGTGTAGATGAAAATAAATCAGGCTGTAAATGAAATGAGGCTGTGATGCTCACTGCATGGAACCTCATCTGATTTCATGAGAATCGGAGAATTGGTGGAAGGAGGTTACTGAGATTAACAGGAGCCCTGAGTACGATAGGGGACTTTGAAGGAGAGGAGTGGAGGGGGAAGAGGTAGCCTGGAGACTGTGGAAGAGGATAGCGAGGCACTTCGAGCCAACAAGCATCGGTTGCCATCGTGCGTTTCTTGTATTCAGAGGCTCCACCTCGGGGATTCTTGGCAGCTCCGCATCGACCTCCGGTTTGTACAGTGAAATATAGAGAACGACTGGACATCCATTAACCCCAGCCCACCTCCTGTTCGCCTGCAAACGCCTCTCCATGAGTGCCATCGATCGGTCCAACCAGCGCATTTCAGTCAGCACGGCAAGTATTAATGGTGCTGCAATGTTGCTGCTCTAGTAGATTCAGAAAGAGTGCTAGCAAGATGCATGAATAGACAGCACATGTAGAGTACAGGCATTCCATACGGCATTAGGCACTGACACTATCCATTTTCACAGAAACCGGGTTATTGACTACAGTGTGCTTTGTGCGTATTGTGTGAACAGATATGTAGCCTCAAGAGTTGCACTAGAATTTAGCAGTGCTCTGGATCGATACAACAATGATGACATTCGCCTTCGCGCCTCTCACAGGCTTAGAAGTACGGCGAACTAAACCTTAAGCTTCATTAAGTTAAAGTGCTGGACCACTTCGGCGTCGAGGGTCATTATGAAGGGGCTTGCGGGGATCAAAATATCAGTCATCCCAGGTCGGATTAACCAATTTTCGACAGAAGATCCGTTAAGCTAAACGTAATTCGGGAATTGCCCGTCGGGTTCAATAAACTATTTGCATCATAGAAAACACATTGCATGAGGATAAGAATGCTACTTGTAGGTATTTACATGTCCTAACTCATCGATCCTTATGCAGGATGTTTTGGGTGGGCCCAGGCCAGGACATCGGGGGTCTAAGCGCATTAGTTTCTAGAATTCGGCACAATTCTAGCTTCCATCCGAGGTGCTCTTGGCATGTTCTTGCTTCCGGGCCTTCTACGGTACTTTATGATCGACCACTTTGATAATATTCAGTGGCATACAGGGTTCATCACCCATGACGGTAGTAAACGTACCTGTTTGATATTTATAACACAGCAGACATGTGATCGGTCTTGAACTACTCTAGAGACTTTACAGAGGTCTAAGCGGCATGGCAAATGGAACATTTACAAACGAGAGGCAAGAATCAAGACATCTACTAACTTCGTAGGTCCCCTCAAATTTGTTTCTATCAAAGCTCTAGAAAAAATGAATATTAGCATAGGAGATTGGATACGCCCTCAGAATCCCGTATCATCATAAAGTATTTCCGGTTGCTAACTAAAGCGCAGGGAAACTGTCAATTTTCGGGCGCCAATACTGAATATTATGCGCATCAGACAGCGCAATTCACCAGAAAATTCATTTATTTTCTTTCTAACTATGTACTATGTTCGTTTGGCTGTAACAGGAAAGAAACACAATCGAGCAATGAGTGGATATCGGCAAGATAGAATGTTACTGTACCTACGGCATTACCGGGTGTCACGACGCAATCGGGATCTGGCACAGGTGTTGGTGAGTACTTTAGATATCTTGGTAGATGCACAGGAAACCGGTGCCAGTATTGTCCAACAGAGATATCACTATCAGTGGCCTCTTTCGAATTTTGCAATCCAAAATGGGCCATGGGCATTAGCTCCTGAACAACTTTTAAGCACTCACAATGAACTGCTTTCACTTGGTCCATGGAAAACTTAGCCGTGTGTAACTAGAATTTTGCGACTGGCGTAGTACTGTACCTTGGTATTCGTGTTACTTACACAATCAACAAATGGGAATTGCCGGTGTGGGCCACAGACACTGGATCTGAAACGTAGTGCGTGGCGTGCAAGGATGATGGTGGGTTGCGACAGGGGTTGCAGGACGGTAGTCGAAAAGCAGTCCATCTTCATCTAATGATATCCAACTAGGCAGGAGGCAGGATCTCAATTCGAGGGTCTGCTTGTCCAACTCACTAGCCATGAGTTCATGCCAATAGCTGAAATTCATTAGTTACCTACCTATTTTGGCTGATTTTGAATCTTTCGCAGAATCAGTCTTGGAAGTGCTCATGAGAAGATTTTGGAAGCATGCTAAGCTGACAGCATGAGGCCAAATTGACAGGTGTCATGGAGAAAGCTTGTCGCGCCGCCTGACTGATAGTGAGCTGACGTTATGCCAGGGACTCGCGTGGTGAACAGCAATATTATATTGTTTGCGCATACCTCAATATTATCGATACCGATAGTACTATCAAATTGGACCCCGAATTTCGAAACAAGTATGGCTTTCGTCAGCGGACACGTTATCTGCTAATCTAGTTGTTTCCGACACGAGCTCAGTTGTCTTCTGCATGCTTGGAAAAGCAAAGCTCATTACATGACTAAGTTCGAGCCACTGGGGAGGGAAATTGAAACTGGCGGTGAAATTGCAAGGTTACTGGAGGTCGGGAATGGAAAAGCACAGGAAAATTTCTCTGCTTTTGCCACTGCACAACTTCTATGACACCATGGAAGTATGCAGTGAAGTTGCATATGTGATTGTAATTTTTACTGTACATAATGAACTGCAGAAGCGTATCTCTATATGACAGTGCTGAGATGGCTTGAGGACAAACGTCGTCAGCTGGGAAGGCACTCGCAGGGCGGGGGATATGGCATCGCAGGTGGCATAAGGGATCATAAGCTATGGCTTCTAGCGTCAGATGATGGGTGGGTTGTAAGATGAATATCTGACAATGCGTTAGATCAGCTGCATGTAGGTACTAAGTACATTGTAGGAAACAACACTCCGTGCCACAGTCAAAGAGAGCTGCCGTTTGATATTCAACAAGCTTTGATATCGGTTTGGAATGTATCAAGTGTCGTGAAAGGCGATTCATTGTGCGGCAGTTCTAGGCCAGAAACGCATTGGAACTTGCGAAAGTACAAGCCACCAACTCACCTAAAAGTGTTTGTATGTGTTTGCATTTTGCGGGCCCTGGTTCCCTGCCATAGGCTTGTACTTAGCTTGTATGCGGGACTATGGTGAACCAAAAGAAAGGGAAAAAAAAAAAAAAAAACCTGGTATTCTTAGCCGTTTCACTACAAGACACACCGAAGGGTTGGGTGCCGGGCGGACACCGTGCGCTGCTCTGTCAAAATTATCCCGGAATGCAACCATACCAGGGCCCCTGAGCAGTCTTTTTCTGTCCGGCCACACTTTCATGCCGACGATCTTACGTCCTTTGCGGCAAAGATTGTCAGGTACTAGTACGGTGCTGAGTAGCAGCAGCTAGCACTGCGCACTCTGCTATGCACTTCTAGTCCTGAGGCGGCCTAGCCCGCAGCATTGGCAGGTTTGACCTGCGATCTGCTTTATATATAGAGGACTGCACTTGGTGCTGTTATTTTTCTATTTTGTCGTTGGATCAGCATCGCACAGTTTTCTACAACTCCATTCATTCGCTTCTTCAGCTTCACAGCACACACAACACATTCATTTATAGAATTCGCGCCTTTTTCCCCACTCTCCTTAACAGCACCAACTCGCACTAGCAACCCGCTCACGGGCTGCCGCCATCCCGTGTTTCTGTCCATTCTTTCCGCAACAAGTGTCAAACAAGCGCATCCTCGCACAATAGGCTATTGACTAGCGCAGCGCACAGTGGTGTTCCTGCATCCGCTTTCTCGCTCTTTTTTTTTCCTGTTTCGCTCTGCAGCGGCCTGCATTGCATATCGCTCGCCACGCCACTGGGACCCCCGCAACCCAATTCCGCCGCTGCTGCCGCCGCCGGGACTGCTGCAGCTGAATTCTATTCGACATCCCACCCTCACTATATAGCCTTGCCTGCAGCCCCTGCCCGTTGCGCGCCCCTCCCTCGCCTCTTTGTCCACTGCTTTTCTTCGTTTCCTCGCTCCCTTGTAGCACACGTTCGGCTCTCTTGTCCCTACGCCAGCTAGCGACGGTATCTTGTGCGAATACATTGCACGCCCTGGGCCGGGACCCCCATCGGAGAGCTTGACCCACTGCTGCCTGCTAGTTTGGTTGGAGCTAGCTGCCCTAACCAGTCCGCTCCTTTCACACCGCACGACCGTACTAGTGGAGCATCCGCCCCCGAGTACAAGTACGGCTGCCTCGCTCCTTCTTAAGAGCAAAGAGCATAGCATTTGAGTCGTCACACTCTCTTTTGGCCGCTCTTTCCACGCTCTCTTCCATCCTCCACACAACAGGTCCTACAACAACTGTGCTTTGACCTGAATCCCCTGGTGGGTTTCTATCGCCTACGACCGCAGCACTACCAAATAGACAGGACATGATGAAGTCCATACTCTCAGCAGCCATCTTCGCCGCCGGACTTTTCCTCTCCACTACCACTGGTCACTCATGGCTTGAATGCACCAAGGATGAAGTTATAGAGTACGATAAAATCAAGGCAGATCCATCACAGCAGCTGTATGTTCCTCCGCGCCACCCCCATTCGCTTTATCCACGCTCATCTCCACTGACTTGTTATTTAGTAAAGTTGTATGTCATGGCTTTCCGCGCAACAAGGTAAATAATGGCGATTGGATCGCAGAGTCATCCAACTACCTCTGGGATCTTGCTAGTGAGCGTGCCACCAATGAGCCGGGTGGCCGCCGTGCTTGTCATCCAGGTCAACGCACCGCAATCTATGTTGACAAAGCTCCTATTGCGAAGGTTAAGGCTGGTGAGACCCTGAGGCTCCGATTCTGGGGTAACGGCCATACCTCATATGCATATGGTCGCCCGCTACACCAGGATCCAGGTCTGGTCAGAGTTTACCACATTCCGAGTGGTGATGGGAATATCCTGGCCTCCGAGCTTACGGTAGATAAGTTGATGTCTGAAGGAAACTTCTCCGCAGACGCAGTTAGCAGGCCGAAGGAGGGAAACCTGCCTGACGATAAGGCAAACTGGATGAGCTTGACGATTCCGCCCAACTTTGGATCGGGAAGGAAAATGTTCGTCTGGGCATGGGCACCAATCAAGGATGACTTCCAGGGAGGCTGGAGAAACCGATACACCACCTGCTTTGATTTCGACATTGCTGGTAAGGTTGAGGGCGCCAACAACAATCCCGCTCCACCGCCACCACCAAAGCCAATCGAAGACCCCAAGAAGAAGGTTAATGAGCAGTGCGCGAAGACTTGCTATCGCGGAGGAATGAAGGAACACCCTTGCGCAGGTGGCAACTGCCCCCCATGCAGGTACGGCGAGAGCTGCTTCGAGTACGATTCTTCTGGCAAGTGCCCTTCATGGGCCGGCGGGTTCGACTGTATCAAGGGTACCCCCATCTAAAGGACGATGCTGCTGTGTTTTCACCGATCTTTTAGATCCGCGAAGAAACCTGAAGATGATTAATCTTAGACAATCGCGTTCAAAAATTGCGATATCCCTCGACAAATAGTTTTGCTCATTTTTGTTTGTATATATTTTTCTTGTTCTTACGTTGACATCCGATACGCGGAATCTTGACGATGTTCACATCGTCCTCATATCTTTTGTTTTCGTTTATTCTCCGCTTCCACCTTGAGAGCTATCTATGCTACGAGGTCGTCGCAGGTCGCATAGTTTACTATTCTGTTTTGTTCTTCAGCCTTTGCTTTTTTCGCTACAATTTTTTTCTCGATATTGCATAGCTGCTCATTACATCTCTGTGCTTTGTAACGATCACTGGTATCGAGAAAAGCTTTGTGGGATTTGGAATTTTGTTTGGAAACAAAAAGACAAACGGGGAGGAATTAGACCGAGGGGAATTTTAGACCTCGATTCTGGAAATTTGAGGTTTATTTAGTTCTTTCCGGATAAGGGGGCCTGGGGTACAATGGAGTGGAAGGGTTGGGTGGCTTAAATCTTTTTTTCGGAAAATTGGTTTCGGCTTGGGCTTCAATTAACGAGATAATGAATGGGATATCATTATGGAGTTTTTGCCTTTTTTGATAGGTTATATATACCGGTATCTTTATTCTATTTTTTATATCAAATCGTGAATGCTCTGGATATTTATTCAGAGAAACATACATTGATGCGTTAGCGTACGCACTGCGCGAACTCGGATATTTGACTTTGGATGGATGCATCGAGAATCCTGGCATTATAAACGTCGACTAGACATTACAAATATGAATGGTAAGGTCCGTTGCATGCGGGAGATGCGAAAGATTTGATGGCGGGGGCCTCCGAAAACCTGCAGAGTAATCACGGCACTCCTACGGAGTATCATACTTCATCCAGTGGATAGCTTACTGTGCCATGGAAAGAAAAAGACACAGGAGGTAGAGTTGAATTAAACGTCTTGCAATATTAATAAAGGTCATAAAATCATGTTCCCGAATTGGGGTTTCCTTGGCTTTGGCTCGTTCCGGTTGGTCGGGTTGCACTAACCTTCCCGACCGTAGGTACCTTACAAGGTAAGTAGTACTAGTACATGATTCGAACGACCGAGTTTAAAGTTGGATTCCAAAGTTCCGCATGCACAATGAACAGACGGGATTCAACTAGTACTAGTATGTTTATAGAGGTATAGATACTGTATATGTAATTGTCCGGATCTTGGACACGAGAATATATTTAATATTTTTCGCCTATCCGCTATAACGTTCCCAGAATTGCATAATTTATACTATTTGCAATGGGGCTCGATGGAGCCTCGGCTGACTGGGTGGATTGATTGGGGTACTGTCGCTTACAGATATCCTGGTGCTCCTAATTGTTTCGGTCAAAGTATCCGATCGGTACTCACCGCTATCGCAACTAAAAAAAAAAATTCCGATAGGCAAAAAAAAAACAAAAAAAAAACGAGATTCGTGAGTCCGAGTACACCTGATATGTAAGTATGTACCAAGTCTCTGGAAACGAGAGCACCTATTTTCCTGCAAAAACGTTAATCCGTTCGAAATCCCTTCGAAGGATATATGCGTATCACGCTCCTCCTTACACTTTCTACATGCTCTATCTCCAGCGTCAGGCATGCTAGCAACTTCATCAGGTGAATTACAGAATATACAGAAGGCATGCCTGAATGTTTGGAGGGTATTTGATGGCCATACTATATATACACCTTTTGTAAGTCAATGATATGCATAGAAAGTATAACATTCTACTTCTCCTCTGCATGGTAAAGGATAGCATACACTGTAATATGACTATTCTCAACTATAGTTTTTCGCATTCTCAAGTGACTATAGAAGAAGGGTAGGTAATTTAAATAGCTATGAATAAGGTTGGTATGGATTTCTGTAGCCTCAAAAGCAGTTGCTGAAATGCCTAAAATTGTTAGAAGTACCAAAACTAGTACTAATATAATATACTGTACATGTAAGAACCTCTTCTGCAATGAATATAAGCAGCGTTTTTATACTTTTAATATACTCAATATCATAGTGTTTTATATAGCAAATATATACTAGAGTAGTTAGTATATAATAAACCAATTCTTTAACTACTTGTAACGGATCTGGTAAGCACAGAGAGTTGCCGTCCGCCAGTTCAAAAAGACACTTGACTAGCGATGCTCGCTAGTCCTCATATAGCACTCATTTATGCGACTGCGACGACGCCGCCCTTCGGCTGTCGCATATCGCCTGCGCATATGCGCATCGACCGACCACCCGCCCTACGGTTGCGGTGAACCCGTAACAATCCTAGTAGTCAACACTGCCAGTCATGTTATATGCTATCGTAATCAGGAGAGCAGGCATATAGTTATTAATCCTGTCATTTCTAGTACATACAGTTGTGGTTGTAATTAATAGGAAGTCATAATTAGTTTTGGCACTTCTGGCACTTCTGGCACTTTTTGGGTATTTCGGCGACTGCTGTTGAGGCTACAGAAATCCACGCCAACCTTACGGTACCCTATCACTATTCAAGTTAGCTATCCTTCTTCTTTAGTCACTCACTTCAAAGTGCAAAGAGCTACAGTTGATGATAGTCATGTAGTAATTAGTGTATGCTATCCTTTGCTATGCAAGAAGGGGGTACTTTCTCAGCATATCATTGAATTAGAAAAGGTATATATATAGTGTGGCTATCAAATATCCTCCAAATATTCAGACGCACTTGCTGTATATTTTGCAATCTACCTGATGTTGCTAACATGCCAGACGGCGAAGATATTGCATGTGGAATTGTAGGAGGAGGAGTGCCAAAGATCGGTCACTTATAGGTGCTCGTTCACTAATAGGTAAGCGACAGTAGTTGGATAGCCATACTATGTGCCCCATACTCAAGAGTGCGAAAAAGTTCACTGATGTTGCTTTGGCTACCTTAATACCATTCCGTCGCTTGGCGGGTGCGAGAAATATGCAGCCTCAGTTGGAAGATTGTCAGGGTCATCACCATAACTATCAGTATCACCATAGCAATTTTTTTTTTTTTTTTTTTTTTTATATCATTTATCGCTTACCGCCCTGTGGGCTATGGCGATATCACCATAGCAAGCACTCTATCATCACCATGTATCATGTCCACCACTGAACATACTGCACATACCTCTACACCTGTATATGAAAACTCTTGAATTAGTAGATTTACTTCAAAAGCAGTAATTCTAAATCTGAGCAGACGGTATTCCTCGAAGAGAGCTCAATAGATCTCAATATTCATTCAATTATAGAGAGCATCCCGGACCACTCATGACTGTTCCCGCCCACTCAGCGGCCCGGGACGGTCGCCAGCAGACCGAGCTAATCATGACCGAAATCTTGGGTTTATAACTGGCGTGGCACATCGCTAAACACACCTGCTACGCTATCAAGTGAAAAGAATATACTCTTAAGTGAGATAAAGTGTCGAGCTGACTGGTCTGAGGATGGTTCAAATGTTGGATATGTAGGCTGTCTATCCACCATCATCGGCGACGAAGACCGCATTGGCATATCGTTTGGAAAATGATACAGCAACCTGATGATCGCTGAATCGGCAGGCGATTTATATATGTGGTACATGAATACAGGCTATAGATACAGTTCAATATACAATGACTTATAGGCTTTCTTGCTACATACAACGGATGGTCTTCTCAGCAGCGCCGCTGGATCCTCTAGTTAACTTATCGTGGTTACATTGCTTTCTACTCTGCTTTGGACCCTGGGAGCTGCACAGCCGCATTAATAGTCTCGAACCCCGCATAAGTACGTTCAAGGGTTGATTTGATATTGCTTGAATTGGTGAGGCAGTGGAATCAGGGGCTGAGTTGGCCAAAATACGGATCGAGCCTGATCGCAACTGAAGTAGTATAATGCAGTACACATCCGCTCGTACGTCCGCCGATTACAACTCTTTATCTTCAAGTACTTGACCTTGAACTAGCTATAGCATTTAGGCTCCGAATCACATCCCAGGATCTTGAGACCCTGAATTCAGTATACATACACACCTACTCGCCGAAGCGCGCTCCGAAGGCATACCGAAATAGCTAAGCTTATAAACCAATCCTCGCCTACCTGTCTAAATGGCTCAGCAGTCTACTACCTCCCAAGCCCAAAAACCGACGTAAGTTGCACACTCAAAACTGCTAAAGTGCCTTGGATGCTAACCATTACCTCTTGTAGTGGTCGGGAGAATCTAATCTTTTTTTTTTTTTTTTTTTTTTTTTAAATCACATAACCCCGCTTGTAGCACGTGGCCATGGCAGGGTGGGAGAATCTAATCAATGCTGTGTGCTTTCGGCGACTTGCTATCACCTGCAGAAAGAAATGCCCTAGACCAAACTGAAACGCCAGGCAACATTTTAGACCTGACAACAGCCCTGAAAGAAGCAAAAGTTTCGGAGAAGAAAATCAAACGCTGCGAAGCATTTTTGCAGTCAGTTCAGCAATTTTCCAGTGTTGTCGATACCTTGATTCAGCACAGTCCATTTATTTCAGCCTTGGTGTGGGGAAGTGTCAAAATTTTGTTACTGGTATGAATCGAACAAGCAACTAGGCTGATTGCCAAACTGCATTCTCAGGTACTGACTTGGTGGAACAGACAGCTCGAAATTATATTCAATACTTCAGCTGCCTCACTGATTTGCTTGAGAAATTGGGAGTACTATGTCCCATATTTAAGGAATTTCAAGATTTGTGGCCACACTGTCAGGGCCTTCAAGATGCAGTCTTTGATTATTATGCCCAGACTGTGGTGTTCTGCACAGATGCACTTAAGTTTTTACGCAGGTCAAGTATGTTGGATAATATACCTATCTCATCATCGAAATATACAAATGATCACACTGAAACTTGCTAATAATCCAGTCAGGCACTACAATGATATTGAGAGCACTTATACGACCATTGAATAATGAACTGCAAGATCATGTGAAAAAAAGCTTCTCTTTCAGCAGAAGATTGTGGAATACCAGGTTGTTCTTGAAAGAGAAGCTTCAGCTCGAAAAGCAAGGCAGGTGCTGCTGCTTTTAAATAGCAATTGGGAAACATATAGAGAGGAAGAGTTGCAGGAAAGGATTCACAGTAGACAATGGAGGCAGAGACTAGAGGCAGGTGTAAAAGGTAAGTCAATCAAAGATATATGCCTTTGATATACACAGATAGGTTTTGAGGAAAACTCAACATTCTCATTTGTATATTTTAGGGATTAAGGAATATCAGCTGCAGCAATGGAAGAAAATTTGGGACTTAGAATTAGAAAGTAAGACCCAGAAAAAATGTAAGTCAACCAACTTTCACTCACATTGACCTAGAAGCCATACTAATAAGCAACAGATTTAAACTGAACAGTTGAGGAACGCCAAAGGCAATTGAGACGAATCTTGGATTATAATCATACAATAACATTCTTGGAATTTGCAAATGCCAGTCATCCATGTATTGGGAGATGGCTATTTGAAATGGATGACTATAAACAATGGGTGCAATCAAACCATTCTTCACTACTCTGGTGCTATGGAATACGTATGTATGACCTTGATTGTAGCTTGATACATGGAATAGTCACTAACCTGCATATATATTGTCTGTTTCTCACCATAGCGGGATCAGGAAAGTCAGTTTTATCAACCTCCATTGTGAAGCACCTTCTAGATACTTGTGTCCAGGAAACTCAGAATGATTCTGGAAAAACATTCATTGGATACTTTTTTTGCACTTTCTCCAACCATCGTTCACTAAAGTTTGAAGAAATTATAAGAAGTTTGGTTAAGCAAGTACCCTCAGTTTTCGATGGGCCTAGCGAATTTGAAGAGTATCTAGCGAGGTTCTTTGAGCAATGCAACAATATCCCATCAACCAATTTATGGAAAGAACTTTTCATCCGTACTTGCAGAATTGCCAATCACATATACCTCATAATTGATGGCATTGATGAATGTTCTGGCAGCATTCAAGCACAGATACTTGAATTAATCAATCAAATATTAAGCATACTACGGTGCATCAAAGTGTTTCTTTCAAGCCGCAAGGAGATTTACTTGGCTAGAAACCTTAGAAATGCCATCTCAATTTCGATTGATGAAGTAAAGCAGCGGCCTGAAATCGAAGGATATATTGATGCATCATTGAAGCAACATTTGGATGATGGAAGACTACAGGTCCAGGACCCAGCAATGGCTAATGAAGTTAAGGAGGTATTGATGGTTGGTGTTGAAGGAATGTAAGTATATGACCTACCTCTGTTCTTCTGTTCTTTATCAATTGTTGTAAGTGAACCACTGAACAGTAGCAACTTAGGTTCCTATGGGTTACCTTACAGATCGAAGATATTTACAGGCAGCTCAATGATGAGGAAATCCGAGAGACATTACGATCATTGCCTCGTAATCTAGATGAGACATACATCAGGATGCTCCAACGAATTGTCAAGGAGCATAAAAAAGATATTGCAGTTGAGGCTTTCAAGTGGCTCGCTATGGCAAGGAGGCGGTTGTCACTACGTGAGCTTGTGGAGGCAGTAGTTATCAGAGATGATGATACTACACACACCCAAGGACTAAACTGTATTCCAACAAGCCTGGACAAGGTTATTGAGGCTTGTGGTAACTTTGTAGTGGTAGAAGAGCCAGTTCGTGATTCATCTACCATCCGCTTCATACACTCTACTGTGGTAACCTTTCTGTACACATCTCAACTGCCAATACAACTTGAGGTATTTCGGATTGAGCCACAAACTACAGAAATACATCTAGCCAAAAGGTGTTTACAATACTTGCATTTTAGGGACCTCCAAACACAACTGGAACCAGCTGCTACCATATCAGTATCAAAGCCAAAGCGATCAGTACTTTCCATCCCTGTATCTGAGTGGATTTCACCAGAACTTCGCTCAAATTTTATTGCAACAGCCTCCTGGCATGCTCTTGAACAACCTTCAGGGGAACATGTGCCTAAGAGTGCCAATTTGAGGGTATTTAGCCCAACGTCTCCAGAACTAAGTACGGACACAGATGCATCCCCGCCGCAGATGCAGAAGTCTACTTTGCTTGATTATGTTAGCAAAAACTGGCTGCATCATTGCGAAACACTACCAGCAACCAGTCAATCCTCCATAGATAAGGGACTACATTGGAGATGGTTCCGAGACTTGGTTCTTGATGAGTCTAGCTGGATCAAACTCCCGTGCCATCAGATTCACCATCAATAGCATGTGACCCTCATTATGAGTGCTTTAAATGGGCAGTTCAGAACTCACATCAGGCACTAGTTCAACTGGTATTTCAAGAGATTGCCTCAGATGGCGTTTCCCCTACTGAATATGTTCAAAGCTTTCTGATGCAAAGTTCTTCTGGCACAAAGTATGAATATGAAGTTTCTGAAATGCCTCTCCTAGTTTCAGCTGCACTTGGATTTCCTTATCTTATAATGTTCTATCTCAACCAAGGCTCAGAGTTGGACTATGAAACAGGTGAAAAAGAAACGGCTCTTATGGCTGCTTCAACAAGGGGTCACCTACGAACTGTTGAACATTTATTACAAATTGGAGTGGAGGTTAATCAGAATCCAGAATATCTGCGCAAAGCACTTCATTCTGCATGTGCTGGAGGTCATCTATTAACTTTTGAGAGACTTGTGCTTGCAGGAGCTCCAGTGAATTGGAGCTCCTTACTAACAGAGGCTGCTAATGCTGGACAAGTGAGAATTCTCAGTTATATTATCGATAGAGGCGAGTTTAAGACAGGAGCTGGTTTAGCTCAAATTTCTTCTGATGTATTACCTTGTGCAGTCCGAAATGAACATATAGAGGTTGTCAAGCTGCTTCTAGAAGCAGGAGCGGAGGTCAACAAATACGATAAAGATGGCAGGACACCTTTGTACTATGCAGCAGAAGTAGGCCATGTGGAAGTTGTACAACAGCTGCTAGAAGCAGGAGCAGCAGTCAACAGCACTAGCTACCGTCGAGCGGCACCCTTACACTCATCTGCAAGAGAGAGTCATATCGCGGTTGTAAAGCAGCTCCTAGCAGCAGGAGCAGAAGTCAACAGTGTTGATGAAGAGGAGAAGACACCTTTACATTGCGCTGCAACAGGAGGCCATATCGAGGTTGTAAAGCAGCTTCTAGGAGCAGGAGCACAGGTCAACTGCAAGGATATATTTCGAAAGGAGCCCTTATACTACGCTGCAGAGGGAGGTCATGTCAAAGTTGTAAAGCAGCTTCTCGCAGCAAGAGCGGACATCAACGGAGGTGGTAAAGATAGGAAGACGCCCTTACACTACGCTGCAGAAGGTGGTTATATTGAGGTTGTAAAGCAGCTTCTTGCAGCAAGAGCGGATATCAACGGAGGTGATAAAAATAGGAAGGCATTCTTACACTACGCTGCAGAAGGCGGCCATGTCGAGGTTGTAAAGCAGCTTCTCGCAGCAAGAGCAGATATCAGCGGAGGTGATAAAGATAGGAAGACATCCTTACACTACTCTGCAGAAGGTGGCCATGTCGAGGTTGTAAAACAGCTTCTGGCAGCAAGAGCGGACATCAACGGAGGTGATAAAGATAGGAAGATACCCTTACACTACGCTGCAGAAGGCGGCTATGTCGAGGCTGTAAAGCAGCTTCTCGCAGCAAGAGCGGACATCAATAGAAGTGATAAAGATAGGAAGTCACCCTTGCACTATGCAGCAGAAGGAGGCCATGTAGAGGTTATACAGCAGTTCCTAGCAGCAGGGGCCGAGATCAACAGCGTTGATATATCAGATTGGAAAACACCATGGCACTGCGCCGCAGAAATGGGCCATATCGAGGTTGTAAAACTGCTTTTTAAAGCCGGAGCGGAGGTAAACAGAATGGGTCAAGCTAATGGGAAGACACCCTTGCACCATGCTGCAGAAGGAGGCCATGTCGGGGTTGTAAAGCAGCTCCTGGAAGCAGGAATAAAGACCAATACAGTCAATAAAGATGGAAAGATGCCCTTGCACCATGCTGCACAAGGAGGCCATGTCGAGGTTGTAAAGCAGCTTCTAGCAGTAGGAGCGGAGGTCAACAGAGCCGACTTTGGGATGAGGGCACCCTTGCACCACGCTGCACAAGGAGGCCATGTCGAGGTTGTAAAGCAGCTCCTAGCAGCAGGAGTGGAGGTCAACCGCGGCGACTTTGGTATGAGGTCACCCTTGCGCTACACTGCAGAAGAAGGCCATGACGAGGTTGTAGAGCAGCTCCTAGGAGCAGGAGTGGAGGTGCACAGAGGCAACTTCAATATGAGGGCACCCCTACACTATGCTGCAGAAGGAGGCCATGTCGAGGTTGTAGAGCAGCTCCTAAAAGCTGGAGCGGAGGTCAACAGAGGCAACCTAAATATGAGGGCGCCATTGCACCATGCCGCAAAAGGAGGCCACGTCGGGGTTATAGAGAAGCTCCTAAAAGCAGGAGCGGAGGTCAACAGCGTTGATAAAACATATTTCGAGATGGCATCCTTGCACCTCGCTGCACAAGGAGGCCGTGTCGAGGTTTTGAAGCAGCTCTTAGCAGCTGGCGCACAGGTCAACATAGGCAATAAAGATGGAAAGACACCCTTGCACTTGGCTGCAGAAATGCGCCATGCCGAGTTTGTACAGCAGCTTATAGCAGCAGGAGCTGAGGTAAACAGACGTGATAATGGAGGACGAATGCCCCTTCTACATGCAGCTTCAATTTCTATGTTGAAACTCCAGAATTTAGTACATCAGGATGCTCTCGAAACTGTCAAAGTCCTGTTGGCAAAGAATGCTCTTGTGGGCCATGAAGGTTGCCATTCGAATCATGGCTTCGATAAGCTATCTCACGCCACCGCGACATTGGAACTAACTAACACAGAGACCACATGTTCAATTGCTGCAGCTCTAAACGAGGGAAACCACGAAATAGCACAACTACTAGTGGAAGCACATCTGAAGCAAGCAAACGAGCCTAAGGAACAGGTGGACATTGGGAATCTTGCCACAAAACATGAATGATCATCTCGACATTTCTAAACAATCTTAATTGTTGTTTTCTTGGGTCGGGGGTGATTGATTAGGGTCTATTCCGTTTATTTTATATTTTATTTTCTTATCTGTTCTATTTTATTTCCTTACTTTCCTATGTAATTATTCTCGTCATAGCCCATTGGACAGCACCCGAGTGATGGTATATATAAAAAAAATAATAATAGTAAAGAAAGTTGCTTGTTTTCACTGCTTTTTTTTAGCGAACTATCTTTATGTTCAGACCAACCAACTAGCTTTATCATAATTAAGATTGTATTTTATAACTACGCTCTATTTCCTACACTTCATGTTGCATGCATTTTTATACGTAGCCTCGTTCAACTATTTATTTCACATTAGGATGGCAGCTATCAGGCCTATTGAGAGGCTGGGGGAAAGCCGTTGCGTGGGGCAGGTTACAGCACCAAGGCAGTTCCACATGCAGGAGGACTGAGAAACGAGGGAAGGAAGTTGGTGTCCCTAGGGTTGCCTGCGAACCGGATGCAGTTTTGCTACTTACAAATTGCAGTAGCACCAGCAGCGATTTAGTGAAGGAGACCAGTGGAGGTACAATATGGAGAGCCCATATGGAGATGACTTCATATAGAGAAGCCAGTCAGGCGCCTAGGGAACATAGAAGGAGCATAGCATAAGGAATAACCGCTGAGGAGTTGACCGAAGTCGGGGTCCAAGGTAAGGCTAGTATCATAGAGGAAAAAAAAACTCAGCGCCTGATCACAGTGTTGAGGAGGGCACCTGAGATCATGTAGATGTTGCGTGTGGAGAACGACAGCATATAAAGTTCACATTCAGACCATATGGAGAGGGGAGGCTTGCGAAGTCCAGGGCCCTGCGGAACGTCACTGGATGGCTAGGGAGGGGGTGGGGATTACAAGCGGGAAACTCAGACAGCTGTGTGTCTCAATGGTCAGGCTGGTGGCGCTCCGGGAGGGCGGCGTACGGGGCGGATGAGACGAAGGCGCGTAAGGAGTATGCATGTATGTATGTAGTCAGTCTATTGAGCCTTGAGCCCAGCAGGGCTGCTTCACGACCTCCCTATCGCATGCATCGCCGTCCTGTCCGCACCACAAAATGACTGCTGCAGCCATGGCTTCTGGAGGTCCGCGCGTGATGGACTGCTAGAAGTCCGTTGACCACCCCGAAATAGAAATGAAAAATGAAAAACTAGTTGGCCTGAGTCCACCGGAATTTCAATTATATCGAACTTGAGCATCACAGTCCGTCTTTTACATGGTGGACAACCCTCTTCCCCAATTCAAATCTCAACCGGGGCGCTCATTTCCATGGGAGCTCCCCATGGCCTGTTGTTGTTGCTTCTATCACTACTACTATGTAGAGACAATAGATAACTTCACCAAGCTATAGGTCAGTTCAAAAAGTGGACAACTCCATCTCCGAGTCCCCTTGAATCCCCCCTCCCTTCCCCTCCCACCCCACTGCCTCTCACACCGCCTTGCCTGCGGAATATCCACTCCACCTCCTTCCACCGCTTCTTCCTCCCTGTCCCTCTCCCATTGCCTCTTGCACCGCTGCATCTATGACAACTGCTTCCGGCGCCTTTCGTATCTGCTATCGCCTCTCCCCCGCATCCCCTCCCATTGCCTACCCAACAGCCTCGCCGACAGCTCTTTCTATTGCCGCTCCCACCCGCTTCTTGCATGGCTCACTATACCCCCTAATCTCGGCAGTGCTATTTGCCACAACCCCTCCTCCAACTCCTCCTCTATACATCTCCAGATCGCATTTCTGCCTGTACCCCCTTCCATTCTCCTACCACCTGTCCTACTGCCTCTCTTTAGCCTCTCTGTAAGCCTCCTCTTATCACATCTCCTACTGCCTCTCCCTCTCCCTCCACTCTCCTCTCTTATGTCTTGTGTGACAGCATATAGCAATAGTGATAACAGTGGTTTTTAGAACCATTGCGACTGCGACAGCATATTACAAGACTGACAAGGCTCCAACCTCCGCCTCCTTACATCTCCATCTCTCTCATCCCTGCCTCTCACATCCCCCGCCTCTCACATACCCCGCCTCGCCGCTCTGCATCACCCACCATTGGCCCCTTGTTCTGTGCCTCTTTAGGTAGGTATAATGCATTTTTCTGCTTGGTAGGAAGACTACACCCATGTGGTGCGTTTCTATACCTACGCCATCTTCGTTTAGAGTTATTTGTGGGTACATGCAGAGTGTGGGTACACGGGGGCTGTGGGAATCCAAGGGCTGTGGGAATCCAAGGGCTGTGGGAACACAAGGTTCCAGATAGACTCTATAACATGGTCAGCAGAGGAAAGCCTGACTCGGTTGCGGAGTGAATTCCAGTGCAAGAGGGCTGTTCATCTTTAAAAACAAGGGAAGTAATTGGGAGTCGAGGGTTCTAGATGGACCAGGTCTATAATATGGTCGGCGGAGAAAAACCTTGCTAAGATGGACTTTGAATTCCAAAGCAAGAAGTCTGCCTCCTCTTAAAAAACATGCAGAATTAATGACTTGTGGGTACATGGGGGTTGTGGTACATGGACGTTCGGTGCGGAGAATGAGGTCCTACTCATAATCCTTTTGTTCTTTTTTATTTTTGCTTTTATCAATGTTCTGGATTTGCGGTGTATCATTGTTTTGTCGGCAAGCCATGGCTGACTTGTTTATGTACGCTTTAGAATCCGTAATGACAACGCAGGAACGGAGGGACGTAAGAGACCAGAAAAGCGCATGGGAAAAAATGTGGACGTTACCCTGGTTACGAGACTAGACGTTACCGACAACGCAGGAACGGAGGGACGTAAGAGACCAGAAAAGCGCATGGGAAAAAATGTGGACGTTACCCTGGTTACGAGACTAGACGTTACCGACAACGGCCGATGCGAGCGGTAGCGAGTGACATTTAACAGCCGCTTGACACAACAAGTCCTCTGCTGGGAGATGCCAGGAGGAACAGGCGGAGTGAAAAAGTGGGGTTAAGCTCAATTCTGTTGCTTACTCTACATGTAAAGCACTAGTCTCGTGAACCAGTAAAAGCACAGAAAATTTGCGACAATAAAATGTGCGTAGAAGAGAGTTGCATCGATGCCAGTGCAACTCCTTACCCCAATCATAAATTACATACCTTGGTCCGCAACGTACTAGAACCAATGCACACAAATGCCGAAGTAACAAAAATGTCATGGAAATATCAGCGAGGCGACTCATCAGTTCCTCACATTTGCTATATCATGCAGCCTATTCGCATTGGTCCCCGATGGTATTCCCAGATGCCATGAAGTCGAAAACCGCAAACACATCAACCACAGGTCAACAACGAAACAACCATAGATACAAATTTATTTCAAATCATAGACGAAACGAGAACAACTAGGCGCAAAGTTGAGGCCAACTCAAAACAAAGCTGAATGTTTGCAAAGCACCTGTGAGAAAAGCAGTTAGGAGGGGAGGTAGATGGTGCGGCGCTGAGGAATGGAATGAGGGTTGTCTGGCATCGTTAAGTAATAAGATGAGTTACAACAATGTCTGGTTGGAACCGAGTCAAGCTGTTTTTAAGTTTTGCTGCGTGTACCTAAATTCTAGCATTTCCAGAATCTGGAAACAAAACTTTTCGGCGGTATAGCAAGGTTTACCTGTAGTGTGGGAAGGTAACAAAATGGGTAAGTAAACGCAAGGGCAAAGCTTAGCACAGGGATCACGTGGAGATAAGGACGGCACGTGAGGTATTTCATAGTAAATGTGGAGAGACCTGCTGTACTGTAGTTGATACAATCAAGCTTCCATCCTTCCATCCTCTTTTCTTTCACACCCGCACTTTTCGCATTAAGTCCTACATTCGCTCCGCTAGCTCCCACCGCTCCGGTCCATTGAGAGGCGGTAGTGGATATTATGTGTCATCTTACACAAGAGTTTTTAGATAGGACTTGTACAAAACAACACTACTAATAGCTACCCCTAACTCCATTAGAAAACGATTGAAAAAACTTGTGCACATCTGAATAAGGACTGTGGGAGGATACTTTCTCTCTTTTCTCTGAAGACAAAGTATTGTATGAAGAAAAGGAGGTTGTGAGAAGGGGGGTAGAACTCCCGTCTTGCTTTGCTCTCGGGATTATATAGAAGGAACATTACGATTTTCATATTTGGTTCTTGTTCACTTACAATACTCCCGATTCCGTACACCACTTTTCTATCATACCACATAATCTAGTCTGGTTGCACTACGAGGGATAGTGCAATTAGACTAACATAATCCCACAGCTACATAGCCAGACTACCTACCGCCATAGACTGCGCAGCCACTCCAAATTCCTACGTACCACCTCCACCGCCACAGATTCTCCTTCGGCACCCCACAGGTATCCTCATCGCGCTTTCGGCGCTACACAGGTATACTCCCACTCATCGCAAGCTCTTCCCCTCTCGCCGCCACACAGCCTCGGCTCCACGTAGGCCTCGTTGCCTCCTAGATAGGAGAGTCTCAGACAAAACATGACACCCCGAAGATGTCACTCTCGCTGGCACATTTGGAGGCTTGGCACTGGGTTGCCAGGGCGCAAGCGGATCCGCTCGTGCCGTCAGTGCGAAGTTCAAAGTGCTTTATCCCTTCGGCTCCACTGGTTATACAACACTTATACACTGCACGAGAGTGGGTTTTTGCTTGCGGGCCAGAGGGGTTATTTTACACCATGAGAGATGATACAATTGTAGATGCTAATAGATCAAGCGTCTTCGCTTTTTTTTTGCTCCATATTTGGACTCAGCGCAGTCAATTTGGTCCATAATTAATTTATCGCACATATCCGCTAGATTGTGTGAGATATTCATGTCGAAACAGCGAACTCGGTGGTGAAGCTGCCCGCTCTGCAGTTACAGGACTGCTGATGCCAAATGTTGCTGCCAAAGGCTTTTGCTGTGCCAAGAAAGGCAAGGATGTATGAAGCGGCGATTAAAACAGCTCTGGTTACGAGACTACGCTGAGGAGAACGGGTCTTCTAATCATACCGACACAATCGCACAATTTAGACTGAAAGGTAAGAACGTTTTGTTCCCGCAGTGCCTTAATTGGCTAGTTCTAGTAACCGAACCGCAGGATGGATCTTTAATCTATGATATACCCTGACGTGCCGCCTTGTTGTAAGCTCAAGTCCGTAACTCGAGAAAACAGCGCACACACGTCATCAAGCTATAGTCAGCTAAAAAAGTTGACAGCTCCGCCTTCTCTGGACCCCACTCCATTCCCCCGCCCCCACTTTCTAGCACGTCCTCAACGTTACAGCTTCTCACTTGCACAACAGACAACGTCCATCGCTAAGCTCTAGGTCAGTTTGAGCAGTGCATAACTCCCGCGCCTTCTCCCTACCCCATCGTCCCACCACTCCGCCATCCCACTGCCGCTTCGACAGCCCCTTCAACAGCCTCCTCCAGCAAACTCTCGGGCAGTCCCACAATTAGTTTTTCAGCGGCCACCCCCGCCAGCGTCCCCACCCCTTCTTCTCCAGCAGTCGTTCATACAGCTTCTTCATCAGCAGCCACTCCAGCAGCCTCTCCGCCCCCCACTCCAGAAGCCTTTCTCGCGTTCCCTCCAGTAACTGCTCAAACAGCCACTCGAATAGCCTGTTCAATAACAACTTCAAATGCTCCTCCCTTCCCGGATAATGCAAATTACTCTCTGATAGGTTAACGACTCTCCTGTTTCTTTATTTTTTCTACTGTTTTCGTTTCATCTGACAGTTCATTGTTTCTGGATTTTTTGTTCCTTGTACCACATTGCATCTCCATCCTGAATATCAAGGGGTTGTGGGTGCATGGGGAATCTAGACGGGCCCAGGTCTAATTACATGGCCAGCAGAAGAAGCCTGACTTGGTTGGTTACGGTTTTCAGAATCCATGACCTCTACAAATATTCCTTGCATCTGGGGGGGGGGTGAATCGGCTGCCGGATATACGTCCATGTGAAGAATTTGTGGGTGGTCTGCCTCAATGATACAGCAAACGCTAGCTATAGATACCTAATTTAGCAATGATTGGCAATAGATGCTCGAGTATATTTTTAGTCTATTTGGGAGAAAATTACGCTGTCGGGACCAATTGTTGCTGTGTAAGGACGGCTGAGCTAACAGTGTGGTACGAGAACATACAGTACCTTACCTGCAGGGGACTGCAGTAGTCTAGTTAGTAGGGCAGCTGGAGCCTCCGTCGACACCCCTGCTTGTGAATCTAGCAACTTCTGAGGAAACTCGGTGATGGGGGGAGAGTGCCAATGTGCTTAGCGATACCCATGCGCCCATCATTACCCCAGCGGATTGTTAATGAAGTCCCCTGATCTCAAAATATTCAATGAATATTCCTTTTGAAGGAGTAGTTGAATTTTCTACAGAGTGCCGCGCCACTGCATGCCTAACACATCCAAAGCTCAGTACACAATGAGAGAGGGCCTGCGGGATAGTATCATAAAACACAGAAAACATCTCTCGTGACAATATGCACGGGGATCTGAGGGGTCAGTACTGTCTCGAGGTGGACGCCATTAAAAACTGGTGCATTGCACAATACAATATGGAATGCATTCCTGATTGGTTCTCAAAGTTGGCCCCTGCTCACCTAAGTCACCACCTCGTATTTACAAATTGGCTTCTTTTTCAGTTCTTGAGCCTCTTATCGCTTGCGGGGTAGGGGTTATTTGACATTTTGAGCAAGAGAACTCCAAAAATCGAAAGCTCATCAGAAGAACTAGTTCCGCTATTATCAAAACGATCTGAACCTGTACATCCAAACTCCAGATCCTCTTTGCAGTACTTTTAAACCACACCAGCCGAATATCCAATCCCATCTACTCAACATGGATGCCGTAGGACTTGCATTCGGTATTATACCAGCAGCCGTCAAACTGGTTCAATATCTCCAGAACGTCAAAGATGCTCCAGCATCCTGCCAAGAACTTATTGAACGGTTCAACTTATATATACAATATGCGCAGCAGGTAGCTGACAGAAAGCAAAACAACAAAATTCCAAACGAAGTGCAGAAGAGCCTTGAGCCGCAGCACCTTGTCCTCCAGAAGCTAGATGCAATTCTTCAAGATCCAAAGCTACAGAATCTCCTAAAACAGCCGGCAATTATTGTTGAGGCTCGAAGTTCGACAATTGTGGAGAGTCAAGCTTCCATCACAATTTCCGATGCAAGTTCCATTATATCTACCGATGGGTCGATTTCCGGAGACCTCACTGCGAATGCAACCTCTGGGAAAACGTCTACCAATGCTAGTGTCAAGAGGCAGCGAAAGAGAGATATTTTTAAGAAACTTATCCCATCGCGGACCTCAACCCCCATGACTACTGGTGGTAAAATTTTTCAACGTTACCTGAGCCCTCCCACTGGTTTCAATCTGGCGCAACCCCGAACTGGTTCGGAGGGCTCTTTGGCTTTGTCTATTGTCACTTCCGCCGCTGCGGAAAAATCGACTACCATCAGAACACTGGCCGATCGATTGGTATGGCCATTCCAAGAGGATGAATTCAAAGAAATTTCACAGTCTCTTGAAACGATCACGAACATTCTGCAGAAGATGCTGCAGCTTGAGATCAGGTACTCCACTTTGAAACGAGCCGTTTATATGCTGCTTATGGACAGTTCTGCTAATATGCATCTAAAATTGTAGGGAAGTTGTATTGGACTCCCAAGTTAAAATGACTGATGTTAGCAACGATGTAGCAGAAATGAAGTATGTTTCCTCTCCTTAATGCAGCTTGCCTTCATGGAAAACGTTACACACCCTTCTCGAGTGGAATTCCGTTGCCATAGGTAGCAAAACACTTGCTGATAGTGGTAATCTATACATCTGGATTACTGGTGCGAACTAGAGCTATTGCAGTTAAGACGCATAGCAAGAATGAAGGTATGGTAGAACACTGGAAAACCAAGAGGATTTCTTGACATTCAAGTAACTAAACTCATTTTTAATTGAACAGATGATGCCAGAAAAAGAGCATATAAATGGCTATCGCCATTGACCTTTTGGAGCACGCAAGATAATGTTTATGGGAAGGTCGAGCATGGTACTGGAACGTGGCTCCTGGAGGATGAAAAATTTACCGAATGGCTACGAGGGGAGTCGAGGGCACTGTTTTGTTATGGAATGCGTTAGTCTCCTTTTGTTCGAGCTGCCAAAGCAGAGAAAACAGCTAACATTCAAAACTATAGCTGGTGCAGGAAAGACTACACTCACGTATCTCCCCTTCAAAAAGGCTTTTTTTGCTATACCACCTAATAAGCAAAACCTTCTTTTAGGTCTCTTGTCATTCAGCATTTGAGCGGTACCTATGGCATCAATGAAGCAATGGGCAAAAAGCAGGTTGGAATGGCGTTCTTGTATTGTAACTATGGCGACCAACAAGTGCAGACTCTGCAGAACCTCCTTGGAAGCATTCTGCGTCAACTGGAAAAGCAATGCTATATTACACCTGATCTCAATAAGCTTTACACTGAATATTGGGAGAAAGAGGAACGCTATTTGCCTGTCAACGAGATTATGGAGCGGGTGAAGAAATGTGCTTCAGCTCTGGAGAGAATCTTTCTTGTAGTTGATGCTTTAGATGAATGCCTTTCTCAACGTGACCTATTGCGCATCCACTTGTTCAATCTTATCCGGTGTGCTGGCAATGTGCAGCTTTTCACAACATCTCGACCTGATCCTAGTACTGTTAATTTCTTTATGGAAAAGGGGTACTCAAGCTTGGAAATAACAGCCAAAGACAGTGATATCAGGATATATCTTGAGGCAAGAATAGAACAGTTTGCAAAAACGGGTGAAAATCTTTACCGCCTCATCGGTGCTAATGCTGAACTTCGGAACGAGGTAATTGATAGGATTTCACAACAGGCAAATGGAATGTAAGTATTATTCTGTTGAAATTAATTCTTTTCTCTAACTAACATTTGCACGCACTTGTGGAGGTTCTTGATTGCTCAACTTCACATATCCTCCATTGCCAACACTCCGAACCGCAAAGAGCTTACGCTGGCTTTAAGCAAACTCCCGGAAGATTTAGACAGTACCTATGATCATGCAATTCGGCGAATTCAAGCACACAATGGGAAGTACTGGAAGATAATTCAGAAAGCTCTCATGCTAGTCACATTTACTTTGGACTGGTTAGAGCCTGATGCACTTTTGGATGCAATTGCTACGCATGAGGACAGTGGCTTTAACAGGGAGGATAGAGTGGATAAAGCATACTTGCTTTCTAACTGTGGAGGTTTGCTGATTGAGGAAGAGTTGAAAGATAACGCGCAGAGTAAGGGGTGAGTAATATTCATTGTCTTAGATAATAGAAATGGGAACCGACATTGACCGAACTCTGCTCTTGTTAGAAATAAATTTATTATCCGTTTCATTCATCAAAGTGCTAAAGAGTTCTTTGAGAAGAATCTAACTCTGTTATTTCCAAGCACGGATAACTCAAGTTCACTTACCATCTTAACTGCTGAAGCACACTCCATCATTACACATGTGTGTCTAGAGTACCTAACAACAGACCGAGGTGATGCATATCAGAATGCTCAGTTGAATGGCAAGAACTTGAGCTGTGATTTCCCTTTCTTACAGTACTCCTTTTGCCATTGGGGAATCCATGCCTCTAAAGCTTCGAAGGACCGAATCCAAAGTAGACTATTCCAGTACTTCGAACGTGAGCAGGATGCAGGGTCCTCGAATGGCCACCACCACTACCAGGCATTTGATACGTTCTGGGAGTTTGACAGGTCTCCATCGATGTGGGATTGGGTCTTAGATCAGCATATTCATGCAGCGTCTAGGTGTGGCTCGATCTTTGTTGCATCAGTGGTATTTGACTTGAGGGTGTTAGTTGAGGGATACGTTCGGCAAAATCCAAACTTCATTCCAACTCTATCAAAACCCTTCCTTGGAATCTGTTTGACAGCGGCAGCATGGAGCGGAAATATAGACCTCTTCAGACGACTTTGGATTAGGGCCGCAGATGTCAATATAAACTCCACTAATGGTGCAATTAGCCCATGTATACGAGCCATCACTCCTTTGTGGGCAGCAGCGTATAATGGGCATAGCGGGGTAGTTGAGCAGCTGCTAGTGAATTCGAATGACAGGGTCGACGTTAATATAGCTAATACTAGTGGCATGACACCGCTATATGTAGCTGCTCGGAATGGGCATAGTAAGGTGGTCGAGCTGCTGCTGGCGAATACCAAGGTCGATGTCAATATGGCTAATGAACATGGCTGGACATCACTCAATAGTGCAGCTAACAATGGGCATGACAAGGTGGTCGAGCTGCTGCTGGCGAATCCCAAGGTCGATGTCAATATGGCTGACGAAAATGGCATTACACCACTCAGTAGTGCAGCTTTCCATGGGCATGATAAGGTGGTCGAGCTGCTGCTGGCGAATACCAAGGTCGATGTCAATATAGCTATCGTAAATGGCTTTACACCAGTGAGTATTGCAGCTACCAACGGGCATGGCAAGGTGGTCGAGCTGCTGCTGGCGCATACCAAGGTCGATGTCAATATGGCTAACGAAAATGGCTGGACACCACTGGGTATTGCAGCTACCAACGGGCATGGCAAGGTGGTCGAGCTGCTGCTGGCGAATACCAAGGTCGATGTCAATATAGCTATCGTAAATGGCTTTACACCACTGAGTATTGCAGCTACCAACGGGCATGGCAAGGTGGTCGAGCTGCTGCTGGCGCATACCAAGGTCGATGTCAATATGGCTAACGAAAATGGCTGGACACCACTGGGTATTGCAGCTACCAACGGGCATGGCAAGGTGGTCGAGCTGCTGCTGGCGCATACCAAGGTCGATGTCAATATGGCTAACGTAAATGGCTGGACACCACTCAATAGTGCAGCTTTCCATGGGCATGATAAGGTGGTCGAGCTGCTGCTGGCGCATACCAAGGTCGATGTCAATATGGCTAACGAAAATGGCTGGACACCACTGGGTATTGCAGCTACCAACGGGCATGGCAAGGTGGTCGAGCTGCTGCTGGCGCATACCAAGGTCGATGTCAATATGGCTAACGTAAATGGCTGGACACCACTCATTAGTGCAGCTTTCCATGGGCATGATAAGGTGGTCGAGCTGCTGCTGGCGCATACCAAGGTCGATGTCAATATGGCTAACGTAAATGGCTGGACACCACTTAATAGTGCAGCTGATGAAGGGCACGAAAAGGTGGTCGAGCTGCTGCTGGCGAATACCAAGGTCGATGTCAATATAGCTAACGGAATTGGCTGGACACCACTCAATAATGCAGCTTACAATGGGCATGGCAAGGTGGTCGAGCTGCTACTGGCGAATCCCAAGGTCGATGTCAATATAGCTAATGAAATTGGCTGGACACCACTCAATAATGCAGCTAACAAAGGGCATGACAAGGTGGTCGAGCTGCTGCTGGCGAATCCCAAGGTCGATGTCAATATGGCTAATGAAGATGGCTGGACACCACTCAATAGTGCAGCTGATGAAGGGCACGAAAAGGTGGTCGAGCTGCTACTGGCGAATACCAAGGTCGATGTCAATATAGCTAACGAAGATGGCTGGACACCACTCAACAGTGCAGCTGATGAAGGGCACGAAAAGGTGGTCGAGCTGCTACTGGCGAATACCAAGGTCGATGTCAATATAGCTAACGAAATTGGCTGGACACCACTCAATAATGCAACTAACAATGGGCATGGCAAGGTGGTCGAGCTGCTGCTGGCGAATCCCAAGGTCGATGTCAATATAGCTAATGAAGATAGCTGGACACCACTCAATAGTGCAGCTTATGAAGGGCACGAAAAGGTGGTCGAGCTGCTGCTGGCGAATCCCAAGGTCGATGTCAATATGGCTAAGGAAGATGGCTGGACACCACTTAATAGTGCAGCTGATGAAGGGCACGAAAAGGTGGTCGAGCTGCTGCTGGCGAATCCCAAGGTCGATGTCAATATAGCTAACGAAGATGGCTGGACACCACTCAACAGTGCAGCTGATGAAGGGCACGAAAAGGTGGTCGAGCTGCTACTGGCGAATACCAAGGTCGATGTCAATATAGCTAACGAAATTGGCTGGACACCACTCAATAATGCAGCTAACAATGGGCATGGCAAGGTGGTCGAGCTGCTACTGGCGAATCCCAAGGTCGATGTCAATATAGCTAATGAAATTGGCTGGACACCACTCAATAATGCAGCTAACAAAGGGCATGACAAGGTGGTCGAGCTGCTGCTGGCGAATCCCAAGGTCGATGTCAATATGGCTAATGAAGATGGCTGGACACCACTCAATAGTGCAGCTGATGAAGGGCACGAAAAGGTGGTCGAGCTGCTACTGGCGAATACCAAGGTCGATGTCAATATAGCTAACGAAGATGGCTGGACACCACTCAACAGTGCAGCTGATGAAGGGCACGAAAAGGTGGTCGAGCTGCTACTGGCGAATACCAAGGTCGATGTCAATATAGCTAACGAAGATGGCTGGACACCACTCAATAATGCAGCTTACAAAGGGCATGGCAAGGTGGTCGAGCTGCTACTGGCGAATCCCAAGGTCGATGTCAATATAGCTAACGAAGATGGCTGGACACCACTCAATAGTGCAGCTAACAATGGGCATGACAAGGTAGTCGAGCTGTTGCTTGCAGACAGTAGGATTGATGTCAACTGTGGTGATAAAGATGGTGACACCCCGCTGCATATAACAGCTTACGTTGGGCACACCTGCATAGCAAAGCAACTTCTTGCACATGACAAAATCGACTTTACCCAGGCCAATGCCGCTTCTGAGACTGCCCTAGATGTTGCCACCAAGCATGGGCACCATGAAATTGCCACAATGTTACGTTCAAAGCTTGAAAACGACAACGAGGCATAGCGGATGCTAGTCCCCATCCCTTGGCTCTCTATCTCTCTGCTGTTCACGTTGACCTCAATCCTTATGTTTTGTACTTCATTTCATTTCTGCTGGCAAGGAAGTTGTGAGAGAGCGGGCGTTCTGCCGGGTATGTGCTTCGAAGTAGGATTTGATTTTCAACATTGGATCTATGTTCTATGTATGCATCAATCGTTTTCAGAAAGTTTTTTTTTTTTCTATACGTCACTAGCATTGATAAATTTTGGTTATGTAGCAAGCGATGGAGGTAACCCACATGGACGTTTTTCACCACTTTCACCAGCTCATCTCGTTGTTCACTGTTTCTTCTGTTATTCTCTTTCGTTGCCGTTTTGTTGATCATTCCACATCGATTTATTGCTTCCGACTGTTTTGTATTTTACATTTTCCATAGAAAGCCACAAAGAACTGAACCCTCCTTGTCGTTCACTAACTCGTTTGCTCCACTTGTTTCTTCTCTCCACCTCCCAACAGAGTACCTATTGTGTCGAGCAGCATTTGTCGGCGGCTTCTCTTACCGCTCATAAAATTTGTCGTCATCTTTTCCACCTGCTGTAACGTGTTATCTTGTAAGTAACCTGCTTCGGAGGAAATCTACCCATGACAAACCGAATCTCAAAACTGATAGTTACAATGTGGCATGATGCACTAGCTATAGTCGGTCTCTTGATTGTCTTTCCTACTGGAATGGGTGTTTGGCTTACGGAAATATTACGCACGGAGGGGCATGGCTTTGCTTCATTGTGTTTGATCCTCCTATGTTTACGTTTACTCACAGATTTGCAGCCAGGTATTCACTGTTTTATGTCGTCATCCAGTGTGTACTCCTCGTTTTGGTGTGGCAAGCAGAGGTACCTCAATCTTCGCCGCTCCGTCCGCTGTCATTTCCCTCAATGCCCCCTGTGCCCTCACTGCCCTACATGCGTGGCGATTGCTGCTCTCCTCAGCCGGTCTGGCTCCCTGCATGCTACCCAGACCCCGCCTCTTGACAGGCTGTAGCCCGGTAGGTTTGAGGTGGAACAAGTGCAGTCGGAGATACCTTGTGAAGGCGTCAGCACCAGGTCAGAACTCCGTGAGTTACGTGTCGGCACACAAGGTCAAGGCTCTGAGGGAACCTTGAAATACGCTGTCTGGACGGTACGCACATACATCAATGACATCTTTTTTACCTGAAATGTCTGCCCTACCATGGCGAACAGCTGCAAGCAGGGTTACGTGAAAAAAAAAAAAAAAAAAAAAAAAGCCTACATCAACTACATAATAGCTATATTTGTTTAATAACTAGTGGCAGAATAGAATACACATCAGGTTCTATATATGGGATATTCAAAGATATACAGTAGAGTTATAGGGCTACTCATGAGTACTTAGGTAAGTGACAGCATGGAGATATAATGAAGGTGTGAATGATGTATATACAATCTCGTAAGCATGAATATATAAGATGGGAAAGTTTTAAGTATTGCCATCTTCAGCACTTTATATGTGAACTGATATAGAGTTCTCTCGCTGCCATATCACCTCTTCTGTCTAAATCTGGTTCTTTGTTCGACGTGGTTTTGCCCCTCGATACGTAGATATCAAAGAAACTACCAGGACTGTTTTGGGCATCTCGTTCTGACTTGTAGCAAATAGATCCTTCCACGTGTATAGCAGTCGATTCGTGCATATCTTCTCATCAAGATTAGGAGAAGGAATGAAAGAAGAAGAGAATGGAAGGGATGAAACGATTGAGAAGGGGATTAGGAGAGGAAGAGTCGAGCAGGGTGAGAGGTCTCTTTTTTTTTATATATATATCTTTACTCGCATGCCGCCCTGTAGGGTGAGAGGTCAATTGAAAGAGGTTGAAGAAGATAATAGAGAATTCCGAAATTCTATGAGAGGAGTGGATATACCAGAAAAGAAAAAATCGACATAAGGAACGAATGTGAGAGATGCAACTGTGTCTGGAGAAGAAAGGGGGCGGTTCGTGTCGTTGCACAGACAGTTGAGCCTGGTGAGGAGGTGTTATCGAGGGGGTGAGCAGAGCATGCAGGGCCTAGGATGGGGAAGGCCCATTATTGAAGTGGCTTTATGAATGAGGAAGAGGACGCACTCGGGTGGAAAGAAAGAGAAGGGTTTCCCGATAAGAGAAGGCCTCAAGAGTTTCGGCGGGAGCTGGATTGATCCAATCAAAAGATGGTTGATTTTTTTTTTTTTTTTTATTTCACGTGACCCCGCATGCAGCTGTTCGCCAAGGCAGGGCAAAGATGGTTGATGAATGTGAATGTCAGGGCGACATATGCGACATAGGCGCCTGAGAGGCTGCATAGCGCAGGCAGGCTACATATGCACGGCGATGCGGCGGAAGCTTCTGGCGCATAGGCCGACAGAAGCTTCCAGCATGGGGACCTCAAGTATTTAAAGTTTCAGCATAGACCTGAGCGAGAGACCATCATCAATATACTTTACTCTCTCTCTCCAGGCTTCGTCCACTAGGCTTAAGCTTCGTCCTCTGGGCTCTGTCCTTACAGATGGCGTCAAGCACAGGCCGAACCTCGAGCTCAAAGAAGGCATCCAAAGGGCATGAAAAGTCAAGATCCAACTCCCCACCCACCTCCCGATCCAGAGAGAAGTCGAGATCCACCTCCCCACCCTCTAAAGCATCAGGAGGGCTCAAACGGCCGATCAAACCTGGGGCCAAGTTGACCAGACTGGCCGCCCTAATATACAAGCACCTTAAGCCCATGAACCGTAGCCAGATCGAACACGACCTATTTGCTAAGAGCTCCGGAATCCTCAACCTCCTCTCCTTGACAGAAAAAACAGCTCTTACGGCTGATCGTATAACTAGAGGAAACCAGTCACCTCCCAAGCCAACCTCGGAAGAGATCACTGAGTTCTTGACCCTCAGAGATCAGCTATTCAACAAAGAACCATCACCAACTCCTGACAATAATGAGACTCGTGAGGACTCCTCATCATCCCCGCTCACAGATTTCGACCCCTCTCCATCACCCCCAAATGAAAAAGAAGACGAAGAAGAAGCATCCCCATCACCTTCCGACAGTACGGACGTCTCCTCTAAAGCTCTGCTCGCAACAGTTGAGTCCGGAGAAGCAGAAAATCAGACTGTGCAAAAGGACACTGATGTGGAACATCTTCCCCCTGAACCTCACGTCGAAAACTCAGCTCAAACAGGCAGCTTGCTGCCAGATATCGGCGGGAAAGTATCAAAAGTCATCTCCACGGTGGCAACATGGATGTCCTCCACAGGATTCGAGCACTTAGGCACGGATCTCTCCCCGATCCCTTGTAACGATACTCAAACCGAACCATCAGATCAACTGATACAGTTAAATCAAACGATCGACAATCCTGTCTTGGGCCCTACTGGTGACATTGGACCTCGTCGCTTTGGACATCCCGTTTCGGAAACATGCCAAGAACTTCCCGTTTCAGCTACTTCAGTGCATGTACTGACTTCCGTTTTCGAATCCTTCCATCTATCACCCCCTTCCCAACTTCCCGTTTTGGAAACATGCCAAGAACTTCCTTTTTCAGAAGTAGCCTCCTCACTAGAAACCCCTCATGTACTGACCTCCGTTTCCGAGTCCTTCTATCTATCACCTCCTCCTCCTCCCCAGTCTACCGGGATGACTCCGGACAGGTAGTTCCTTGTACGGTAAGCGGATCGCCAGTGGCGTGCGCTAATATGCAGAGTTTTCAAGGGTGGCGAGCTCGCATGTACTCGAGTACAACTTCACGTATATCGAAGATATGGTTTTTCTCTTTCGCCTCTGCTGTCGCGGAATCGCTTTACTAGTTACTTGATAGCCAGGACGCGTGGTCTTTCAACAACGCCAACCGCCACTACCTCCGAAGTTGGCCATACATCCAGTAATACATGTTGCTGCGTCCTACAGTAGTAAATGGCTGAATGATAGTAAAAAAAAAAAAAAAAAAAAAAACTGTCGCCGCAATTTTGTAAATACTTGGCCGAAGAGCTTTAACAGTATATAAGGCTTTTGATGACTGTTCTGGCATATGTTTTCTGCTTATTCAATAGCACACAGTGCCCATTCTCACTCAGCATTACCTATCCTCTCGGTCTCATTCCTCTTAGCAACACCTAGCCCCCACGCATATCTTTTTATACCTAAATAGGCAATATGGGTGATAGATATGATATTCCTGCACTTCATCGAAGCACCCCAATTACTGGAGAGCAGTATGCTTTTGTTGATGATGTATTACATCGCCTTCAAGACTATGCATTAGTCACTGGATTTGCAGTTGTAGTTGGAAGTGGTTCAGAGAAGAAAGGTAGAATTGAATATCTCTGTGTCCATCATGAAAAGGTTCGGAATACACGCAAGTAAGTTAAGAGCTCTAATATAGTAAATACAATTAATAGCTAATATCTGAATAGGTTGGAAGATGCTACACGCTAGCGTGAAACTAAGTCTCGAGCTAAGGATTGCAAGTGGATGTGTTACTTATCCTATAAAAATCTTAAGGATGGTAATACTAGCAGCAAGCAAAAAGGCTGGGTTCTGACAGTTAAAACACTTGAGCATGTTCATCCTATGGAAGAGCAAGCAGGTGATAACTATCCTGAGCATAAATGGCGAGATATAGGATAACAACGTCAGCTTGCAGAGGCATCCGAATTCAGATCTGCTGGAGCAAGTTATAATGAATACCTACGATTTCAAGCTCAACCAGGTCATCCACTCGATCCTAAGTCATTTTACAATACAAAGCGTACTCAATCTTTAAAGACACCTTCTGATATGATAGAGCAAATGCTAGCAGCATTAGACAAGGCAGGCTTTCATACTGGCACTAGATGGAGTGAAGAAAGTAAGGAAGACTAGTAATACGCCGACTAGAGCAGATCTTCTTTATTGATTCACAACAGATTCTTTTATGCCAACGCTTTGCATCAGATTTTTTACTTGAAAGTGATGCCACTTTTGGGAATAATCAACTTCGCATGCCTCTTGCTCATTTGATTGGAATTATTAATACTAACCTAACATTTACGGCTTGTTTTTCATTTATTCGATCTGAAAGTTGTGAGGATTTCAACTTTATTCATTCACAAATGGAAGAGCTAGTATGGGCAGGTAGATGTCCTCCTCCACGAGTCATTATTAGTGACCAAAGCAAAGGGATGATAAAGTCAATGAGTGAAACTATGCCACATTCTATACATCAGCTATGTGAATGGCAAAAATATCAAGAAACGGCTGACTGAAAGTGGACGATATAATAAAGAGCAGCGTGAGATATTGCATGGATTTGTTTGGGCCTATATTCAAGCTACTACAGTAGAGAATATGCAGAAGGCAAAGGCAGACTTACTATATCGATTGCATTCACAAGAGCAGGAATATCTAACTCAAAATTGGGATGATAAAGAGCAACAGGTTCTCCGCTGTTATACATCCCAATATCGCAACTTAGGTGCAAATTCTACTCAACGAAATGAAGGAGTTCATCCAATAGCGAAGCAATTTCTTAACCCACAACTGACTTTGGATGAATGTACTTCACGACTTATGAAGTATTTACATGCTATGCATTCTCGCCTTGAACGCTCAGAAACTGAAAGCCGTACAAAAGTCCCTAGAATTCATGATCGTCAAGGTGCCTTTAAGCATCTTTTAGGTACTGTTACACATTTTGCAATTGAAAAGATCAAATACGAATGGAATGCAGCCCGAATTCAGCATGATAAATACCTTAGTGACAATACTTATTCTGGATCCTTTGAGGTTGAACCATGTACCTGCGAAATTATTCACCGTTATGCATTACCCTGTCAACATCGCCTCCTACCTATAGTCTATGAAAACCGGCAGATTCCTCTTCAGCTTCTCCATCCACGGTGGCAAATCAAAGGTCCAATAGCACCAATGGAGTGGACAATGACCGACAGAGAAACACCTTCAGATCCATCTATTACAATACCTCAACAACAGCCACAAGACCAATATACTAATCAAGGTCGAGATCTCCTTCTACGATCATTATATGACCAAGAACAGTTGCATGGTACCCTTACTGGTGAGAAGGCAGAGCTCTTTGCACGTTTGCAGCATACTCATACCAGCCACATGCAACGGATGTTCAGTTCCAGTACACCTGCTGGTCATGGTGCTCAGCCGATTATCCAGCAATTTGTACCGCCAGCTTTAAATCAATTTCGTCAGAAAAAGACTAAGGGGAAAGCTAAAGCTCGTGCTATGACCTCTGCTGAGTTGGCTGAACGAACAGCTGCCGCAAGAAATACTAGAAAGTAGTGAGCGGCACGAGCTAGCTCGAGCCGAGCTGGAGGGTGAGCTCGAGCCAGCTCGTGAGTAAGTGAGCTCGGCTCGAGCTGGCTCGAGCTGGCGTGGCATGAGCTCGAGCCTGGATTGATTATATACATAATATTGACAAACTAAACTAAATTAAGCTAAATTTTCATCTTTCTCACTACTATCAGCTAAATTGTGCATTTCGAAGTTGTTGGTAGGTCAGAATGAGCTCCAAGTCTCTAATTATTACTATAGTAGGTATTTACAGTTTATGAAACCTTGCACTAGCTAAGCATTTTAGCGAGCTGTCAAGAAAAACACAAACATGATCTTGGCTCGTTTGAGCTCGAGCTGGCTCGGCTCGTGCCGCTCACTACTAGAAAGCGCCGTAGGGAAGGCTCCTCAGGTGTAGTTGAGCTTGATGAGGATACGCAAGCTACGCAGGATGTTATTTTCGTTGCATCAAGGTCCCATGTATCTTCCACTGCACCTATTTAGATGTTCAAGTATTGTATGTAGTATCTTAGCTTAGATAGTACCTGAGGCCAAGAGAAGAGCCGTGAGTGGGAAACTACCAAATTTTCGATATATACATCAAGTTGTACTTGGGTACATGCGAGCTCACCACCCTTGAAAACTCTGCATTTTAGCGCACGCCACTGGCGATCCGCTTACCGTACAAGGAACTACCTGTCCCTGAGCAGACAGGTAAAAAGTACCTGTCCGGAGTCATCCCGCATTGTATAATACATTAATTCTTTCACCACTTTATTCTATTAGCAAGGAAAAATTTATGCTAGGTGCTACCAGCTTGACCGCAGGATGCCGTTATACTCTATAGACTATTTCCTGGCTGCTTTGCACACTCTGGATATCCATAATTCTTAGTATCATAGGCATTCCGAGTGTTCCTGCCATCCTTACTGTCATAGGTATTATGGGTGCCCTTGGCCTCTTTATACAGCTTCTTACAGTGTACTGTCCTAATGTCATTGCTCAACACTGAACACCCTGATAAATACTCCCTTATCTAGTCACTCCGACGCCTATGCAGCCATTGTAGGGCAATGGACGTCTAGAAGTATACTAGCTTGTTCTATTACTATAAGGAAGATGCAATCCTTATCAATATTAATATCTATATCAACCTATATAGACCTGTATGGCGGTGGTTTTGTAATCCTTATCCTGCCTGTCAGTTCTGATATATATGTTACGGCTAAGGTAAGACTTACGGAAACGGCTCCGGAAGCACCGCTAAAGCGTACGCTGAAGATGTGGCTGATCACCACTAGGCAACGCTTATACACCTGGGCCCAATAACCAGCGGTTGCCTACTGAAGTGTGTGTCGAAGTAAGTCATATAGACTAATAACTGCACATGGCCTACCAATATGCGCACATGCATACCGACCTTCCGAATGCATGTTTCTATACGTCTCCTTATCTCATGTCTTATCTATATTCATCATGTTATTGTCATATCATGTTGACGGCCGGGAAGTCTATATAAACAGGCCGAACAGATAGCTAGAAGAAATCAAGACACTAGCGGTGTTCTAAGTTGAACTCTCACTTAACGCTCTCGCGTAACCTTTTGCCGTCCGCTTCGCTGCCTTTGTGAAACCGTAGTCGCCTCAGTGCCACTCTCGCGAGCCCAGCGACGCCGACGCTAACAATATATCGATGTCACAAGAGCTCATCTCACCTGTTAATCCTGTCAGTTAGGCATATACTATTATGGCCATAGGAGTGCTCATAGGAATGCTTCCATACCTGCCAATTCTACTGCTAAATCCTGTCCTCAGTGTAGACGCCTATCGTAGCTACCAATCCTGTAATCTTGCTATACTGTGGCATTCATGAGAGCATTTTTCTAGCAGTAAGCACTATCAGTCCTGCTACATGCAATGATATTCGTGGGTGGGTGTCTTCCTAGCAGTAAACGCTATCAGTCATAGTATACAGCGCTGCAGTTAAGAGGGCAGTTTCATACCCATCAATCCTATCATTCCTAGTGTATACTATTGCTGCTTCGAAAAACAGTAGGGACATTTTGGTAGTTTCGGCATTTCCGGCACTTTCGGACATTTCGGCTACTGCTTTTGAGCCCTTAAAAATCTACACCAACCCTATTCTATGATTGTATGAGTTAGCTAACCTTCCTCTATGGTCACTTGAGAGTGCAAAGAGCTATAATTGAGCACAGTCATGTAGTACTTGGTATATGCTATTCTGTGGTATGCAAGGGGGGGTAGAGAACTGTACTTTTTGTGTATATAATTGAATGAAAAATGGTGTACAAAAAGTGCAGCTATCAGATATCCTCCAAATATTCAGCTATGCCTACTAAATATGCTGCACTTTACATGATGCTGCTAACATGCCTGATGCTGGAGATATTACGTTTGGAAGTGTAGGAGGAGGGGTGCCAAGAAACCTGCACATCCCGGTCGCCAGGCACTACTAGGTAAGTGACGGTATAGCTCAACATTCTCGAAATCAGAAAAATTATATAGAAAACTAGTAATTCTCATCTATCTAGGGCTGGTCTTTTTATTAAAAGTCAATATTGCATATACAGATCATGTGGGATGCAATGCACCTTCAATTGTATAGAAGTAGTTTATATTCGTGAGCTAATCTCTATACCTTGATGCATGCGATTAATGAAATAAAAAAAAAAAAAAAAAAAAAAAAAAAAAAATCTATACCTTGATCTGACCTTCAGTGTTCCTAGACTCCTCAAGTGATTCAGGAATACCAGGACTTGAAGTAGTAGTAGTTGAAGCACTAGGGGTGGTAACAGTAACTCCTTCTGAGGTGCCAGGTATGACAGAAGAGACCTATGGCTCAAATCTGCTATTGGAACCTTCTTCTACCCACCCCCCTTCTAGTATTCAGACCCTCCTATCTCATGAACTAAAGATCTTTCCCAGCCCCAGCCTTGCATGTGAGTTCCTCTATGGTGTCTTTTTGTAACTTGTTCAGCTGCAGCCATCTCTCTCTATTTTCGTTCTTCTTTTGCCTTGCTGTCATGGGTCACCTCGGGTGGCCGATAGAGCGTATATGCGACGTATGCGAAATGCGACAGCAAATATATGGGATGCAGGTGCGTATTGCTAAATGAGCTATGCAGAGGACTAGTAAACGTCACTAGTCAAGTGTTTTTTCACTGATCTGGTGGGATGCGGTTCTCTACCCAAGACGCCCAAGACGTTATATTCACTCACTTCCTCCTATGCCGCCTCGAGCTGAAGTTAAAGCAATACTGGAAATAGAAGGAAAAAATAGTAGGAGATGTCGAAAAGGAAACAGAGAGTACCAGCGAAGGTCAGAAAAGAGGAAGAGAAACTTCAGAAGGTGCGAAAATAGTTTAGGATAAGAAAGAAGCCGCTGATATGCAAAGTAGTTAGCAGCGATGGATCGAGAAAGTAAGGCAAAAGAGGAACGAAAATAGAGAGAGATGGCTGCAGCTGAACAAGTTACAAAAAGATACCATAGAGGAACTCACATGCAAGGCTGGGGCTGGGAAAGATCTTTAGTTCATGAGATAGGAAAGTCTGAATACTAGAAGGGGGGGTGGGTAGAAGAAGGTTCCAATAGCAGATTTGAGCCATAGGTCTCTTCTGTCATACCTGGCACCTCAGAAGGAGTTACTGTTACCACCCCTAGTGCTTCAACTACTACTACTTCAAGTCCTGGTATTCCTGAATCACTTGAGGAGTCTAGGAACACTGAAGGTCAGATCAAGGTATGGAGATTAGCTCAGGAACATAAACTACTTCTATACAATTGAAGCTGCACTGCATCCCACATGATCTGTATATGCAATATTGACTTTTAATAAAAAGACCAGCCCTAGATAGATGAGAATTACTAGTTTTCTATATTATTTTCCCTCGCGATTAATGAAAGAAAAAAAAAAAAAAAATTATTTTCCCTGATTTCGAGGATGTTGAGCTATACTATATACAGGGAGAGCTCAAATTAGGTGAATAATAATGAATTTGGTTGTAAATAATGGAATTTTGATTTTGTCCCCATTATGATAGCAAATTCTGATTCAGCGATGTCAAATTGGTATAATGTTAAGCAATTTCTATAGTTGCAATATATCCAAAATAAGTAGTAGAGCGAGGAATGTATGACGAGGAGTGCCCAGAGAATGGATCGTTACAGGGGGGCAGATCGTTACCACTTCGGGCACGTTAATGAATTTGGACTTTTACACCTATTCTTTACTGCCAAGCATACGAAAATATGCTAGTTTCTGTCGAATACTGCATGGCGCATAAATATGCATTTATCCCCTGTCCAAATACTTATTTTTCTGTCTAGTACTAGTCTTATATAGTACTGAGTTACATCCCTCTTGGCGTACACCGAACCCCTGTCAAAAAAGACCTTGGCGACAACCGCGAATGCCATATCAATGTAAGTACCGAGTGAAATGTTCACATACTCCTGAACCTTAACATACCCCTGAACCTTCGTCATAAGGCACATATTGATGTGGAATATGCCAAACGCCCGACAATACCTATATCAAGAGTTTCCATCACATTTCGTATGGAATCAACCTTCACGGAAATGGACACCACGACAATGAGGAGTTGCAATTGGCCGTATCTATCACTGCAATCCCTTATGTGAAATGTTCACATTCTCCTGAACCTCAACATACTCGGCATAAGATACAGAAGAATGAGCCAAATTTTATAGGTATGGTATATCTCTCTCACCATCAGGAGATGAAGCATAACGAGTTCAATTTGAGAGGTACAGCAGCAGCTTTCCATAGCACAATAGTAACAAAGTGAGTCAAATTTAACAGGTATAAGAGTACAATTTGACTGGTATTCGATGGCACGAGATGCAGCTGAACAAGTCAAATTTGACAGGTATGGCAGGTCCATTTTACCTCGCGAGATGCAGCAAAATGAGCTGAATTTGATAGGCACTTTGACAGGCACGACAGCTCCTCAATGGTGTGAGGTGCAGCAGAACGAGTCAAATTTGACAGGTATGGTAGGTCCATTTCACCCCGCGAGATTGTTAGAGATCTACAGTAATGTCGGAGTGTCGGAGGTGTCGGATATCAGAGAGGTCCGTGATAAAGGGTGGTAAGGGCCCGAGAGCAACCTCATGCTCTATGTATATAGGTGTATTACTTTGGCTACTCTCTCTACGAAGGAATAACAATCATCTCTTTCTACCCAAAGCTCAACAGAGATGCAGCAAAATGAACCGAATTTGACAGGCACTTTGACAGGCACGACAGCTCCTCAATTTAACAGGCATGATAGCTCCTCAATTTAACAGGCACGACAGCTCCTCAATGGTGCGAGATGCAGCAGAACGAGTCAAATGTGATAGGTATGGTAGGTCTATTTCACCTCACAAGATGCAGCAAAATGAGCCGAATTTGACAGGCACTTTGACAGGCATGATAGCTCCTTAATGGTGTGAGATGCAGCAGAATGAGCTGAATTTAATAGGTATAACAGTCTCCCTCAATGGCGCAAGATGAGGATGGATGTGGTCAAGTTGACAGTTATGACCTTGACAGGCAAAAATGAGGCAGAATAAGCTCAATTTAACAGGTATGACAGCTTTCTCTCAATGGCGCGAGATGTGGCCGAATGAGCTCAAGTTGGCAAGTATTACAGGACTCTTTCCATAGCGTAAGAGCAGCAGAAGAGCTGAATTTGACAGGTATAGTAGGTCTCTCTCCCTTCCATAGCGAACAGCTGCAAGCGGAGTTAGGTGAAATCAAAAAAAAAAAAAAAAAAAAGAGTAGGTCTCTCTTGATAGCACGAGATGCAGCAAAATTAACTCAATTGGACCGGTGTGTAGGTCTCCCTTGACAATACAAGATACAGTAGAATAAACTAACTTTAACAAGTATATAGGTATGGCAAGACTCTTCTACGGCACGAGATACAAAAGAATGAGCCAAATTTCATAAGTATGGCACACCTCTCTTACCAGCGTGAGATGTAGTAAAACGGAACTCAATTTGATAGGTATAGTAGCACCTTTCCACAGGAGAGTATCAGAGTGAGCCAAATTTGACAGGTATAATAGGACTCTTTTCGCATTATGAGATATAGTAGAATGAGCACAATTTGATAGTTATTCGATAGCACAAGATTCAGCAGAACGAGAGTCGAATTTGACAGGTATGGCAGGTCTATTTCAGCCTGGGAGATGCAGCAGAATAAGCCGAATTTGACAGGGATTGGTAGATCTCTCTTGCCAACATGAGATACAGCAGGGCGAGCAGAATTTGACAGGCATGACAGCTCCTCAATAATGTGAGATGCAGCAGAATGAGCCGAATTCAATAGGAATGGCAGTCTCTCTCGATGGTGTGAGATGAGGCAGAATGAGGTCAATTTAACAGGGTATGACAGCTTCCTTTCGATGGCGTGAGATGAGGCAGAATGAGCTCAAGTTGACAAGTATCACCGGACTCTTTCCACAATGTGAGAACAGCAGAATGAGCCAAATTGACAGGTACGGCAGGACCCACCTGGCAGCGTGGAACATGGTAAAATGAGCTCAATTCACAGTTAAGGCTGGCCCCTTTCTATGGTGCAAAGTGAGGCGGTATGGCTTAATTTGACAGATACAACAAGACCTGCTTTGATGGTACGAGATATGTCAAAATGCGCTCAATTTACAATTTTACAGGTATGGCAGATTACTCTCGATGGTGTGAGGTGGGGCAAAATGAGAATGCGCTGGACTGGTACAGTATGGCGGGGTGATAAAGGGGCACCTGCTAAAGGTTACAATCATCGGCTACTACAGTACCTACTGACTCCGGCTCCATTCCCCACCCTTTCTGTTTTTTAAATCGCAAGCACTCTATAGATATCGATAGCTATGTCTACTCTTCATCATCACCCTCAGCCTTCAATTCTTCCACTTTCTTATATACTCTTGCCATCATTCCAGCTGTATTAATTATATCCTTTTGTAACTTCTTAATCACCTTATACCAGGGCGGCAAGCGATTAATGATATAAAAAAAATAAAAATAAATAAAAAATCACCTTATACCTGTTAATATCCTCACTTGCATAGCATTTATACGTGGGTCTAGAGGGCGGATAAGGAAGCTGGGTACACCTACAAGGGCATATGTTGGACATCTGAACAATATCATTGTGGGTAGATATTAACCGGACTTTAGGTAGAGTTCATGGGCTGTAACGAGGGTTTCGCTATCCATAGGTTCTACAATTATTAGCATTATACTCCACAAAATATATAAAATTAACCTTCTGAAGCTACATTTGGTACTAGAGCTCCCTGGATGCAGGAGTAGGATTGCGTGATATTATAAACAACAATGAGAATATACTGATATGAATAAATGCAGAGAAACGACATTGTATGGTCATAGAACTGGTAAAGAGTGTACAGTCACTTGACGCCGACTTTACGGGTTCCTTATCCACTACCGCTACACCTACTACACTCACCCTCGCGGTCGCGAGGTGGCTACATGCTAGTATCATAGTACTTATATGCATAATGCGAGTATGCTACCGCTAAGGAGCACACTAGCATCTCCGGAACATGCGCTAGCATCTCCGGCCCTCTTGGCACCCGGAGCTGGGGAGCCCCCCATTTCGGAGATGTTTCGTACCAGACTCTCTTCCTTTCGCGAATTATTTAAGCGTGCCAAGAGAGTCTGGGCACGAGAACACGTAGTCAGCTATGTAGTTGATAAGTCTACGTTGTGTGAGAAAATGACTAAGGCGTATTGAGTATGATTTTATCAGTATGACATGTAGGGTGTATGTTGTGTAGCAGTTACCTGATACGATATGGGCACCGGGTGAGACCTGCGGAGTGTCTGCGCGGTCCGGCGGTTGTTCTTCTCTCTTTCTCTTTCTCTCGCTCTGGCTCTCTCTTCATGAGAAAGATACACTGATATTACATGTACAGATTGTTAGAATTGCTCGATGGTTCAATCCATGCACTTAAGTGGCACCGACCACGAAACATATTACTAGATGCCGAACGATACAGCACCTTCCTTAGCAAAAAGCGCCATGGTCTTCACGTGCACTTCAGATTTCACTCATTCGCAGGAAAAAGAAAAAGAAAAAGAAAAAGAAAAGAAAAAAATTTAGAAACAGATTGCTCTGGTTCCTAATCATATGGAACTGGGGCATTGCAGTCCATTTTTTCAGAAAGATGCTGGACACCCTCTTTCCCAGCTCGATGTGAAAGCCACGTTTGGTAGATGGGTTGAACTATCAGCAATTCGAGCCATTCAGAACAGACTGCCAAAATCTAAGGCCTTGACATGGGGCTAGCCAAAATAATAAGAACAAAAGCAACGTACTGGCCAAGTCAACAAGTAAATTTCAGACCTGATTCCGGTTACTAGTTGGCAAGTACCTGCTATGTTAGCTCTGGCTGGTGCTGCGTAGAGCTGTTCGTAGCGGTGCAGATTACTGTAGGTGGTTCAAGACTGCAAGTAAGATTCTTGTGAGTTACACAAGCTGTGTCCATATTTGTTGGGTATTTAATTGAATATCAGCATGACATTTTGTGCATATATGTCCGAGGTATGCTACGAATATCCGCGGGCACACGACCAGATAACTTTAAGATCTGCAGGCTTATGCGATTATCTGGTGATTTGTGATGTAGATTTGTGATGTAGATTTCTGACCAAGGAAAAACATTCGCGATTTTCACGGTCAACACTATCCTGGAGAATACTTCTAATTGGAATCTCCAGACAAGCTGCCTCATGGGGGCTTCGCACCCCCCCACCCACCACACACACACACACACACACACACACCCATAATTCTTTAAAAAAAATTGATAAACCACTTCGTGCTAATTCATTTGCTACGCTCCAACACACACCCATGAAAATCTTCGTTATGCAACCATACATATTACTACAATAAATCTGACAACGTAAGGTCAGTCCCCACCTCCCAAACTTGAAAACGCAGAAACACACACAAGATCTAGCAGCTAAATACAATTCACTGGCATTTTGAAGAAGAGAAGAAAGAAGTGAAAGAAAACAAAAAGTATATATAGCATCAGATTAGAAAAGTCACCTCCGGCCAACTATTCTCGGAACGCTATATAGGTGTAAGGGAGCCCCCCTCACCTGCCTTGACATGTAGTCGCAATCTCCCCACTGAAGCCCAATTATGCCTGTTACTTTGACGCTCATAGTATCAACGGCAAGTATGCCTAAACCATCCTTGTTGTCCTCGTTGTTAACCCAAATCTCTGTATATATATTCAAAGTGGACCTGGCAGAGCATAAACTCCTAAACATCGTGTTCCGAGCGGTTTGAGTGACGCTGTATTCTTCTTTGATAGGCTCACTCCAGGTCTTCTACATTTCAGTTTGCTGCTGTTCTTCCAGGAAATAGTAGATGCTCTTGAACTGGGTAGTAACTTTCTGGTCAAGTTTGACGACTCCGCCCAAGACAATCCCTGAGGATGGCCCAATTCGATCTTGATCTCACAGTTCTTACGGTTCTCGATATTTGGAATCTTGGGGGTGGCCGACGCAACATATGAGTCGAAAGCCAGGACGACATTGGAGCGACCATCACTGAAAGAGACCGCAACGGTACCAGCAGGACATCCACTGCCTGTATATTCCAAACCCTTGAAATGGATATGTTCAGGCAGTAGATGCTTGCGCTAGGACAACAGGTATGAAATTGAAGAGGTAGGCGAATAAGATGCTATCGAACATCCGCATTTTGACCTTAGGATATCGAGGAGCAGAAGTTGAGGCTGCGTCGTACTCACAACAATCCGAATCTCCGAACAATAATACAAAAGAAATCTTCCACAGGAGACGACGGGGACGTTCCCTATATATTCCCATGCCAACCTACATGTCTACGTACTGTGTCGCTGTCCCCGATTAGGCAACCGCGCACGGCGCTAGACAGGCCCCTGTATCCAAGCAGCGCAGTGCTCACCGAGGAACCCAAAATTCTTAAATTGGACACTCATAAAGCTAACGATATGAGGCAACGATCGACCGTGTCTGTCGTGCCTGAGCTGGGAGAGGGGCATCCAGGGCACACTACCCGAGTACGTATCGCATAATATGTACTCTACACCTTTCATACCCCGGGTACCCTTGCCCACTCGTACCCCAGTACCCCGAGTAGCCTTCGTAGCCGACTTTCCGCTTATCCGGGTACCCAACTACCCTCATTACCTTACTCCCTCCACGAGACTAACTCCCTCCTACCTCTACATGTGTTTTTTAGAGGAACAGCACCTCTTGCTTTGGAATTCAAATCCAGCTCCAGACTTCCCTCTGTCAACCATTTTGAAGTCCTGATCCGTCTGGATCCCCATGGGAGAACCAATCACCCGCCTAGCACAGTTTGAGCGTGGTTTAGACAAGAGACCGATCCTTCATACCCGCAAGTTCAATTCCTTGGAATAACTACCGATTACTTGATTTTAAGAGGCAATGCCCTTTGCTTTGGAATTCAGCGCCTAATTCAGTCAGGCCTCCTCCACTGATCATATTATAGAGTCGTCCGTCTAGAGCCCCTTAATACCCACAAGTTTGTCGCTTACTTCTCAGAGCAGCACCTTCCGCTTTGCAATCAACACCCAGCTCAGACGGGATTCCTCCGCTGACAATACTATCAATCTGGTCTGTCTGAAGCCCTCATGTTCCCACAGCTCCGTTTACCTTCAAGCTCCATCTACCCACAAGTCTCATCTATCCACAGATTTGGGGACAAAGCTGCCAGCAGGTGCACCTCCTGGGGTGTTTTTCTTGCGATGTAGTACATGTGCAACTTGTCGCTTTGGAATTCATCGCCAAACTGAGTCAGGAATTCCACCGCAGACCATATTTAGTACAACTGATCCCGTCTACAATCCCGTATACCTACTAATTCATTTATAAATGAGATGCCATCGGTATATATAACACTTCAATCGGTATGAAGAAATTAATAAATGCCATATACAACAAAGGATAACAAAAGCACATGGAAGTAGTCTTACCAAGGAGAATTGGCGATCTAGGAATGTGAGGAGCTTTTAAAGTGTTGAGACGGTTGGACAGTGTGATGAGATGGGGTGTTTGGGACGGCACGTGGTGCGGGAGAAGCTGCTGGAGGGCCTTCTGGGGGCGCTACTCAAGTGGCTCGTCGAGCTGCTGCTAGTACGGGGGGTGCAAGATGCTGCTGCAGCTGTTGCAGAGGGGCTACAGTTGAGAGGAGGTGCAACAGGGAGTATCGAGAATGTGCGGCTGAAAGTGCGGTGCAGTTGAGGGGATGGTGCGCGAGAAGCGTGCCAATTGCTATTGTGGGGATGCTGAAAGCGTCGTGGCGTCTTAGGGGCCCGAAGGGAGAGTCGGAGGGGATTTTGGGCGGGCACGTGTGCCGGTGGGCGGTGCGATGCGACGGTGCGATGCGTCTAGGTGTGACGGTGCGATGGATTCAAGAGAAGGTGAAGTTTTCTAATTTCCGAACTGACCTATAACTTGGTGAAGTGGCAGCGCCATAAAGTGGTGTAGCCCCAATTCGTCCTAAGCTGGGGAAGAGGCATCTTATTTAATATACGATGGACTATAAAGCTCCGGTTTTAGCGAGGATCAACCGGCACAAATGCGCACAAATTCCGAGTAACATTTACGTCACCCTCAGGTATATATTTGCGATGATAATTAATCGTAATGCTAAAGTAGAATTTATTTTCTTAATAGTAGTCATTGAAAATATCCCAGTTTTCTGCCTCTAATTAATCCACCACAAAACAGTCCGGTGGATCGATAGTCTACATGTGCATGTCCTGTTGTTTCGTTAACTTGCTCTATGTGTCACTGTATATTTGCGAGCTAGTCAGATTGGGGTGACGATGTTACCTACAATTTATCAAGGGCAGGTATGCCAGATAGAGATACTCATATATATACGGTAAGGTTGTTTGAATGCGATGGGATGGGATTGGAGTTAATTGATCTGGAGATTGAGGGTAACGATAGGGTAAGAGCAAAATCAGGGAGAGGGACAGGAATTATTTAGTGTTAACTATATACTGTAGAAGTAGGTACTAAGCCCTTGGCACATATTCCAGGAGTGGATAATCTCGGGTATCTTGCAGCAAGTTCTGATCAATATTCCCTGAACCCAGGTTGACATTAAATCTTCTGGGCTGCCCTGTCAGACACGTGGATTCAATGTATCTGGGATAAAAATCGTAGAACGACAGGGTAATGCCCGGGAGCATTCGCTCGAGGTTCACCTACCAAACCCCAGATGAAAACTCGATACAAAAGCGCGCTAAACCTATTTTGGGTACTGTTCTTCCAAGCTCTTTTAGAGACCGCAAGGTCGGGGTACAACCCTCCACGATAATCGCCCGTTCACAATCTCGAGTGGAATATATTTCATTGAGATTAACAGCAAAAGATACCTGGTGCATGAATAACACTCCGCGCCTAAAAGCGCGCCTGGGGACAAACCTGCGCCCGTACAGTCATCATCAGCGAAAAAGAGCTCCTTTCTCTGGATCTCAAAAATCCATCACGTAGCCCAAATTCAACTTATGACGAATATAGTTATCCCGTGCTATAGTTTTCTAAGGACTGGTCTCTGTGTCAACATTAACATCATTTGTGTTTTTCCGAATAAACATTGAGTAATCGTCCTTGCCTGAAATTCGTTTCTTCATTCACGAAGACGTCATAGTATAAGGGTGTTACAAGCAGCGGTAGACTTTTGTCGACCGTTTAACGCTTCTTTATAGATCGGGAGATAGAATAAAGGAAGGTTCTCCACAAAAACGAATTATGAAGGAAACTTTAGGTGCCTTCATCATGTGATATTGTCATGTTAAAGTTAGAATTTTTAAACTTATTGGAACATCTTTGGCAGCATGTCAATCTCTGATTCTTGTTATGAATTGACCTCCTCTATCTTTATCGCTGTTCTCCTACTTAGACTACTTGATCGCGATTATCGACCTAATTTTAATATACTCAGAGTCCAAGCAACCTTTAATTGATTTTTAATTCCTATCTGAGCGGTAACGAATTTTTTTGATAAAGTCTACTTTGAACACCATTTATGAAAGAAACACCCGCCAATTGAAAAACCTTTTTTTTAAAAAAAAATTCGGGAACTGTTTACCACTGCGCTCATTGATATTGTCTGGCTTCAGGCCTCGCCATAACGCCTTGCCTATTACCAGTGGAAATGGATAGACATCTGCGCATAGTAGAACAATTCGCAAACCTCCAAACGGTCATTTTCTAGATTTCAGAACGACAACACTTTTGCTCAATGTCTAGTTAGGTAAATCATACTCAATTCATCAAGTATGAAAACCTATACTGCCTGCTGGAGGGAGACCAGATAACTTTCTCAAGTTGGTTTGGAGCTATTCACCAATAGTCCAATGGCAAAGCAGATAGTCGCTCCATTGATGCTATTGGCTGCGTCACCACTGGCTGTCGCTGACCTGAGCAGTTGCTGGCAACTGTATGCAATATTTTGTCAACCCCACTCCTCGCTGTAATTAAAAAAAAAAATAGCAAGAAAAAATAAAACAGGTTGCCTGACTCCAGCTTCCAATTGACCCTTGCTAGTAGAAATCTAACACCCAAATAATCGATTTAACCGAAGAATTTACAGTCCATCTTCTAGAGAGATGCTGAACAACCTGCGTCCCCAAGCTCGGAATCGCACTGGGTCCCCCAATTCTATATCTCTCCGTGGCGCGTATTGTTTACTTCTATAACTAGACACAACAGCACTCCACTTCAACCAAGGCAGAGGTTAGTTCGAAAAGTTGACAACTGCATCAGGTCTTGAACATGTCGCCAATTATGGGAGTAGGAGGGAGATCATGGTTAGTCTCCGGAGGTGGTGGAGTCACTGGAGGATGTGTGCACACCCTGCAGACAATGTCCATCTTTGGAAGCCAGGTGGAGTATTCAGGTCTTGTACCTATGTCAAGTAGGTAATTTACCAGATGCCTTCCCGCTGCGGTAGGGTAATGCGGCTGACGACATATGACACTTACATCAGAACATGGTGGAGCTTCCGTGGATGCATTCCAGTGTGCAGATAGGGACGGCAAGTAGGACGCTGTTCTTCGGCGGTGCCTGGTTACAAGACTACGCTGTTCCCAGGTCGGAGTCAGCAGTACGCAACCCACTAGCCGCTCATTCCTTTTAGCCGATCTCGAACCATTTTAACGCTTCAGCGTGTTCTCGTTCTTTCTTTCTTTTCTGTCCCCTCTCATATTCTCTGGCACATTTTCTTCTTTTCTACAGGTATGGTGCATATCTACCGTATATAGTAGTAGACCTGTTTACACGCAGAATCTATTAGATATTCCACCGTCCATTCACGGCTATTGTGCCTCCCGCGAACTTCCAGCAGAGAACCTTATTACGCGACCTGGCCGCTACCCACGCTCCCACAGGAGAAACTCGCGACAGAAGAGGGCATCAGACAGCGGAGAAAGGCAGAGCTGAGAAAAAGCAGGCAACAGGCAGTGGGATTCAAATCGGTGCAGAGGCTGGAAAAACACCAGGAGCTGAGTGCGCCCACGTATCTGTTAACAAGCAACGTGTCACGGAGAAGCTGGGTTAAGAGGATATGGAAGGCGGCGGAGGTCATCTGTAGACTGTATGAGGAGGTGGAGGTGGAGAAGTATCTTGAACCCGTCACCCTCAGCCCTTGGCGGAGCGCATGAGGTGGATAGAAAGTTAGTACTTTATTTCTCTCATCGATTCCTCCTCGCCATAGCCCTTAGGGCGGCATGCGAGTAATGATATAAAAAAAAACATCGATTCCTTTACCTTGATTTCTCATGTAACTATTCTCGCCATAGCCCTCAGGGCGGCACGCGAGTCATGATGGAAAAAAAGAAAAAAAAAAAAAAAGGTTCCGGCGGAGTCAAAGTAGAAATAACGCGACTGAAGGTGTCAACATGAGAGTTCGGCACTTCCATGGCGAGAGGTCAACACAGAAATGCTGCGCTAGATCCACATGGATGCCAGATAGTTTCCACGCCTGGAGGTCATCTTGAGGAAAATCAGCACTTCAGCACTAGAAAGAGATATAATGAAAGTTATGACACAGGAGAGATCAATCGTGAGAGCTCAGTATATAGTAGCTCTTTTTTTTTTTTTTTTTTTTTTTTTTTTTAATTTCATTACTCGCATGCCGCCTTGAGGGCTATGGCGAGATAGTAGCTCATGCTACTAAACAGTTGTAAGGTGCAACTAAGTAATGTTTCTCCACTAGAAAACACGGGAGAAATCACCATTGTGAGCGCGTAGGGAAACACGGTTCTATTGCTAGGCCCTCTGCTGGGAGGCCATCAGGAATTGTATATGGTCTCATACGGGAAGGGAATATGAATGAATGAATAAAGTGATTAGTGAAGTGTACGATGAAGCGATGAAAGAAGATATGTGTGGATGACGATCTATGTACATGCCCTCCAGACCGTATATTTAAGCTTCCCTCACAAGCCCTAAGCTTGTGCCCGCACGTGGCACACGGTGCTTCGACGCCCTGGCACATTTCATTTTTTTTGCCATGCCACGATCTCCAATAGTAATGGAGGGAGAAAAACAAAACCGGCATAGAACCCACAACCTCCGACAGTAACGTAGGGAGAAAGAGATAACATCAATGCACAACGGAACGCCCTGGCACAACATCTCTGCTCGTTCCGTCTCTAACCTACCAGGCGCCGCCGTCTCAATGCTAATGCCTGCGTTCTTGCTGTTCGCCTCGCTCTTGCTGTTGAGCTCGCTCCCTGCTTCTGCTGCTTGAAGTAGCCTTGCAATCTCAACGCTGCCTCTTTTTTCAGCATGGTTCAAGGGTGTCCCCCCAGATCGATCAGCTTTGTCAACCTTTGCTCCTGCTGCTAAAAGCTGGTTTGCAATCTCGACATGGCCTTTTTCTGCAACATGGTGCAAGAGTTCCTTCCCATTTTTATCACTTCTGCTAAATCTTCGCTCCTGCTGCTATAAGCTGCTTTACAATCTCGACATGGCCTTTTTCTGCAGCACGCTGCAAGAGTTCCTTCCCATTTTTATCACTTCCACTGACCTTCGCTCCTGCTGCTACAAGCTGCTTTACAATCTCGACATTCCATTTTTTTGCAGCACAGTACAAGGGTGTCCGCCCATATAGATCAGCTTTGTTGACCTCTGCTCCTGCTGCTAGAAGCTGCTTTACCATCTCGACATGACCACTTCCTGCAGCCCAGTACAAGGGTGTCTGCCCATGTTGATCAGCTTTGTTGACCTCTGCTCCTGCTGCTAACAGCTGGTTTGCAATCTCGACATCGCCTTTTTCTGCAGCACAGTGCAAGACTTCCTTCCCATTTTTATCACTTCCACTGACCTTCGCTCCTGCTGCTAGAAGCTGCTTTACAATCTCGACATTCCATTTTTCTGCAACACAGTACAAGATTGTCTCCCCATTGTTAGTACTTCTGTTGAAATCTGCTCCTGCTGCTAGAAGCTGCTTTACAATCTCGACATGACCACTTCCTGCAGCCCAGTACAAGGGTGTCCGCCCATATAGATCAGCTTTGTTGACCTCTGCTCCTGCTGCTAGAAGCTGCTTTACCATCTCGACATAACCACTTCCTGCAGCCCAGTACAAGGGTGTCCGCCCATATTGATCAGCTTTGTTGACCTCTGCTCCTGCTGCTAAAAGCTGGTTTGCAATCTCGATATGGCCTTTTTCTGCAGCATGGTGCAAGGATGTCTTCCTATTGTAATCGCTTCTATTGACCTCCGCTCCTGCTGCTACAAGCTTCTTTACAACCTTGATATGGCCTCTTTCTGCAGCATAGTACAACGGCGTCCTCCGACTGGCATCTGCTCCGTTCATTGATGCTCCTGCTGCTAGAAGCTGCTTTACAATCTCGACATGACCTTCTTCTGCAGCACAGTGCAAGAGTGTCTTCCTAAAGTTAGCGCTTCTGTCGATTAATGCTTCTGCTGCTAGAATCTGCTTTACAAACTCGACATGGCCTCTTTCTGTGGCCCGGTACAAGTGTGTCCTCCAATATTGATATGATTTCTTGACCTCCATTTCTGCTGCTAAAAGCTGCTGTATAGCTTCGACCTGGCCTCTTTCTACGGCGGATTGCAAGGGTGTCTTCCCATCATTATCGGCTCTGTTGATGTCCACTCCTGCTGCTAGAAGCTGCTGTATAGCTTCGACCTGGCCTCTTTCTACGGCGGAATGTAAGGGTGTCTTCGTATCATTATCGGCTCTGTTGATGTCCACTCCTGCTGCTAGAAGCTGCTGTATTACTTCGATCTGGCCTCTTTCTACGGCGGAATGTAAGGGTGTCTTCCCATTATTATCGGCTCTGTTGATATCCATTCCGGCTGGTAGAAGCTGCTGTATAGCTTCAACCTGGCCTCTTTCTATGGCGGAATGTAAGGGTGTCTTCCCATCATTATCGGCTCTGTTGATATCCACTCCTGCTGCTAGAAGCTGCTGTATAGCTTCGACCTGGCCTCTTTCTATGGCGGAATGTAAGGGTGTCTTCCCATTATTATCGGCTCTGTTGATATCCATTCCGGCTGGTAGAAGCTGCTGTATAGCTTCGACCTGGCCTCTTTCTATGGCGGAATGTAAGGGTGTCTTCCCATTATTATCGGCTCTGTTGATATCCACTCCTGCTGCTAGAAGCTGCTGTATAACTTCGACCTGGCCTCTTCCTACGGCGGAATGCAAGGGTGTCTTCCCATCATTATCTGCTCTGTTGATATCCACTCCTGCTGCTAGAAGCTGCTTTATAATCTCGAGATAGCCTTCTTCTGCAGCATGGTGCAAGGGTGTCTTCCCATTGTAATCGCTTCTATTGACCTCCGCTCCTGCTGCTAGAAGCTGCTTTATAATTTTGACATTGCCTCCTTCTGCAGCATAGTGCAAGGGTTTCTTCCCATTTTTATCACTTCTGTTTACATCCGCTCCTGCTGCTAGAAGTTGCGTTACAATCTCGACATGGCCTCCTTCTGCAGCCACCCGCAGTGCATCCGCTAACAGTTCTTTCGGAACCTTTCCAAGCAACTGCTGCTCGTACAGGGAATCGATAGATGATTGAAGAAGTAGCTTAACAATCTCCGCATGCCCATTCTTCGACGCTGCGACAAGTGCTGGGGTCTCTAACCTCTCTTTCACTTTAGCTCCTGCTGCCAATAGCATTCTCACAATCTCGGTGTGGCCATTCTCCGAAGCTCTCTTGAGCACTGACTCTGGTATGGCTAGATGAGGCCTGCGGGATTTGGAGATATGTGCGTAATTGTTTTTGTGGATGAAGTTGACATCAGCACCTGCTCCCAGAAGCTTCTTTGCAACCTCAACTTGACCATGCTCCACAGCTACATAAAGTGCGATCGTTGCACGAAAATTGCCAATTTCCTGCCAGTCCTCAACAGGCTGCCTTATGGAATTTTGATCTTGCCCAGGATCAACAATTGTTTCCACGAGTCGTTCTATAATCTTCACATGTCCATTTTGGACTGCACAATCATATGACTTAGCGAGTATTTCAGCAAACTCGGTTGTTGCACCTAGCGCCTCTTCTTCTAGGATATGACAGACGAAGCTCAATTGTCCAGCGTTGACAGCCTCTATCAGCAAGGTGCTCCAATCCACTGGAGCCCCCGCAAGTACGAGTCTCTCGAGTATTGCTAGATTACCTCCAGCAAATGCTGAATATAGTGCATTACTCAGATATTCTGGAGTGTAATCAAGATCTTCCCCTGCTTGCAGTATGTATTCAACGGTTCGTAGGTGTCCCCTTGCTGAAGCAGCCATGAGGGCTGTTTGCTTTTCATCGGTCTCATGCAAGTGAAATTCACAGTTCAACTGTGAGCCTCTGCTGACATAAAAGTGCACGAGAAAAGGAAATCCGAGTGCAGCAGAGACCAGAAGAGGCTTCTCAGAAACATGGCATTCATACTCAGTGCCGGCAGCAGCTCGAGCAAGGAAATCCTCCACAAATTGGGGTGGGGAAATGTGATCCGAGGCTATCTCTTGGAATACCAATTGAACCAGGACCTCATGTGAGTTCTGAACTGCCCATTTGAAGCACTCATGAAGAGGATCATCTGTCATTGACTGGGAATCAGCTTGCCATGGGAGTTTGACCAGGCTACGGTCATCGAAAACCAAGTCTCTGCACCACCTCCAAAGTGGTTCCCTAGGTATGGAGGACCTCGAATCTATTGGTAGACTTTCGCAATGGCTGAGCCAATTCTGAATAATATAGTCGAACAAAGTATGTTGGTTTATCTGAGACCTAGATAGATCTGGCTCCATCTCAGAGTTTCTTGACATTGCGCTAAACACTTTCAAGTTGGCCCTTTGGGGTACATGTTCCTTTAAGGGTTGTTGAAAAACATAATGGGAGGCTGTTGTTACAACCCAATTTGACTGTAGTTCTCGTGGAATCCAGCGCGATACAGGCATAGATAATATTGATCGCCTTGGTTTCGATTCCAGTACAGGAGTAGCCTGTTCCAGTTGAATCTGAAGATCCTGGAAATGCAAGTATTGTAAACACCTTTTGGCCAGATGTACTGCTGTAGTTCGTGGCTCAATCCGAAATACTTCTAGCTGTACTGGCAACTTGTATTTTTGCAGAAAGGTTACTACAGTCGAATGTATGAAGTGAACTGTTGATGAATCACAGACTGGCTCTTCTATCGCCAAAAAGTGTCCACAGGCCTCAATAACCTTATCTAGGTCTGTCGGAATACGACTTAGCCCTTGTGCTTGCATGGTATCCTCATCCCTGATAACCACTGCCTCCACGAGTTCACGTAGTGATAACTGCCTCCTTGCCATGGTAAGCCACTGGAATGCCTCCACAGCAATGTCCTTGCTACGCTCCTTGACAATATGTTCAAGCATCCTGATGTACGTCTCATCTAGATTACGGGGCAGTGACCGTAAGGTCTCTCGGATATCCTCATCATTGAGCTGCCTACAGATATCATATATCTGTAAAGTAACCCACAGAAACCTAAGATTGCAACTGTTTAGCATGTCACTAGAATATTCATAGAGCAAAACGGCAGATTTTATACTTACATTCCTTCAACACCAACCATCAATGCATGCTTAATTTCCTCTACCATGGCTGGATCTTGGATTCGCAATCTGCCGTCCTCCAAACGTTGTTTCAATGACTCGTCAATGTATCCTTCGATTTCAGGGCGCCACTTCACATCATCAAGTGATATTGAGATAGTATTTCTGAGGTTTCTGCTTAAGTAAACCTCCTTGCGGCTAGAAAGGTAGACTTTGATACATGATGATATGCTTAATAGTTTATTCAGCATTTCAACTATCTGAGCTTGGATGTCATCATGGCATTCATCCATCCCATCAAGTATCAGATAAATATAATTGGGAAGGCTGCAAGTTCGAATGAAAAGGTTTTGCCATTGATGTGTAGAGGGGATGTTGTTGTATTGGCTGAAGAACTTTGCCAGATATTCCTCAAATTCAGCTGGGCCATGAAAAACAGCAAGAATCTGCTTGATCAAGCTTCTTATAATTTCTTCGAACTTGAGTGAACGAGGATCAGAAAAATTGCAGAAAAAGTACCCAATGAACATTTTTCTAGATGCAATGGTAGTTTGCTGGAGACATGTATCTAGGAGATACTTCACAACTGAGGTTGATAAAACCGATTTTCCAGATCCCGCTGTAGTGAGAAGCAAATAGTTGTGGATGTAGCAGTTAGCAACTTAACCAAGAATGAAGCTAACCAAAGGTTGAACATACGTATTCCATGGCACCAGAGTATTGAAGAATGGCAGGATTGCACCCATTCTTTATACTCCTCCATTTCATATAGCCATTTTCCAGTAGATGGATGGCTAGAATTGAAGAACTCCAAGAACGTTGTTGTGTGATTGTAATCGGAGATCCGTTCCAGCAACCTTCGGCGTTCTTCAACTGCTCCAGTTCAATCCGTATTTCATTAGTTTGGCGTTTTAGTTAAGGCAATTGAGAGCTGATTGTGAATAACTAACGCTTTCTCTGAGCCTCCTGCTTTAATTCCAAGTCAATGGTTTTCTTCCATTGCTGCAACTGACGTTCTTCATTCCCTAAAGCACACAAGTGAGAATTTGAGGTTTCCTAGACCATATTCTCTAACAGAAAGGTATTATATATCTGGTTGGCTTACGCTTGACACTTGCCTCTAGTCTCCGCCTCCATTGTCTGTTGCGAACCCATTCTTGCAGCTCTATATCTTTGTGGTCTTCCCATTTCTTGTTAAAACGAGCCCATTCCTGCAGCTCTACATTTGTGTGCTGCTCCCACTTGTTGCTAAAAAGTATCTGCTGCTGCCTCGCTTTTCTCGCGGTATCCTCCCTGGCAAGAATAACTTGGTATTCCACAATCTTCTGCTGGAAGATGAGTTTTTTTTCCACATCTTGCAGTTCATTGCCCAACGGTAGCAGAAGTGCCCTCCAAATCATTGAGGTACCTGACCACACCGTTAACAAGTTTCAAAAAAAATCATTTGTTGCATTTCAAAGTAGAGTTAAGTAGAATATCAGGCTTCCTTGAAAGAGTAGAGAGAACAACAGTATAAAGAGTATGGGGAGGAGCGATCGTGTAAAAAGGGAGATTGTACTCGTAGTGCCTGCCTCTCCGCCAAAGTACTTGAGCCCAGGGACCCTAACCACATGGCGAAGAGCTCCAAGCAGGGTTACGTCGGTATATATAAAAAATTCCGACTTACTTGACCTACGTAAAAATGCAAGAGCATCTGTACAGAACACCACTGTTTTGGCGTAGTACTCAAAGACTGCATCCTGAAGTCCCTGATAGTGCGGCCACAAATCCTGAAATTCCGTAAATATGGGGCATAGCATTCCCAGCTTTTCAAGCAATTCAGTAAGACAGGCGAAGTATCGAATGTAATTATGAGCCGTCTATTCCAGCATGTCATGTCAGTGCCCGAAACGTAGATTAGGATCGGGTGCATTGCATTGCATACCAGTAACAAGAGCTTAACACTTCCCCATACCAACGCGGAAATATACGTCTGATGCTGAATCATCGTATCAACAACTCTGGAGAATTGCTGGACGGATTGTAAAAAGGCTTCACAGCGTTTGATATTTTTCTCTGAAACTCTTGCATCTTGCAAGGCTTTTGTCAGATCTAAAATGTCAGTTGGGGTCTCAGTTTGGTTTAGAGCATTTCTTTCATCCAGTGATAGCAGCTTGCTAAATGCATCAACAGCATTAATTAGATTCTCTTGACCGCTACAAGGGATAATTGTCAGTATCCGAATAATTTAGAAACATTGACTGCACAACTTACGTAGGTTGTTGAGCTTGGGGGCCTGGCTGCTGTGCCATTTGAAGAGATAGGGAGTCGTTTATATGTATAGCTGCTCTATTGTGCTTTCGGGGGTGTTAGGTTTGTGGTATGCTGAAATCTGAAGCTTGAGAGATTGCGAGTTGATTCGGAGTTCGGAAGACTATAGCTAGTCAAGGTGAACACTTGAAGATACGGACAAGTTCATCGGCAGAGGTAAATGCGGCTCAATCCCGGCCGTATCTCGACGTTCGTCAGCTCCACCACTCGTCCCACCAATCAGAATTGTCTATACTAACTCAACAACTGAGCTGAGTGTCCCTCCCAGTCTCCAAAAATCAAGGTGACAAAAAATTGCAAAAAATTGCAAAAATGGCAGAAAAAATCTAAGCAAATCAATTAAGCTCAGATATTCAATTGGAGTTATTTTTTTAATGCATTCGAGGTTGAATTGCTATTCTTCTTGGCATATGGGACTGCTGCGATATGGAACTCATGATATGTACGGTCTATGGCAGTACCCACTGCATAGTAATGCTAGCTCTCTTACATGCGACATACATGTTTAAAATTTAAATTTAAATGCGTTGCAAATGGTATTCGCCTCGTCGTCTCGCAGTCTATCTATGGCCTTGAGAGGCTTCTACATTACAACAAATGATGATATTGCCTTGCAATTATTTTTTGTGATGTGTGCAGGCTAGCCGATGGGGATATCCGCACTTTGCAAGAACGGAGACCACTAGTACCAATCATCTACGGTAGCCCTGTGACCGCAATCTTTCTTGTAGCTCAACAATGAGAGCATTAGGTATCAACAAGCAGTGGGGCTACGCAGGAGCAAGGGTGAAGCCAATTGCGAGTCTCGGCTGTGCATGGCTGCGTTGTCTAAATGGCATGAGACTAACCAGTTGCATTTGACTCCCAGCAACTACTGCAGAGGCTGGGTTGATACATGGGGATGAGGCTATGCAGATTCACAATCTGGTTAAGATAAAAAGAGGAAATACCTAGCAAGGTTGCCACTATGTTGTACCCAAGAAAGGCGAAGTAAGCACATGCAGCTCACATGCATCATTTGAACTGACCTATGAACCTGCGAGAGTGAATAATGCACAGATGGCTGAGCATTGTGACACCAGACGTCAATAATTTAATAGAGAATGCTAGGAATCAACTATTCACTTGCATCAATGTATCCGAGACTACATCCCTCTATGGAGGTACTCATGAGCTCGCGTGCTAAGTCCAGCGCAACCCAATACCTGCACCGCTCCAGGGCACGTGCAAATAAGTAGTTTGTTCAAGTCCATAATAATGGTATTCAAGAAGCTTTGCTACGGTCGGTTTCTTGCTACGGTACTGTGGTAGTGGAAGTCGAGGAGCCAATCTGTGGCGATGTATACGACGGGCATTGGGGGGAGGGGAGGGTATGCCTGGGTTGGGTTGTTGTTGAAGGGGGAAGTATGTATTGCACCATGTATATATACAAGGAGGGGCAGGGCGGGAGTCCTGCTCTCCCTCAACCTACCTTACAACTTGAAAGTTCTTTCTTAAGATTCCCGGTCCTCGAGAGAAAGAGAACCCTCCTACACTACTCTGAATACGGCAAGGATCATAGATATGCGGCACTGTTCAAATAAAGCCATGTTTCGATTCTGGGATAGCAGGGGAAGACTAAGCACACTTCTGAGTCAACTATGTAGCTCAGTCATATCGTACTGTACCAACTGAAGCTTACGCAGGAGGTGTACCAGTATCTTCCCGGCGATCAGGCTCATTCTTCTCAAGCTATCATAGGCATCAGAAGAGGAAGCAGCCTAAATTCCGACCTCCGTGACTTGGAGCCTAGCGAGGCTGATTACCGATACTGAACCCTGTCGAGCATGGTTGTCTCCCATGGCCATGTTTCATACAGTATGGTGCCGGAAGTTAATAATCAACATGAAATTTGCGACACAACCAACGCAACGCAAAACCTATCAGCAACCACAACCTGATATGAACTAAGGTAAAAATATCAAAAATCTATACTATTTCAGACGCTCTATCATTCTATGATATTTTCATGGCAAAATCTTTATTCGTTGTAAAACTGAAAAGGTTCAAAGTTTTTTTACTTTCTTAGGAAATGTAGCAAATGTTCACTTGCCAAGCCCAATACAAATGGATTAGTCATCAAAGGGTTCCCCGCCGGTGACTTATATTTTTGAAGGCCTCTCTGGTTACGAGACTAGGCCTCTGTACCATATTGATGACCATCCTTATATGCCTGCATAATATGAAGACACTTATTATAATAACCCCAAATAGAGATGTCTGAAATAGAAGTAATTTACCATTTCTACGGAATTAGGACCCCATCGACCGTAGCGAATTAAAACCGTAGTAGAAACCGTACAAACCGTAGAAAATAATTTCTATTCCGTAGGAAAAAGTGGTCTACGATTTCTTCTGTCGTAGCAACTTTGGATACCTTAATGGTTGCTCCTCGGTGCTAGGTTCTGCACATACACTCGACATCGGTAGGAGCGGTTGGCTAGCCTAATTACAACAGGGAAGGACTTTTTCCATGCTTGACGGCCTGGGAGGTACGGTATGCTACTATGATAGACAGAAAAATAAGTATTTGGTATGCGCCATGCATATTTTCGTATGCTTGGCTGTTGATAGCCATGAGACTATGATAGCGTCCAAATTTATTATGTAATAAAGTATTTGGACAGCTGACATAATGAATTTGGACTTTTACACCTATTCTTTACCACCAAGCATACGAAAATATGCTAGTTTCCGAGCAGTATGCCACCATAATCATGTCAAAGCCAAATAATCATGGTATTCGCTCTATTGTACCGACGGCATATGGCCTGAATTCGAGGGCGAGTTAAACCTCCTCAGACCACTTAGGCCCTGTTTGGTTGCAGTATGTCGTATCAGATAGTTTAGACCTAACATCGGTATGAATGGCCAAGACGGATACTACGTAAGGAGTGCAATTGGAACTGGGGAAGTGTTTGTTTGCTACAATTTGACTATGTACCTACAGATATGCAGTGCCAAAGAAAAAAAAAAAAGGCAGCTTAAAGTTTTGCTTGCTTCATTCTCCATTCTGCAAAAAAAAAAAAAAAAAAAAAAAAAAAGATATCCCATGACAACCAATGTCAAACTTGACAGTTGCAGCTATATTATAATATTGCATTGCGAGTCTCAAGCTACTACTGCTATAGCACTCAATCAGCCTAGCCAAACTGTCAGAACTACGAGCAAAGAGGACCTTCCAAAGGACACCGCGAGTTTGCCGAAAAATACACCTCCTGTAAGTACGCATTTCCTTGCAATGCTGACGTCTGCATAGAAGTTTTATTGTGAAATAACAGCATGTACTGCGTTATTTCTATTCCAATTGCCAATAATAGGTCCAGAGTGAGGATATTGTGAGGGCCATAGACTGCTACTGCTAAACTGCTATGGCTTTAGCTACTTAGCGAAGTTTACTTGTTCTCCATGGAGATTATATCCTCTACTGCTGCTACCATTCTACCTCTCAGGCATTTCGTTTGAAACAAATTATTTATCAGCAAGTACAATTTCTATTCACAATGTCTCACCAAATATAATTACACCGAGTAGCGGATGGCTGGTAATGATGTTCAGAATTAAGTGGAAAAGTGGTCTTCAGCGGAAAGCTAGTTTGGTTGGTGCGGAAAGCCATTTCCGCTAGCTGGTTGCATTTCTGCCGGGTTTGCCATCAGGGTTTCTGCCCAGCAAAACTTGTCGCTAAGAAAACCGGGTCAAGATCTCCCAGACTTGAGTTCTGCCATAATAGTAGTGCATTGCAATGTCAATATCATGATGCAATGCAATAGTGTGATGCAGTTTGCTGTAGCAAGTGAAATGATACATGGTTATACTCACCTCCATTGGACAGTTCCAATTTTTGCAGGCGGATATTTACAGTTTAGTTTCTACTTGAAATCTGTGGTCAACCAAACAGCGCCTTGCATCAAACTCTCAGTTTGCTGACTAAGTGTACCCAATACCAGCCTCTGACTGCATTCGTCAAGTCAAGCTCTTAATAATCATTTTCTTTTTCAACTCCATATATTGAAATTTCTGAGAAGAATATATCAGAAAAAAAAAAAAAAAATTTCCGCCGGGTGCACTTGGCGCATGAGGCGCTCCTGACGTAAACTGAAGCACAACCTCTGTCAGCTCGACGTGCGAGATATGGCAACATGACCTCAACTTAACTGGTATCGCAGGTCCCTCTCGACAGTGCGAGATATAGCAACATGAGATTAACTTAACAGGTATGACAGATATGCCCCGATGGCACGAGATGTGGCAACATGAGCTGAATTTGACAGGTATGGCAGCCCCTCTCGACAGCGCGCGAGATGTAGCAGAACAAGCTCTTTTAACAGGTATGGCAGGCTCCTCTCGACGGTGCCAGATACAGCAACATGAGGTCGGTAGGTAGGACAGGTCTGCCACGACTGCGCGAGATATGGCACTATGAGCTGAATTGCAGCTCTTCCCGATGGCTTGAGATGCAGCGAGTTGTGGCAATGTGGGCTATATTTACATGAAAGAGCTAGATCGGTAGGGCCATAGATAATGGCATGGCATGGTGGAATAATGAAATGACACCACTATATAGATTAAAATAGCTAGAAGTAAATAATCAATTGTTCATATGACATGGCATCTACAGCGTGAATGGCATTACCTGTGTATAGGTTCCTATGCCGACTATGAGAGTAGGCATGGCCGGATTTTGAGAAGTATCATCAATTACACCCTGGGCGGGGAAAGTGATTCTGGTTCCACCGGGCGCAATAGGGCACGATGAGATACGTTAAGCACGCCATACAAGTTTTTCAATCCGCCGGGTGCTACGGGCGCTCAGGGCAAATCGGCGCGCCCAGGGCGGGTTGGTTGCGCCCGGCGGAAATATTTTTTTTTGCTGATGGCATGATATATTAAATGTTTAGAGTATGAATCTTATGCTGAAGAAGAAAGAGATAAAGAAGAAACTATTACTGTTAAATCTAGTGTTCGCATTTTTCCGAGTCGGTCCAAGTCGGTTTTTTTGGTACAAGTTTACTTAGACAAACACTTAATTCATGTTGGCAGCTGTCCAATATTCTAGCACCCTGCAAGTACATAATTGTTCTTGCAAACAGATCAGAATTACGTAAAGTAAAAATAGAATGACCTCAGTTCACATTACGTACAAAAAATTGCTGTCCTTATCGATTTGCTGACAATCCCTGTACAAGCGCCCAGTGCATGTGAGTCTTGATTCAATATAAAACATTACGAATCTACACTTCAATCCTGATCCCCTCTTCTCAAAAATCGACTTTTTCCACCATTTCCACATCCTATCCCAATACTCGACAACTTTCAACCAAACCTACCTCTAGTTGTCCTCACTTCCCGCTATTTTCATGCGACCGTCGTGAGTGAATGGTCCTACAATGGATTTGTTCAGTATTGCGAAAATTTCTTGAAAAAGGACAACCGCAGGGACAAACTTGAACCCCAATCGCGACTGATGGTTATCTGTATTGGCAACTCCAACTCGCCCAAGCCCACAAGAACTAAACTCGTGCTCAGAGAGCGAGGCAGCTTTTGAAAGGTAAGTGAATATGAGCCCTTCTATTTGGGTCAACTCGCTAGCACATTTGGATCCTAGTAAGGTTGTTCGCCTCCTACTAGGGCATCAATCCAAGTGGACCCCTTCGAGACGGTTCGCTGTCGGCTGGGGGGGTTGATTCCAATTTTGATGCATTGCTAGCACACTTGGATCCTAGTAAGGTAGTTCGCATCCTACTAGGGCTTCAATCCAAGTGGTCCCCTTCTAGGCAGCTCGCTGCCAGCTGGGGGTGCATCAGAATCAGAGGTTTCGTATTCTCTTACGTTTCATCTAGGTGTCATCCACTTCCGACCCCACTGATGCCACTCCCAATACCACGATATATGGCGGTCACGATATATGGCGGTGTGACCATTCAAGGCCCGGTCTACGGCTTCAATATTGGAGACAATACGGCAATAGTTGCGCAGCCTCCATCATTTTCCGCGTCCGATGAACTCAACGATTCCAACAACACAGACATTGCTCCCACTCGAATTCTTGTTCGTCATCTATGCCTTTTAATTTATTTCCCACATACTAATGGGATTACTTTGATGTAGACATCGTCTTCTGAAAGCACACCCACGCTCACACCTGGTCCCCATAGGCAGGGCAATCCTGACCGTGGCACAAGACTAAATCCTGACAACTCATTGCTCTACGTTGAGGAGGATACTCGTCGAACTTATGCTGAGTGTTCGTTGCCTGAGCCACCGTCACTGGGACGTGACAGCAGGCCTGTCAAACGCAACTCTGATCGGTCACCAATGATGTCATCACTGGGTCGGAATCTCAGGCGGAAGATGGAACCGGTTTTGGAGAATTCAGGCCTCCAGCACTTCAGCCTGCTGTCCGCGCAATTGCAGCTACTACAACGCCGAGTCTCATTGCTTAAGAGTGCATCCATAGGTCCCCCTCGTCCGACTACCTTGCATTGCGTAATCGTATCATAAGCGCATACAAATACCGAATCGGCTGTGCGAATGAGGAGGACATTGAGATCATTGGTGAGGATGCAACGTGTGATGGATATGGCGGGGATGCTGTTGTTGATGCAGTTCTATATAATAATAATACGAGACATGATGTTGCTGTTTATTTTGGGCTTTATGGGTTGGATCCATTGCGGGTTTCACGGATTAGTAAGTGCCATTATACTTTTTCTGAAATGCTCCCGCTAACCCCGTTCAGAGCAGGAATCAGCCATTATTGTCATTCTGAATACCTATGCTAAAGCTTTATTTTCTAATTCTGCTACCAAAGACCTCCATCATTCCTTCCAAAAATTTGTTCAATGCTGTCAAAATTCCAATTTTGATGCTGAGGCAACGCAAGTAACTTTGGCAGGCATAGATTTGCTGGAAAAGGTGGACAAATAGGTCGCTGTCTTGGGTTTACATTCATTTTTTGTACTCCCGGCCTCATGACCTTTTTTTTTGTTTTGTATTTTCATTGATTTGGCATGCGAAGATTTGTGGAAAAGGTGGACAAATAAGTCGCTGCTCTGACGTTTCTATTCATTGTCTACTCGAACTTCTAGGCCTCATGACGTTTTTTGGACAAGTCCCTCTTTTCCTTTTAGCGAGTGTCCCCAATCCTTATATGGTACCTATATGAATTGCCTCCTCGCTGAACTTTTTTTTTGTGTGCAATTTGGAATTTCATCGCTGGACTTGTGCACTTTGTTGCTGACGTAACACATTAATCAAGTGCACGGCTACGCAAATATATTCTGCATGATCTACAAGTGATTGATTGGGATATATATACATGTGCTGGGTGGGCCATTCGTAACCAACGTACCAGTCACGACTGGTCCGGGCTAGTCAGTAGCGCTACGGTTCACAACAAGTGTATTTGTACAACAATGTATTGACCTTTTCTCACCACAAAAACTAATATTATAGAACAGGTTAATCACTAAATTATTGCAGCTGCCACATTACTATACTTGAAATTTTGTTCACCTCTTCAGAGTGTTTGTTTGTTTGAATATTTATTTACTCATATACTCTATCCTTTGGCAGTTACATGCTTTCAATATTTTTTGGATCTTCATTCATACATGTGTATTTTAGTATAATTTTCTATAAAGGAGTATTTCACTGGAATGGAGTTTTCGTTGAAGAGAAAGTATTCCGCTAGGGAGGAAGTACTTCGCAAAAGAGTGTTTTTTTTTTTTTTTTTTACTACTGTATAGCAGAGGACTTTTCGCTTGGAAGAGGGGTTACAGTGTCAGGAATTTTCGTTCAAGACAGATTTTTTGCTCACGAAGGAAGTGTTAATTCATATTTCCAACAACTTATTTGTTTTTCTAGCAGTTGTCCGCATTCTGAACGGCAGTTTGGTTGGGTTTGAACTTAACTGTAGAGTACACGTGTAGTGGGCATGTACGCACTGTCGTGCGTAGTGCTTTGTACAGAGAAAAAAAATATGAACCATGGTGCTACTCAGTAGCCCGGACCAGTGGTGACTGGATCACTGTAACGAGTGGCCCGGCACATATATATCCACTATTGCAAGCAAAAACTGTTTTCTGGAGGCGAGTACCGGAAAGTGCATGTATGTATTGTTCCACTGCCGGTGTTTCTTTACAGAATTCAGCTCTACAAGCTATACATGTGTACGCTTATACGGACAGTCTAGACATGTACATGTCGAACTTGATACCATTCGTAGCAACGAAAACGTTTCCGTAATCTTTTTCATGTAGCACTACATAGTGCTATGCACTCCCCTTGCATGTTTACTACTGTTGATTACCTCTAAGTCTCTGGACAAGTTGAGGTAAGTACGTAATGATATGCCGGACAGTGCCTATCTTGCTGCAGCCAATTTGTTTTTTTGGTCTTTCTAAACCCCTTCTGGTGCGACTCTATTATGGCGCAGGCAGTAGGTTTTGGTACACTGCCGGCCAAGGCACATGCAATGCTTTGATACAGTATGAGGCTGAAGGGGTGGCACTTGCCTTGACGCAACTGTACTTTGTGTTTAGCTGTACAATAGCTAGCAACCACGGTCTGCTCGCGCTCGTCATTTCCCCACTCGCGCACTTCACTCGTTTCTGTTTCTGCCCACTGCCTCCAGCGGTCCCCCGTACTTCCATGAGACTAGTACTTCCTTATCTTTCCCACTAGAATTTCTTTTTCCCTTCTCTTACCCGTCAACTGTCTTCACAAATTTTATAACCATACACAACCAACTCAGCAATGGCTTGACAAACCAGTGATACGCCACAAATTCAGAACAAAGATTAAATATGTGTATATATAGCATGAGCAGAAGCTCACTCTCCGCACCGAGCCCCCATACACCCACAATCCCCGTGCATTAACAATTCCCATAGAGCGACAACATTGCCTTGTTTTTTTCAAAAGGAAACAGCACTTCTTGTTTTGGAATTCACAGTCCCAACTTAACCAGGTTTTCCTCCGCCGACCGCATTGTGGACCTGGGCCATCTGAATCCCCGTGCCGTCCTGGCACTCACAATGAAGATGATGCTTATTGATACAGTTGCTAACCAGAAGGTGTAAGGAAAAACAATAAACTATCAGACAGACAGATAATAATAGGGAAGGCGAAAAAGAAAAACGCATGGGAGAAGTCGACCTAGCAAGAAGTAATTTGCGCCCCTAGCTGAGGGGGCACGGAGGGGAAAGGCAGGTATGCAAGAGGAGGAAGTGGGAGAGGAGGAAGTGGGAGAGGAGGAAGTGGGAGAAGAGGAAGTGGAAAAGGGGCCATCGGAAGAGGAAGCGACAGGAGATACGGAGGTACGAGAAGAGGAGGTTCGGGGCCTTGTCAGTTCTGCTAGAGCTAGATGTTGCAGCTAGCGACAAGGAGAGGGCGTAGGAGAGGAAACTAGAGAGGAGGGGGTAGCAGAGGCCGTGGGTGGGGCTGTCGGAAGGCTGTAAGAGAAGCGGTAGGAGATGCGGAGGTTGAAGAGATGACAGTTGGTATAGACGGAACTAGTAGGAAGTTATTGCGAGTTCTAGAGACGGTCCGGCAGCGGGAGTAGTTCTGGTTGCCCCATCACCACGTCGTGAGAGAAGTGGTGGGAGAAGCGACGACGTGACAGCGGGTGAGCTGTCACATAGTCAGGTTCAACGGTTCGATGACCCGTCCAAGTTCCTTGCCCTAACGAGAACTTATCTATGATGCTGTTGACTCTAGTGATGGAGGCACTAGCAAAACAACCGCTACAGGGAGGTATAGAATCGAGCGCTCCGGCTCAATCAAATAACATGGACTGTATCCACATGATCCAACTCTCGTTGGAGCCCTGTTTTTAATCTCTGCTTTCCGTTCAAGTAGTTTTTTAGATCATATAAAATATAACGTCCACCACTTCCACCGAGCTTCAGTCTCACTCACATATCCAAAGGACCTTTATCTATCCACCACTCACAGTTTTCCATCCATACCTACCATACAGTAACCACCTACCTCTAATCCTCGGTTCTCATCTCCCCTCACATAATCTCCTCCTCCCTTCCTCCCCTATCAGGATCCTCCCCTCCCCCCGAGGTCGATATCTATCTATTACTTAGATTATAAGTACAAGTAACACGCAGTCCTTTCAGCGGTATCATTTCCCAGTGGGTCCCCGTTTTCAATTTAGAGAATTTGAAGTGTATATACACTACTATAGTTTTTACGTTGCTCTTTCCTGGTACCACGCCTCGAGCAGGGTTCGCCGTTTTTTTGGTTCCCTGATTACCCCAACCCCCTTCGCAAGCCAAGTAGTCGCTATCCGTTTTTAGACGCGCGCTAGAAGGAAGCTACTTGGTTCCGTACTAAAGATATGATAGATAATCTACTTATCTTTGCTGTTGATTCCATGCTAACTAAGTTTGGCGTGGTGGAAGGTCTGATTCAACGGTTTTTATGATACTTTGCTTACCCTGAACCATGCCGCACAACGTTCAGTAGCAACAGTTTTTTTCAAAAAAAAAAAAGTTCAATAAAATTCTTTTTCGTCTAAGTTTTTTTTTTTCCCTTCTTTTTTTCTTTGTCTCCTTGCATGGACGATGTGCAAAAAACAACCGGTAGTGGATACCTTGCTTGCTTGCTTGCTTGCCTGGGGTCTATTAATTATGTTCTAGCGGGTGCCTTACGTCCGGTAGGTGGTAGGATGTGTAGAGATCATAAGGGGGATGTGGTTTGGACGGGGGCGGCGGGGGGCGCGGGTTGTGGATTTTGGAATGTGGATTTTGGAGGAGGGGGGGGGGGGTTATGTAGCGATAACGTATACCGAAGCAGCTTTCGCCCTTCCGAGGAAAGAGAAGGAGGGAAACAAAAAACATGACAAAGCTTTAATTTGGTTTTTTGTTCTTTTTTGAATGGGTATTAGTTGATATTTTGTTCATACTCATCATGATGAATGGTAGCGAGAAAAAGCTAGCTATGTGGGTTTTTTTTTTTTCGTTTCCTCCCCATTTCCATCCGTTCCTACGTTTCTATTTTTTTTTTTTTTTCCCCCTAACCTCCTACTTCAACACCGGCGGCCTCGCCTCTCTATTCCACTTGACCCTACTCCTCAACCACTCCACCGCCTCTCTGACCCCCTGCCCCTCTAGGGCGCTGACGGGCAACACCCTACTATCCCTCGCGCCCAACCCCACCAACACGCCCAACACCGCGTCCTTGACCTGCGCAATCTCCACGCTCTCCTCCCTATCCTGCTTATTCGCAAGGACCAGCACGGGCACGCCCTCGGTCTCCTCGGACTTGACCACCTCCTCGAGCGCGATGCGCACCTCGGCGGTGGCCAGCAGGCGCTCGGGGTCGGCGGAGTCGATGACGAACACGATCGCGTGCGAGGTGGAGTAGTATTCGGACCAGAGCCGCCGGAGGGAGTGTTGGCCGCCGATGTCGAGGAGCTTGAGCGACATGTCGGGGAACGGGATCACGGATACGTTTTGGCCGACGGTCGGTGGGGTAGGGCCGGGTTTGGGGGGAGGGAGGTGGGGGAGGTAGAGGGATTTGATTTTTTCGAGGAGGGTCTGCAGGGGGGACGGTTAGCGGGAATTGGATGGGGAAGGTAGCGGGGAGGGCACATACGGTTTTCCCGGCGTTGTCAAGTCCAAGGAGTCTTCATTGACCTTGAAGGGCCCGCAGGTGGGAAGGCGGGGCCGGTGCGCGTCAGTGGGGAACAAATCGGCACAAAAAAAACGTTGTGTGTGTGTGCTTTGAGTTTTGTTGTGTGGCGGTGACATGCATCACGGAGGGAAGAAAGGAGAGGACATGACATACAGGACGGAGTATTCTAGGTTAGGCATTGTGGTTTGAGGTCAGCGCACCATTGGTGGGTGAGGGGTGGGGGTGCACGGGAGGGAGGGATTTCGGATAGGTATACCTTCTTTGCTAGTAGCATAGAGATACAGGCCTTTGGCGAGATGGTACATCGTTTTTTTTTTTTGCGTTTGCGTCAAGCCACGTCAATTCGTGTTTTTTTTTTTTTTGTGATTTCTTTTCTTTTTTTGTTTATATCACTACAAGAGAGCCCAGAAACCCGCCGGGGTAGTTCGCTGTCGTTGCGCAATGCGGACGAGGTTGTATTGTGGGGCGCGAAGATAGAGCGATGGATGATGGCTGGCTAGGGGCGCGATAGACGTTCTGCGCGATTGATTGATGCGGAGGGGGGGAGGTGGGGGTTTGGAGGGTGTGGAGGTGTGTCGCGGCGGCGGCGGGAGCAACATGTTTCTAGAAGGGTGTGTGACATGCGTGGAGTGTCTTGGAGTTTATATTATCTTATCTTATCTATCAGCCATCTGAATCATATCTGATGGTGGGGTTAGCTCATGGCTCATGGGTCAGGTTCCAAACCTCCAACACCAACCTCAACCGCCCCACCCCCCCACCCCGCCCCAGTCACGAACGAAGCTACCCGGCACCGCAACAACAGGCCAGCCGATACAAGTACACAATACACATACACCAACTTTCCAAGCGCATATCTCGAATTCCAAAAATATCCACAGAGTATTACTAAAAAAATCCCAACTTATCGAAAGGCACAAACCATTCGTCAAACGATACCTCCGCACGCACTTCGCCGGCTCCTCCGTGTGACGACGCGAGCCAGGGCTGCGGGGCAGGGAGTTCGTGTCCTGGGGTGCGCAGGGCCAGCGTTGAGGGGGATCGCGATGGCAACTGCGACGACGATGGCGGCGGAGGCGCCTGCCGCTGGAGACACAGCTACAGATGCCTCTACGTCAAGCAGTGCTACAGCTACTACTACTGCAGCAGACGACCAGGCCGCCGCCACCACCCACTCCGTCCCCCGCGCCCCCCCCTCCACCGAGCGCCTTGTCGGCCGCGCGCTCTACGCCCGCCTCGACGCCCCCCGCTACGTCCTCGCGCCCATGGTCGAGCACTCCCACCTCGCCTGGCGGCTCCTCGTCCGCCGGCACCTGCCCCCCTCGCGCGGGCCGCTGCTCGCCTACACCCCCATGTTCCACTCCCGCCTCTTCGCCGACTCCCCGCACTACATCGCGCACAACTTCCCCGCCGCGTCGCCGCCGCACCGCGCGCTCGACGGCTCCCCCGCCCTCGACCGCCCCCTCATCGCGCAGTTCTGCTCCAACCACCCCGCGGACCTCCTCGGCGCCGCAAAGGCCATCGCGCCCTACGTGGACGCCGTGGACCTGAACCTCGGCTGCCCGCAGGGCATCGCGCGCAAGGGCCACTACGGCGCATTCCTCCAGGACGAGTGGCCGCTTATCGCATCCCTCATCTCCGCCTGCGCCGACGCCCCCCCGGCCGACCTCCCCGTGCCGATAACCGCGAAAATCCGCATCTTCAACGACCCCGCGCGCACGCTCGAGTACGCAAAGACGGTCCTGGGCGCCGGCGCAACGTTCCTCGCGGTGCACGGCCGCACGCGAGAGCAGAAGGGCCACAATACGGGGCTCGCGGACTGGAGCGCCATACGCAGGCTGCGGGACAGCCTCCCTCCGGGAACGGTGCTCTTCGCCAACGGCAACGTGCTCTGGCCGGGGGACGCGGAGCAGTGTCTCGCGGCCACCGGCGCCGACGCAGTCCTATCCGCCGAAGGATGCCTCTACAACCCCGCCGGCATCTTCCGGGACCCCGAGACGGACCCCCCCAGCATCCTATTCCCCCGCGTGGACCACATTGCCCGCGAGTACCTCTCCATCATCCGCGAGCACGTGATTCCACAGCACCCGCGCCCCCCGCCGCCGAACCCGACCTCGCCCCCCGCGTCCCCACCCCAAACGTACGACCCGAACCTGACCAACATCAAGTCGCACCTGTTCAAGCTCCTGCATGCCCTGCTGCCTGTGCACACCGACATCCGCGCGAAGCTGTCGCGGTCCAAGGCGGTGCACCCACACAACGTGCAGGGCATAGACCCGCTGAGGGACTTTGAGGAGGTGGTGAGGGAGGTAGAACGCGTGGTCGGCGAGGCGGTGAAGGAAGCGGGGGACGAGGAGGCGGGGTGCGTGAAGAAGGTTGTGGGCGGCGAGGGGTGGGTGGTGCCGTGGTGGAGGTGTCAGCCGTATGTGAGGGTGCTGCCGGAGGAGGCCGTGAGGAGGGGAGCGATGGCGGAGAGTGTGTTGGGAAAGAAGAGGAAGAAGGGAGAGGGGGAGGACGGTGAGCCAGAAGAGCGGAGCGAGGGGAGGAAAAACTAGAACAACTGTTTTTTGATCTATTATATATATATTTTTTTAGTTTACAGTATGGCGTTATTCATTCCCCAGTAGCTTTTCTTTCCATGTAAAAAAAATATAAAATTCATATCTTTGCCTTTCTCTTTGCTTTCATTCTTTTTTCCCATCCATTTCTCAAAACGGCTCCTCCTTTACATACACACATAGATCCCCCCCCTCCCCCTCCCTTCCTACACCACCCCATGTATCTATACACTTCATCACCAAACTACCAAACCACCAAGTCGCATATTGACAAAAAACCCCATCCCATCAACCCTCCTTCCCGTAGCCAAAGAATAAAAATAAAAAAAAAAATAGACATCATATCGACGACACCCAAGCCCACCTACCCACCCTTCCCGCACCGCACGCCATCGCCCCTCCCATATGTATGTATGTATGTATAGTAGGAATTGCGTGCTCGTCAGCGCAACACATGTCATTCTCTTGTCCTTTTTTTTGCGGGGGGGAAGGGATGGGGGGATTATATATATAAAAACCTACTGTAGGTCTAGGACGTATAGACAGAGAGTTACGGTTTTTTGGGGAGGCGGAACTACGGTAAGGTTGCGGAGAGTATTATTATTATTATTATTTTTTTTTTTTTCTTGGTTGGTTTTTGAAAAAAGGACACACCGAAAATTCCGAAATTTTACCAAGTTTACCAAAAAAACAAAAAAAAACACAAAACCTGGATTTTTCAGCGGTCTAAGTTAAATCTTGGTTACGAAAAGGCAAAAAAAAAACCAAAAACCAACAAACCCAGAACAAGTAAAAAAAAATCTATTTTAGGGAAAAAGGGAAGGGGAGGAAAAAAAGATAGAATCTGATCTCCATACCTAAAAAAAAAACACCGAAAAAAAAAAAAAAAATATCCGCTGACTAGGTAACTATAGTGACTCGTATTCATCCAACAACATACGGATAACGAAAGAAAAAAGAAAAGGGAAAAAAAGAGAAACAAAAAAATAATACCTAGAATAGGAAAAAAAAAAAAAAAAAACAAAGGTATATGATGAAACCAAAAAAAAAAAACGGAAAAGGAAAAGTAAATAAAACTTCCCATTTCTATATCTTGCCAAAAAAAAAAAAAAAAAAAAGAAAACGTCCCGCAACCAACCCAAAAACCAAACCAAAAACCATTCCAGTTTATGGAGACGAATAAAAAAAAGAAGCAATTAACTATACTTTCTTCTTTTCCCTTCATGACAGTAAATAAGCTTCCTCCTTTGTCGTCGATGTTGGTGGACTGGACGAACAGCAGGAACAATCGGAACAATCGGAGGAGGAGCACGTTGACATCTTTCTTCTGTCGTCTTGACTTTGAGTCCTGTCGACATCCATGTCATCGACGACGGCATCGGTGAGCCCCTGCGCTTGAGACCCATCGCGCAGAATCGTTCCAGCCGTGTATGTCCCGCTCCCGAATCCGAATTTGACCAACGAGTCTCCCGTCAGACTCCCAATCGCAAACACCCCCTTCGCAATCTCCACGTTCGCCGCGACCCTCGCGCGGAGTGTGTCTGCCGCTATCGACGACGCTGTCTGCGCAATCCCAAGCTCCTCCTGCAGTCCGCGGGACAGATACGACAGATCCCCCCTTCTCCCGACAAAATACGAAAGATACCCAACCTCCCTTCTTACCGGGGCCGCGAAACCGGGAACCGACATCGTGATTTGGTATACGCCCGGAGAGGCAGCAGGTGTCACAGAAACGACTTTTGCGTTCGGAAAGCCTTCGTAGGATGGCTGCTCGGACGCGGATATGGTACTATGCTGCGAGAGATTTGATGGGGCCTTGAGAGCAGCTTGCTTCATCTGGCGGTATATCCTGGCGTATTCCGGGTAGGCCTGCGGATGGCAACCCTTGAGCGGCGAGGAAGAGGTAGATCCCCATTTGAAGATGTGGAAGATTTTTTGGTTCGGATGCGACGAGAGTATGACATCCGCTGCCGTGAACCCAGATCCAATGACCAGCAGCGGCAACGCTGTGTCTGCATTGTCAGGGCAAAACTCCGGAATCTGCTGTAGATGAACCGGAGGAGGTAACACCCGCGTGAAGATCCCGGAAGCCAACACAACATGCTTACATCGAATGCTAAGCGAGATGGGTTGCTGCTCCGCATACTCCGGGCCGCGGAGTGCCCGGACCAGGAATTCGGAGTTTGAACTGCGCTCCACGTCGTACACGTACGTGTTTGAGCCGATGCGTGCGGAGATGCCGACTTTTGCGGGGTACACGGAGTAGTAGGTGGAAACGTCCCGCCGGCTCGGACGGGTGAACGGTGGCATGGGTTCCCCGTAAATGGCTTCATAGTGCTTCTCGAAGGTATATTCTGGAAGTGAGAGCATGTCGGCATAGCTATTCGAAATTTCACACTGTCAGCACAAAAATAGAAGTTCCCTAGGGGGTGAAGGAGTAGCGATCGAAAATACCTCAACGTGGATATATCAGAGCTTGTGGCTACTATGCTCTCGCTCCACTGTCCACCAGCACTCGAAGCAGCGCCTAACACCACATGATCCACGACTCTTGACTCATCCTTCACCCACCGGATCCGAGACTTGTACTCTCCAATGTCAATGTCCCCGTTGGGGCGCAGAAGCGTGTCCAACAACACATTGACTCTTTGCGCCTGACTCGAGTACGACATTGGCGATGCCGAGAAGTGTTCCGTCAGGTACCGGATTTGCTCGGGAGAGCTCAACGAGGCGTACAAGGGCTTGGATGCCGACTCGGCGAGCTTCCGGTGTAGCAACTGATCCGGGTGCGGGCCGCTGGTGACGGGGTCATAGTACGGGACATGTCCGTGGAGAAGATAGCTCAAGAACAGAGCAGCTGGGCCGTTACCTGATGCCCTGTCAGTTACAAAATAGGGAAAAAAAAAAAAAAAAAAAAAAAAAAAGGAAAACGACAATGTGGAATTGGACTGACCGATAATGACAGTGTCGATTGTGACATCGGCGTGCCTTGAGGCTCTGCTACGGGGAGTGGTGGCGTTGGCGTTGGCAAGGAAATCGGCATAATCCCTCGTCATTGGAAAACAACGGAAAGTTCTGTACTGGGGTAAAAAAAAAAAAAAACGGCCGGTAAGGGAAAGAAAAAATTCAAGTTCTGCTGGACACCCCTCTTCCTGAAATAAATAGAATGCCAAAACAGATGACCGGCGAGAAAAGAAACAAGGCCTTTTCTCAAAAGCGTTTCAGTTCAATTAAGGTGTGGCAGTTTTGGCCATATGTAATAACTGTACGTTTCCAAAGTTAGAAGATAAGGATGATGTGCAGATCATCGTCCATGATCCGGCTCCTGTCAAGGCGAGCGGCAGTGGCACCCATTATAATCGCCGAAAGCTGTCTAATGGGTATGTATGGGAGGGGTTGTTGCTTTGTGGTGGTGGTGGTGGTGGTGGTGGTTCCCGTGGAGGGGTGGGGTTTGCTTAACAATCAACCTTTTTTTTTTCCCATGCACATCCCTGGAAGGAGAGAGAGAGCCGCCGCCGGTGGACGCTAGGATGGCACGAAGGAACTACCAACTTCAATTGGCCAGGCTAGGGTATGCGATGGAAGGAAGCCTGCGGAAGAGTCAGACCAGGGCGTGCAAGCGTGCGTGGTGGTGGAAGCGATGAGATGGAATTCGAACTGGAGAAACCTCGTCAGGTTGGAGGTGGACCGTAGGGAGGAGGAGGGGGAGAAGGTGGTTCGATTCGTGTGATAAAAGGAAGCAGGTGCAGGTGCTGTTGGGGGAGCGACGTAACTGACTCACGATAGAATGTTCCTTTCCGAAGACGGACAGGACTGTCACGATTGGGGAAAACGGTTACGTTGCAGCAACAGACAGATGCCCCGGCCTTGGCGGCTTGGCCGGGCTTCATCGCTCCCCACATCTACCATAAGGTGCGCTACACGACAGCCGTCTGCAACCACGCGGTTGGAGCGAGCAGTGGCCCGGAGGGGCTCATCAAGATTCCCCTCTTTGACTGTTGGTTGTGCACGGGGTCCGCAACCGGGCCTCCTCCCAGACGAGTCCTACCGAGGCCCTATGCTCCGTCTCCGAGCGTCACAAGCAAAAAAACCGCAGCGCGCTTTATGCTCACTTTACATTCGAGCAGAGTGCAGCGTACATACAGGCGACCCTGGCCTGTAGTGAAAATTGGTTATAGTGGCTATGGCCAGGGTCGCCTGTCCGTGCTTCCATGGACATCCGATGCACATCTGAAAGGGGGTGATCCACCATGCAGAAGAAACCATGCATGGGTCCATGGGGGGGTCATCCTTGTGTGCAACCCATAGATGACAAATACATACTTTTTTCCTCTCCCGAAAGGGACGGGATTCCATATGGAAAAGACACATAGTACCGAAAAAAAAGTGCTTTACATACTTTGATGTTTCCTACAGTTTAAGCCTCTCATACATATATCAATCTGGATAAACCCGTCTTATCGGAATCAGCTTTTGCCGGCCCCGAGCCGGCAGGGACTATTGTCCTATTGGATCAAACCCCGCATATAAACAAACACTCTCAACCGCACCACTAGTACACCATAAAATATCACTCAGCAAACCTAATTTTTTTTTTTTTTATATATTATTTTTTTCACTAGATTTCTAGTCTACGCACGTATGCAAGACACTCCACCTACTTTAAAGGGCAACAGAGAAAATTTAAAAGTAGATAGTGGGAATAACGGTTATAACGCGAGAGAAATGCAAAGCGGAGAAACGTAAAACGTATATATATGCTACTTGAAGTAAAGCCCGTTACAGATTACATGTTCCGAAGATTGATACTATGTGTATAAATGAGGCAGTAGCGGGATAGAGCGAGGGGGAAAAGGAGGAAAGAGAAAGGAAAGAGAAGGCAAATATGTATTGAAAGCTAAAAAAAATAAACAATATTTTCAAAACCAAAAGGAAAAAAAAAAAAAAGAAAAGATATAAAATAAGAAAATTAAAAATGAAAATAAAATAAAATAAAATAAAATAAAATAGAAGGAAACACCATCATTGGGGACGGAAGAAGTGGAAATGGAAAAAACGAAACGATGAAAAAAAAAAAAAAAAGGACATGGGAAGAAGTATCAAGGGAAACTAGAAAAAAACAACAAATATGGTGCTAGAAAAAAAAAAAAAAAAAAAAAAAAAAAAATGGCAAAGAGAGAAAAAGAAAGAGCGAGCGTGTGTCTTGACAAACAAAAATAAATAAAAATAAAAATAAACCCTTCAGCTAACGACAGACCGCAAATCAAGAAAAAATTCCACCTCCTCCCCATCCTACTCCGCCAGAATAACCAGCCCCAGCGAAGCAGGCAAAAAAAAAAAAAAAGGTAAAAATGTACACCGAAAGAAAGGAAAACTTGGGCAGATTCCATAGAATAAACTGATTACGAAATAAAATCTGTACAATGTGAAGTAAATAAGGGAAGGGAAAAAAAAATAAATAAATAAATAAAAACTTTAGTATTTGTTAAAAACGTTAGGGATGCATCAATCCATGATGATAGATAAAACTACTAGATTAGGAAGAGTTGGGGAGGGGGGTCACGGGGAAAATAAAAGGATTTACATATAATTAGATAGGGAAAAAAAAGAAGGGTTAACGGAAAGGAGAACAAAAATGTTGATATAATGCGCCTATACAAAGTAAAAAAAAAACAAGAAACAGGAACAAAGGAATAAAACACAGACAAGTACCCAAGAATAATTCAAAAGAAAAAGTAAAAAAAAAAAAAAAAAAAAAAAAAAAAAAAAAAAGTTGAACACATACACAACACACCGACACAATCATTTTGTCATATGACGGACAGACGCCTTTGACTCCCCTGTTCTCCCTGTTTTTTTTGTTTACTTCAAGCACACGGCATCAAGAACGTCCTCTTCGCTGCAGATACTCCACCAGTAACTCGTCCAGTCGCTGTTGCCCAAAACCAAAAAATACATACGCGTCAGCATTCCATTCCATTTCAGCACACACGGGAGAGAAAAAAAAACAGAGAACACCAAAGCAAAAAAAAAAAATAATACGTACATTCGTAATATTTTGCAACTTCTCATTCGCCTCCTGAAACAACGGCCCAATTTCCGGGTGGTCGTTTCGGATCGTTATATCCGAGCGGTCATGGACCAGCACCAAAAAGTCCTTCACGTCGTTGCTGTCCTCCAGGAACGTCCTTAGGGACGAATCAGACCATGTCACAGCAGCAGCAGCAGTAGCAGTAGCCGGGGGTGTGTTTTCGTCAATCGGAGATGTCGCCTGGTCGTCGCTGGCGTTGTCGGCGACGAGGGGAGGGGGCGGGTCGTTGTCGATGGGCTCGGGAGATGCGGAGAATGCGCTTTCGGGTACAACGACCTCCGATGGAGAAGTGAATGTGGTGGTAAGAAGAGGCGGCGGCGAATCTTGCTTTGTGTCGACCCGAATCCCGAGCTTCTGGGACTCGGATTCGGTAGGGGATGTCCGTTCGGCGGATTTATTTCCGGCGGTAGTAGGGCGGGGGCTAGGTTGCTGTCGCTGGGTCTCGTCAATGATAGAAACTTTGGTCGGTGACGGTCGTCTCTCGGCGGCGGTCTTCGACTCGTCTTCCACGTCAAGTAACAATCCCCTTGCACGTTTCTCGTCTGTTGCTGCTGTTGCTGCCGGTGGAGGCTGCGACTCGGGCTCGACCTTCCGTATTGTCGAACCTGGCTGCACCTGCGGCGGTGGTGCGTATTGCCGCACCGGTTCCTGCACTGGCTCCTGTCTCCGGCCTGTTTGCCGTGGCTGTTCTCTCCGCGGCTCCAATTTCCGTGGCTCGGGGCCCTGTTGTCTTGGTTCCACCGAATCCTGTGAATCTCTTCCTTCAATCGAGCTCTTTTCCCCACCTCCTCCACCTCCTCCACCGCCACCTCCACTCAAGAACTCCTCCACAGAGTCCTGGTCCTTTCCTTTCTTTGGCCGCTTCCTGAAGAATCCCCCAGAACACTGCTGCCCTTCTTTCCCTTGCCTCCCTTCGGCGGCGGCGAAATCAAGTCCTCCCGTATCCGTTGCATCCGCTCTTTTTCGGAAAGTCGTAACTTCTAAAATTTTTTGTCAAGAAATAAAATGAGCCAAAATCTGTAATGCCAAAAAACAACGAAAGAGGAGGAACACATACGTCCTTGCCAGATGGCGCTATAGAATTCATGGTGATGCTGCTATCGTCTTGAGCTACCCTTGGTGTTAGTGTAATCTTCTTGGTCTCAATCTTGTCGCTATTGAGCAAGGCGGTGTCAATATCCTTGAGCGAGGTTGTATTCGTTTTGCGGATCTTGTTATCTTCGTCTAAATGAGTTCCCAATTTAGCAAATTGACAAATCTCCTGCAACGTAATGGAAAAACTTACCACGCTCAATTGTTTCAACGGCTGGTGTGGGCTTAGTAGTAGAGCGACTGGCAATCTCAAGTGGCTCAACGGGGGTAATCTCGTCCTCCTCCTCCAGCATCCCATCCGTCTCCTCGGACTCCTCAAGGGTAAAGGTTACTTCAGCCCCTTCCTCCCCCTCCGCCTCCTCATCCGAAGGCGCAGCATACTCAAAGTACTGCGTCGGTGCAAACGCAACAGATTTCGCGCCTCTACGACGCAATGCATTCCGAATCGGATTCTGTGATTTTGCAGGGGTGTCATGTAGCATGGAAGCCGATAACTAACTTCCGTCAGAATAATTTGAGCAATGATATATATGTACTTGGGGACGTACATCAACATTACGGTGTTTATTCAAACGTGCCAGCCGTTCAGATGGAGTTTCGATATGCTCAGCGGGTAGGTAGCCTAGAATATATTCATGTTAAAATGGCTGGAAACACCCTTTATGCAAGAAGGGTATATTGCATACCTATAGACGAATCCTTGACGATCCTGACAAGCCACCAATAGGAATTCGAGTCGTCCAAGAGCACCATGGTCTCGCCTTTCACTGCATTGGCTTGCCCCTCCACAGTCGCAACAAACGTATGAAGCGCATAGACAAATTCAAAGTCGATGTCTTCTACCGTTCAAATCCCATCAACAATCAGCTTCTGTGCCCCATTCGCAAATACAGACTTTTTTGGGAAAAAAACGACGACACACCATCATCAATGCTGGGGCTCGAGCTGACTCTCTCGTCAAACTGATCGTCCGCCTCCGCTTGTGATGCATGGCCCTCTCTGCCCACACGTATCAACTCTCCTGGTCCGCCACCTATTCCGATTGCCCCTGTTTCGTTGACGTGCATGTCGGTCAAATCCGCGTCCAATCCTCCGTTCACTGACAAGTCGTGTTGCGACTGAGCCTGCTCCTCGGCAACACTGCGTATAGCTGACGACTGAGACTGCCCGACACCCGAAGCTCCCCCGGCGCCTTGCGCCGATGCCGATGGGCGAGCTTGGAGGTCTAAAGTGTCTATTTTACCGCAGAAGCTTATTCATTAGCGGGTCCCCGCACACCTAAAAGAAACGCAAACTCGCGGTATAAGATGGCATGAACTCACCATTTCGTACTAACGGTGCCCGCGGCATCTTATCGCTGGCAGAGGGTCAAGTGGCGTAGAGGTGAGCGAAAACACGGACGCGGAAGAAATCTGCTGTTTTTGGGAGAAGGAATTGGGAGAGGGGTTTGTATGGGGATGGCTGCAAGCGCCGAGTAACCCGCACCAAAGAAAAGGCGAAACAAGAAGCGAAACAACGATTGGCCTAGCGAGCAACAGGGGAGGGGGTGAATTAAAAATTGTATTCGCAAGAAGAACCGGCGGCGAGATGACGGAGGAAGAGCGGTCGGTTCGGAGAAGGAAGCAACAGTACGTGATGATGGGGCGGCAGCGGGTTGTTTGGCGATGTATGGGGGGGGGGGTTGCACAGATTTGCTGTGTCAGGGGACGCCGCAGCGCCAGACATGCGGAGGCGGCAGGGGGTGCGGCGCTGCGCTCGCTGACTGGCTGCCGCGTCTGGAGTTGAGTGCGGTGCGGCTGCTGCGGTGCGGTCGCTGGTGCCTTGCATTACACTCGGCCGGGGTAGATTCCGTCCCAGCCTGACGCCAGCGGGCGTCTCTGCAGGCCAAGGCTCGTCTCGGCGGGGTTGGAACACACTTCATACCGGGTAACCGCCAGAGCTCACGTGATCTAGCGACTCATCCACCGAGTCCCATAAATAGCCCCAACGGAAAAGTCCGTTCTCCGCTGTCCCCGCCCCCGCAACTGTCCCATCCACAGCGGAACATTCCATCACTGTGGACTCGTATGATACTACGCTTCGTGATTTGCTGCGGGGCTTTCTGCAGCCTGGAGCCCATTCCAGAGATTAGGGACGGTGATTGGCACTACCGGTAAATATAATCATAAACCTCATATACAATATCTCTTCCTCCACCGACGCAATGGCAGCGACAGTTGTTCTGCCCGCTTTCTCTAGAGCTCATTTCATAAGTATGTAGTCAAGGCCAAGCGGTCACCTGCGTTCCTATCCCCAGCCGCGCAGGCTTGTAATCGTGCTCTGGGTTATGGCACAGCAAGACCCCTTCGAGTGTTTTGACCGTGGCTATCTTCCCCCACACAAGCTGAGAAAAATATTGCAGTTTCCTAATGTAAATCATGTGCGTATAATTAATTAGAACAAGGTTGTTTATACTCATCAAATCCTGCCAAGACCAGCCTAGTCATGGGGGATTCTGGTGTGGTACACAATCTCGGGTCTAAGTCGTCATTTTAGGTGTCAGGAGTTTCGATTAGGAGGTGAAACCTAAAAAGGTGTAACTTAGACCTTTTTAGGTTTGAGTCTATCGAAACCCTGGACATGGATAGAAATTCACCATATGAATATTTGATAGAGGTTTACTTTATTCCTATACAAAGTATACGATGAACTTTTGACTCCCACTTTGACATATTTCTGCTACAGGTTTCTTAATTTTAATACAAGTGTAGTAATATATGCAAGAGAAAGCACTATGCAGTAAAAAATTTTCACTCCATTCCGCTCCTAGACCATGGATACATAAGTCATATGTGAAGAAATGATGCTGATACCTCACCTGGTCAGTTTCACTATAACTCATTTGTAGTCTGCTGGCCTGTACTTACCTTTGCATATATTGATTGCTGCTGATGTCATTGCAAGTCTATAAGAGCAGAATTGGATAGTAGTAGCTCTCAGTCATAAACCTACATTCTGGAGTTTTAAGAGTGTAAACCTGAAAAGGACTTAAGTTTTCTTTACTTGACCCTCACGAAACCCAGAATTGGGGTAGATTTCACTTCCTTGCAGCTACTTACCCCATTTTCTGTGGTAAATCAAGCCTGTCAGAGGTGTAAGTGGGTTTACCTTGTACCACAGTGGATGGGTGGAATAAGTTTCTTAGACTTCTTCCTGTACTCCGATCACAGAGCGTCCCCTGACCTTATGATCAATGGCTGATGCCTCTAGTACATCATATTATTGGCCTTGTCCACACATTATAAATGCATCTGGGTACACATACTGATAAGGCTGATAAGGCTTCTACGTTGGGGTGCGGGATGTCGGGGGGAAAACGTGATATACAAGAGCCGGCCTGTGTACATAGTTTAACTCCCCAGCACGATTTATTCTTCCCGATCATTCTCAGCACATCCGTCAAACAGCTTTTCCCTACCCCACACGCGCACAAGTAGCGGAGGTAAAGTGGACTCATAATACCCGCTGCAACATTCCTGAGTGGAAAGGCACTCCAGGGAATCCTCCCCTCATTTATTCAATGTAGCCCAGCACCAACAAATTACTCTGATACTAAACTTCAAGTACGCAGGCTCCCCGGCATGTCAAATTTCCCCGCAAAACTACTGACCTCCTTCCTCAACTTTACCAACTCCGGAAACCCATCACCTTCACCCAGAGTCTGGAAGAAGTCCTTTAGCAGCTTCTTCCCCCCTGTTTCCGCATCGACACCTTTTGCAATTGCCACAGCCCTGTCCACAATAACTGCCACCCGCTCAAAATCCCCAGCATCGAACCCCCGAGTCGTCATTGCCGGAGTCCCAAGTCGAAGACCACCGGGTTTCATCTAAATTTCCGTAAGCATTCAGCTTCATATAAAGCTCCACCAGTATGAGGAATCGACTTACTGCAGAAACGTCACCAGGAACAGTATTTTTGTTTGCAGCTACATTCGCCAACTCCAAGACTCTTTCCACCCGTGCTCCATCGATGCCTTTGGGCTTCAAATCAACGAGGACAAGGTGGTTATCGGTGCCCCCGCTGACAATCTCATATCCAAGGCCTTCCTTTCCGAGCTTCCTCGCCAGCGCCTTTGCATTCACCAACACGTTTTCCTGATACTCCCGGAACTCGGGTGTTTGCGCTTGTTTGAGTGCTACCGCCAACGCTGCAATGGTGTGATTATGGGGACCCCCTTGATGCCCAGGGAAGACCGAAGCATTGATCGGCTCCTCCAGGTTATACATGACTTTCTCCCCTTTTTTGTTGACACTCCGGACCCCTTTGCGGTAGAAAATCATCGCTCCCCTAGGCCCCCGCAAGCTCTTGTGCGTTGTAGTCGTGACGATGTCGCTATGCGGAAACGGACTCTCGACCACCCCCGCAGCTACCAGCCCCGAGATGTGTGCCATGTCGCTCAGCAGATACGCGCCATATTTTGTGGCGATTTCTCTCATTCGCGGATAGTCAATTGCGCGGGAGTAAGCGCTCGTGCCCGCGACAATCACCTTGGGCCTATAGAGCTCAGCGAGTTTTTCAAGACCATCGTAGTCGATGTATCCGGTCTTGGGGTCGAGGCGGTACGGGAGGGTTTCAAAATATGCTGATATCTTTGAGATTTTCTTGGTCGGGGTTTGATATCTGCAAGGTTTTTGATTCAGTTTCAAGAACAGAACTAACATAGCTACAGACTTGCTCACCCATGCGATAGATGACCTCCATGCGGTAGATCTAAACCCATTATTCGATCATGAGGCTGGCAAACAGCAGAATATGCATACAAATTTGCCGGAGACCCAGACAACGCTATTTTAAAATTCATCAGCCATTGAAATAGGTAAATTGCGCGTGGGAAGTTCGAGCCACATACGCTGCACATTGACACCCCATTCGTCCTCACTGAGCCTGAAGGCTTCAAGAGCTCGACGTTGGCACAACCTCTCCGCTTCATCTATATGGATATTCCCGCCATAGTAGCGCGCACCAGGGTACCCTTCCGAATATTTATTCTGCATCGGAGAACCAAGAACGTCCAGGACCGACTGGGACGTGAAATTCTCTGACGGGATGAGATTGATGAATTCTTTTTGTCTCAGTTTTTCCTAAATTTATATGCCCGTCCATGAGTTTCCAATTTCAAAAAAATCTATCGAACGGTATCTCTTTTGTTTTTTCTTTGGGAGGGGACTTCAATTAACGTTCTACTAACCTTCTCGAGGATGCGGTACATTTCCGGATCTACCTGCGCAACATGCGATGAAAGTAACTATTCATTTTACCCTTTTTGAGTCAGTGATCAATTCACCATCAAACCAAAAAAAGGTTTCCTTTTCATGAGAAGCTCATTGATAGTATATACGAACCACTTGGTGCCTTGCTTGGAGTGTCCCTCTCAGAACACTGCTACTCGCAAACCCCCTAACACCTACTGCCATTGCAGCTGCGCAGCTGCTGCTGCGCCGTAAAGCCAACCGGGAGAGCATTTCTGCTTGGAAAAAAAGTAAATAAATAAATAGAAGGAATGACAATTGAGCCTTTCGTGGGGGGTAGTTAACACGGAGAGCGAAATCTGAGGGAAAAACGAGAAGAGAAAGAAACAAAAACGTGAGGAATGGCAGTTTTATTTTATGAGTCAATTCAAGCTCGAAGATTTCAACATTTTCTCGCGTTGTAGGCTAAAAAAGCTCTGCAATGGGAATTATGGGTGATGATGCGATCGGTTAATCGCGGGGGAAGAAGCAGGGGTTCTTGACAGGCCCAGGGTTTGGTTGAATTTAGTCTCATTGCCAAGCCAATCTACTCGCTAGTCCAAAAAGTATTGGAACGGCTGACTCAATAATAATTAGTCAGCCGTTCCAATACTTTTTGGACCAGCTTATATTTTCGACCTGTCATAACACAGGCAGTAGTTGTTCCCTGTTATCCGATTGTGGGGAGAAACTCCTAGTTATGGCCGGTATAATAGAGTGATGTCAACAAACTTATCAGATCAAGATCCCAGATGCCGGTGTAGCCGGAGTATGTAGATTAATCTGCTGAACGTCGTACCTGCCTACGTTAACTAGCCTCGTCCACGAATATTCATGGCCCTTTTGGGTGCAGTACTTTTATGTGAATGTGAGCTGCGAAAGTATCTTCAATTCGAACAGCGCCGTTTCGTTTCATTGGAATTGTGAAGCTGGGGCCCGACAATTTATTTGTGCCAATCCGACTAGCTACGTATTTTTTATTAGGGTTCTGAGTTTTGAGTTGACTGGGCAATGGCTCCCAGTTCCAGATACCGGTACTGTCCGCTGTGTATTTTTTGTCGCCTCGGGTTCAGACTACTAGTGTACTACCCCACTTTCATGTTCACTCCTCCCCGCAATAGAAGGGTCCATTGTGTCGAAAAACACATTCCCTCCTAAGCACGCGCTCACATGTTTTTCCGTTACAACACTCACTTTCAAATACCCACGCAACTTCGTGTCCCCCATTCTCTTTACCTCCCCCCTGGAGCTGTTATAATTAGGTAGTCTCGGTGCTGTACACAAACGTGCAAGTTACGTCAGCCGGCATAGCGCAAATAACAAAAACAATGATACGCCATAAAAATCAGAAAATTGATAAAAGAGAAAAGAAGACAAGGTAAAATAAATAAAATGAAGATAGGACTGTAACGTGAGCAGAAGCTCACTGTCCGCACTGAACACCCATGTGGCTTGCTCTTTTAAGAGGGAACAGCGCCTCTTGCTTCGGAGTTCACAGCTCAACTTAGCCAGGCTTACCTCCACTGACAATATGATAGACCAGGTCCATCTGGAGCCCGATGTACCCGAAAGTTTCAACCCCGTGTATGTAACCATTGATTGCAAGAAAGATGCCGTCGGTAGGAATCTTCAATGAGTATAAGATTTTGATACACTGCTAGTCAAAACAAAAAAGATATAAAGTAAAAAGCACAAGTACATAGGAGTAGTCGAACTACCAAGGAGTAATTTGCGTTATCCGAGAAAAGGCAGCTATGCGAGAAGGTATTGAAGGGGGCGTCAGAGGGGTGGCAGAGGGGTATCGGAGGGAGTTGCAATTGAGAGGTTGTGGGGCGTGGGATGACCGGCTCAAGAGGCCTAGGCATTTTTCAAGCCCTGTGTGTCTTGATTGAAGGACCGGGTAGCAGCTGGGTGCAAGACTAGTGCAATTGCTATTGTCTGGTATAGCATTGAGGGCCCCGGTTCGATTCTCGCGCGGGGACGAAGGTTGTCCAGCATTTCATCAGTAAATAAGATGGACTGTAATGCTCCGCTTCCATATGATTCAATAATATATGACAATTCTAGTGTAATCGGTTTTTATGTTTTTGTCCTATGAATTTAGAGCCTGGTCCGAGACTAGACACCACCTGCCTGAGGCTAACACAGCAAATACGTACTTGCCGACTAGCAACCGGGTAAAGTCCAAGATTTGCGTACGTAGGAAGTTGGCAAGTATCCCGTATCATTATTCGCCAAAATAGAGGGGCATTCAGAGAACGCAAAATTTCATATTCCAATACTTCGGAAATGGTAACTTTCGGATACTTCTAGTTTGAGTGGTGCTATTATATATACATCACACTAAACATACAACGGTAAGACAAATTCTTATGAAAGTCCTGATTTTGGTAATGTGAAAACAGTATATCAGAACACTGCAATGAGTGTCGTCACTCTTGGCAAAAGAGTTGTTTTTCTTAAATACCTGGTTATTGTTGTGACCCATAACCATACCAATGGCCCATGCACCAATGCGGCGCCAACCTAGTCTCGTAACCAGACGCTGACTAAGCGGAGTTTCATGCATGAATGTGCTCCGCTAGGAGCGTCTGGGAGAAAATCGCCCGCTTTTGATGGGCGTCTCCGCTCCGCCAAATTGGTTGATTCCGCAACTAGTTTTGGGACTTCCGCAACTAGTCTCGTAACCATCCCGCAACACAGTTTTACCATCCCGCAACACAGTTTTTACCATCCCGCAACACAGTTTTACCATCCCGCAACACAGTTTTTGATGTTTTGAGCTACTCGAAATGAACTTCGGAAATTGTAAACACCCCCACAAGACTAAAACCCTCCATACTTATGTCCCAAGCACCTATTCCATAGTATTTAACCTAACTTGTAAAGTTGTACTTCATAATGGCACCAGGAATAATAATAATATAAATACTGCTAGGCCTATAGGATCCAATGCCAGTGTTGGTCTGCCAAGTTGGTTGATCCCGCAACTGATCTCGGGACTTCCGCAATGTTCAAACTATTCTGTAACATAGTTTTGCAAAACCTAGTTTACACCTTCAGTGTCTATTACGCAAGTAACCCTGTCACTGGTGTCACAATGTGCAATGAGACAATATGTGCATACTCGATATGCTCAATGTGCTCAATGTGTCCAATATGTACTACATTTCATGTATGCTCAACATGCTCAATATACTCATGTACTCAATATACTCAATATGCCCAATGTCTCATGTGTGTACCCAATATGCTTAAAATACTTAATATGCTCACACATGCCCAAAATTCTCATGTGCATGCCCAATATGCTTACTTTGCTCAATATGCCCAATGGCATGAAGATGGTCAATTAACTCCATTAGGAAATATCACAGCTTGACTGGATGCTATCCCATGAACCAGCTGGAATAGCCCATAAGGGCAATCAGACTAGGCATAGTAAGTCGCTGATTAGTCTGCTTCTAGTTTGCATATGATACTATGAGAATTATACCTAATTATATGTTGAAGAATCAGAAATTAACTCATAGACTCAAGAGGTCTGACAAAGAGGTATGAAGGTCTCTTGTAGAGGCAAGATAAGGCATAACACAACTTGCTCACACATGTTAATAGGTCTCTCTTGATGGTACGAGATACTGCAGAATAAGGTCTATCGACATATATGCCAGGGCCCTTTTGACGGCGTAAGAACGGCAGAATAAGTTAAATTTAATAGATATGGCAGGCCTCCCTTTACGGTGCGAGATACTATGGTTGCAATTGCAGTGGACTATGGCTTTCCGGGGGACTGCAAAGGTGGCGGACTATAGCTTTCCGGCAGCAGACTACAGCTTTCCGCAGTGGACTGCAGCTTTCCGGCAGTACCTACAGCTTTCCGGCAGCAGACTATGGCTTTCCGCAGTGGACTACAGCTTTCCGGCAGCAGACTATGGCTTTCCGGCAGCGAACTACAGCTTTCCGGCAGCAGACTATGGCTTCCCGCAGTGGACTACAGCCAGTGGACTACAGCTTTTCAGCAGCAGACTACAGCTTTCTGGCAGCGGACAATAGCTTTCCGGCAGCGGACTATGGCTTTCCGCAGTGGACTACATTTTTTTTTTTTTTTTTTTTTTTTATATCATTTATCGCATGCCGCCCTATGGGCTATGGCGATGTTAAGCTAAAAATAAAAGAAAGTTAACCACAACACCAATCCTGACCCTTCACTCCCTAAGTACATGTGGTTCCCGCTGTCGCTCTGTCTTGCGGGGGGGAGAACGTCCAGTGGACTACAGCTTTCCGGCAGCGACTATGATGGCAGTTGTAGTAGACTACAGCCAGTGGACTACAGCTTTCCAGCAGCAGACTATGACTCAAGCATCAGATGTTGAGAATAATACGGAGGAATTTTATAATGATGGATCTAATTTGTGTGAGGGACTAGTTACATAGATTTGAACATATGAGGACTGGGCTAACTAGTCTTTAATGTATATTGCAAAGAACAAATTTGAGCTAGGGTATATATTTTGAGAACACGGTAAAGGTTCCTACTGGTTACGAGACTAGGGGTGGTGAGGTGTCTACCCGCATGCGCTTTTGTAGAACAGTAGTTGGATCAGTGGCAGGCGAACCATCAGCATAGTAATGTTTCCCAAGTGAAGAAGTCAAGCTGGTAGTGGACGAAATTTCCCTTGTATCCGCGATATTAGCTTCAATCTCTTGTAGAATGCGGTGTTCCGAGTTCGGTTGGTGTAGCGGTGTATCATTGACGACAGAATCGGAATTAGAATTGGATAATTCCTGTGGAGTTTGTATTTGTGGTTTTGCAAGCTTTGCTAGTTTTCTCCGCTGAGCGGAAGCACGATTGAGGGCTAGTCGGTACAAGCGCTTCTCTTCGTTTTTAATATGTTGCTGGCGTGCTTCCTCAATTAATCGATGTCGTTCATTTGGATCAGTAATTTCAGTCAATACTGGTGGGATAAACTCTTTGGTTGTGGATACAGGCCTGCCAGATTTCCGGCGATATTCTAATACCGGTGGATTTCCACCTCCATTAGAGGGAATCGGAGTTGATAGAGGAGTATCTTGTGGACTATCTCCATTAATATCTAGATCATTGAAGATATTTGGAATTGAGAGAGCTTGTATATTTGGAGTACTTTGGGAAGTTGCCCATTCCGGTAAACTTTGCACATATGGGGTGTGGATTCTTGATTGAGAGTCAACCTCCATTACTACATCAGTGTTTTGTAACCGGAAATCAGAGACAGTGGTCCATATGATATCAAGCAAGTTAGATACATAAGGACCTAGTGGTGAGAATGAGAGCTGTCGCGCTTTGGTGAGTACCTTTTGAAGACTTGCGGTGTCGTCTATGTCTGTACAGAATCTAGTAATTCTGCTGATATCATCATTTGAAAGATATGAAAGTTCATCGATGAATGAGTTCTCTGACCCCCCGGTGGCCTTATGCACATATTTACGGAAGGATTCCAATGCAGCTGTCACTTCGGCTTTTAACGCCTTTGTTACAGGCTTTTTTCTTGTTCTCGAGGGTTCTGGAGGTGGCGGTGTAAGGACCGGGATTATATCTCCAATGGTGTCGGAGTAAGACAACCCTGGTGTGAGCCTTTGATGGCAATGGTCGCAACAGCAAGGGTCTTTTCCAAGAGGCTCTGGAAATGTCACATCGTTAAAGTATTTCATAACAACCTTGCGCCGACATCCAGAGGTATTGATAAACCATAATAGTGCTCGGTCTACCTTTTTAAGAACTTCCTTTGGTGGTCGAATTGGAAAGTCTTCTTTACCCAATCCCACAAACTGTGTATCCGCTTCAGCCAATGCAGGCTCTACTTCACCTTCCGCTTCTTCATTTATTTCTATTGGAACCAAGGCTAGTTCTTGACCTTCACCTGACTGAAGCACTTGCGCATCTTCGCCAGCGGTGACAACTCTACCACCGGAAGCGTCGTTGCCGATCTCCAGTAACGTTTCCGCGGGGATTGGAGTATGCGGAAGCGGAAGCTCAATCGGAGCCATGCTTTCGGCGATACCCTCATCGAAAAGTTCTATATTATGTAAAATCTCCATGACATGAGAGCCATTGTATGGTTGACTGTATAATCCCAAACCAGGGCCTGCAACCTTACTGAGGTTGACATCTACCGCAGCATTATAATAGAGGATCGCAGCACCTTGAATTTCCGGGTTTCGAGCACATCTGCCAGCTCTCTGGATAAATCCAGGCAGGTTCAAATGAGAAGGAATCGTCCACTGGATTACGACTTCAATGTCCTCCACGTCTAGTCCCATTCCTGCAGCCTCGGTACACACTAGAACACGAGTATTCTTTTTGCGCCGGATTAGGGAATCCTTGAAATTCAACATGGTTGCTTCTCTGCGTTGTTCACTTAATATGGTCGAATAGTCCATTATGACTTCTCTTCCTTGCAATACCAGTGCGAGGCGACGCTCTAGTTGGTCTACTACACTGCAGACCGTTTGCCGGGAATCAATAAATATCATGGTTTTGCGAATGCGTCCGGGGTCAGAGCAGTTCATCGGAATTACAGACTCTAATTCCTTTCGCAACTTGATGTTCCCGTGTGCAATTGGAATCGCAGTTAAAAGACATTAGGTCTATCCATTGTATTTTAAATCAATGAAGTGGGGGAGTGAAGGCTGAGGCCCTTATGTATAAACCTCATTGCGCGCCTCGACAATGTGGCAGATAGACAGAGTACGGGGGCCTTGGGAAAAAAGGTACGGACGACTCCAATGTGCGCGTATGCTGTACGGAATTCCCGCCTGAAGCAGTTGATTAGCCTTGTTTCGGGAATCGTCTTTCCGCCGTGCCAGAAGCCAAAGCCGCTGCGCATTCCGCCATGGCGGGAGCCAAAGCCGCATGTTGGCTTGACAGGAATGCCAAAGCCGCTGCGCATTCCGCCATGGCGGGAGCCAAAGCCGCATGTTGGCTTGACAGGAATGCCAAAGCCGCTGCGCATTCCGCCATGGCGGGAGCCAAAGCCGCATGTTGGCTTGACAGGAATGCCAAAGCCGCTGCGCATTCCGCCATGCCAGAAGCCAAAGCCGCATGTCAACCAGACTAAGCCGCATGTTGGCTTTGCAGGAATGCCAAAGCCGCTGCGCATTCCGCCATGCCAGAAGCCAAAGCCGCATGTTGGCTTGACAGGAATGCCAAAGCCGCTACGCATTCCGCCATGCCAGAAGCCAAAGCCGCATGTTCGCTTGACAGGAATACCAAAGCCGCTGCGCATTCCGCCATGCCAGAAGCCAAAGCCGCTGCGCATTCCGCCATGCTAGAAGCCAAAGCTGCATGTTGGCTTGTCAGGAATGCCAAACCACCGCCATTTCCGCAATCAAACGGAGCTGGGACTTACCAAGTGTAACATAAATGGGCCTCATCAACCACAATACATGTCAACTTTTCCACAAATTTGGAACTCTTTGCCCCGCGTCGTGCACCTTTGCACTTTATGCCTAACAGCTTTTGAAAGCTCTTATCCCGCGCATTGATAAACTCTGGACCAACCATTACAACCTTGTATTCTCCGTTCGCTGCTCGTTCAACAAGTTTTCGATCGTCACGCATGGTGCTTTTTGTCAGACGACAGGAACTGATTCCAACCTGCTCATTGCTTTCGCATTGGTCCTTCATCAATGATAATATAGGAGAAATTACCAATATTGTCCCATTATTGCTAATCGCAATGCCTTGGTAACACATAGTCTTTCCGCTACCTGTAGCTGTTGTTACAATAGTATCATGTCCTCCAAGGACTTCGGATGCTGCGATGGTCTGCCAAGGGCGTTCCGTCCATGACCTTTGATGAGTCTCCATCCTTTCAGCTACTTTCTTCCTCACTTTGCGCATAAGTGCATTATCCCGATGATAAATTGTTATAAATCACCCGCAGGAGCTCAGCTTGTCCTCTTGCAGGTATTGTGCAGTGTTTTCCGCAAGGCTTTGCGAAACTGTGTCCGCATCCTCATCTTGAACCTCTATGTCTTGTCCATTCTCAACCCCAGTACCCTGCTATATGATTAATTAACCTTCATCTATTACAATCATGTATTTTCTGAACTTACCATACTGTTTTGCTCAAACGTTGACATTCTATCGTGGCCGAATAAGCTTGTATTTGTCCCACCGACTTTGTTTTGGTGTTGTTTCCGTTGCTACGCACGGCCCTTCAACTCCGAAACCGGAAGATGCCTTTCCGTCAAGCTTTTGGGTGCGGATTGGTGAATCCGCATTATAGCTCTCATATGAATCGACAATGCAACTTCACTCCCCAACGTTCCATCCGTCGAAATTAAATGTATTACTATTTCATCCATGAGCCTCTGACGACATAAGAATTATTACATTCTTTCTCATCACTGGACGCCATATGAAGATGTGGTACCGCCAGATTATCTTTCCGACCGGAATTACTAGTTTGTAGTGGATACAACTCCGTATGCCACTGAATTGTTGATGTCATATATCATCTTTCAGATTACCATCACTATGAGGCATGTCATTCCACTCTAAAACTCAGGCTAACATCTAGTCCCGTAACCAGACTAGATTTAGGCTAACATCCTGGTCTCAAAGAGGCTACCGGACCGGCCCTCGGCTCCTTTCAGCCACCACTCTAATCCATCCTTAATGACGCCATAGTGGATAGAGCTCCTCATTAATGTGCCTCAAGTTGCCATGATGATAATTTGAAAACCCTATGCTTCTCTATTGCCCAATCAAGCTAACAAGATCACCCGAGATTAAATTCCTGACCCTCTGATACCATAGTAATCGTAAGGCAACAACCAATCCGCAGAGAACCCAATTTCGGAACCAAGGAAACTGTAGTCGATCCCCAATCACAATGGGATTACAATAGACGATATACCTGCTCACCCAAGTATGCCTTTTACATTCCGGAAGCTTACATCGACTCAGCTTCAGGAATCTCTCTTCCTCCGAAAGCTCTTGCATCATGCATCTCTCCCGTAGCACGTCGAACCAGAAGATTAGTATCATCGAGGAAGCTCTTGAAACTTTCTCCAAGGTTCAATTGCGAGGCACGAGCCTGAGCATTCAGATCCAGAGATACCGAGCGCCTCCTAGTCTTTGCAGGAGTCTCCACTGCATATTCCATATCAAACACGTTCTCAACAGTCCTAGAAGAAGGTGTACTTGCTCCCATTGGTACTGCTCCTGAGGATGGCGGAATGGCCTCCCGATTATAGAAGTCTGTGAAGTCGATTTCGCGGCGTCTATTTGCTGCATATTTCTCTGCCCCTCCGCGACTCGTGGATTGGTAGTCCTTACTAACCTGGCTACTGCCATGCGAAGAGGACGCATATTGGCTAGCATAATGTTGAGACGAGTTAGGCGCCGGCGTTCCCATTGTTTTTTTTACTGCTAACATCTCATCAGCTGCATCCTGATATTTCTCCACTGCAAGTTGCATCGCCACTTGCTTTCTTAGTCCCTCTTCCCTCAACTTGACCAAGGTTGCAATTTGATCTTTAATTCTCTTTTGACGTTCTTCGATCAGGAACAAGGCTTCATTGCCCTGTTGATATGCCTGGCATGCAAGCCTTATTGTCATGTCAATTTTACCAGCAATTCCTGTTTTTGCCCAATGAATCGCTTCATCCGTCAAATACATTGCCTCGCGGTTTGGTGGTGGTGCCACTTTCCTAATGATTTCTTCACATGCGGTACAGATGTAGTGGTAGGAAGGGTAACACGGAAGCTAATCATAACACAGCGGAATGGCCAAGCTGACGAGCAATCCACCAGCAAAAGTTGGTGCTAGCAATTGCGGGAGATAATCTCCCAGACGCTCCTAGCGTCGCCACTCCAATTTCATGCGACGCTGACTAAGTCTGGTTACGAGACTACCCCCTCCCTTTACCATACGGAATACCGCTCTACATGGGGCGCCGGCTAATGGTGAGGCTCGAGCGACCTTTGGCCAAGGGCCCGGTAGCCATGGAAGCCGGAATGTTGCCACCAAGCCACAGAAAAATTTCCCTGTCTAGATAGGCAAAGGGCGGACAAGTCAAGTGAGGAGCCTCCTCTATAAGAGAAAGTGGGAAGAGAGGGCCCGTCGGCCTCTCCAAGGCGCGTGAATCGCAAAGTCAAAGATTCAATCAATTCTCCATTACCCTATGCCCCGATCCCTTATTACAAGCCGCCGCCACAACACCCGCTCCCAAACACCTGCAATGCTCGCAGGCTCATCCTCCACAGACCAGCGCGTGACAGTCGCAACCTCAACGTTCAGCACTACCACAGAAGATAAAATTGTCCAACGAGTCCTCGAAGGCCTTCTGGCAAGACAGTCTCTACCTATCACATCACCGAGCACACTAATTCCAGATACTCCGGACCCGCGGGATGAGGATAAGGACTCGCGTATTCTTCCCCTAAGCACCGAATACCCCGCTGTGGACCCCACCATCTGGCGTGAAATTCTGGAGGGCCGCTTCAGACCCGAAAACCTCCTCAAAATCAATGCATCGTTTTATCCGTTGGCCGCAGCCAAGAAGCGAAAACAGGAGGTCCTGACATATGAAATTCCCACCACCACCCGGGACGTCGAGCTCGAGGAATATCGCTCTATATATATGCTAATGCAGCCCTTCGTGATATACTGCCAAGCGCTGGTACATTTCGCCCCGCAGGGCGTAAAACTCCCCTTGAGCGCTGCTCTCGCCTTCTATCAACATCACCTCTATGAGCTCTACCACCTCAATACATGGGAAAGCATTCGAGTTTACCATATTGCCTTCCATCAAAAACGGATCTTACTGGATGTGTATGACCCCAGGGGATGGAGAGAGCAAGATGCAGCACTTCAACAATACCTTGTCAAACGCCCCCCTCGGAGTGAATCTTCACAAGACTCAAAACGACAGAAGCAGTGGCCAGCGCAGTCACCGAACAACCCATCCGCGACCAACAACCCCCCCGCCACGCTTCCGGTTCAATAACAGGACATGCAAAAGTCAGAACTGCCGATTCGCGCATGTTTGCTCGTCATGCGGAAAAACCCTTTAGCATACGGAATACCGCTCTACTGTGCAGAATACACGCCTCTTGCGCTTCGCTTTCATACCCTCTACCATACGGAATACCGCCCTCGCCCTCTACTGTGCAGAATACATGCCTCTTGCACTTCGCTTCTACTGTACAGAATTAGAAGCAGCAAACCAGCTTATAATCTTTTATCCAAAGTTTCATTATGAGTTGAATTTTATTGAATGATTTGATGTGCAGCAAAATACTATGCTTGTGAGAACTGCCAATATAACTTTGAAGATTTACGAGGTAAAGTACCTGCTGCTTTACATTCTGTAAGTACTGCTTCTATTTTTCACTATTATGAGCACTGTATGCGACTTCTTGGTGCATACTTTAATGGATATACCTATGAAACAAAATAATTTCAGGAATATATATATAAAAGTCATCGGATAAAAATTTCCTGCTTACTAATACATAATTCTACCTAATTTGTACTAGTAGTATGTAACTCAGTTAGGGGTCTCTCACCAAAATTTGCTTTTCTTTAACTTTCGATAACTTTTTTACAAAAATTTGCAAAATTAAAAACGCAATATAGATTGATTTTCCAGACTTTCAAGCTCAAAAAGGACGACTGCAAGAAGAATTAGAAGCAGCAAATCAGCTTATAATTTTTTATCCAAAGTTTCATTGTGAGTTGAATTTTATTGAACGATTTTGGTGTGCAGCAAAATACTATGCTCGTGAGAACTGTCAATATAACTTTGAGGTACTGTACCTGCTGCTTTACATTCTGTAAGTACTGCTTCTATTTTTCACTATTATGAGCACTGTATGCGACTTCTTGATGCATACTCTAATGGATATACCTATGAAACTAAACAATTTGTATATAAAAATCATCGGCAAGTGGTGGATAAAAGCAAGTGGTAATTAAGTATATGTACTTCGTTCTCATGCCTCATGTACTTTAGACTTAACTCTTTTAAGAAAAGTTTCTGCTTACTAATACATAATCTTACCTAATTTGTACTAGTAGTATGTAACTCAGTTAGGGGTCTCTCACCAAAATTTGCTTTTCTTTAACTTTCGTTAACTTTTTTACAAAAATTTGCAAAATTAAAAACGCAACATAGATTGATTCTTTACTCAATTCTGTTCATATCTATATGCAGTTTGACATTTTTACGATTTTTGTTGTGTTCTTATCGGGTTTTGAAATTTAGGATCAAAATGTGTTGATTAAAGGCGTCCGCAACCATAGAATGATTTTTTACTCAATTCTGTTCATATCTATATGCAGTTTGACATTTTTACAATTTTTATTGTATTCTTATCGGGTTTTGAAATTTAGAATCAAAATGTGTTGATTAAAGGCATCCGCAACCATAATGTGATGAATCTCAACTCATCCAGCAGTGGTGTGCCATAGTACATGACTGAGTAATTCAGAATTATGATATATCTATAGACATAGTACTTGTCCTTTTTATTAATGCATATGATTGAATGCTAGTTGAACCAGTGTCCCCTTTTTTTTGATTTTTGTTTTCCATTTATTGTTTAACAAGTTGCAACCAGCCTAGTTTAACAATACTGCGAATGAAGTGAAATCTGAAGCGTGGATGACGAATCTGGCACGTTTTTGCTCAATCAAATTGTAACCCAAACCATCTACCTCAGCGCTGCTACATTGGTGCATGGGTTAAACTACCGAGCGTACTGAGCCATTTGGCAAGATTGGTGGATAGGTCGACCTATTGAGATACCCGAGAAAACTCGAGCCCCCAGAGGTGTAACGTCGGCGGTGGGCTTGGGCGGCGGTCTTGCCAAGGGGTACGGTCAGCTTGGGTATCGGCGGCGGGTCGGCGGCTATGGGTCGAGGACTACGGCGGCGGCTCAGCGGCTAGGGGTCACGGACTATAGCAAGGGCAGCGGCGGAGGAGTATGAGAAACCAGACGGGTCTATTGATCAACAAGACAACGGACAAGGAGAAGAAGAGCTATCTGCAGAGGCGGACCTGGGGCCCTTATATGCTTGGAAATTGACATAGAAAGGAATACAGGACTATAACGATATGAGAAAGAGAATCCGAAATGCAAGAGCGGCAATAGTGATGCTAATATTGGAAGGCATATCAATGAGCTGTCAGAGGGCTAATCAACCGGACCGGGACGGCTTGTCAAGCCTTTCCGAGTCGGATATTAGTAAGTTCTCACCTTCCGGCTTGGCACGTCGGCTCGGCTTGACTTGTCGGCTGCGGAAAAGGATGATATCGATGCGTGCGTAGGTGGGCTGTGACAAGAGGTTGTATCAAGGGCTTAAAATCCAGTTGTTGTCTGGCTTCAGGAACCTCAGGACAGAATCAGAGGAAATAATAATGACCAGAATCCCATTCCACTGATCACCGTGAAGGCTCCCAGCATCCCTCTCTACAAATCCTCATTTTTTGAAGTCAAGAAAATGATCGGAAGTCAAGAAGTCAAAATCCTTGGGTAACCGACCATATGCCTCCTGTATCCTGCGCACTGGAGCCCTCTCTTCCCAAGCTTGGCCTCTGTCCCTCATTGCCCTCCTCGAACGTCTTAATCAGCGGGCTACCTAGGCAGTATATAGAGTCACTGGTCAAAAGTCTTGGTGACGCCACTTTTCTTGGCACCTTAAAATGCTTGCTTGCACAACTTCAAATGCTCATATCTCCATGATCCATAGCTCAATTTCAGAAGTGGTACCTGCAATTGATAGCACCGTGTCTATAGTCTTGCATATCACATTCAGCAATCATGAGAATAGTAGTAGTCAATTATATGGACCAATAAATCAGGAGCAAATTCTAGCATTTTTTACCTAAATTCTCTCTGCATAATAGTATAGTTCCATACAAGGAGAATATTTTTGGGGCTAGTAAATTTTGCTATGAAAATGCATATTGAGTCCATCTTATTTCATATTTTTGATATTTTTGATGTTGTGTTGCGGGTTCTGTGCGGAGCTATTTATTTCCAGACACCGATTGAATTTGGCAATCTTGGCGTTCTTTGAAGTTTGCGATTTTATCTCGGCAGCCACATGACCCCAACATCTGTTCTACAACCGGAACCATGAAGTTTCAGGTAGTACCTATCATAGAAAAAATCCTGTTTGTCTATCTAGTTGTGGTGCTAAAGATACATCACATTTCAAAAAGTCACAGTTTTTGTATGAAATACCTAGTCATCACTATACCTTTTTTGTAGATATTACACTGCAATCAGTGTGCTATAAGTATATCCTGTGTTATAGCATAAACAATACTGCTTATACTATCACCAGTTCAAGTTGTAGGTTAATTGGGTCACTTCTCGCGGAGATATCTCAATTTTTGTTCTTATGGAGATTGTCGCCGCTTGGTGCTCAGATCGCTTTCACCAAGACTTTTGACCAGTGACTGTAAGTACTGGAGCATTCTAATACAGCAGTCCAACCTGGTTACTTATCATACTGATTAGCTAGGCCGTGCAACGCAGATCAAATGACGCATGCATGCTGCATTTGCTTGCTTTCTTGGCAGCCACTACTGTGGCAGCAACTAGACTAACCAGAAGTGTATCCTTGTTATGAACAACCTGATCTGCCCAACCCTGTATCATACAGTACCATGCAAGCTTCACACGAATCTGAATCAAAATGTAAATTCGAATGTAGAGTACTCAAAAAAACTGCGATTCTAATTGGTGCGACCGATTATGTATGCGCGGTCCAACCAGACATGGATTCAGCCTCAAGGCAGTACCAATAATGGTTCACTTTGCAGCTTGCGACCGCTGATGAAAGTAATTCAAGATAGAATTCCAATCAGCCCACAATACCTCGAGCCTTCGAATTCAAGATATCCACTACGTATCACACACCAACAATATACCAGAACTAAGCATAATATAAACGGCTCTGCTACAAGGACTGCACTGCGTAGCCAAATGCCAGAGCAACCAGGACCTCAAGCTCAAAAGTTGACGTAGGTTGCGCAGTCAATGTTTAACGTTTTTTTGCCGCATTAATTGGATACTGATGATTATCAATTGTAGTGGCCGAGTTCAATTAGTTAATGCTGTTGATGCGTTCAGCCGGTTGCTATTACCTGATGAAAGAAAGGCTCTAACCGAAACTGAAACCCCGGGCAATATTCTGGAACTGACAAAAGCACTGAGAGATGCAAGAGTTTCAGAAAGGAATATTAATCGTTGTGAAGCATTCTTACAATCAGTCCAGCAATTCTCCAGTATTGTGGATACAATGGTTCAACACAATGCATGTCTCTCAGCATTGGTATGGGGAAGTGTCAAGGTTTTGTTACTGGTATGAAGTGCATTGCACCAGATACTATTTGCCTATTCACGACTATTGCCAAGCCTTGCCTTCGGATACTGACGTGACATCCTGGAACAGACGGCTCAAAATTACGTTCGATACTTCAGCTGTCTAACCGCTTTGTTTGAAAAACTTGGGATGCTATGCCCTATATTCAAGGAACTTCAAGATTTGTGGCCACACTACCAGGGCCTTAAAGATGCAGTCCTTGGATACTTTGCCCAGACAGTGGAGTTCTGTACAGGTGCACTTGCATTTTTACGCAGGTCGAGTAAGTTTGAAAATCTTCCTATCTCAGCTTCGAAATACGATAAGTGATGAAGCTAGCAGCTTGCTGATGAAATGGTCAGGTAGCTCAATGATATGGAGGGCGTTCCTGCTACCCTTGAACAATGAACTGCAAGATGTGGAAAAAAAACTCATTTTCCAGCAGAAGATTGTGGAATTCCAAGTTATTCTCGCCAGGGAGGATGCAGTGAGAAAAGCAAGGCAACAGCAGATGCTTTTTAATACTAATTGGGAAGCTCACCGGGATGCAGAGCTGCAGGAATGGACTCTCAACAGGCACTGGAGGCGGAGACTAGAGGCAAGTGCAATAGGTAAGCTAATCAGATATATATACCTATCCTGGACACAAATTGGCTCTGGTGAATTGACACCATTCTCACTTGTGTACTTCAGGGAATCAAGAACTTCAGTTGGGGCAATTGAAGAAAACTAGCGACCAATGGCTGGACTTCAAACTAAACCAGGAGGCTCAGAAAAGGCGTCAGTTCACAGGCTCTTACAAGTATAAAGTAAAAAACCAAACTAACAAAACTGAGGTTAAACATGAGCAGTTGAGGAACGTCGAAGGCTACTGAAAAAGATTTCGGATTATAATCATACAACAACCTTCTTGGACTCTGCACAGCAAAGTTATCAGAATACGGGGAGATGGCTGTATGAAATGGAAGAGTACAAAGAATGGATACAATCCTGCCACTCTTCAATACTCTGGTGCCATGGAATACGTATGTGTAATCTTTGTTCAGTTTCATGAATAGTTCAGGTACTAACTGCTAGATCTGTATTATCTATTTCTCACCATAGCGGGATCAGGAAAATCTGTTTTATCAACCTCAGTTGTGAAGCATCTCCTGGATACATGTGTCCAGCATGCTACCATTGGATCTGGAAAAACATTTATTGGTTACTTTTTCTGCACTTTTTCTGACCCTCGTTCACTCAAGTTCGAAGAAATTATAAGAAGCTTGATCAAACAGATCCTTTCTGTCTTTCATGGTTCAGCTGAATTCGAAGAGTATCTGGCAAGATTCTTTGACCAATGCAACAATCTGCCATCTATGGATTTATGGCAAGATCTTTTCATTCGCACTTGCAGACTTCCTAACTACGTTTATCTGATACTGGATGGGATTGATGAATGTCATGATGATATTCAAGCACAGCTACTTGAAATGGTAAATATGCTATTGAGCACACCACGGTGTGTCAAAATTTACCTTTCGAGCCGCAGTGAGGTTTACTTGAGAAGAAACCTCACAAATGCTATCACAATATCACTTGATGATATCAAATGGCGTCCCGAAATTGAGGGATATATTGATGGATCATTGAAGCAACGTCTGAACGATGGGAGATTACAGATCCAAGACCCAGCCATGATTGAGGAAATTAAACAGGCATTGATGCGTGGTGTGGAAGGAATGTAAGTGTGCAATTTGCGTTTCAAAGTCTCTGGTAAAGTAACTAAACAAGAGTCACCACTCAGGTTCCTGTGGGTCACTTTGCAGATGCATGATATTTGCAGGCAGCTCAATGACAAGGAGATTCGAGAAACATTACGGTTGTTACCTCGCAATCTAGATGAGACATACATTAGAATGCTCCAACGCATTGTCAAGGAGCGTAAGAAGGATATTGCAGTTGAGGCGTTCAGGTGGCTCACCAAGGCAAAGAGGCGGTTGTCACTATGTGAACTCGTGGAAGCAGTGGTCATTAGAGATAATGATAGCACAAGAACCCAAGGGCTAGACCGCATTCCAACAGCCCTGGACAAGGTTATTGAGGCTTGTGGAAACTTTTTAGTGATAGAAGAGCCAGTTTGTGATTCTTCAAATGTGCGTTTCATACATTCAACTGTGGTAACCTTTCTGCACACCTACAAAATGCCCGCACTGCTCGAGATGTTTCAGATTGAACCACAAACTACAGAATTACATCTAGCCAGAAGATGTCTACAATACTTGCATTTCCAGGACCTTCAGACTCAACTACAACCAGCTACTGCTGAACCTACAAAACAAAAGCCGTCGATGCTTTCCATGCCTGTTTCCCATTGGATTCCACCAGAACTGCAGTCAAATTGGTTTGTAACAACAGCATCCCGTTACATTTTTCAACAACCTTTGGGAGATCATATTCCTCAGCAGGCCAACTTGAAATTATTTAATCCAGCCTCAGCACAATCAGGAACAGATACAGATACTTCTACGTTTCAGATGCAGAAATCCGCTTTGCTCGATTATATTATTGAGAACTGGCTCAGCCATTGCGAAAACCTACCAACAACCTGCATGTCCACGGTAAATAAGGAACAATATTGGAGGTGGTTCAGGAACCTAGTTCTCAATGGCGTTGACCTTGTAAAGCTCCCATGGCCAACAGATTCACCACTAACAACACATGATCCTCATCATGAGTGCTTCAAATGGGCCGTGCAGAACTCACATGAGCCCCTAATTCAACTGATATTTGAAGCAGCAGCCTTAGACAGCCTTTCTCCTTCTCAGTATGTGGAGGGTTTCCTTACCCGGGCCTCCACTGGCACAAAGTACAAATGCCAAGTTTCTGAGATGCCTCTGCTAGTCTCTGCTGCACTTGGGATTCCTCAACTCGTCAGCTTCTACCTCAGCAAAGGCTCACAGCTGGACTTCGAATTTTGCTTGCGTGAAACCGGAGAAAAGGAAACAGCTCTCATGGCCGCTTCTGCAAGGGGACACCTAGCAACTGTAGAATACATCCTACAAACTGGTGCGAAAATGAACCAAAATTCAGAATATCTGCGCAAAGCACTTCATTCTGCATGTGCTGGAGGTCATCTAGTGATTTTCGAGAGGCTGGTACTTGCAGGAGCTCCAGTGGATTGGAGCTCATTACTGGTAGAGGCTGCTAATGCTGGACAAGTGCGATTCATCAATCACATCCTGAACCGAGGGACTTTTAGCCCGGCATCTGGCTTAGCTGAAACACTTGCCGAGGCATACAATTGTGCAGCCCGGAACGGACACACGGAAGTCATAGAACGACTCTTGGAGACAATCGTCAACCCTGTGCAAGATCAGAATCCCGTAAGGCAGCCTGTTCCGGGTGGGCAGAAAAACAGTAACCTTCGTGCAACTGCCGCGCTTTATGTAGCCGCGGAGCATGGTCAAGTCGAGGTTGTAAAAAAGCTTCTAACAGCAGGTGCTGATGTCGACTACATGCATAGACGCAAGCACGTATGCCATGTCGACTCCCGCAGGCCCGATTTAGCCATACTGAAATCAGTGTCAGTACTTGAGAGAGCTTCAGAAAATGGCCATACCGAGGTTGTTAGAATACTTTTGGCGGCAGGAGCCACGGTGAAGAGTGCGACGTCCCCAGCGCTTGTCCTAGCCTCAAAAAATGGCCATGCAGAGATAGTTAGGCTGCTCCTTGCATCTTTCATCAATTTCCCGTACAAACAGCTGTTATTCAGAACGGTTCCCATAGAGCTATTACCGGATGCGCTGCAGATGGCTGCAGAAGGAGGCCATGTCGACGTTTTAAAGCAGCTTCTAGCAGCTGGAGCAGAAGTCAACAAAGGTGATAAAGTAAATGGGAAGACACCTTTGCACCCCGCTGCAGTAGGAGGCCATGTCGAGGTTATACAGGAGCTTCTAGCGGCAGGAGCAAAGGTCAACATAGGCGATCAAGGTATGGAGACACCGCTGCACTATGCTGCGGAAGGAGGCCATATCGGTGTTGTAAAGCAGCTTCTCGCAGCAGAAGCGGAGGTCAACAAAGGTGCTAAAGTAAATGGGAAGACACCCTTGCACCTCGCTGCAGAAGAAGGCCATGCCGACGTTGTGAAGGAGCTTCTAGAAGCTGGAGCAGAGGTCAGCAAAGTTGACGAAGTAAACGGGAAGACACCGTTGCACCTCGCTGCAGAAGAAGGCCATGCGGAGGCTGCAAAAGTGTTGCTAGCAGCAGGAGCAGAGGTCAACACAGGTGATAGATATGGGGGGAGACCATTACACCACGCCGCAAAAAGAGGCCGAGTTGAGGCTGTAAAGGAGCTTATAGCAGCAGGAGCAGAGGTCAACACACGTGACAGATATGAAGGGACACCCTTGCACCGTGCTGCGGAGGGAGGCCATGCCGAGGTTGTAAAGGAGCTTATAGCAGCAGGAGCGGAGGTTAACAGCATTGATAACCTAGAGGGCACGACACCCCTACAACATGCTGCAGCAGGAGGCCATGTCGAGGCAGTAAAGCAGCTTCTAGCATCAGGAGCGGAGGTCATCAGAGTTGATAAATTAGATGGGAAGACTTCCTTGCACCGTGCTGCAGCAGGAGGTCATGTGGAGGTTGTACAGGAGCTCCTAGCTGCAGGAGCGGAGGTCAACATAAGTGATCAACGTGTGTTAACACCCTTACACTGCGCTGCGGAAGGAGGCCATCCCGAGGTTGTCAAGGAACTTCTAGCGGCAGGAGCAGAGGTCGACACAGGTGACAGATATGGAGGCACGCCCTTGCACCACGCTGCTGAAACAGGCTGTGTCGAGGTTGTAAAGCAGCTTCTTGCAGCAGGGGCTGAGGCCAACAGACGCGATAGTCAAGGGCAGACAGCCCTCCTACGTGTAGCCGCAAGGGTTGTGCAGCAATCTCGAGATCTACACCGAGATGATCTCGGAATTTTGCAAGTGCTCTTAGCCAACAATGCTATAGTAGGCCATGGAAATTGCCACACCAACCATGGCTTTAACAATCTACCCTGTGGCACCTCAACATCTGAAATCAGAACAACGAAGTCCGCATGTTCCATTGCAGCTGCTGTACGAAATAGGAAGCAAGATGTCGCAAAACTACTGGTGAACGCATATCTGAACGGCGAAATACGAGAAAGAAAGGTGCCAACAGCGGGCGCTCAGGGTGAAGGCATTGGAGAGATTCGACTGAAAGGCACTCAAAGGGCTGTGTAGTCAGACCAGTCCGCTCACTTCATCTCAATTAAGTTTGTTTCTGTTCACTTATTTATTTTATTTTTTTCTTTCTTTCTTTCTTTCTTTTTTTTTGCTTTTTATACCATAAAACACTCGCCTGCTTCCCCATGGGTTACGGCGAGTTCTGTTTACTTATGACTGTTCAATACTGCCCGAACCTCCGTGTGAAACTATCACACGTAGCCATTGGTACAATGTTTATTATTTTCTCGTTTATATGTCGTGTGTTGAAGATGGCATTTAATTTACGCACACAAATACCTATCTCTGATCTGCCTTCTTAACGACCAGTCTAGCTACTGTAGACACTAAACTATACGAAGTCGAACCTACTGTCTATCATGAGTGCTCAATACAGTTAAAGGTCACCAGTAGCGATGAAGTACCATCCAATGCTGATATGAACCAGAAGCATATCCTCGGATACCCAGGCATTTGACTCCTTGACTCCGATTTACCATACACCAATTAGGGATGTTTATTCCTCGAAGAACCTGCAATTCCTGATCATTTGTTGAACTTCGAAAGTTGAAGGTTTCCACAGGAGTTACTGGGAGGCCTCAATGTGAGTAGTCGAATGGGGATTCTGATCATTATTATTTCTTTGTGAATCGCCGTAGCCCATAGGGCGGCATGCGATTAAATGATATATAAAAAAAAAATTTCCTTGTGATTCTGTCCCAATGTTCCTGAAAACAGACGAACATTTCGGGATTAGAGCTTTGGTATAATCTCCGGGCGCTATTGAGTTTTCTTTGGGTCTATCAATGGGAAATAACCATTGTGTCAGTATACACAACTTTCCAAGGTTTTCGCATAGAGAGCTGAGAAAGCAGAAATTTCTTTTCCAAGAACACTTTTTTCTTAGCTTACTATAGCCCGTGTAGAGGTGAACTTTGATTACCCTTAGTGATTCCCATGTACAATAGCCAAAAAGCAGAGTTAAGTCTACTCGTCGTGTACCCACTCGTTCTCTATAGATCTACTTGTTCCTCCCAACGAAGTCCACCAGAGGGCTCATTGTGTCGGGCGATTATGGAAAGTTCATATCTTCCTACTGTCGCACCGGCCTCTTGGGTGCTTCCTAGTCATTCCCATCCACTTTTATATGCTATCAATGATTACAGAATCTAAAATCATACACTACTAAGTCAGCCATAGCTCAACCAACGATACAACGACACGGCACAGATTCAGAACATTGAAAAATATATACCACCGTACCGGACTCCCGTGTACCCACAACCCTGTATACCCACAAGTTGTACGCTTTTTGTTAAAGGGTATAACCCCTCTTGCTTTGGAATTCACGCACAATTAAGCTGAGTCAGGCTTCCTCCACCGACCATGTTAAAGATCTGGTCTATCTGATACCTCTACACCCACAAGTTGCTTTTTTTTTTTTTTTGAGAGGTACACCCTCTCTCACTTTGGAATTAAGAGCCCAGGTTAGCAAGGCTTCCCTCCGCCTACCATGTTACAAACCTGGTCCGTCTGGGGCCCCATGTACGCACAGCTCCCTCGATATTCAGAACTTAGATGCAATTGGTATAAGGTATAAGGAGATGGAAAACTATAAACAATTGGATAAAAAGCATAGAAGCGAAAAAAAAAAAAAAAAAAAAAAAAAAAAAAACCATGGTCGTTTGCTTGGCTGCTCGAACTGCTGCCGGAGGGACTGACGGAGAAGCCGATGAAGCGGCTATAACTTATGAACAGCTGCTGCCGGGGCTGGTGGACGAGAGCGGAGAGGCTGTCGGGGGGACTGTTGAGGGAGCAGTTGGAGGGCCCCTTGAGGGGGTTGTCGTAGGGCTTTTAAAGAGGTTGTTGGAGGGGCGGAGCAGGGGCTGTTATAGCGACTATATGAGGTTGTGAAGCGAGATGCTAGAGGAGGCGGGTGGGGGGGAGAGTGGTTCAAGAGAAGGTGAAGTTGTCAACTTCTCGAACCGACCTACTGTATAGCTGCCGCGCCATCTGTATGCAAACAGCCGAATCATGATTTGTGTGTCCACTTCCCAGCGAATTCCAGCTAAAGATGCGAAACACGTTCACTATGTTAGATACATACATTTGTGAAGAATTAGAATCCCCCACTTACCCATTCCTTATTGCCTCTACTGAAAGAAGCCAATGCTCTAACGTAGCCAATGCTCTAGCCGTTCCACTGATAGCCTGCTGACATCTTGCATGTTCCTCTATTGATTTTGAAACCTCACCCACATACCTTTTATAGCCAGCTTGAGCCAGCAAGACGGTCTGTCAAAAAAATCAAAAAAACATGACATTGTGGCTCATTGAATCCACTTTATTCTCCGCACGTTTGATATCTTTTTTGACTTCATCATCCATATTGGTAAACTCGGTTGTAAGCTCGGTTTTGGCACCGTTGGTTTTGATCTCCATTTCATCCTTCTTGACGGCCGGTATACTTATTGCACAAGAGACCCAAACCAACAACAGCAGTGCCAACTACTTCCGCATGTGTAGCGCATGATATTACCTAGAAACATGGTATTTAGTTAGTGTACGGGTTGCGCATCAATTTCCATAAATCTCCTGAAAGCAAACCACCGGCAATTCTACCTCCGATCGTAGAAGCCGTCCTAGAGCTTATATTGTAGAGCCTTTATTGTCTTAGACTACTATAAACCTGCCTATTGATCAACAAGTACTTGAATTTTGTACGGGTATTCAGGTAATCACAAGAAGCCACCGTCAGCGATAAATGTATGGATCCCGAACAGCTTTTATCCAGCGTACTAGTTTTGCGAGACTGCGGGCTTTTCAATAACGACAAGTCTCTTGATGTATCCTTCCCACGGAGAGGAGTTATGAAACCTTATCATTGTAAAGCCATACGGTAACCTATTGTTCCCACACCGAATCCCACTATCCATCTGATTCACTTATTCAACTCATAAAATTTTCTGTCAAATCTTGTACGTCCTTGCATCGGCTCCTCTTTCACATCGGCTAGATTCTCTTAATTCTCCTGTGACTTTTCTTTGCAGTCCGCATGCCCCTTCTGGTCCTGCTTCTCTTTACTCTGCATTTGGCATCCTAAGAAATTATCGTCGCTTTTTCTCTTCGGCAGCTTATTTCCACTCCTCGGCAGCTTTTCGTCACTCTCCCATCTTCCAGGCCATAATTGAACCTAATGTCCTTCTAAGTTCTATGGAATGGTAAGACTGCGAGAACTAGCTGCTGGTAATGTGTAACATATCAAAGATCCTCTCGTACTGGTCCACATCGAGGGTATATTGAAGATTCTTAGTAGGCTGGAATCAGATCAACACTTCAAGGAAAGGAGTGGACGAGACTGAGAAAGCTTCAGAGAATGAGAAAAGAGGAGAGGAAGGTCCGGAAGAGGGAAGATTGCCCAGAAGCTTCCAAAGGGCAGAAATAAGCCCCTGATGACGGAGACTAGGAGAGTAATAGCTTCTGAGGAGGGCAAATATAGAGTGAAAGAGAAGCAGGAAATAGTAGTAGTAACGTGCGGGGCATGGATAAAGAGCCAGCACCTTAGCAGCCCTCCCCACCATCGAGGTTCCTAATGTAGCAGCCAATGACTCACAGAATATATCTCTGTATGTGCGGTAAATTAATTATGGACGGCACTGAATCCAGATCTAAAGGAAAAAGAGCGAAAATACCATTAGTATGTTCTCGTACCCAGACGGGCTGCAAAGAGGTGCAAAGAACACTTTTAGTATATCTATAGCATCTACAGTTGTATCACCTCCCCACCCTATAAATAAAATAACCCTCTCTAGCGACTCAAAAGCAAATACCCACTCTCTACAATACTCCACCTGCTCATGCAATAGTGGCAATGGTACAGCCAGTGTTATATTGCAATAGGAGGTTAGTAATAGCTGGAGGTCTACAATCTAGCACTGTACGTAACTTAAAACATACAGTCTGAATTCCATTTCTTGTGCCAGATTGGGTGCTTCAATCTCAGCAAGCTCCAACTCTGATTCTGGTGACTGTGATTCCAACTCAACTGGCTCTTAATTGAACCCTATAGGTGCCGGAATTTGTGTGGAGGCCACCCCTCCTCTCCCAGGTGTCTCCAGCAGATCCAGCGCTACAGAATTCAACTCTACAGGCTCTACTACGCGCACCCCACTACCACCATGAGCTAGAACCTCCGCCAACATCAACCACAACAGCCCCTCACCCATCCATGCCCACATCCTCTATCATATCTTCGCTTGTCATACCCACTATAGACCAAATAGGCCTGTCTTATGGCCTATTAACAGCTTGTCTGGTTCCGGCTCGGTTGAGCGACCACGAGACCATTTTGACAAAAAATATTACTAACTGCCACGGTAGGGTATAGTAATTGTCTGCACGTAGAGAGATAAGGAGGCTGTTGATCTGAATTAAGATACGGCACGAGGGACAAGATACAAAACCTATGACGGGGGCATCACATGGTGCAATTTTTTTTTTTTTTTTTTTTTTTATTTCATTACTCGCATAACATGGTGCAATGCGAGAGGGCCCAGTAGGCGTGACTACGGGGAGTAGTGCAAACCAGACTATGAGCGTGAATAGTCTGGTTCCGACTAAGGAGTGAACGTAAGAGACAAACCCTAAAAAGGTAGCATGCCCTCTAGGTGGCCGAAAACCTGGCGCGAGCGCTTGGAGAGCCCGCCCGACCGTACTACCGGTTACTGGTAGTCCTACCATTTGGTGCAACAAATGGTCGGTTGCTACCCGTAACAAAACCAGTCTATATATTGGCGATACTCCGTACAACAATAAGAAGAGAGGAATTATATATATGAGGTACCTCAACGTCCCATTGTGCGTTTTGAGCCCTTGCCTAAGGCGTAAGACTATTAGCAGGCGGGGATATCTCGTCAGCAATACAGGCAATCGGCATCTTCTACTGATAGTGCTCAACAGGCAATTACTAGTATACAGTATTTTGTCAGCTTCTTGGTAGTGGCTCAACCGAGCCGGAGTTGTCGACCATATGCTATGTAGAGTAGGGACATTGTAGCCATGTGTCACAGACCAGCCGAGTAGGAATTATCCGCATCAAGAGAATAAACCCCCGAACCCTCCGGAATAAAAGATATGCCCCGCGTTCCGCGGGATACATCTACCGAGGTCAGAAATAAGTCACAGCTCAAGAAACGGAATGATAGTTCTCTATGTCGCATCCAGTTTTTGTATTTAATTCATGCCTCCCTCTCATGTACATAAGTCCTTAAGCAACGTCTTATCCCTCTGCCTATATTTAGTACTGATAGCACCTTAGTCGAGCATGCGACAAGCTGTGTGAACCGCCTCTGTCAAACTTGTGATGAGGGCCTGTGAGTATCGTGTATTATGGCTTTTACGCCATGTTTGCAACAGGCGAATGCGTGATCGAAGACGTGGGTATGGATATGGGTAAGGAGCTGTTGTGTTTGGTGGTGGGGAAAGCCGTAGTACACGATACTCACAGGCCCCTATCACAAGTTTGACAGAGGCGGTTCACACAGCTTGTCGCTGGTCAACTAGAGTGCTATCTGTACTGAATATATAGGCAGAGGGATAAGATTTTGCTTTAAGGACTCAAGTACATGAGGGGAGGCATGAATTAAATACAAAAGCTGGATGCGACATAGGAAACTATCATAGTTCTTGAGCGGTGACTTATTTCCTGACCTTGGTCGATATATCCGGTGGGGCGCGGGGCATATCTTTTATTCCGGAGGGTTCGGGGCTTTATTCTCATGATGCGGATAATTCCTACTCGGCTGGTCTGTGATAGAGGGTTGAAGCTCATGGTGGGGGGTGCAGCAGAACCTGCAGAGTTAACTTCTGTAGCACTCGAACTGCTCCCTACAGGACATCAGGGACTGTTCAAATACATAGATAAAATTCACATTCTCGGGCCAATCTCTGTACCTCGATATCTGATGACTGTAGCCTCATTTGAGGCCTCCAGTAGAGATGATGAACTCTGCAGCTCAGACTTTGCCAATAATATCTCTACCATCCCCCCTCCCCTTTGCTGTTCAGACCCTTCCCAACATCAACCATAGCCTTCCCTCGGCCCCGGCCCTCTATGAGAACTTCCCCACAACCCCTCCGTTGCGGTCTGCTCAATTGCTGTACGTTCCTTCTCTTCTTGCTTCTGTTTTGCCTTCTTTCCACGCTCTTCCACGGCTAAGTGCTTTTTTTCCCTCAGTAGCCTTTTTCTTCTGCGCAGCTCTCTGGACCTCCTCTGCCTTCTGGGCCCGTTTTTCTGCTTTCAGGATCTTCTCTACTACTGTTCTTAACCTCTTCTCCTCTTGCCGATTTAATTTGTTGCTTTTTTTCCCAGTCCATCTCAAGCACCGCTTTCACCTCCGCTTGCCGTCAGCCTCACCAGATGCGCAATCCAGTGTACGGGGTCCCTTAATATACTTTCACCCAATGCAGGCTGTGTATAAGTAGCAATCTTGTCACTCCGTAAAGTTTTGAAAGCCAGGGAGTTAGGCTCAATTACAGTATGCTTAACTAACTTTTCCTCTAGAAACAGCGCATGATCCATCACAGTGTTATAGGTATAGGGAGTCATCACTGTTTTATCTAATGCTGCAAAAGACACTGTTTGCCTAGATGGAGTATCTAACATTGAGAGATCTGGTTTGGAGTCTGAGGTTGAGGTTGAGGTTGAGGTTGTAGGCGGGATGACTTCATCCGGATTGATAGGTCAGCATCCAGCCTCTTTCCATGAACTCAAGATTGTGTCTTTGGTAAAAGTTTTTGATCTGGCAATGCAGAGAATTTCCCAGAAATCTGGTTTCTGCAGAATATCTCCAGGCTTCGCATAGATCCAGTCTTGCAGTGCATTGGAGCAGTGTTGTTGTAGAGGAGAGAAGCACCCAACATCGGGAGGTTGTATTAGGTGAGTAGCATGTGCCCCCGGGGGAGGCAAAGCATGTGAATTCGGTGATTGCGTGCATACTCAACCACTTTCCAGTGGGCATGAGAGGAGTGTCCATCGACAATTAGAAGTCGCTAAGGATATTCAGGTGCATCTGCTAGAAGTGGAGGGGGTGGACTGCTAGACTCGGAAATGGCAGTTCGTTTATCCGGTGAATGGAGGTTTCTGACGCCACGGGCGCTACAGGAGGGGGTTGCAGGGGAGGTTACACGGAGGGAAGATGTAGTGGCCGTGAGAGGAGCAAGGAGTATATGAGATACTTTATAAACTCAAAGCCAAATTCATCATCCATATATCCACTAGGTGAGCAACCAAATGAAGCTGGAAGGTCTTGTAAACCTCAAATCGATGATATCCTTCCCTGTGTTTTTGACTGCCAGACGATATATGGGGGAATGAATTCGCCAGCTGCATTTACTGTCTCCGGATCAGTAACAAACTCTCAATTACCATCAGTAGCTGCAATTTTGCGCCCTCTTCCTGTATGAACAATATATTTGCATCTCCCAGTAGCAATACCCATGACAATGCCCTTTGCATCGTTGTCCCACAGATTATCAGGGGTGATCTTTAGCTGCCGAATCGTAGTGCGGAGTGATCGAAAGATTGCTCGTTGCGTAGGAATATTTGTGCGCTGTACCGGTCGAATTTGCTCTAGATATTGTACATATTTTGCTTTCACGGTAGGGTGGCGAGTAAATTTATTGATTTTGACGCGCAAAAGCAAACCGCCATCGATTTTAGGATTTGTAAATGAACAGGAAAGCCCATATCACTCATTTCGAGTGCCCAACGTTCTAGTGCATGCTCTTCACTTCTAGTAAGCAATGGCTGTCTTTCTCGTGCCGCTTTCTTGGCCTGTGTGTCCCCTTAATCCGTCTACTTAATGTACAAGGCTCAACATCAAAGTATTTAGCTGTTTCTGAGAAAATTTTCTTTCAATGTTTGTAAAATAAGCGACTGCCTTGTTGATATCTTCAGGCCTATTTTCGCGTGTCATGGCTGTAGAATGCGGGTGTGTAGAGTTCAAGGAATGGAGAAATGGTTATCATATTGCGATTGTACGTGATAGCGTTGATTGTCTTGCTGAGGCAGAAAAGTGACCATCATTACCGGTGGGCGCATCATTACCCCATCGGTGATCATGAGCAGATGAGGAAACAAAAATGAAATTTTGGGTCTCCTGAACTACCGCACTCTCTGACATCACCCACTTATCGGTTCTTGTTGCACTGCTGGTAGCATTCGTTTTTGCGTTAGGATGACGCTTCTCCAGATGCCCAAGAGGTTGTTCGTTTGCGGTACAGAGCCTTTTGAGGGTATGCAGTTGAGGCGCGGGTTGTAGGTGGTAAACGTTCCAGCATAAACCTGACGATTTTCAAACTGTTGGATGAGCTGAGCGGTTTGACAGGCTTTGAAGGTAAGCAAAGCAATCTATTTCTTCGCTAGAAAGATTGGCATGAAATTGTTCTAGTTGAACAGATGGTTCCACCAGATAATGCGAAGGTGAGGTTTGGGCATTGATGTTGTAGGATCGATTGATGAAGTTAATAGCCATCTAGGATGAATTAAAGTAATTGGAATTGGTGTCTGTGATTGAAACAAAAGTCTAAGCTTGTGGTGACATGGAAGCTTGTACTGGTAGTTAATAGTACATGTGCAATCCGCCCGAGATTTGGAATCTGTTGATGCTTTTTTTTTTTTTTTTTTTTTTTTTTTTATTCACGTAACCCCGCATACAGGCTACCAGCCTATGGCAGGGACCCATATACCCGGGCCAGGTTTGAGACAACTAACTACGGAATCTACATACACCCTTGAGCACCCAGTGCCCTCCGTCCCCCGGTCCCCGGCTACCCCAGATCGAGGCAGGCAAACCAGTACTCGACCGGGTCACCTTCCACGCCTTCTTGCTTCCATCCTTTCTCCTCTAGGTCCTCCCAGGACTGCCAGGTGACATGTGCCCCATTTTTGTTCTTCCTCTGGGGCCGCTCCAGTTCTGTGCATCTGAACACCACATGCTCAGCACTCCATGCCTCACCACATGTGCATTGTACCTCCTCGCCACTGACCATCCTCCTCCACATAGCTCCGCCTTTTCCAGTCCGCAGCCAAGTGTAATTTGTGAGTGCTCTCCTGCCCCACTTTACGAATTTGCCCTTCCCAAACCCTGCACGCCCACTATATGTAAAAGATTTAGAGTAAAAAAAAGGCACTTCATGCAAGAAAGCGCTGAATATCTTTTTGGTCAATTCCGACACGAAATTTTGTCTGACTAAAAGAAAAGAGATATATGAAGATCTGAGCTTAAAATAAAAGCTCGGAGATATATGTTTTCTGATTTACGGGAGAATCCACTAGTGTTTAAGTGCACCTTGGTATTGTCAATTAGGAGCTTTTGCGCATCCGGAGTGTGGTTGTAAACGTCTGATGTAGGGTCTTGTAGGTTTCTTCCATATTGTGAGATTTTATCGGACAGAATACATCGGGTTCTAACTTACTTGCGGCAGTACGGTGCTTGGATTCATTTTTACTCCTGAATTCCAAGCACCAGGCAGTGGTACAGAGCAGTTGTTACGGGGTACGTAAGGTAGGCCGTCTACTAATTAACTAAGCAAAGAGTCGCTATAGAAACGAGGTAGTTAAGAAGTAAATAAGCGTTATATTTGTTAGGGTCGAGTTCCGGGTTCTTGCCCCTCTAACTCCAGTGGGACAGTATAGTTAATCCAGTTCAAACGGTACCTGGGGATCAAGCCAGGCCCTGAAAATGCCAAGTGGAAACAGCCTTAACAGTTGACCAACGCATACATGAAAACAATGCGACATTGATAAGAAATCCGAAATGCCTTGATGCAGATCTCATGCTAATAATAATCATAACTCCGGCGCCTATGCAAAAGACTTAATGCAGATCTCCAACAATCATGACTCCGGCGCCTATGCAAAAGACAATGAATAAAATAGAAGAGGTTATTGCGCAATACCCTTTGCGAAACAGGACTGCCGATCATAGTCAGTAACCAAGATTGCTAATCTTGGTAGTTACTTACACCGTGCCGGGCAACCCATTACCACCAGCCTACTTGTTGGTGTTAGCTAGACATCCTAGTAGTAGTACTGAGGTGGTACCTCTTTGACGACACTTCAGCGAGACGTTTATATGGCATGACAGGTTACCCCTGTAACAGCAGTACACACCAAGCAGATAAAGACCCCATTGATGGAGTCGAAAAACGTGGGATCTACAATCCCTCTCATTCTTCGGCGGGCAAAATACTTTTGGTAGATGACTTCTACAATTTCTTTTGCACGGAAGTGGCCTTGCAGTATCTACACTCCGACACAGTTTGTCAGTTTCCCAATTCCTCGATACTTAAGCAAGGTTCACTTACCTCCTTTGTTTCCTCCCGACAGATATACTGATAATTTAACATCAGTATTTTATCTTTGCCCCTTCGGAAGAGAAAAGAGGCTTCGACAGCAGAGGGTGCAGAAGGTTATGTGTCGTAGATCCATATATTTGGTGTTAGCCGGGCTCATAACCTGTTGAATATTGGTCCTATGAGGCTCACACAGTTGATAGATTTGGATGAAGGAATTCGAGGGTAAAATCGTTAAATCTATTGAGCGAAGGGTTACAGGAATCGCACGCTTATATACATGAGTGAAGACACAGATAAACCGAATAACACGGATAAGCGCACAGACAACCAACTGTGCGTTGGCCACGATGTTACCGTATTATTTCGAATTTTAGAACCTCCCGCTAGATGGTTGAAATCTACTGAACTCGGTTTGGCATAAAGCAGGGGTTATGATACTACACCTGAATGAAGCATGATACGAGGTCAAAGCAGTGTGAGATCTACATACGTAGAGTTCTCATCTACACCTCATCCCTCTAGCGCCAGATTCTAAAATTCAAAATAATACGGTATTTTACAACAAGGATGTAAGGCATGTTCCGGATGGACAGGCATTGAAGACACGGCAAGAGACTCTTACTTACACATGAATAATGATAGACGACAAAAATTCGAAATGTAGAAGGTATAATAATGAAGATGGAGCAGGTTTTGACCGTAAGTTATAAAAGCGGGAAGATAAGAGCAGTAACAGCACCAATAGAAAAGAGTTCCCAGTGACGGATAGCAACTCCGGCGTACGTACGCCTAATTCCAACACCTGCCAATGAAATGTATTATAGTGGTCTTAGACTGAGCTTTTCTCTTACATCATTATGATACTAGTAATCCGGAATGTGCGGCAGAAAAGTCTGACTCTGAATACTCTTGATAGAAAGAAATGCTTATTCTAGTCTAGTTAGTGCATTCATATAGATGTTTTACTACTCGGTCAGGCAGTTGAAACAAAAGAAGTATACTTTACTGTGCGCCCACAATTGCACCCGCACCCGCACCCAACACTCCTACTAGCTAGTAAAATAAGTATTCGAACAGGGGGCTCATGCATATTATGCGCTATGCAGTATTTGGCATGAGACTACAGTCCGACCTTGCTGTAGTGAACCCCCGCTATTTTCTAGACTATGATACAGCTGAGTCTAAGCGAATGGTCTGACCAATTTGTGCGGTTTGGTGCCAAGTACTTGTCTGGGCTTGGAATACTCCTACAAAGAATACTCATTGTAATTTTGCTGGTACACTCGCATAAAGCTCACTACCCAACCAGGCAGTTGAAACCAAAGCAGAATAAGTACATCCTAACTGCGGGACTACAATTACACCCGCAACACCCAACTCCTACATACTGTACTTCTCAGGTAGTCTCGTAACCAGACGCTGACTACTTCTCAGGCTCCATCCTCTCCACCCCTGGCTCAACTCACTTCTTGTACTCCCGTTCGGTCTAACCTTCACTCGCCACTTTGCTCTTTGCACCCGCCTCTTCTGCCATCCTCTGCAGCGTCTCATACCCCTCCCGTACCCCGCCCCACCCCCCTCCTTAGCTCAAGTAACTTGTTGCTGAGTAGTCCCCTAGCAGTTCAAGTCGGATTGATATACCGCACTGCAAATGTAGGCTGTCCCTTCTAGCACTTTCTACCCCATGACTCATCCCCACGCCCGCACCAAACCCCGTACCAACTCCCACTCAAGCGCCCACGCCAAAGATCAAACCCCCTCACACCCACAAAGCCAAAACCCCATCTCCGACCACGCCCAATGCCAACACCACAAAGACTGGCATTGTAGTACACGGGATAGCCCTGAGAAAAGACCTCGGGAATGTCCGACGATGGATGGAGGCAGCCAACCAGGACCTAGGAAGGATCACGGGGATCCGATGGCTAAGGAAAAAGCAGACTTTGATTGAGGAGGGAAAGAAGACAAGCTCGGTGGTGGTGTATCTGGAGGAGGAATCGGGAAGTGACAGGGTGAGACTGGGAGGAAGATGGCTCCGAGCAGAGCAGTACGACTGGGACAGAGGAAAGAAGTGAAGGACCCATCCCGTACTGAACTCCACCCGCATCATGAACTAGCACCGCGGGCACTACATGTATCTAGCCGTTAAAATTGTTTCTCTTTTAATAAACCCTCGCCATAGCCCATAGGGCGGCATGCGAGTATTGAAAAAAAAAAAAAAAAAAAAAAAAAAAAAAAAAAAGATGATGTCTCAACCGGTGGTTCCACACATAGTATAGGAAGGAGTAAAATATGCATTGATATGCTAAGAGCTACGTATGATAGTATAAAACATCATGAGATGCCGGCGGATAGTACAGTGACCAGTCGTAAGTGAACAGAACAAAATGTTAAGAGAGCTAAGAGAGCTGACTGCGCATGAAATGAGTGAAGATAACCTTCCAAAAAGAAGCAATGAACGCAAGGAACAACGCCTAGGAATATCGAGGTACACATTGGGTGTATATTAAGTCCTGTGACAATTCATTGTTCCGATAGAATGCCGAATACTACTCGGGACCGGGCGGCGATCCCTTGGACTGGTTAACTTGTTTCAGATACGCTTCCAACAGTAGTTTTGCGATTTCCTGATTCCCTTTTTCCACGGCAGCCGCAATTGAACACACGGCCTTTGTAGTGGTTTCCAGCTCAGACGGCAAAGTGCCATGGGGTAGGTTATCGAAGCCATGGTTGGAATGGCAATTTTCATGGCCCACTATGGCCTTGTTCTCCAACAGGAGTTTCGAAGTTTCGAGAGCTCCTTGCTTTAGATTCAGAGGCTCGTTCGAATGAATTGAAGCTGTAGCTGCAAGAGGTGTCTTTCCTATTCTATCGGTTCTGTTGATCTCCGCTCCTGCCACTAGGAGCTGCTTTACAACCTCGACATGGCCTCCTTTTGCGGCCCAGTGCAAGGGTGTCTGCTGATCATCATTGCCTCTGTTGACATCCGCTCCTGCTGCCAGGAGCTGCTCTACGACATCGACATGGCCTCCTCCGGCAGCCTGGTGCAAGGGTGTCTGCTGATCGTCATTGCCTCTGTTGATATCCGCTTTTGCTTTTAGGAGCTGCTTCACAACCTCGACATGGCCGTCTACTGCAGCCCAGTGTAGGGGTGTCTGCTGATAATTACTGCCTCTGTTTACTTCTGCTCCTGCGTCTAGGAGCTGCTTTACAACTTCGACATGCCCTACTGCTGCAGCCCGGTGCAAGGGCATATTCCCATACTCATTGACTCGGTTGACCTCTGCTCCTGCGCCTAGGAGCTGCTTCACAACTTCGACATGGCCTCCTGCTGCAGCCCAGTGCAAGGGTGTTTGCTGGCAATTACTACCTCTGTTTACTTCCGCTCCTGCGTCTAGGAGCTGCTTTACAACTTCGAGATGACCTCTTGCTGCAGCGCGATGAAAGGGAGTCTTCTTATCGTTATCACTTATGTTGATTTCCGCTTTTTCCTTTAGGAGCTGCTTTACAACCTCGAAATGCCCTCCTGTTGCAGCCTGGTGCAAGGGTGTCTCCTCACGTATATCGCCTCTGTTGACCTCTGCTCCTGCCTTTAAGAGCAGCTTCACAACCTCAGCATGGCCTCCTGCTGCAGCCTGGTGCAAGGGTGTCTGCTGATCATTATCGCTTCTGTTGACCTCCGCTCTTGCCTTTAAGAGCAGCTTCACAACCTCAACATGGCCTTCTGCTGCAGCCCAGTGCAAGGGTGTCTGCTGATCAATATTGCCTCTGTTGACCTCTGCTCCTGCCTCTAGGAGTTGCTTTAGAACTTCGAAATGCCCTCCTGCTGCAGCACAGTGCAAGGGTATCTCTTCATATACATTGTCTCTGTTGACCTCCGCTCCTGCCGCTAGAAGATGCTTTACAATTTTGACATGGCCTTCCCCTGCAGCCCGGTGCAAGGGTGTCATCCCAGCATTATACTCTATGTTGACCTCCGCTCCTACTTCTAGGAGCTGCTTCACAACCTCGAAATAGCCTCGTTGTGCGGCCCAGTGCAAGGGTCTATTTAGATCACGGCCTTGTTTTTCTGTTTTGTCATTACTCGTATGCTGCCTCGGATCACGGTCGAGCGCGAAGCTTTTCTCCAGGATTCGTTCGAAAACCTTCAGGTGTCCATTTCGGGCCGCACAATCCAATGCCTTAGAAAGTGCTCCAGTTATAAAACCTCCTCTCTCTAGAATATAACTGACACTTCTCACTTCTCCAGCATTCGCAGACTCTATAAGTAAGGAGCTCCAATCCACAGGAGCTCCCGCAAGCACTAGTCGATCGAAAATCAATAGATGACCTCCAACGAATGCCGAATTTAGTGCATTGCCCAGATATTCTGCATTGTAATTAAGCTCCGCCCCGAGTTGCAGTATGTGTTCGACAGTTCTGAGGTGACCCCGGGCAGAAGCAGCCATCAGAGCTGTTTCTTTTTCTCCTGTTTCATGCAAGTGAAATTCAAAACTCAACTCTGAGCCTTGGATGAGATAAAGGTTGATGAGATAAGGAAATCCAAATGCAGCAGAGACCAGTAGAGGCATCTCTGAAACATAGTGTTCATACTTTGTTCCCGCGGAAGTGCGGGAAAGAAACTGTTTCACAAACTGAGCCGGCGATATCCCATTTGAGGAGACCTCTTGAAATATCACTCGCACCAGGGCACCATGTGAGTTCTGAACAGCCCATTTGAAGCACTCATGATGAGGATTATATGTTTTTGTCGGTGAATTTGTTGGCCAAGGCACTTTGACAAGGTTACACTCACTCAAAACTAAGTTCTTGAACCATGTCCAAAGTTCTTCCATAGGTATGACTGACCGGTAGGCTACTGGTAGGCTTTTACAATGGCTGAGCCAGTTCATAGTAACATACTCGAACAAAGCGCATTCATTCATCTGAGACCTAGATGAATCTGAGTCTGTACCTGCTTTTGCTGATGTTGGGCTAAACAATTTCAAATTGGCCTTCTTGGGCACATGTTCTGAAGGTTGTGCAAGAACCCGGCGGAAGGCTGTGGCAACTAAGCCTGAGTGTAGTTCCGGTGGGGTCCACTTTGATACAGGCATGGAGAGTACTGATTGCTTTGGTGCTGATACAGGAGTATGCCATTCCAGTTCGGTTTGAAGATCCCGGAAATGCAAGTATTGCAGACACCTTTTGGCCAGGTGTAGTTCCGTAGCTTGTGATTCAATCCGAAAAGCCTCAAGCGGTGCTGGCATTTTGTATGTGCGTAGAAAGGTTACAACAGTGGAATGTATGAACCGAACAGTTGATGAATCATAAACTGGCTCTTCTATCACTAAAAGGTTTCCACAGGCCTCAATGACCTTGTCCGGGCTTGCTGGAATACGGTCTAGTCCTTGCATTCGTGTTCTATCATGATCTGTGATTACAACTGCTTCAACAAGTTCACGTAGTGACAACCGCCTCCTTGCCGTGGTGAGCCATCGGAATGCCTCTATTGCAGTATCTTTATTACGCTCATTGACAATGCGTTGGAGTATCCTGATGTATGTCTCATCTAGATTGCGAGGCAATGACTGTAAGGTCTTTCGAATCTCCTCATCATTGAGCTGCCTACAGATATCATGTATCTGTAGGGCGACCCAGAGGAACCTGAGTTGAATCTGTTATTTAGTACTTGACTATCAATTGCTTGGAACCCAGAAATAGACCATATACATACATTCCTTCGACACCAGCCAGCAATGCCTGCTTAATTTCCTCTACCATCATTGGATCTTGAATTTGTAATCTGCCATCTTCTAAACGCTGCTTCAATGAATCATCAATATACCCCTCAATTTCAGCACGACATTTCACATCATCAAGTGAGATTGAGATCGCATTTGTGAGGTTCCTTGTCAGATAAACCTCTTTACGGCATGAAAGGTAAACTTTGATACACCGTGGTATTCTCTTCAACTTCTTTAGTAGTTCAAGAATCTGTGCTTGAACATCTTCATGACATTCATCAATCCCGTCAAGTATCAGATAGATGTGAGTGGGAAGCCTGCAAGTGCGAATGAAAAGGTCTTGCCATTGATGTGTAGGAGGGATATTGTTGTATTGATCGAAGAAGCCAGCCAGATATTCTTCGAATTCAGTGGAACCATGAAAAACAGAGAGTATTTGCTTGATCAAGCTTCTGACAATTTCTTCGAACTTGAGAGAACGGCAGTCAGAGAAATTGCAGAAAAAGTACCCAATGAATTCTTTTTCAAATCCACTGTTGGTTTGCTGGACACATGTGTCTAGGAGATGCTTCACTACAGAGGTTGATAAAACTGATTTTCCTGAACCCGCTGTAGACATTATCATTGCAGCAGTCAGCGACGTAAGTAGCCACGCAAGAAGTTCATGAACTAAAGCCCACTTACGTATTCCATGGCACCAGAGTACTGAAGAATTGCATGATTGGGCCCATTCCTTATACTCGTGCAACTCAAACAGCCATTCCCCAGTACGCGGATGACTGACATTCACAAAATCCAGGAAGGTTGTCGTATGATTGTAATCAGAGATCCGTTTCAGAAGCCTTTGGCGTGCATCAACTGCTCAAGTTCAATTGTTAGTCAACACGCATGAAAGCCCAGTCCGTGAAACCTGGCTGACTAACACTCTTTCTGAGTTTCTTGCTTTCGTTCCAAGTGCGCTAGTTTGTCCCTGGTTTTCCTCCATTGCTGCAATTGCCTCTCATCCTTCCCTGTAGCACAAGAGTAAGAATGTCGGAATCTCTACAAAACCTACTTGTATTAAATATATCCACTCAGCTTACCTTTTGCATCTGCCTGTAGCCTCAGGACCAACTTTCTATTGCGAGCCAATCCCTGCAGCTCTACATTTCTTTGTTCTTCCCAATTGGCATTAAAAAGCATCTGCTGCTGGATTGCTTTTCTCGTTGCATCCTCCCTTGCAAGAATAATCTGGTATTCTACAATTTTCTGCTGCATGGTGAGGCTTCTTTCCACATCTTGCAGTTCATTCTGCAATGGTTGCAACAGCGCCCTGAGTATCATTGTGGTGCCTGGCCATGCTATCAGCAAGCTTTTTCATTTGCTGCATTTCGAAATTCCGATATGCTTATTTTCTCACTTACTTGACATCCGTAAAAACATAAGAGCATCTGAACAAAACTTCACTATCTGGGCATAGTACTCAAAGACGGCATCTTGAAGGCCAGGGTGGTGTGGCCACAAATCTTGAAATTCCTTGAATATGGGGCATAGCGTCCCCAGTCTTTCCAGCAAATCGGTGAGAGAGCTGAAATATCGAAAGTAATTTGTAGCTGTCTGTTTCAGCACACATCAGTAAGTGAGAACATAGCTTGGCAATTTGTTTTTTTTTTTGTTTTTTTTTTAATATCATTACTCGCGTGCCTCCCTAGGGGCTATGGCGAGGTCTGGTTAAATACATGAAATGGGTGAATAAGTATAAAAGGAAATTAGTAAGATAAAAGGAAATTAGTGAAGTTGTGAGAAATGAGAGGAAGAGAGGTCTGCTGCATATAGGTACAAATAGGCAAATCAACATGTCGGATGCAGTGTACCACGTACCAGCAACAAAATCTTGACACTTCCCCACACCAAAGCTGAAATACACGCACTGTGCTGAATCATAGTATCCACAATTCCAGAGAATTGTTGGACTGATTGCAAAAATGCTTCACAACGTTGAATTTTCTTCTCTGAAACTCTTGCATTTTTCAGGCCTTTTGTCAGCTCTAGAATATCACCTGGAGTTTTAGATTGGATTAGAGAATTTCTTTGCTCTGGTGATAACAATTTGCTAAATTCATCAACAGCATTGAGCAGATTCTCACGACCACTACAAGGCGTCCTCATCAGTATCCAAAATAATGCGGCGCAGAAATTCCAATAGCTGCGTTGACTGTACCACTTACCTCAGTCTTTGGGCATGAGTGCTAGGCTGCTGTGCCATTGAAACAGGCAAGGAGTTGTTTCTATGCTTGGCTATTCTTGATACACTTTTGAGCGGTTGATAGGTACGCAGGTAATGTGCGTTCGAAAGCTTGGGGATATTGCGACTTCTGAATTTCCAAAATCCTATTAGTTGGTCAAGGTTGAGCAGTTGCGGATGTGGACAAATTCATCGGCGGAGCTAGAAGTGGGTGTATACTCAATTAAGCTGCTCCAGTTGCAATAATGAGACTCAAACCGTGCGCCAGCTGAATCAGTGATCACACCAATTTTGAATCACCAATAAGTACTCTCTCATTGCTAAGCAGCCCCTGGCTAGTCGGTAGGAATTTAAATAAATTCAAAAGTTCAACAAAATAGGCAAAGCCTACTTAGTGAACATCGCAATAACGTTAATCGATCGCTACTACTCCGAGATTAGAGACACCTAGTGCCGTATTCCAAATAAGCGATCTAGCATCGAATTCATTTTGGGTGCTGTACGCTACGTGTGCAGAGCGGGGTACTGGCCTTCAACCCAGTTGGCTCTGGTGTATTAGTATAAAGAATGGTGGCATGCAATTGGTTGATGACTCAAGAAGGCTATGCAGAATCATAAGTTATCTTAAACGAGAAATAGTCTGGTTAACTTGAGGAAACTTTTGGTTAGTGCTTAGGCTTGATTTGAACTGCCGCAGATTAAGATTGAATACCGCGACCGAGACCCCCAGTCGGACTTTCCGAATTCTGATCTCTTCTATCCCCAATTTCACCTAGGAAAGTGACTCTCTTGCCTGCATCTACATAGAATTAGCAGCCTTACACAAAACTTCCCCTTTACTGACGGGGTGTCTTGCTCGCCAGATTATGCGGTATGCACAGCCTCGAACCCTGTACTCTTGCAGCCTTAATACCAACCAAGATATCGCAATGCTGGCGAGTTTCGCCAATCGGAAACGAACCGGCATTGAAGGCACTTATACACTGTATGCACTATCCTTTAAGCTTGGTGAGACTCAACTAGCCTTGCATTAGTGGCCCTTGGCAATGTTGTCAAATTCAACTTCGAGTTTCCGGGTTTTGTGCAACTAGACTAAACTAGGCTTTGTGCAACTAGACTAGGCTTTGTGCAACTAGACTAGGCTTTGTGCAACTAGACTAGGCTTTGTGCAACTAGACTAGGCTTTGTGCAACTAGACTAGGCTTTGTGCTTAGTCAAGAAGTTTCCTACATGTGGTTGCTACAGAGAGTGGACACAATAGTGAAAACTATGTGCTTAGTCATCACCGAGCGCAAGGTTAAAGCTAGTTGAGTCTCACCAGCTGAAGGGATACAGTAATCATGAGACTTAGCATCTGCAGAGGAATGGGAAAAGAAAAATAGGCTTCGAGCTAAGAAAAAAAATAAGGTGCGGCGACTTCAGGAATGCTGAAGCGAGAGAAAAATATTAATTATTAGGAATAGTGCATGCCGACACGCTGAAGCTGCAGGCATACGCCAAATGTCAGAAAACGTTCACATGGCTTGCGGAGAAAGAGGAGGAGCAGCATGAGAGTCAAATGAACCGGCAGAATTTTCCTCATTAGAGTAGGGTATATAGACGTGCGGTATGATATATAGAAGGAACAATGAAGGAACATTCAACTTTTGAGAACATAATATTCACATCCGGAGAGAAGGAAGGCTGGCGAAGGCCCTGTGGAAAGCAGCTATGAGACTGAGGTTGGTTTACGTGTTGGTGCGATCAGCGGGAACGTGGAAGTCCATACCGAGTAGGCGAGATAGTAGAATTGATAGCTGAACTAGAGGATATCCAGACACATTTACATCCGCTACAGATAATGACAGAGGACATGACAGAGGGCACGTGCAGCCATTAGACACCTTTCTATTCAAGCTCCTGTACAACTTGGGAAAGGCGAAATGCGGAGGTGGTGCTTGTACCCTGTGATGGGAACTGCATTCAGATGATGACAACGACACCAGAACAGCTGCGGCTATGCGATCAGACACCGGGAAGGCAGATAGCTGGCGGGAAAACTCCATATCTGGAACAGCTTGAGACGTAGGACTCTTTAGGCGGCACCAGGTGGGTTTAGGCAGTCAGGCGGCGTCCCTAGTGGGTAGCAACAGATAAAACAGCCGGTACAGTACTGCAGGAACCTCATCCGGAGGTGACAGAAGGATTGGGACGGCAGAGGAAGCTACAGCGCTAGCCAGCCGGCTATGGCAAGGACGACGTTACAAAGTACTTGCAAGAGCAAGCGGAGTAAAGAGGGAGGTATCGCACCTTATATACCAAGTTACAAGATGAGTGAATACATGAAGCGTTATGGAAAACACACCCCGATGCGTATTACATGCCCCGGAGCAGGTACAAATTAGGATAGTTCCTTCATGTCCCTAAATGGGTAATTGGTCTTCCGTGCTAGCTTGTTCATATTTATGCATTCTGACTTGGGTAACCGCAATTAATGCTTGGCATAGAAGCAATCCTTAAGCGACGCCGAAGACTTCGCTTGACAGTGGAACAGAGAATAAATCATTTCAAATAAATTCTATATATACCAGCACGTGCATTAAAATGTAAATGCTCGTGATATTTACAGTACTGTAATCATATGAAGGGCAAATACTCGTAATTTTTCATTTCAGTACGTCAATGGCATATCAATGGTATGAGATGTGAATATTACGTAAATCCATGATATTAAGACCTACGTACTCACTATTAGTCTTCGATCCTACCGATATGGTGCCTATTTGAATTGCTTCTTCAAAATTCCAACTGAATTCTGCTATTTTGTTCTACGAATCTCAGTTCTGTGCTTGTTGCTGTCGGCCCACAGCTGCCTTTGCCACTTCAGTTACGTCGACAATACGAGACTTAACTCACCTCCACCTTTTTATTTCAACGCGGGAAAGAAGTTTCTGTTGTGCATTAAATTCAGTGCAATCAACGGTATCTTTCCATGTCTCTGTGAATTTGTTTTTTGGCCATTTTTATTGAATCATCTAATTTCTCCGGAGGTTGTCCTTTTTTCAGTCATGATTGTTGCTGCATGCACACCAGCACTGTCGCATATTTGCAACCAACACACTTCTAAATCTTTGCAGCGATACCATATATTAAGCATGACCTAACTTGCAAGTTTTTGAATGGGAATATATAATTATCCGATGGACACCATTGCAAACGAAAATTATTTTCTGGAAACGGCTGCTGAAAAGTGCGTATGTTTTAGCGTTTTGCGCGACGGAATTATACCAAGTTGATGAGAGAGCAAATAGCAACTCGATTGTCAAAATATAACCGGATGCATTGCTGTGCAATCAAAACGAAAAGGTGCAAAACCCCACTCGCTAACATGGTGCTATCCTTAGATCGACCACTACCATCCCATTTCATTTCTCAAATTCCAACTGCTCTATACGTAGTACGTGATTCTGTCCGCTTGCGGTGTAGACATATAATGCCGCAACTCTTCGCTGGCTTGCCGCTAGCTCATTTTCTTCTCCAGCTTGTATGTCGCACCGCGCTGGGCATGTACTTTGGCCAACCATGGCAATCCACCATCCACTCTGAAGAGTCAGATTCCCATGCTCGCCTCCTGTTTGATCAGGTCTGCCGCCGGCGTGACAATTTGCGCTGTGGTAACTTCTCAAAGTTCTACCAATTACTCGGTTTATGACGGCGTCCCTGGTTGTCATGCCTCGGCAGCGATGCAACAGGCAACGCAGTATGGTTTAGTGGGACTGACTTCAGCGAAGATGCAGAAAGAGTGGGCAGCATTTATGTTCGTTGGGTCGGAGGTAGTAATGTCCAGCGGTTTACGACACTCCGTGTGTTCATAGACGACCGTAACGAAGCCGTCCATGTGCTACGCGAGAACCCAATAGTGCCGAACGTGCCTCAACAGTACCAACTTGAAAAAGCAACCAACCAGCCGTACCTCATACCGCAGCTTGTAGGGTTCTGGTGGCGCGCTCGGGAAAGGTTGTTGGAATCGCAAACGATTCCGATACCAATATTGCAATGGACGTTAGATACTATCATGGTAGAACTTGGAGGTACCTTGCCATCTTGGATCTAGAGTAACTTGTGTATTGTAGTGCCGAAGGAACGCTGCCTCCTCCATTGCCGCTACGTTACATGTGGTCTCCTTATCACTTGTATTCCAGCAGCCTGGATACGAAGTCCCTTCGTCGACGCCATACGTACTTTACGCTAGACTTTTCTCCTACCTTCTTGGAGACACAAGAAGTGGATGTGAATCTACATTATGTCATTAATAAGCAACGCTGCCGGTTTGAAGCTGCTAATGATCCTGCGCCAGCCTGGGAATTTAGAGAACAGATTACGGTTTTGCAACTTCGTGAGTCCGTTTCTCCCGCACAGGATATTGCTTTCCATGGCCGTGGCAATAGCGCGCTCGAAGCGCCCCATATGCACCCCTAAACCCATTGATACTTTTACTTGTAGTACCGGCTATTACACGCGGTTCTGGGAGAATGCAATCGCCATTAGGGCTGACCATAAGGGAGAACTTTTCTTCTAATCTTTTTTTTTTTTTTTTTTTTTTTTTTATATCATTACTCGCGTGCCGCCCTACGGGCTATGGCGAGGGCTTTCTTCTAATCAAATCTCGACCCTGACACGGCAAACCAGGAGACAATCATACGTGTAGAGTTTTATAAGTTGGCAAAGTTCTGTTTGACAGGGAACCGCGAAAAACAGGACACTCACCATCCGATCAAAATTGCTACTGTACCCTCCTTGTCACAAAACACTGAAGTACTTTTGCCTGATATTATTCAATATATATTTGGCTAACAGTGACAATCATGCATAGCTGAGGGAAAATAAATAAAGGGTTATTCTTCACTTTTAATACCTCTATTTGCACTGAAAAGACATTGCGGTCGATTAATGGCACCATGAGTTTTTCATTGATGTCTTGGCATGCATTTATATGGAATTCCCATACAAAGTGCACTGGAGGGTAGGATGCACTACTTCCCGTCACCGCTCACCATAATGGCTATAGAATTGTGGCTAGACAGTCTCCCCAACTGGCCTCTTAGAAATTAGTGCTTCAATTGGCTTAATGTTGTTTAATACCTAGTTCATACATCAAATTGCTATTTCTGGTAGTTTCCTATGCAATTTTTGCAATACAATATTCTGTGAGAATATGAAGTTTGTAAATATTTTCCCCACTTCTTCAGAAATTTTCTTGGTGTGCTTCTCACAACTATAAATAAGGTAAAATAATTACATTCAAGTATCCTACTATTTTTTATCATATTTAATTCAGGTGTGATAAGTGGAATTCAATACAGTCGTAGTGATATTGCAGTGAGAAATGTATGCCAAATCTCTGCCAATATACGATGCGAATTTCATAGAATCGTAAACCCTTTTAAAACAACATTTCTCAAGAAGCTAAGGTGTGGAATAGTCCTTCATTTAGTCCCTCTACAAGATGCATACAAGATTCTATTCTGGAGGTTGAGATATATGTTGTCTCATGCGGTCATTTTGGAGCTGGTGATTAGGAGGGGGGTGATTTGAAGGCGGTGATTCGAGAGGCTGGAGGAGGGCTAAGTGATATAGGTAAGGGTAAGAGAAGCGGCTGTGGGTCGAGAGACGACAGGAGATGACCCGAGAGGAGGGAGGTGGAGGGGGAGGTAGGGGGAGAGGTACGGGAAGGGAGGTGCGGGTGGAGGTGGAAGTGGGAGAGGTTGTTGGTGGGGTGGACAGTGCGAGAGGGAGTCATATAGGGAGAGGCGACTGGGGAGGCGATGTCAGATCCGAGAGGTGGAGGTTGGAGAAGCAAGAAAAGAGACTATCGGAGAAAGAAGTGGTGAGGGAAACGGAGATTTGAGAGACGGCCGGGGGAGAGGCGTTAAAGCTGGGTGGTGGGAGAGCGGGTGGGAGAGGCTCTCAGAGGGGCTGACAGAGGATGTGGGAGAGGCTATTGAGGAGGGGAAGCAGTCGGAGGGGTTGAAGAAGAAGCGGTGGGGAAGGCGATGGAGGTGGAGGTGGACGGAGAGGCGGTGGAGAGGCTGTCGGAGGAGCTGTTTGCGCGGCTGCCGAGAGGCTGTTGAAGGAGCCGTTGGAAGAGCTATCGGCGGGGCTGCTGGAGGGGGGGCAGCTGTCGGAGGAGGGTAGCCACTAGCATAGCCATCATGGTGGATGCTGAAGGGGCATTCGGACAGGGTGGTGGGACGGAGTGATAGTATGTGGGTCGGGGCATTGGAAGGCAGTGGGAGCGGTGGAGAGGCGGGGCGGTGAGGGCTATGGAAGTGCCTGCTGGAGTCGCTGCTGCAATGGCCGCTCTAGCGCTGCTCGAGAGGGGTGCGACCTGAAGAATTATGTTTAAGCGACATGCTGCTGCAGCTGGTGGAGGAGAGGGGGCGTGTGGGTGCGATTGACGGTGGTAGGCGGAGGTCTATAAATTTTTACTTGTATATTTGAGGTTGTTACAGAGGCTGTCGGAGGCAGTTAAGAGGCCAGGGCACCGCTGAAGGGGCCCTGAAGGGGCCGTGGTAAGCGCCGCTGAAGAGATCACGCAGCCGCTAGAGCGGGGTACGGTGGGGCGGGTGGGACACTGCGGCGGTGCGATCCGACAGTGCGATGAGACGGGGAGTGGGAAGGCGGCGTGGCATGTTGGGGTAGGAGGGGGTGGGGTGGCGGGGTGGGATGGGGGATGGATTTAAGAGGTCTGGGTTTTTCCATTGCAGTGAACTGACCTAAGCCTTGGTGGAAGTGGAATGCTGTTATCTCCAGTGATGGAGGGAACAACATGCGCCATGGAGAGGTGTAGAATTGAGGGCCCCGGTTCGATTCTCGAGCGGGGGAGAGGGCTGTCCGGCAACTTACTGAGATGGCTTCGGTTCCATATGATTCAATTCTAGTGGAACCTGGGCGACCTGTTGTTAATTTTTCTTTTTTTCTCCTCGCACGTATGGGTATTCATTTGGCATTGAGTGACATTTGCGATGTACTCACATGCATTCCAATAGACCTTTGGCAGTTGTATCCTGTCCAGTCTATCATATTGGCCAGCTGTAGCTGTACAGTACCCCGTCACATCGTCAATCGTTGGGCGGATGACTCACCAATTCATCGGTGTCATATTGCTGAATAGATCAGACTGACAATGCACCAATTCCTAACATTGATATATCGTTCGTAATGTGTCAATGCATTGCTGAATCGTGCAGCCTGTGACTGATCCGTGTGTCGCTGGTAATTCTGTCACAATCCACCCATATTTAGATCCTTGAAGCTTACCCTGAATCCGGCCACTCACACAGTGGCGCTATGGCAAGCTGGCACCGGTTACCCAAACATCGCAGCATATGCCACCACTGCCACAGACCACGTCGTACCACACTTCAAGCGATGCCACAGACCACCCACGCGAATGATTGATCTATAATTGCTCATGAGCCGTAGTCCCGCCGGTCGGGAGTGTCTTTACCAAAGGTCTAGAACCAGCGGTATATTCTCCGCCTCAGCAAGGGAAGTATGCTTATAATCACTTCTCATAAGTTCGTTCTATTGCATGTCCTGTAGGCAAATCCCTCAAGCAACGCCTTTCCTACCCCGTACCGTCTACCCTCCTGTCGTGACAGCGACGCTTGTCGAGGTTGTGATAATTATCGTGTTAGCCGCTCAGCCGAACCTGCGATTGGGAGGTGCGAGCGTCAGCACAACAGTGGCTTTTACAGGATAATTCAACTCTCCAACAATGTGAACGATTGCTGTATAGTTCGAGCACTTGCTGAATCGCTTAAGTTGGTGAATTGAACAGACCATTAACCATATTATTTTCACCGTTGGTCTTTCGATCCTAGCGATTTGGTGTATACTTGAATTGCTTCCTCACAATTCCCATCGAATTCTGCTATTTTGTTCTATTCTTACGTTCGGCTGCTGTTATTGCGCAGTAACCACATTGATGAGACGTACTGCTGGAAACAATGGGCTCAACAATATGGAATTTACAACGCCCCTCCGTATTTCAAAGCGGACACACACACCAAAAAAAAAGGCTCTGTATCAGCATGAAACTCAGCGGAATTTATATTTCCATGAATTTTGTAGTATCGTCCTCGGAGATTCGTCCTTTTATCGTATTATGAATCCTTCTGTCGCAAATTCGCGGCGTAGTACTAGCGCGAGCAGTCATAATACAACTTTGCAGGTACACCACATATGCATGATCTAAAAGTGATTTATTGCAAAATATTCAGCCCCCATGGACATCACTGCAAGTAAAAACTGTTTGTGTGGATGTTTGCAGCGCCTTGCGCAGCGGGATTATGCCATGGTATCATAAAGTGTTGTAAGAGAGTAAGAGCACATAGAACTCGAAACTGGGACAGTGGGGAACTGGCTGAATAAATGTATATCCCGTGTGACGAGGTGCTGAATTACTTCAATTCGGCAGTTGGCTTCGGCTTCCCAAGCAGCGAGAATGCAAGCGAGAGTGCGAAAGTGCGAAAGTGCGAAAGAAGAGAAAGGTTTGCTTGAATTGTTGAACTACAGTACAGAAGGCCCATAGAGCTACTCATATATGTAATCCAAGCCTCACGTGCCAATATGCTCTTTGTCCCCGTGAGCGCTCCGTGCTGACGGTTAAGCTTGACCCTTGCATATCGTAGCTTCACAGCGTACCTCACTGACTAGAATTTAAGCGACGATTAATTTGGAGTTTGAACTGGGGCAATTTGAATTTGATTTCTGATTTCTATGTTTTTTTCTCATTTTTCATTTTTTTTTTTTTTCGTTTTGTTTTCTGGTAGCATATATGAGTATTCACCGACACGAGGCGGCGGGTTATCCTCTTCAGTCTGCCATAATCGGCAAGCTAATGCACATCGGCTTCGGAAAAGAGAGAAGATTTCTATCGACTATCATACATGTGAAAGAAAAGGAATGCAAGCAATATGACTCAGCGCCATCTGACTGTTGGTTTCGAGGGTTGCGGAAAAAAAGGCCTAGGGGTTTCCAACCCCCTGTGCCCTTGGCATGCCGAAGGGGCATGCCGAAGGGCACGCCGAAGGACCCCCCAGTCTCTCCCTCGCGGAGGTTCGAGTAGCTGGGGTTACGGGGTCGGTGGGTGGGTGACTTCTGCGATTTCGTATGGCTTGCGAATCGCAGCGGCTTGAGGAGGGAATGCAAGGCCTCTCCTCCCTCTCTATATAGCACGAGGACAGCACGTGACCATCTCCCTGTGACTTCCCGAATGGGAAGACCTCTTCTCGTGGCTTGGTGGCGACCGTGGAGGCTCTGTTGGTGGCTTGTTGGTGGCTCGGTCACGGGCCTCCGGGCCAGGGTCGCTGTCAAGCCTCGTCCATTAGCCTGCGGCCTAACCGCCAAATTGAATGGAACGCCCAGGAAAAGACAAGAGGGCGAAGCCACAAGTGGGAAATTGACGGCGATGATGGCCAGGGGGTATGGGTATGGTCTGTATGTGGATGCATGTTGACCAAGTCCTACCTGGATGACAAGTTCAAGAGACGGAAGCTCGGAACGATGAGATATAGAAGCAGTGAGGTTATGGAGGATCTCAACAGTGTTATGATGCCTTAGGGTTAATGCATTTACTACTGCTGGCCCAGCGAAAGGGCCAGCCCTCTAAACAAAAATCTTTGGAGATACCAGGGTATTTGGAGATACTAGGGTATCCATGCGTGCGGGGTACGGTTTGTTTGTTTGGTTTTATGCTACTATGCATGCAGGGTACTGTTTGTTTGTTTGGTTTTATGCTATTTGTTGTTTTGGTTGTATGTATTTACATCGTTAATTTTTTATATAAAGAGTACTGCCTTCCAGTCATATCTCAGAACCCTCACTATCCTCCCATCCCCCATTCCTCCCATTCCTCTCTCTATGGCGAATACTGTGGATGACGTACTTTTCAACCTGATCACCCGTCTCTCCAAGGAGGCAGAGCGAATCCCCATTACATACTCCATGCGCCTGACAGAGCATACTGTCCCAAGAGATAGCCTTAGTATTAGGAATGCCATAACCGGTAAAACTACCAAAATACACCGGGAAGTAGTTGGGTGGTACCTGTTACGGCTAAGGTGGAAGCTTACCCACCACTGTGGCAAGGGGCAAGGGTTCCACTACTACTAGCTGTCACGGCGAAGGGGATAACGCTTACCCTGTAATCGAACATAAGACCAATGCTGACTGACCTGACTGATCACCCGTTAGGCTTGGCTGTTGATTCTCGCATCGTTTAGATAGGGTAGTACTACGGAAGTGTGTGTCATTCGAAACGCAGCTTGATGCATGCACTCTACTTACGAAAGCTTTATTAATATACGCACATGCATTACATTCGTTATCTCTGCCCCGTACTATTTTTGCATGTTTTCGGTTACGTGTGCCTATTACCACAGGTATTGGCATTGATAAGGAATCGCTGCGTTGCCAGCCAATTATTCATTTGTTGACTACTCATGTATGACTGCGCTGAAGTCTATATAAGCGCCGGCTGGCGATAGCATAGTTAGAAGAAATCAAGACACTAGCGGTGTTCTAAGTTTCTCTATAAACTCTGAAACCTATCGTTTCCTTTCTACGCCCGTGAATCGCTCCGCTCCGCTGCGCGCTCCACGCCCAACAGCTGCCCATCCGACCCGCCGTATACACACTTCCGTGGCGACTCCGGCACCGCCGTACACAAACCTCCGTAGCGACTCCGACCCGCCGTATACACTCTTCCGTAGCCGTAACATCCGGTGCCTTCCAGCGCCCACCGGAGCCGAGCCCCTCACGCCCGTAACAGTACCGCGCAGGACACGGGATATCATTGATTGTCTGTTGAGGATCGTTGCACGTAAGCAAGCAGACTTTACTGTGCCAACACTCGATGAAGACAATGAAGTGATATTGGAAGATAATCTTCCTGAGAGCATAACCCTCAGCACCGTTGCCTGAAGCAATCAGGACAAACAGGGTTTACGACGGTTGGTGAAGGAAGAAGGGAACAAATGGGTTTTCAGCAATTGCACTTTATATATGCGTAAGTACATTACTTTCCTTATACTCGTATTCTGCTAATATTTTAGGCATTCGGGATGGGAATGACCATCGGTGGGCCCGGTTCAGCTCCGACGTCTCCCCAGTTCTTAAGCGTGCAGACGTTGCTACGTTTGCAGTAAACGCAGAACTACGGTATACTAGTTACAAAATGTACCTCCAGGGTGTGGCTGCAACACCCGGTGAATGTATGGAGAAATTTTTTGCACCACCAGTCGGAGCACAAGCACCAGTAGCTCAAGCTGCACCAGTGGTTCAAGCAGCTGCACCAGTGGCTAAAGCACAAGCAGTAACATCACTAAGACGGCAATCACCAAGACGGCAATCACCGAGGCTCCCTAGTATTGGAAGTGCGGGTACGGCTCGCACGGGTATTCTTGAGAGTGCAGCATATAGAGTTAGTGGAAGAACCCTACCTAGTACAGCGTCTGGAACATGGATGGGGGCAGGTCACACCCCTAAGAACTTATTTTCAATAACACCACCCGCAACACAAGAGTCAATGGACACGGAAGTCGATGCCCAGTTACAATACGAAACCTTTGGAGATTCCGATGCTACAGTAACCGATGCTCCGGTAACGGGAAAGTCCTCAAAAAAGCCTACGAATCCTTACATCACGCCAGGTGCTTCGAGAGAGGGAACTGAACCACTGTAATACCCTGGTTTCTTTGTTGTTGGGAGAAGTATCCTGCCTTTACAATTGTTTTTGATGCCACCACCAAAGGAAAAACCGGCATCGTAATACACGGGATCGCCCTACGGAAGGACCTAGAGAAGGTCAGACAATGGTTGGAGGCCGCGAACAAGGAATTGGGAAAGATATCGGGGATTCGCTGGCTGAGGAAGAGGACCACGCTGGTTGAGGAGGGGAAGAAAACCAGCTCGGCGGTTGTATACTTGGAAAAGGAGACGGATGTTGAGAGGGTGAGGCTCGGGGACGTTGGCTCAGATCGGTCCGGTACGAGTCGGAGAGGGGACGGAAGTAGGAGATACCGGGACCGGGACTGCCACCCGCATCATGGAGAAGTTTCGCGGGCACTACATGTAGTTAGGAGTAGATAGTTTGGGGTTCGACTTCTTTTTTCACTTTTAATAAAACCTCGCCATAGCCCTTTGGGCGGCATGCGAGTATTGATATAAAAAAAAAAAAAAAAAAAAAAAAAAAATTGTTTTTGTGCTGTATGTAGGTTGACGAGAAGTGGCATGTATTTAGGCAGCAATTAAATGATTCAATAGCCAAAATAGTTAAACAGGTCAAAATGATAGTTAACTATATCGCAGAATGGGCTGCCAATTATGCAATCTCTGCATATAATGTGCAGGAGGATTCTAGGCTGGAGAAGTCATTGTCAGAGATCATCGGACCAAATTGGGCAGACAAATTCGATGATGAGCAGACGTTAAGTATTCAAGCTTATGTCGGACACCAAATCACATCTAGACTGTTCGCAGGTACTACAGACGTTACCAATTTGAAAAAGGAAATTGTAGAGGTTCTTGGGCTTCAGCCCACCCGGTCAGCCTTAGATGATGCTCTAGAGACTGCACAAACGATTACTGATTCCGTGTCGGTATTTCAATGGCAATGGTTTCCGCCTGGAACCCTATGCAATGACAACATGTGTGATGCTGAGAGGTTATCGAAGGATCTCAGGTTGAGGCGTGTAGCTTTCACAGTGTGGCTTTGCAGCAGAAAGAAAAAACGATTTTCCTTTTGGCTGCTGAGGTTCTGACTTCGGGTATGTTCAACTGTCTATGAGGCCTGTTAACATTCCCTAGATGATCCAATGGAGACTGGGGACTAGTATCATATTTGGTTATACAACCTTTATAATAATGCGAGTATTAATAAAAGTCTATAGCCATAATCCTTGGTACTTTCACAATCCAATCCTTGGCTTCCCAAGCTTGTGAAGCAAATGTCCCCAACCATAGTGGCCTTTCAGCCTTGAGTCGTCATTCAAAAGGGAAAGCACTCAAGAGCTTATTCCTGCCCAATTAGATTACTTTGACCGCTTATATATGATTAACATTACGTACTAGTTATAGCAAATATTAGTTAATGATTAGTCGTACATATGATAGAAGGTTTCATACTAGGGAAAATACGCCTGCCAAATTAGGCGGGGGTCATGAGGCACCCCTTTTGTAGCCAGTGGTATTTATTGGTTAGGGAATCATTCCACTCTCATCCTCGGTCTTGTGTACTTACAGAAACAAATCGATATCGAAAGAACCAGATACCATGTCCTCTTATTCAGATACCCAAATGACAGTTGCGGACTACGTTAGCACCCTTCAAGACTGATATGAGACAGCAGAGACAGTTGATGAAAAGTTGGACCTTATCTAGCCCCTACTTCTCCGAGTAGCCAATGGGTTAGAGAGCCTGAAGTCACATCTACCATACACAATTGAGCAGATTTTCGATAGCGGGTAGAGGAGGCTATCATGAGCACCCAACGCACACAAGATAAAAAATTGGATGATATTATGTGTAAGGCTCAATTGATATGCGAAATGTTAAATCAGGGGGTATGCATACCTATGAACTGTTCCCGGATAATCAGGACCATTAACATTTTCTAGGATAGTTCATACTTGTGGATATCATGGTAGAGCAGACACGAAGAGTCGGGATTCTGGAAACGATTCAGTTTGATTAGTGTTACCCAATTATCAATACCATTGTCATTGGTTTCCTTTGTATAATATAATGTAATATTAATCTCGCAGCCAATCAGTGGGGTTTGAATTTCTGATAAGCCCTGAAGTGAGGAATTGTAGTGCCCTGCGCTGGAAAAGGTGTAGTGAGATATCTGATAGGGATAAAGGCAGTAAGATCGTTTCTATAGGACAGGGGCAGTTCTTATGTAATGCAATTGGTTTTTAGAGCTCTTATCAGATTCTGTTGCAGGTCTCCAGGCTGAGGTACAGGCGATGCTGTTCCTGAATCCTATGCTACATAGTAAAATACATAGTAAAAATATATCGGATCAGAGATGCCATCTAACCACATGCAGAGCCCTATGCGCAAGCTGGGCTGGCCCTCTGAAACAAAACAAGTCAAACATACAATTCGTTTGTACCCCGCCTTTTGATCTGATAATTTTGCTTTTACATAGGTAACCTTTGTTCTCTAACCTACCTCTTTTACACACAAGCTCCGTGAGTCCCCCTCTGCAACCAACAAAGCACTTCTACTATCAACCGTTGTCATCAATGGATGATCATCTGATACCAGAACTGCTGTCTGCAGAGCTCTTGCATCGTGCTACAACAAGTGTAACAACCAGATTGCTTCCATAATAGCTCTGGACCCAGCTTTGCGATCGTGTTATAGGCAGTCGGTCGGAACAAATGGCTGTAGGAATTGTTGTTAATGGTATCTAGGATGGCAAATTTTTCAATTGTTTCTTTGAGCAAATTAGATTGCTATGCAGCATGCGATATAGATTGTTGTGTTTCTTGTGGCACAGACAGGTCCAGCATGTACTGGTTGTTGGAAGGTTATTCTGAGCATAGAATAAATGAGGTGCAAAAATGGTGGTTGATTTTTAAGATGTTCCAAATTGCTGCTCGCGCGCTCAGGTGTAATCAGCAGAATGTGAAGTCATTGCCTTTAAAATAGAAGTAAACATTGGAATTTCTAATTGTATACTTTTGAATTTGGGAGATTGGGATAGGAAATACCTTGGATATTAATAGTTTTTTTTTTTTTTTTTTTTTTTTTTTTCACTCACAATATCATAGAATCTTGTGATGATATAATCATCATAGTATTTTTGGAAAAAAAAAATCGAAGTTCATTTTTGTTGTCAACGAGCCTTACCGTTTTAGGAAACTGAGTGTTCGTTTTCATGGTAGTATAGAAACACAACTTCAAACCATTGATTAAGTAATACATCTGCCAAGCCCCTAAGTACGTACCTACTAGTAGCAGCGCCTGATTCAAGGCTAACCTGGAGAGTGAACACAATAGTGAAAACTATGTGCTTAGTCATCGCCAAGATCCCCTAAGGCAAGGCTAAAGCTAGTTGAGTATCACCAGCTGAAGGGAAACAGTAATCATGAGACTTAGCATCTGCAGAGGAGTGGGAAAAGGAAAATAGGCTTCAAGCTAAGAAAAAAAATTAGGTGCGGCGACTTCAAGAGTACTGAAGGGAGAGAAAAATATCATTAGGAATAGTGCAATGCCAACACGCTGAAGCTGCATGCATACCCTGAATGTCAGAAAACGCTCACATGGCTTTTGCGGAGAAAGAGGAGGAGCAGCATGGGAGTCGAATGAACCGGAAGAATTTTTCTCTCTGCCTCATTAGAAGAGGGCATATAGACGTGCGGTATGATATATAGAAGGAACAATGAACTTTTGAGAACATAATATTCACATCCGGAGAGAAGGAAGGCTGGCGAAGGCCCTGTGGAAAGCAGCTATGAGACTGAGGTTGGTTTACGTGTTGGTGCGATCACCGGGAATGTGGAAGTCCATACCGAGTAGGCGAGATAGTAGAATTGATAGCTGAACTAGAGGATATCCAGACACATTTACGTCCGCTACAGATAATGACAGAGGACATGACAGAGGGCACGTACAGCCATTAGACACCTCTCTATTCAAGCTGCTGTACAACTTGGGAAACGGCGAAATGCGGAGGCGGTGTTTGTACCCTGTGATGGGAACTGCATTCAGATGGTGGCAACGACACCAGAACAGCTGCGGTCCTCGCCATAGCCCATAGGGCGGCAAGCGAGTATTGATATAAAAAAACAAAAAAAAAACAAAAAAACAGCTGCGGCTATGCGATCAGAGACCGGGAAGGCAGATAGCTGGCGGGAAAACTCCATATCTGGGACAGCTTGAGACGTAGGACTCTTTAGGCGGCACCAGGTGGGTTTAGGCAGTCAGGCGGCGTCCCTAGTGGGTAGCACCAGATAAAACAGCCAGTATAGTACTGCAGGAACCTCATCCAGAGGTGGCAGAAGGATTGGGAAGGCAGAGGAAGCTACATCGCTAGCCAGCCGGATATGGCAAGGACCGTTACAAAGTACTTGCAAGAGCAAGCGGAGTAAAGAGGGAGGTATCGCACCTTATATACCAAGTTACAAAGATGAGTGAATACTTGAAGCGGTATGGAAAACACACCCCGATGCGTATACATGCACCGGAGCAGGTACAAATTAGATAGTTCCTTCATGTCCCTAAATGGGTAATTGGTCTTCCGCGCTAGCTTGTTCATTTATGCATTCCGACTTGGGTAACCGCAGTTAATGCTTGACATAGAAGCAATCCTTAAGCGACGCCGAAGACTTCGCTTGACAGTGGAAGCGGACTATACAGAGAATAAATCATGTCAAATAAATTCTATATATACCAGCACGTGCATTAAAATATAAATGCTCGTGATATTTACAGTACTGTAATCATATTAAGGGCAAATACTCGTAATTTTTCATTTCAGTACGTCAATGGCATATCAATGGTATGAGATGTGAATATTACGTAAATCCATGATATTAAGACCTACATACTCACTATTAGTCTTCGATCCTACCGATATGGTGCCTATTTGAATTGCTTCTTCAAAATTCCAACTGAATTCTGCTATTTTGTTCTACGAATCTCAGTTCTGTGCTTGTTGCTGTCGGCCCACAGCTGCCTTTGCCACTTCAGTTACGTCGACAATACGAGACTTAACTCACCTCCACCTTTTATTTCAACGCGGGAAAGAAATTTCTGTTGTGCATGAAATTCAGTGCAATCACCGGTACCTTTCCATGTCTCTGTGAATTTGTTTTTTGGCCATTTTATTGAATCATCTAATTTCTCCGGAGGTTGTCCTTTTTTCAGCCATGATTGTTGCTGCATGCACACCAGCACTGTCGCATATTTGCAACCAACACACTTCTAAATCTTTGCAGCGATACCATATATTAAGCATGACCTAGCTTGCAAGTGTTTGAATGGGAATATATAATTATCCGATGGACACCATTGCAAACGAAAATTATTTTCTGGAAACGGCTGCTGAAAAGTGCGTATGTTTTAGCATATTGCGCGACGGAATTATACCAAGTTGATGAGAGAGCAAATAGCAACTCGATTGTCAAAATATAACCGGATGCATTGCTGTGCAATCAAAACGAAAAGGTGCAAAACCCCACTCGCTAACATGGTGCTGTCCTTAGATCGACCACTACCATCCCATTTCATTTCTCAAATTCCAGCTGCTCTATACGTAGTACATGATTCTGTCTGCTTGCGGTGGAGACATATAATGCCGCAACTCTTCGCTGGCTTGCCGCTAGCTCATTTTCTTCTCCTCTCCAGCGAGCTTGTATGTCGCACCGCGTTGGGCATGTACTTTGGCCAACCATGGCAATCCACCATCTACTCTGAAGAGCCAGATTCCCATGCTCGCCTCCTGTCTGATCAGGTCTGCCGCCGGCGTGACAATTTGCGCTGTGGTAACTTCTCAAAGTTCTGCCAATTACTCGGTTTATGACGGCGTCCCTGGTTGTCATGCCTCGGCAGCGATGCAACAGGCAATGCAGTATGGTTTAGTGGGACTGACTTCAGCGAAGATGCAGAAAGAGTGGGCAGCATTTATCTTCGTTGGGTCGGAGGTAGTGATGTCCAGCGGTTTACGACACTCCGTGTGTTCATAGACGACCGTAACGAAGCCGTCCATGTGCTACGCGAGAACCCAATAGTGCCGAACGTGCCTCAACAGTACCAACTTGAAAAAGCAACCAACCAGCCGTACCTCATACCGCAGCTTGTAGGGTTCTGGTGGCGCGCTCGGGAAAGGTTGTTGGAATCGCAAACGATTCCGATACCAATAGTGCAATGGACGTTAGATACTATCATGGTAGAACTTGGAGGTACCTTGCCATCTTGGATCTAGAGTAACTTGTGTATTGTAGTGCCGAAGGAACGCTGCCTCCTCCATTGCCGCTACGTTACATGTGGTCTCCTTATCACTTGTATTCCAGCAGCCTGGATACGAAGTCCCTTCGTCGACGCCATACGTACTTTACGCTAGACTTTTCTCCTACCTTCTTGGAGACACAAGAAGTGGATGTGAATCTACATTATGTCATTAATAAGCAACGCTGCCGGTTTGAAGCTGCTAATGATCCTGCGCCAGCCTGGGAATTTAGAGAACAGATTACGGTTTTGCAACTTCGTGAGTCCGTTTCTCCCGCACAGGATATTGCTTTCCATGGCCGTGGCAATAGCGCGCTCGAAGCGCCCCATATGTACCCCCAAACCCATTGATACTTTTACTTGTAGTACCGGCTATTACACGCGGTTCTGGGAGAATGCAATCGCCATTAGGGCTGACCATAAGGGAGAACTTTTCTTCTAACCTTTTTTTTTTTTTTTTTTTTTTTTTTTTTTTTTTTTTTTTTTTAATATCATTACTCGCGTGCCGCCCTACGGGCTATGGCGAGGGTTTTCTTCTAATCAAATCTCGACCCTGACACGGCAAACCAGGAGACAATCATACGTGTAGAGTTTTATAAGTTGGCAAAGTTCTGTTTGACAGGGAACCGCGAAAAACAGGACACTCACCATCCGATCAAAATTGCTACTGTACCCTCCTTGTCACAAAACACTGAAGTACTTTTGCCTGATATTATTCAATATATATTTGGCTAACAGTGACAATCATGCATAGCTGAGGGAAAATAAATAAAGGGTTATTCTTCACTTTTAATACCTCTATTTGCACTGAAAAGACATTGTGGTCGATTAATGGCACCATGAGTTTTTCATTGATGTCTTGGCATGTATTTATATGGAATTCCCATACAAAGTGCACTGGAGGGTAGGATGCACTACTTCCCGTCAACGCTCACCATAATGGCTATAGAATTGTGGCTAGACAGTCTCCCCTACTGGCCTCTTAAAAATTAGTGCTTCAATTGGCTTAATGTTGTTTAATACCTAGTTCATACATCAAATTGCCATTTCTGGTAGTTTCCTTTGCAATTTTTGAAATACAATTTTCTGTGAGGATAAGAATTTTTGTGAATAATTCACCACTTCTTCAGAAATTTTCTTGGTGTGCTTCTCACAACTTTAAATAAGGTAAAATAATTATATTCAAGTGTCTAAACATTTTTTATCATGTTTAATTCAGGTGTGATAAGTGGAATTCAATACTAGTGATATTGCAGTGAGAAATATATGCCAAGTCTCTGCCAATATAGGATGCGAATTTCATAGAATGATAAACCCCTTTAAAACAACATTTCTCAAGAAGCTAAGGTGTGGAATATGAAGAATAGTCCTTCATTGAGTCCCTCTACAAGATGCATACAAGATTCTATTCTGGTGGTTGAGATATATATTGTCTCATGCAGTCAGTTTAGAGCTGGTGATATGGAGAGGGGTGATTCGAAGGCGGTGATTCGAGAGGCGGGAGGAGGGCTAAGTGATAGATAAGAGAGAGAGAAGTGGGTGTGGGTCGAGAGACGACAGGAGATGACCGGAGAGGAGGGAGGTGGGGGAGAGATGCGGGAAGGGAAGTGCGGGTGGAGGTAGAAGTGGGAGAGGTTGTTGGTGGGGTGAGCGGTGCGAGAGGGAATCATATAGGGAGAGGCGACTGGGGAGGCGATGTCAGATGCGTGAGGCGGAGGTTGGAGAAGCAATAATAGAGACTATCGGAGATGAAGTGGTGAGAGAAACGGATATTTGAGAGACCTCCGGGAAAGAGGCGTTGATGCTGGGGGCTGGGAGAGGCTGTCAGCGGGGCTGACAGAGGACGTGGGAGGGGCTTTTGAAGGGGGAGGGGGGGGGAGGGGTTGAAGAAGAAGCGGCGGGAAAGGCGATGGAGGTGGGCGGAGAGGCGGTGGAGAGGCTGCCGGAGGAGCTGTTTGAGCGGCTGCCGAGAGGCTGTTGAAAAAGCCATCGGAAGGGCTATCGGCGGGGCTGCTGGAGGGGGAAAAGCTGTCGGAGGAGGGTAGCCACTAGCATAGCCGTCGTGGTGGCTGCAGAAGAGACATTTGGACAGGGTGGTGGGACGGAGTGATAGTACGTGGGACGGGGCGTTGGAAGGCGGTGGGAGCGGTGGAGACACGGGGCGGTGAGGGCCATCGAAGGGCCTGCTGGAGTCGCTGCTGCAATGGCCGGTCTAGCGCTGCTCGAGAGGGGGCGGTGCGACCTGAAGTATTATGTTTTAGCGACATGCTGCAGCTGCTGGAGGAGGGGGGAGCGTGTGGTTGCGATTGAGGGTGGTGGGCGGAGGTGCGGGACGCTATCGCAGCTGACAGGGGCGGAGGTCTATGACTTTTACTTGTATATTTGAGGTTGTCACAGAGGCTGTCGGAGGCAGTTAAGAGGCCAGGGCACCGCTGAAGGGGCCCTGCAGGGGCCGTGGGAAGCGCCGTTGAAGAGATCACGCAGCCGCTGGAGGGGGGTGCGGTGGGGTGGGTGGGACACTGCGACGGTGCGATTCGACAGTGCGATGAGCGGGGAGTGGGAAGGCGGGGTGGGATGTTGGGGTAGGAGGGGGTGGGGTGGTGGGGTGGCGGGTGGGATGGGGGATGGATTTAAGAGGTCTGGGTTTTTTCCATTGCAGTGAACTGTCCTAACCTTGGTGGAAGTGGAATGCTGTTATCTCCAGTGATGGAGGTAACAACATGCGCCATGGAGAGGTATAGAATTGAGGGCCCCGGTTCGATTCTCGAGCGGGGAAGAGGGCTGTCCGGCATCTCACTGAGATGGCTCCGGTTCCATATGATTCAATCTAGTGGAACCTGGGCGACCTGTTGTTAGTTTTTTTTTACCCTCGCACGTATGGGTATTCATTTGGCATTGAGTGACATTTGCGATGTACTCACATGCATTCCAATAGACCTTTGGCAGTTTTATCCTGTTCAGTCTATCATATTGGCCAGCTGTAGCTGTACAGTACCCCGTCACATCGTCAATCGTTGGGTGGATGACTCACCAATTCATCGGTGTCATATTACTAAATAGATCAGATAGACAATGCACCAATTCCTAACATTGATATATCGTTCGTAATGTGTCAATGCATTGCTGAATCGTGCAGCCTGTGACTGATCCGTGTGTCGCTGGTAATTCTGTCACAAACCACCCACATTTAGATCCTTGAAGCTTACCCTGAATCCGGCCACTCACACAGTGGCGCTATGGCAAGGTGGCACCAGTTACCCAAACATCGCAGCATATGCCACCACTGCCACAGACCACGTCGTACCACCAGTTCTGGACTTCAAGCGATGCCACAGATCACCCATGCGAATGATTGATCTATAATTGCTCATGTGCTGCAGTCTCGCCGGTCAGGAGTGTCTCTACCAAAGGTCTAGAACCAGCGGTATATTCTCCGCATCAGCAAGGGAAGTATGCTTATAATCACTTCTCATAAGTTCATTCTATTGCATGTCCTGTAGGCAAATCCCTCAAGCAACGTCTTTTCTACCCCGTACCGTCTACTCTCCTGTCGTGACAGCGACACTTGTCAAAGTTGTGATAATTATCGTGTTAGCCCGCTCAGCCGAACCTGCGATTGGGAGATGCGAGTATGGCTTTTACAGGATAATTCAACTCTCCAACAATGTGAACAATTGCTGTACAGTTCGAGCACTTGCTGAATTGCTAAAGTTGGTGAATCGAACAGATCATTAATTATATTATTTTCACCGTTCGTATTTCGATCCTAGTGGTTTGGTGTATACTTGAATTGCTTCCTCAGAATTCCCATCGAATTCTGCTATTTTGTTCTATTCTTACGTTCGGCTGCTGTTATTCCGCAGTAACCACATTAATGAGACGCACTGCTGGAAACAATGGCTCAACAATATGGAACTTACAACGCCCCTCCATATTTCAACGCGGATACACAAAAGAAAAAAGGCTCTGTATCAGCATGAAACTCAGCGGAATTTATATTTCCATGAATTTTGTAGCATCGTCCTCGGAGATTTTATCGCGTTATGAATCCTTCTGTCGCAAATTCGCAGCGTAGTACTAGCGCGTGCAGTCATACTACAACTTTGCAGGTACACCACATATGCATGATCTAAAAGTGATTTATTGCAAAATATTCAGCCTTATGCACATCCTTGCAAGTAGAAACTGTTTGTGGAGAGGACTGCTGCAAAATGAGAATGTTTGCAGCGTCTTGCGCAGCGGGGTTATGCTATGATAAAGCGTTGTAAGAGCAGATAGAACTCGAAACTGGAACAATGGGGAACTGGCTGAACAAATGTATATCCCGTGTGAGGAGGTGCTGAATTACTTCAATTCGGCAGTTGGCTTCGGCTTCCCAAGCAGCGAGAATGCAAGCGAGAGTGCAAAAGTGCGAAAGAAGAGAAAGGTTTGCTTGAATTGTTGAACTACAGTACAGAAAGCTACTCATATATGTAATCCAAGCCTCACGTGCCAATATGCTCTTTGTCCCCGTGAGCGCTCCGTGCTGACGGTTAAGCTTGACCCTTGCATATCGTAGCTTCACAGAGTACCTCACTGACTAGGGAGTTTGAACTGGGGCAATTTGAATTTGATTTCTGATTTCTATGTTTTTTTTTCGCTTTTTTCTTTTTTTTTTTTTTCGTTTGTTTTCTGGTAGCATATATGAGTATTCACCGACACGAGGCGATTGTTCGTACGTTTCAACAGACTTTTGGCTGGTTATCCTGTTCAGTCTGCCATAATCGGCCAGCTGATTCAGCACTACATTAACATTGCTCGCACCATTGAATCGTTTGGCCATGCGCACATCGTTTGGCCATGCGCACATTGGTGGGTAGGTCAACCCATTAGCCAACCGAATCACAGCCATTGGTGTATGTTCTAGAACAACCCACAGCCTGTCTCGTTTTGATTGAAGCGGGGTACAGGTGCGGCTCTACTATGGTGTTGGTAGAAAGGTTTGGTACACTGCGGATCAAAGTAAGTAAGGTTATGGAGTCACACTGGCTTCGAGGCAATTGTTGTTATTTCTGCACCGAATTATTTTTCCGAATATCCTGTGTTTTGTACAGTAGATAGCAATAGAGAATTGAGATTACCTCACTTGTTCATCCTACTTGTTCCTCCCGGTCTCCCAGAACGATTGTACCGAGCGGCTGTGAAAATTCATTCCCTCCTACCGCTCACAACCAGCCGTCTTCGGCACTTACTCAGCTTTCTCATCCACTTTCCTGTTTCCCTTCTTCTATCTCCGCTCACCCTTCTGAGCTGTCTAAAATCATACACAAAAAAACCAGATCAGTCATGCTCGACAATGAAACAACAATAAATCACAAATTCAGAACATTGATAAAGAAGAAAAAATGGAAGATAAAATTATAGCACGAGCAGAAGCTCAGTCTCCGCACAAAATCCCCTTTCCTCCGCCGACTATGTTAAGGACCCGGTACGCCTGCGTACCCCCGTCTACCCACAACCACGACTCCCCATGATACTCATCAATCCTCGTGATATAGCTACCCATTGTTTGACTTTCAACAGATACGCCCCCTCCCTCTTCAGAAATAGCAGCCCAATTTAGCCAGCCTTTCCTTGGCCAGCCATATTATAGACCCTGTCTAGCGGGATCTCCGTTATCTACAGCCACAATATATCCACATTGCTGACTCCATACCAAAAAATTTCCATTATGACCTCCGGTTCTTCCATCCCAGTTTCTTCCTGCCGAATCCTCCATGTTACCTAATCCATCATTTCTCTACGTCTATGCCATTTCCTTCATGCTAATACCTCTATCCTATCCTATCCATCTTTTCAACATCGCTCTACGCATAGTCCTTCCCCCCCAGGTCTATACGCACAGTTCTTCCCTCAGGACTGTACCCACGACAATCAGTCCAAAGCAAAATCAGCAATTGAAGCCTAATCTCAGGTTTCCTCTGCTGCTCCATAGTGGACATGGTCCTCCTGGAGCCCGTACCCCCATAAGGTGCTTGTTTTTTTGAGAATTACACCCCACTCTGGAACTCGCTGCCCAACTCAGTCAAGAACTCACCCGCTGACCATATTATAGACCTGTCCCATCCGTCTAGAACCTCCAAGTACTCACAGCTTCGAAAAGGAGAACCACATGGGAGTAGTCGGCATACCAAGGAGCGGAAGCAGTTCGATTCGAGAGCCCTCTTGCGCACCGGGATACCATAGGTGCGGCAGTAGAGAGCTGTGGCGAGGCAATTGGAGCACAGGCGGGAGAGGGAGGCGGTGGGAGGGGCGGTGGGAGGGCGGCGGTGAGATGGTGGGAGGGGTTGTCGGAGAGGCTGTCGGTAAAGCTGTTGAGCAGTTATCGGAGGTACGAGAGGCGGTGGGAGAGGCGATGCGAGAGGCTATCGGAGGGACTGTCACAGGTTTTCGCAAAGGGGATGGGGAGCTATGGAGAGGCAATGCAGCTGCATGCGCAGTGTAGAGGAGATGGGCAGAATGCTAAATCGAAGGCTACTGGGACTGTCTGTGCGACTGCTGGAGGGGGGGATGCAATTGAGGGGACTGGGAGGTGTGACTGCGTGTGTGTGGGGGGCGGGGGGAGATGCTGCGGATGGTGGAGGAGGTGGGAGGAGAGGAGGGGAGGAGAAACTGCATGTGGGATGGTGAGTTCAAGAGGATGCCTTTTTTATTTGTTCATTTCCCAGAATCTCTGGCACGCTCGCAGCTTTTGTATGATACAAACTTTTGCTCCGAAACAACACTGCATGTCCGGAGTGGATGGTGTGAAGTGCTACTCACCTGCGTATCTCTAACATGCGTTAATTCCAGCTTCGATAGTCTCGGTCCCTCTCATAGCTTACACAAGGGGGGCCCCCCTTTTCGGAGGTGTTCCGTAACGGACTAGACGCTCTTCAGTTCGTGCAGTTATTGGAGAGTGCAAAGAGGATCTGGGTACGAGAAACACCTGCTGGACTGTGAATGTCGCGCATAAATACTCCTTATACCCCATTCCTTATACCCCACGCCTCCCTCCCCTGCGCCTCTCCCACGCCTCACTACGCCTGCTGCACCTCCCAATCCCATCAGCACTGGCCTCTGCCACTCCCTCTAGCATCCGCAAACTCCTATATTCTCTCCACCCGCCCCTCCCCTTCGGTGCGGGTCACCTCCGAGTGGTTGATATCCAATTAGGCAACCCCTGCTTACCCCCACCATCGTTTTTTCTTTTGTAATATCATACTCATATACTTCTTCTACCCCTCGCACCGGAACCGGATGTGTTGTGTTGTTTTCCCACCATCGTCTGCCATGGTCATGCCCCTATGTCTTCCAATCCTGCTATCGACTCAGCAACCCTCCTCCTTCTTTCTAGTTTGCGATTTTCGTCGCTGCGTGGTAAGTAAGTCTTTGCTCTCAGTGTTGCGTATATGTGAGGATGCTGTCATGCCCCACACTCAACACCTTTATCTACCATTGTAGAAAAATAGACGGATAATGCAGGATCCGGCAAGACTGAATTCCTTAAGAATTTTACTAATACATAACGAGACCTCCAAAGCCATACATATATAGAAAATACATAACACGAAGTTGTTACAAAACCATGGACCACAATAGCTAAGCATTCGGTCTCCAAAGTATGGAGGGCACACGGTATGCTCATGGCCCCCACTGAAATTCGTAAGATCGACAATCATGTCCAACTGGTCATTGCATGGCCCTTCGGACATTCTCGTAGACCTCTCGGACTGCCAGTGCACAGCCCATATGCCTTAGCTGGTCATGGTTTTCAACAACCATGTTCTTCTCAACCCTGCAATCAGGCAAGATGCCTTTGTCCTTTCTACTTCGGCCGCTGCATCCTCAACTCTTTTGTGGTTACCTGCTTAACACTTGCTTCATATTCTTCCGATGTCCTCTTACTGACCTCCCCGTCATGATTTGGGTGAAGTCATCTATATATGGGCCCTCCATTCCTCCTGCCAGTCTCCTCTGTTGGTCACGCCACTGCTGGTGCTACTGCAATCAGAGCAGCACCATAGCAGGCTTACTGGTGACCCTTTGGGCACTCCATCCTACATCATCAGATCCTCTCTTGGTTTGCAACCAGTTCCGTTTAATTGTATTGATGGCTAGTCATACAGGTTTGTTTTAGCATTCTAGCTAGACTGGTTGTTAAGCAGGGGGATTGGTTATAGGTGTAACCAGGTTTGCATAAATTGGATCACAATAATTAGCTACACACGATATTTAAGGGAGGAATTTGTAAATAGATGTACTAAGAGCTACGTATCACAACTATGAAGTTCCAGAATGGCAGCATACATCAATTAAATGGACAAAAACTGAAAAATCGAGCCGGCTGCGCTGAGTACAAAATTGAAGAACATATTCCAAAAACAAGCAGTGAAAGTAACTCAAAAAGTGTCGACATAACGAATGAGGTGTGTCGTACGTATTGCGATGATTTGTGGCTTGCAGCAGAATTCCCAGTATCCACCCATTACCTAGGCTTATTAACTTGCTTCAGATATGCCTCCACCAGTAGTTCTGCTGTTTCCTGACGTCCTGTTTCTACTGCCATGGCAATTGGACATGTGGCCCCAGTATTGGTTTCCAGGTTGGAGGTCGAGGTAACATGTGGTAGCTTCTTGAAGCCGTGGTGCGAACAGCAATTTTCATGGTCCACATTAGCATTGTTTGCCAACAGGACTCTCACAGTTTCAAGAGCATGTGGCTTCAAGTCCAACATAAAAATTGAAGCTGCATGCAAGGGGCTGTGCGCCCTTGAACATCGCGCCTGTTGATCTCCGCTCCTGCTTCTAGCAGCTGCTCTACAACCCCAATGTGGCCTTTTGCTGCTGCCCGGTGCAAGGGTGTCTCTTCATCTTTATCGCCTCTGTTGACCTCTGCTCCTGCTTCTAGCAGCTCCGAGGGTTAAGCAATATGGCACTCAAGTCTTGCACCAGGTGACAAAAATCGGCGATGTCGAGGCTTTAAAGCTGATCCTAGCGATAGGAACGGATGTTAACAGGGCTGATAATTATCAGCAACGGACACCCTTGCGCCTGGCTGCAGCAGAAGGCCACATCGAGGCTGTAAAGCAGCTGCTAGAAGCAGGAGCAGAGGTCAACAGAGGCGATAAAGCTGGGGCGACACCCTTGCACTGGGCAGCAGTGAAAGGCCACATCGAGGTTGTAGCGCAGCTGCTAGAAGCAGGAGCAGAGGTCAACAGAGGCGATAAAGATGGAGAGACACCCTTGCACCGGGCAGCAGCAAAAGGCCACATCGAGGTTGTAGAGCAGCTGCGAGAAGTAGGAGTAGAGGTCAACAGAGGTGATAATTATGGGAAGATACCCTTACACCTGGCTGCAGCAGGAGGCCACATCGAGGCTGTAAAGCAGCTGCTAGAAGCAGGAGCAGAGGTCAACAGAGGTGATGATTATGGGATGACACCCTTGCACCGGGCAGCAGTAGAAGGCCACATCGAGGTTGTAGAGCAGCTGCTAGAAGCAGGAGCAGAGGTCAACAGAGGTGATAATTATGGGATAGCACCCTTACAGGAGGCTGCAATAGGAGGCCAAATCGAGGTTGTAGAGCAGCTGCTAGAAGCAGGAGCAGAGGTCAACAGAGGCGATAAAGCTGGGGCGACACCCTTGCACTGGGCTGCAATAAGAGGCCACATCGAAGCTGTAGAGCAGCTGCTAGAAGCAGGAGCAGAGGTCAACAGAGGCGATAAAGATGGGGCGACACCCCTGCAGGAGGCTGCAATGGGAGGCCACATCGAGGTTGTAGAGCAGCTAACTAGGACTCGTTCGAAAACTTTCAAGTGTCCATTTCGAAATGCGCATTTCAATGCTTCAAAAAGTGTCGCAGTTGAAAAGTGTCCTCTCTCTAGGCAATAACTGGCACTTTTCACTTCTCCAGCTTTGGCAGCCGTCATAAGGAAGGAATCCCAACAATCCACGTAAGCTTCCATAACTGAAGTTTTCTCAAGCATCAGTAGTTCGAAAATTGACAAATGACCTCCAGCACATGCAGAATGTAGTGCATTAGTCAGATAACTTGGATTGTGATGAAGATTTGTCCCCACTTGCAATATGTGTTTAACAGTTCTGAGGTGACCTCGTGCAGAAGCAGCCATCAGGGCCGTTTCCTTTTCCCCTGTTGTCCGCAAGTGGAATTCAAAATCCAACTGTGAACCTTTGCTGAGGAAGAAGTTAACAAGGTAAGGGTATCCAAGTGCAGCAGCAACTAGTAGAGGCATCTCAGAAACATGGTGTTCATATTTTGTGCCAGCAGAATCCCGGGCAAGGAAACGTTCCACATACTGAGGTGAAGAAATGTCAACTAAGGCTAACTCTTGAAATATCAATTGCACCAGGGGCTCATGTGAGTTCTGAATTGCCCATTTGAAGCGCTCATGATGAGGATCATCTGCTGTTGAGGGTGTCTCTGTTGGCCACGGAAGCCTTATAACGTCAAGGCCATCAAAAACCAAGTTCCTGAACCAGTCCCAAACTTGGCTCTTATTTTCCAAAGTCTCACAGGTCGTTGGTAGACTTTCACAATGGTTGAGCCAACACTCACTAATATACTCGAACAAAGAAGATTTGTGCATCTGATGCCTAGATACATCTGAGTCTGACTCTTGTTTTGCTGACGTTGGACTAAACAGTTTCAAGTTGACCTTCTTGGGTGCATGTTGTTCCAAGGGCGGTGTAAGGACATAACGGAAGGCTGCTGACCCAACCAAATTTGACTGCAGCTCTGGTGAAGTCCATTGGGATATAGGCACAGAGAGTATTGATTTCCTGGGTTTGGATACTGACACAGGAGTAGTCGGTTCCAGTTGGGTTTGGAGGTCTTGGAAATGCAAGTATTGTAGACATTTTTTGGCCATATTTACTTCTGCAGTTTGCTGGTCAATCCGAAATAGCTCGAGATGTGTTGGCAATTTATATGTATGCAGAAAGGTTACCACAGTGGAGTGAATGAAGCGGACAGTTGATGATTCACAGACAGGCTCCTCTGTCACTAAAAAGTTTCCACAAGCCTCAATTACCTTATCCAAATCCTTCGGGATACGGTTTAGCCCTTCTATTTGCGTGTTATCATCCTCTCTAATAACCACTGCCTCCATGAGTTCACGCAGTGACAGCGGTCTCCTTGCCGTAGTCAGCCACTGAAATGCCTTGACCGCAATATCCTTATTACGCGCCTTAACAATGCGTTCGAGCATCCTAATATATGTCTCATCCAGATTGCGAGGCAATGACTGTAAAGTCTCTCGTATCTCCTCATCATTGAACCCCCTGCAAATATCCTGTATCTGTAGGGTGACCCACAGGAACCTGAGTTATGACTGTTGTTAGTACATTTCCATGAAATACGAAGAGTCTCATACAGATCATATATCATATACTTACATTCCATCAACACCACCCATTAACGCCTCCTTGATCTCCTCAATCATAGCTGGGTCGTGGATTCGTAATCTCTTGTTATCCAAACATTTCTTCAACGATGCATCAATATATCCCTTAATCTCAGGACGACATTTTATATTATCAAGTGATACTGAGAGAGCATCCGTGAGGTTTCTGCTTAAGTAGACCTCCTTGCGGCTAGAAAGGTAAATTTTGATACATCGAGGTATACTCAGTATCTGATTTAGGAATTCAAGAATCTGCACTTGATTATCATCATGACATTCATCAATCCCATCAAGTATCAGATAGATGCGTTTATGAAGGCTGCAAGTATAAATCAAAAGTTCTTGCCATTGATGTATAGATGGGATGTTGTTGTATTGGTCGAAGAACTTCACCAGATATTCTTCAGATTCAGTGGAACCAGGAAAGACTGAGAGCATTTGCTTAATCAAGCTTCTGATAATTTCTTCGAACTTGAGAGAACGGCAGTC